>CM073135.1:43431482-44141482 GCA_037039145.1 Fundulus diaphanus
AAGATGATCTGGTCAAAATATTATTTTTACATTATGTAAAAGGGAGCCCTGCAACAGACTGGCAACCTGTCCAAGGTGTACCCCGCCCCTCGCCAAGTGAACGCTGGAGATAGACACCAGCAACCCCCGTGAACCCATGAGGGGTTAAGGGGGTCAGAAAATGGATGGATGTAAAAGGGAGAATAATAAATAGGGACGAAAACATGGAACTCTAAAAGAAACTGGATACAAACTATACACATATTAAAGGATAAATTACTAAAGACATGAAACACCAAATCATTTAACAAGAATAAAAGATATTGAATTGCTTCAAGTTTATTAATAATGGAGCTTTAATAAAACTTTTAATAGTTCCTCCTACAAACTTTCTGATCTGTTTCAGGAGGAAAGCTGCTGCTAGCTGAGCTCCATGTGACTGACTCTGTGTTTGCATATGTGTCCTGCCTCTCTGCTCCCAGCTGTTAAGAGGTCAGTGTTGATCAGTGGCTGTCCAGGCCTTTCAGAGCCACTGACACACCAGCAGCACAATGATGATGTTACTGACTCTACTGCTGACCACCCTGGGGCTCCTGGTTCACGGTGAGACTCTCTGCTTAGAACTGCTTCTAGGAAGAAATCAGCTTCAGGACAATTAGAATTCTGCCATCATGGAGAAATACTGAAACAAGAAGCTGATGCTTTCTTTCATCTGTTCACAGATTATCAATAATTTACAATCAAACATAATTTGTCTCAATTGCTGTTTTTCATGTTTTCCAGGTTCATCAGGAGAAATCATCCTGACTCAGAGTCCTGGATCTCAGTCTGTTGCTTCAGGTCAGACCGTCTCCATCAGATGTAAAACCAGTTCTACTGTTTATAACAACCTCCACTGGTACCTTCAGAAACCATCAGAAGCTCCTAAACTCCTGATTTATTCAGCTACAACTCGTCAGTCTGGAGTTCCAGCTCGTTTCAGTGGAAGTGGATCTGGTTCTGACTACACTCTGACCATCAGTGGAGTTCAGGCTGAAGATTCAGGAGTTTATTACTGTCAGCAGGGTACCAGCTATCCGTTCACACAGTGATAGAACGTCGTACAAAAACCTCCCTCAGCTGCAGAGGAACTGATCTGACTCCACAGCTGCTCTGAAACTGAAACACTAATAGTTTTCACAAAATGTTTGTTTACAAATACATTTTTATTACTAATTAGGTATTTTATAGTTTTTTTCTGTTTAGGTAAAAATAAAAAATAGAATTGTTTCCAATTGTCGAACCATTAATTATCAAAAAAAAAATGTTATGTAATCCTTTGTTGAATTATCCATCTGCTATATTATTTATTTATTTATTTTTTTTTTTGTCAGATCGTATTATTTCAAAATAAGAATGTATGATGTGTTAGGAACGATTTTAAAGGAGTTACAAATATGTAAAACAAAATCCATGTGGTAATTTCTTGCAGTCAACAAATGTTCAACAGTTAGTTAAAAAATTCAAGCCTGCTTTTTAAAAAACTGTTAAGAGTTCAAAGTTGATTAGTGGCTGTTCAGGCCTTTCAGAACTACTGACATATCAATAAGATTGTTTAAACTGATTTATTTTGTGTAATGCTTTCATTATTTAAATTAACCATGACCATTTATTTTTAACTGAACTTTTACTTCTATTGATAGCAGCATGGCAGCAATTCTATGTTGTGTTTTTAAATCTATGAGTTACCAAAGTAATGTGTTTGATTCAAGAAAGATAATTTCTCAATAACATAAATATTTTACAATAAAGATGTCAATCCTAGTCTCTGGATGGATACTAAAAAAATATTTATGACATGAAAATAAAAATCAGTGGCTTCAAACTAACTTTTAAACTCATTAAGAAAGCAGGTGAAGACCAGGAGTTGATGAGTAAATCTTTATTATTGAATAGTGACCAACACGACAAAGCAAAGATGACTGAGTGAAACTAGAGAATAATCAGGAGAGAAAAAGTGAGAGCAGTCACAGATTAAAGCCAATATCAGTGTCTCAGAGAGTGCAGTCAGGACTGGGAACACTGGTCTCTGGTCAGCGTCTGTGTGACTGCAGTCTGGGAGCCCTGGGTGGCCTCACAGGTCACAGAGCCCACCTTCCTCCACTGGTCTGCAGGGAGCCTCAGGGTGCTGCTCCAGCTGTAGAGGCCGTCCTTCTGCAGCACCCCGGGGCTCCTGCTCTGCTCCCAGCTGCTGCTGCTGCTGCTGTCGTCCACCTTCCAGGACAGACTCCAGTCTGAGGGGAAGCCCTTGTTGGCCAGACACATGAGGGTGGCCTTCCCCTGCTGCAGCTCCTCACTGGAGGGGGGCAGCACCGTCAGGGTGGGCTGGCGTTGACCCACTGCAGAGAGAAAGAAACACATTGCAAAGTCTAGATTAAAGTCTTCAAAATTTGACTTCCTGATCTGGGTTTTGTAACCATAGCAACACACATGCATCACTGCTCAACCACAGCAGCAGACAGGTTTCAGTACCATGAATAAAAACTGACATTTCTTCCCAAATGTCATGTTTTCTCATAAAATGTGTCACATTTTTCAGGTAGAGAATAATATTCTACAACCACATTGTTCTATTGCTTTTACAAAGTTTGTATTATTACCAGACTCACACACTAAATTAATTTCCACGTAGAGAAATCTGTCATTTCATGTCCTACAAACATTTAATCAAGAAAAAGGGTTTGAGATATTTTCCTCTCCAAAACAATCAGCAAATCATTGTAGAAAATGTACATTACAAACATTAAATTACACAGAGTGACACTGATATGGCTCAGCCTGTAATCCACACCGCTTGTTAACAAGAAATAAAATGAGAAACCTTTCAAGAGAAAAATGAAAACTTTGGCTGATGCTTGTTTTAAAAAACAGTCTATAAAAGATGACTGTGGAAATGTTAAAAAAATATGTACAGGAAATTTATACTGCTAATTAAAAAAAACATTTGATTTATAATGTAGTTTAATACTTTTTATATGAAGTAGAAGAACTTATTTAGTCTTTTCTGAGTAGGAGCTTTTACAGATATTAAGACTTATAATGCGTTCAACTTGCAAAGTTTCTATTAAATACAACATCTCAGAAAATTAAAAACTAGCGAATTCCAAAAATAACATTTTTTTTTCTTTCTGAGAATATTAAAACATTTAAAGCTTGAGATTAAAGGGATAGATGATTTTATTAAAGTTATTTGTACTTACAGTTAACATCCAGTCTGGTTCCTCCACCAAAAGTGTACCACAGTGATACAAACTGATGGAGCCGTCGTACAAAAACCTCTGACTGTTAGAGACACGGCTCTCTGACTCTAAACACAACAAACTCTACATGAACAGTTTCTGCCTGAAAAACACAGCTGGCTGATAGTTTTTATCAAATCATATTTTTGTTGACATCATTATTATATATAGCTTTCAGTCTGATAAATATCACTTTAAACACATTCTAAATGTTGGCTTCATCATAGTGACATAATTGTTCAGAAAATATGGCTCAGTGATTAAAAGATATTATGTTCATCAAAGTCCTCACTTTACTAGTAAAATGTGAAAATTAGAAATACACACACATACCCACAACAGAATCAGACTTAACTGGACATGACTTGGAGCACAAGGTCTTCCAAAACCATCTTTGTATGAAATGTAATTCAAATACTTTTTTACTTTAAATTCAGCTATTGTACCTTTTTGTTGCAATTATTCAAAAGTAGTAAAAATATCTCTATCTAAAGGCATTAAATGTGATTTGAATGTAGTTATGATATAAGAGCTTATGACAAACAGTTCATTTCTCAAAAATTCTAAACATTTACAACTCATTCCTACATAAACTGATTGATTCATTAATAAAACCTCCTCATCATCACCCTGATCCCAGTTCCTGCTGGAGTCAGTCAGAGCATTTCCATAGAGAGCCACTTTGCATCAGCAGCACCATGCTCCAGTGCTCTGGGAGAGTTTATAGTCCTGAGAGTTGAACACTGGAGGACTGACAGCTGTCCTTCATCACAACAGAAGACACAGAAATCCTCCTCATCAAAAACATGACTTTGATCTGCGTCCTCATCTGGACTCTCCTCTGCTTCACTCAGGGTGAGGAAAATCATTTTTCTGTCAGGTGAAAATCATCTGGAGTGTAGCTGAGTTTCTCCTCACCATCTCATGTCCAGTGTTTCTTCTCTCTCCTCAGGGTCTGAGGGACAAAATGTTGTTGTGACTCAACCAGCAGCCAGATCAGTGCAGCTCAGTCAGACTGTCACTATTGACTGTAAGGTCAGTAGACAAGTAGGTTGTAGCCCCCACTGCCTGTCCTGGTATCATCAGAAACCTGGAGAAGCTCCTAAAGCTCTGATCTATGTAACATCATCCAGATTGTCAGGAATCTCCTCCAGATTCAGTGGAAGTGGAGCAGGGAATGGATTAGACTTCACTTTGACCATCAGTGGAGTCCAGGCTGAAGATGCTGGAGTTTATTACTGTCAGAGTTATCATTACATCAACAGTCAGTACGTGTTCACACAGTGAAAAATCATCGTACAAAAACCTCCCTCAGTCTGACTGAACAGAAACTGAACTTTGTTCTGCAGCTGGAATCTGCAGCACAGACTGATACAGTTCACTGAACACACACATTAAAAACACAAAGCATTTAAATTTATCAAGGGTTATTAACATTCAAACTATAAGAAATAAAAGATGTGGGCCTTTAAATCTTTAGATGGTTGAGGAATCTCTAACTTTTAGGAAATTGAGAATATTTTTTTCGGTTCCACTCTTTCATTAAATGGGGAGGAGAAAAAACCAAACAACACCAGCAGTAAAGCTTATTTAATCCCTTTGTTCCACCTTTCAGACCCAATAAACATTTACATTAAAATAGACATTTAAATGAGATAATCAGTTCTAGCCCAACTGATATCTGTTATCATGCTAAGATCTAGGACTTTCTTTAATGTTTTGGTAATCATGTGGTAGAAATGGACATTTAATATTAACCCTGAAGAGAATAGTAATAAGTAATAATAATATCATCTTTATTGTCATTGAAACTTACATTACAACAAAATTTGCTCTCTGCTTTTAACCCATCACTCTTGGGGAGCAGTGGGCTGCCACTGTGCGGTGCCCAGGGAGCAATCAGGGGTTAAGGGTCTTGCTCAGGAACCCAGAGTGCCGGGACTGGGGATTGAACCAGGTACTTGCAACCTTCTCTGAGTGCAAGCGTGCTGCTCTAACCACTAGGCCATAACTACCCACATAAGCACTGATGAGAGAAACGTCTTTCATTTCTCAAGATTAGAGAAAAATGCTTATAAAACTAATTTTGTTTATAAATATCCTATTAGTTTTATTCCAAAAAATAGTTGATTAAAGAAAATTTTAAACCAAAGACTACAAAATGTTGATAGAATATAACCTGCTATAATTCTTCTAACATCCATCTGAAGTTCAGCAGCTTTTTTTGTTGCAGCCCACAGTTAATGAATTGATAGTTTTCTGATATTATAAGAAATATTCAAATAATTATAATACTTGCTCTTGGATTGTTTTAAAACCAGGTCAATACTCATGCCAGATGAACAAAACCAACATATTTTAAAAGATTTAATAGGAGAGACAAGATGATCTGGTCAAAAGGTTATTTATTTATATTATGTACGGTGTCGTCAGCTTATGAAAATCAGCTATTTTAAAACCTTGCGGTGTGAACAATCATAAGATATAAAAGTACTGTCATGACCATCTTGAAGTGAGCAGCCAGACACAGACTAACAGAGGTGTAGTGAATATTTAATTTTAGAGAGCTGAACTTAGAGCGAGAATCACAGGCAGGAAAACCCAGCTGAAGCACGAACGGGTAGGGAAACAACTAGAGGGACCGAATTGGAGGAACCAGTGATAAGAGAATTAAACTAAACTGTCTAAATTCTGGGAGGAGCGGGAGAGAGATGGCTTGAGGACCAGGTGGAGCAAATCAGCTGAGAAGGATCACTCAGGTGAGGAAGAAGAAGGCAGTGAAGGAGAATAATAAAAAGGGACGAAAACATGGAAATCTAAAAGAAACTGAACACATTTTAAAGGATAAATTACTAAATACATGAAACACAAACACCAAAGGATATAACAAGAATAAAAGCTATTTCATTTCTACAACTTCACATTTACACTCTTGCACATATGCTCCATGCTGCTGAACTGATAAAGCCACAAATGGACTATTGTTTACACTGTTACTTTGTTTTTCAACTCGATTGTTTACATAAATCGCTGCTGCATCTTTATCCTGAAAAATACTGCAATCTACTGTGATTTTTAGAGTGATTTCTAGAGTGATTCTTTTCAAGCTGTATGCAAACGAAATTTCGTTCTGTACGCACTTTGTGCATGCAAAATGACAATAAAGATATCTATCTAAGTTTAATTAATAATGGAGCTTTAAAATGTTTTCAAAGTTCCTCTTTTAGACGTTCTCTTTAGACTGGTCTGTTTCAGGAGGAAAGCTGCTGCTAGCTGAGCTCCATGTGACTGACTCTGTGTGTTTGCATATGTGTCCTGCCTCTCTGCTCCCAGCTGTTAAGAGGTCAGTGTTGATCAGTGGCTGTCCAGGCCTTTCAGAGCCACTGACACACCAGCAGCACAATGATGATGTTACTGACTCTACTGCTGACCACCCTGGGGCTCCTGCTTCACGGTGAGACTCTCTGCTCAGAACTGCTTCTAGGAAGAAATCAGCTTCAGGACAATTAGAATTCTGCCATCATGGAGAAATACTGAAACAAGATGCTGATGCTTTCTTTCATCTGTTAATAGATTATCAATCATTTACAATGAAACATAATTTGTCTTAATTGTTTTTTTTTCATATTTCCAAGGTTCTTTAGGAGACATCATCCTGACTCAGAGTCCTGGATCTCAGTCTGTTGCTTCAGGTCAGACCGTCTCCATCAGATGTAAAACCAGTTCTACTGTTTACAACAACCTCCACTGGTACCTTCAGAAACCATCAGAAGCTCCTAAACTCTTGATTTATTCAACTTCAAATCGTCAGTCTGGAGTTCCAGCTCGTTTCAGTGGAAGTAGATCTGATTCTGACTACACTCTGACCATCAGTGGAGTTCAGGCTGAAGATTCAGGAGTTTATTACTGTCAGCAGGGTTCCAGCACACCGTTCACACAGTGATAGAACGTCGTACAAAAACCTCCCTCAGCTGGAGAGGAACTGATCTGACTCCACAGCTGCTCTGAAACTGAAACACTAAAAGTTTCCCCAAAATGTGTTTATTTCTTTTCTCATATATTTTTTTAGCACTAATTAGTTTTTATTTGGTTTTACTTTCTGACCAAAATAAGAACTAGAAATATAACTTTTCCCAGTTTTTAAACTGTTAGTCTTTCTTTATTTCTACATTTCTTTATTCATTCATCCATTTTCTTTAATCACTGAAGTGTTTTTTTTAGATCTTTCTTAACTCAGAGTGAGAGAGTGGTGAAATGATAAAAGCACATTACAAAGAAGATACACAATACTTACATAATAATGTGAACACGTGTTTAACAGCAAGTGAGTCAATTACTTGAACTCTAAGTCATAAAAAAGTCAAACCTGCCCTTTAAAAAGCTGTTAAGAGGTTAAAAAAGATCAGAGGCTGTTCAGGCCTTTCAGAGCCACTGACACATCAATAAAATTATTAAACCCAATTTAGTCTAATTATTTTGTTGATGAAATTAGCCCTGATCATATATTTTTAACTGACCTTTTACTTCTCTTGATAGCAGCATGGTAGTCAATTTTTACGTGGTGTTTTTTAAATCTATGTTACCAAGATAATAAACATAATTCAATAAATGTTTATGACTTGCATAAATATTTTACATAAAAAATGTCAATCCTAGTCTCTGTATGGATAATAAAATAATGATTTATGACAAGAAAATTAAAATTAATGTCTTTAAGCAAACGTTTAAACTCATTAAGAAAGCAGGTGGAGACCAGGAGTTGATGAGTAAATCTTTATTATTGAATAGTGACCAACATGACAAAGCAAAGATGACTGAGTGAAAATAGAGAATAATCAGGAGAGAAAAAGTGAGAGCAGTCACAGATTAAAGCCAATATCAGTGTCTCAGAGAGTGCGGTCAGGACTGGGAACACTGGTCTCTCCTCAGCGTCTGTGTGACTGCAGTCTGGGAGCCCTGGGTGGCCCCACAGGTCACAGAGCCCACCTTCCTCCACTGGTCTGCAGGGAGCCTCAGGGTGCTGCTCCAGCTGTAGAGGCCGTCCTTCTGCAGCACCCCGGGGCTCCTGCTCTGCTCCCAGCTGCTGCTGCTGCTGCTGTCGTCCACCTTCCAGGACAGACTCCAGTCTGAGGGGAAGCCCTTGTTGGCCAGACACATGAGGGTGGCCTTCCCCTGCTGCACCTCCTCACTGGAGGGGGGCAGCACTGTCAGGGTGGGACGGGTATCACCTAGGAGACACCAATCAGGTTAGAGGACAGGAATCTAACAACAGTCATTTTCAACTCTTGTGCTGTTAGATTTGATTTTCTCCATAAAGAAGTTTCTGACAGATGTCTTTCTGCTCTAACAGCCACTCAGCTCACACTCGGTTTCACTTCCCTTTCAAAATTGTTCATGCATATCAGCTCAGGAAGACTCAGAATACAGTTTGAACTAAAATATATCAGTACTGACTCACAACCAGTATATTGCATTTTTACCTGATATTCAAAATAACATTGGTTGTCATTTTCTTTAAAAATGGAATAAATGTTTACATACAGTTCTATTTATCAATTAGTAAAACATCATATAAATTTAAACTGTTCAGAAGCTCTGATCAGTATCAGAAGTTTTCTCATATCTGTTATCAGTACTTTGAGATTATGCTTCAAATAACTCAGTAACAAAATGTATCTTTTTGGACGACTGATCCTTATTAGCATGACAATTACTCTTAAATTGTTGACATTTTACTTCCAGTGTTGCTTTACACTTTAAAGCGTTTTATGGTCTTATTTAAAACACAACATAAGAAAAAAATAAAGACAAAGATAGAGTTTCTGCTTTCAACAGGACACAGAACTCTAACTAAAAGACATCCAAACATACAGAGAGGCTGAGTCAACGACCCAAAGTCCTCCACAGACATACAAACTGATTGAGCTGCTGTACAGAAACCTTTGACTGCAGAAAGACACAGTTTTCATACATTTTCAGACTAAACTAAACCTTCAGCCTCAGATTATCCAATAAAATTATCACAATTTAGTCTCATCCATCCTTTATCAAAGTGAGATACTCTAATTAGGTCATTATTACTGAATAAAAGCTTTTACTGTGACTTACTTCCAACATCCAGTCTGGTTCCTCCACCAAACGTGTACCACAGTGATACAAACTCATTGAGCAGTCGTACAAAAACCTCTGACTGTTAGAGACATGGCTCTCTTAATTTAGATTAAACTAAACCTACTATTTAGGTAAAACACCTATTAAATCTGTCTTTGTTTCACCCTTAAGCAGATCCCAATTATCTACAAATTCAGAATTGTGTTCACAAAATGACTTCTTTATTTTTTTAGATGTTCTCTTTGTTTGAAACATAAATATATACATAATTTTTCCAGGTTTTATTTGAAAAAAAAACATTTACTAAACAAGAATATTGTTTATAAAAAGAGTAGCTTTAAATTTGACTTACTTCCAACATCCAGTCTGGTTCCTCCACCAAAAGTCCACCACAGTGATACAAACTCATTGAGCCGCCGTACAAAAACCTCTGACTGTTAGAGACACGGCTCACTCGCTTCCAGGAAAACAAACTTCATAAATAAAATCTGCTTCCTGTGCCATATTCAGAACTTCTAAACCTAGTTGTAAACCAATCATAATTATATATTATGAATTTTTATTATTAATTTATACTTTCATTGGGACAGTAGTGCAGTGGGTAGCGCTGTGGCCTTGCAGCAAGAAGTTTTTGGGTTTGAGTCTGACCCTGGGTCTTTCTGCATGGAGTGTGTATGTTCTCCCTGTGCATGCGTGGGTTCTCTCCGGATACTCCGGCTTCCTGCCACAGTCCAAAAACATGACTGTTAGGTTAATTGGTCTCTCTAAAATTGTCCTTAGGTGTGTGTGTGTGGATGGTTGTTTGTCCTGTCTGCCTCGGTCTTGCCCTGTGACAGACTGGCGACCTGTCCAGGGTGCACCCCTTGAATCCTGGAGATAGGCACCAGCACCTCTCGCGACCTCATGAGTAATCAGTGAGTTAGAAAATGGATGGATAGATACTTTCATTTACAGCACATATAATTATAAATAATGTTAACAGGTCTTATCTCCCCCACAAAAGTTATTGTAAATAAGATGTTGTTAGGCTAACAGTTTAGATTAATATTTTAATAAATCACTCTGGTAATCTACTAGTCAGTGCAATGCAGCCTCATAGGGGCACAGTGCCCTGTGTCCTATTCAGGGCTTGGTCACAAGCCTGGATAAATGCAGAGTTCTATCAGGAAGGACATCTGGTGTAAAACCTTTTGCCAAATTTACCATGTAAGACAATTACAGTTGAGAAAAATAAACAAAGCTGTTTCAGTATTCTTTCACTTCATTGTCCGGTTGCGTAGAAGTCAGACTGCAGACTTAGCTTGGATCCAGTCGGCAGATGCTTGAGTCTTTGAGCCCCATGCGGGCTGCAAGGCTGGCTGTTCTCCCCAGTGCAGACCCTCTCCTCAAGAGTCCACAGGCAAGAAGAAAGAAAGTGAGGTGTAGCCTGGCCTCATAGCAGGGCACCCTGCTGTGAGAGGCTCTGTCTGCATGGATGTGTGAAATTCCTTTGTTTGCAATCCATTTTGATTTCTCCCTCATGGCCTGATGGCACAACATGTGTTTTGGCTCAATTACCGGGTCATTCACTGGACTTTTTACACTTGCACCATTCATATTGTCTTACACATAACTTTTCTGTACAAATAATTGTGTTTTTCTTTTGCTGCTACATTCCTGACAAATGACTTATGCTTCTATTTATGTTTCTCTCTTCTGTTTTTACATCTCTATAATTAGAATATCATGAAAATGTAAGGAAGATATCAGTTATTCCATTCAAAAAGGGAAACTTGTATTTTATGGTCATTGGTCAGAGTGATATATTTCAAATGGTTTTCTTTTTAATTTTGATTACTATAACTGACAACTAATAAAAAACAGAAAACAAATTCAGTAGATCAGAAAGTTAGAATATTGGGAAAAGGTCCAATATTAAAGACACCTGGTGCCACACCCTAATCAGCTAATTAACCTAAAACACCTGCTAAGGCCTTTAAATGGTCTTTCAGTCTAGTTCTGCAGGCGACATAATCATGGAAAAGACTGCTGATTTGACAGTTGTCCAGAAGATGACACACCTTGCACAAAAAAGGCCGAACACAAAAGGTCATTGCTAAAGAGGCTGGCTGTTCACAGAACTCTGTGTCCAAGCACATTAACAGAAAAGTAAAGGGGAGGAAAAGATGTGGTAAAAAAAAGTGTACAAGCAATGGGGATGATCGCACCCTGGAGACGATTGTGAAACAAAACCCGTTCAAAAATGTGGGAGAGCTTCACAAAGAGTGGACTGCAGCTGGAGTCAGTGCTTCAAGAACCACCACACAAGCTGCTCTTGAACAAGAGAAAGCCTCAGAGGGGCACAGAATCCACGTTGCTTGAAGTCCAGTGTAACATTTCCACAGTCAGTGATGGTTTGGGCTACCATTCCATTTGCTGGTGTTGGTCTGCTGTGTTTCCTGAGGTCCAAGGTCAATGCAGCCATCTACCAGGAAGTTTTAGAGCACTTCATGCTCCCTGCTGCTGACCAACTTTATGGAGATGCAGATTTCATTTTCTAAGAGGACTTGGCATCTGTGCATAGTGCCAACGCTACCAGTACCTGATTTAAGGACAATGGTATCCCTGTTCTTAATTTACCATCAAATTAACCTGACCTTCACCCCACATAAATGTATGAATGATTGTGAAGAGGAAGATGCAATGTGCCAGACCTAACAATGACAAAGAGCTGAAAGCCACTATCAGAGCAGCCTTGGCTCTCATAACACCTGAGCAGAGCCACAGACTGACTGACTCCATGCCACGCCACATTGCTGCAGTAATCCAGGCAAAAGGAGTCCCAACTAAGTATTGAGTACTGTGCATGCTCAAAGTTTTCATGTTCATACTTTTCAGTAGACAAACATTAATGCTCCAATGTTCTTATTTTCTAAGATACTGAATTTGGGGTTTTATTAGTTGTCAGTTATAATCATCAAAATTAAAAGAAATAAACACTTGAAGCATATCAGTTTGTGTGTATTGATTGAATATAATATACAAGTTTCTTTTTTTTTTTTTTTTTTTCCTTTTTCCCAGTGTCCTGTCTAGCAATGTGGCAATAGGAATTGATGTCTTAATGCCAAATAGAGCTCGACAGATTTTACTTTCACAAGTGGAGCAAACAGCTTTCGCCATAATCCTCCGCTTGATTTGTGCATGTAAATAGCTTTATCGTGATTCCTGCAGGGAGAATTTCCAATTATATGGACACTACAATGGGAAAGTAAGAGAGTAAAAGAAAAACAAGAACAGAAAAAAAGAAAAGAAAGAAGAGGTGAAAGAAAGAGGAGATAAAAGGGAGAGAATGATAAAACCTTCTTTGTCTGCTCCATCACCTGGAAAGAGACACAAAAAGAACAGCACAACCAACAGACATAAAGCAACAGATACAATCGAGTAACACCTAGATGCCATTGCTAAATCATATATATTATTATGTAAGCTGACATGTGTAATGTGATATTTGAAAAAAGAAAGTGAAAAAACATAAATAAATAAATAAATTATAAGATTACTGTATATAAGTGAACACTTAATACCTGGGACCCAGCACCTGTGGGAGATGTGAAAGTGCACTAGTTTAGGTGAAGATTATCCAGAAATAGCTTGATAGTGATTGTGGAGAACCGAAGACCCACCTTCCCCGAGCACAGAGGCAGGCGTCAGGGGACCCGTAACCCCGGACTCCCAAAGGGGCCCCTAAAGCAGGTCGCCCAGGAGGGGCCGACACAGGATATCTGCAACCCCCCCCCCCAAGGAAGGAGCAGAGACGACCCCGAGGAAATCCCCCAGCCACCGCAATGCCGACGCCCTCAAGAGCCGCGGAGACGAGCCCGTGGGCTCCGCCGGCAGCTAGCCCCGCTGAAGTGGTCCCGGCCATGGGCCCTGAGGGCCAGAGGCCCCAGGGGCGCCCCGCCCCCGCGACGAGGGCCCCGGCCGCCCCCCGGGGGGCCAGGCCCCGCGAAGAGGCCGCCGGGAGTGGGCCGGCGCACGCCCGGGAACCCGCCCCAAGGCGCCCGCCAACGAAGTGGAGGAGGGCAGGACGTGGGGGGATGGGCTCCGCACCTAGCGGAGACTTGAGATGTTCTTGGGAGAGGGAGCGGACCACACCCATTCCTGGAAAAAAAAAAAAAAAAAAAAAAAAAAAAAAAAAAAACTCATTCACCCCATCCCTCCCTTGTGCCCCACTCACCACACACAGAGAAAAAAAAAAAAAAAAAAAAGACGCTGTACACACATTCCCACATAACACTCACATCCAACACTGACCAAAGTGTGGGGGGGGGGGGGGGGGGGGGGGTCACCCCAAATCGACTATACGACTGCTTGTGCCCGACCCCCGGCCCCGGCCCCAGACCAGACGCCCCCCGGATCGGGCCCCCCCAAGAGGGCGGGCCAACACGACCCGCACCAGCCACCCGGCCAGAGCCCCCCCTCCCCCTAAATACCTAATAATCCCCCTCCCTCCCCCCACCTTACCCTTGCCATCCCTGCCCCCCGCCCCCTGGGGGGAGCAGAGGCATCAGCCCCACACCTGGCAAGCCGCTGACTGCACACCGCAGCCCCCCGCCAAGACCCCGGACACAGTGGCCCGCACCTCCTCCAGGCCCCAGACTCCTTGCCGCCATCGGAGAACGGGGGTGTGCAGAAGACCCCGACCCTCCCTACGCCTGCTCAAATGTTGTGTTGTTGCATGTTGTTCTCAAGTGCGTTTAAAAACTGGGAGCGCCGAAGGGGATGCACGGCACAGCCCACCCCCCTTCCGGAAGGTAGCTGTTGCCAGCGCACCCCCTCCGTGTGACTGCCCAGAACCCTCAATGTCTAAGTGGGAGAGGAGGTGAAGGGAGCCGTCCGAGGTGAGGCCCACACAACATAAGCCCCCCCCCAGACGTCTTCCCCCCACCCCCCCCCCTACCATGGCCTATATGAGTGTGCGATGTGAAAAATGTTTGAAGTGAAAGTGTCTAAGATGCATGATAAAATTGGGGAGAGGGGCGTCACCAGAAAGTGGCAACCTCCAGTAACGCCCCCTCCCTCATGACCTACATGTGTGGCGGCGTGATGGAGCAGGCAGAGGGAGGAGTCCGGGGATGGGGAGCAAATGACTGGGAAGCCAACCCAGGGAGCCAGCTCCCCTACTGACTCCAATAGGCACCCCCGCTCCCCGAAAGCCCCACCCAGAGAAGGGGGCCTCGCCAGCGGCACCACCGTAGCCCGGAGGCCAGGGAGAGGCCGCAGGGCCCGCCAGCCAACCACCCACCAGGACCAACACCTCAACCCCCCCCAGCCCACCCACCAAGCCTTGATGCCATTGCTAAATCATATGTATTATTATTTAAGCTGACATGTGTAATGTGATACCTAAAAAAGAAAGTAAAAGAAAATAAATAAATTAATTAATTAATAAATAAATAAATAAATAATATACAAGTTTCACTTTGTGAATGGAATTACTGAAAACAATCACAATATTCTATTTATATGAGCAGTGCCAGCATTGCAAAAGAATTCTGCTCAAAGGTACGCTGGGAATGTGAATTTGAATATATAATTGATCAAATGACATTATTGAAAATCTGTTTGCAGACAAATGTTTAGAAGCTAAAAGTCTATAACAACAAAAATAAGTACAAAAATACATTTTAAACATTTCCAACCAAATACTTTATAAACCAATTAATTCAGAAATAAACCTCCTCATCATCACCCTGATCCCAGTTCCTGCTGGAGTCAGTCAGAGCATTTCCATAGAGAGCCACTTTGCATCAGCAGCACCATGCTCCAGTGCTCTGGGAGAGTTTATAGTCCTGAGAGTTGAACACTGGAGGACTGACAGCTGTCCTTCATCACAACAGAAGACACAGAAATCCTCCTCATCAAAAACATGACTTTGATCTGCGTCCTCATCTGGACTCTCCTCTGGTGCTGCTTCACAGGTAAAGTCCAGAGGATCAAACTCCTCTCCTCTATCAACATCTGTCCCTCTGAAATGAAGCCGACTAAACTATAAAGCTGCTTTATGTTTTTGTCTCTGTGTCCTCAGAGTCCAGAGGTCAGGTCACAGTGACTCAGCCTGCAGCAGTGAGAGCTGATCTGGGAGGATCTCCATCCATCAGCTGTACAAGTAGTCATGAGTTTTGGGGCTGCAGCAGTGCTTATTGTTTAGCTTGGTACCAACAAAAAGATGGAGAAACTCCAAAACTGCTGATCTACTACACCAATCAACTCATGTCAGGGGTTCCAGGTCTCTTTTCAGGCAGTGGCTCTGGCACTGACTTCACTCTGACCATCAGTGGAGTTCAGGCTGAAGATGCTGCAGTTTATTACTGTCAGGGTGCTAACACAGTCAACAGCCAGACCGTGTTCACACAGTGAAAAAGACCAATACAAAAACCTCCTGAACAGAAACTGAACTGAATGCAGCTGGACTGTGGATGCTCTGATATGTTGAGTCAGGCATCATTTCTGAACAACACAAAAACATCAGACATCAGTTTATGATGCGCACAACATCCACACTTTGAGTGAGAATCTCCCAAAACCCTGAAAGGATTTGAAGACTCAAAGTTATTTCAACCTCAAACGCTTCAAAAAGAAAACTCAGCATGAAACTGAGTAAGATGTTTATAATCTGAAATTTATAACTTAGATTGTAACAGCTGCTACATATGGCTACAGTAAGACATTATGAACTGCAGTTCAAAGATTAGTTGAATATTCTACTTAGCGTGAGGTACATATTTATATAAATACCATGGAAAACCTGATGTAGACCAAAACTAACAACTCTTACAGATTTTTAACCATAAAGATTCAACAACTCATCATTCAACTGGATAAATAAAAAAAAAATAACTTTGATTTAACCAGGTGAGGTGACTGATAACTATAGGTCTCATTTTCACCGCCGACCAACACCATCTTTTAGAAAAAACAATGCAGTTCTGCTGCAGCTGAAGGCCACTAACTTTATGCTCTAACCTTGATCAAATATTACAACAGTTACATTTTTACTAAGCTGCTCCGTTTGCAGACATTAACTTAAAACTTTCTTCCAGTTTCTGTCAGCTGTGAGCTTCAAACAAACTTTGACCTTTGAACAGAAGCTTTCTGAATATTTTTTGTATCTTCAGAGAAATTCTTCTCTCATAACAAAAGTGAGATTATTCTCCAAAAGGCGTAGTGTAATTTAAGATCAAATGTTCTAAAATACACACTGTAAAGAGATGACCACCTAATGTAGCCACATATGGGATATATTTATTTTTTGCTGTGAGCTCATGGAGGGTGATTAGAATGTGATTTTCAGCATTTTTCCTTTTCTAACAAAAATAGTGAAGAAGGTTTTATTTCAATATAATGATGATGGTATTGATGATTTGACTTATTTATTCATATATCTCTGAATACAGGTTTTATCACTTTATTTCTTTTGGAAAGTGCCCTAAGACAAATAAAAATGTGAATTGGATTGTCTTCTTCAAATTTATTGCAATGCAGACCACTAGTAGAGATCTTTCCTGCCAACAGCCATCACTATTTACACTAACTCTAAAGAATTTGGATCATGAGGAGTTACAACAAGACTTAATTTCACTTTAGGATCAATAAAGTATATTTGAATTTGAATACCTGAACTGAAACAACTGAATTAAATTTGATGGTTTAACTGTTCTAGCAGTGAGGAGGAAAGCTGCTGCTAGCTGAGCTCCATGTGACTGACTCTGTGTGTTTGCATATGTGTCCTGCCTCTCTGCTCCCAGCTGTTAAGAGGTCAGTGTTGATCAGTGGCTGTCCAGGCCTTTCAGAGCCACTGACACACCAGCAGCACAATGATGATGTTACTGACTCTACTGCTGACCACCCTGGGGTTCCTGGTTCACGGTGAGACTCTCTGCTCAGAACTGCTTCTAGGAAGAAATCAGCTTCAGGACAATTAGAATTCTGCCATCATGGAGAAAGACTGAAACAAGATGCTGATGCTTTCTTGAATCTGTTCACAGGTTATCAGTCATTTACAATCAAACATAATTTGTCTAAGTTTCTATTTTTCATGTTTTCCAGGTTCATCTGGAGACATCATCCTGACTCAGAGTCCTGGATCTCAGTCTGTTGTTTTAGGTCAGACCGTCTCCATCAGATGTAAAACCAGTTCTGGTGTTTCAAGCTACCTCCACTGGTACCTTCAGAAACCATCAGAAGCTCCTAAACTCCTGATTTCTGGAGCTTCATCTCGTCAGTCTGGAGTTCCAGCTCGTTTCAGTGGAAGTGGATCTGGTTCTGACTTCACTCTTACCATCAGTGGAGTTCAGGCTGAAGATTCAGGAGTTTATTACTGTCAGCAGGGTGGTTACACACCGTTCACACAGTGATAGAACGTCGTACAAAAACCTCCCTCAGCTGGAGAGGAACTGATCTGACTCCACAGCTGCTCTGAAACTGAAACACTAATAGTTTCCACAAAATGTATTTATTTCTTTTCGCATATTTTTATAACTAACTAGTTTTTGTTTAATTTATTTTTGTTGTGATTTCGAATTAAAAACAAAAATGAGCAAACATATTCATTTCACATATTTTTTTAATACAGAGTTTGAGAGAATGAGTTATGAAAGAAAAAAAAACAAAGAAGTAAAACAAAACATATGTGATCATTTGAATTTATTTCAGTGAATATGTGTTTAACCATGAGTCAGTTTATTACTCCAACTTTGCTTGATTTAAACAAGTCAATTTCAGAGATGATCAGTGGCTGTTCAAGCCTTTCAGAGCCACTGAAAAATTAATCGGATTATTAAAACAAAATAATTTTTATCAGATTTAAAACTATTAAAATGAGCCATGATCATTTCTTAGTAATTGAACTTTTACTTCTTCTAATAACAACATCTCTTCGATTTATCGATGTCATGTTTTTAAATGTTTAAGTTTACAAAAAACATTTTATATGTCTCATAAAAACCAATATAGCAGTAAACATTAATGGAATGCATTAATACTTAATATGAAGCAAAGGGAAGTTAATATTTGCCTTTGGAAAGATAATTAAAAATGATTTAATACATAATAAAATCAGTGACTTCAAACAAACTTTGTAGGTCTTTAACAAAGTAGGTGTAGACCAGGAGTTGATGAGTAAATCTTTATTACTGAATAGTGACCAACATGACAAAGCAAAGATGACTGAGTGAAACTAGAAAATAATCAGGAGAGAAAAAGTGAGAGCAGTCACAGATTAAAGCCAATATCAGTGTCTCAGAGAGTGCGGTCAGGACTGGGAACACTGGTCTCTCCTCAGCGTCTGTGTGACTGCAGTCTGGGAGCCCTGGGTGGCCTCACAGGTCACAGAGCCCACCTTCCTCCACTGGTCTGCAGGGAGCCTCAGGGTGCTGCTCCAGCTGTAGAGGCCGTCCTTCTGCAGCACCCCGGGGCTCCTGCTCTGCTCCCAGCTGCTGCTGCTGCTGCTGTCGTCCACCTTCCAGGACAGACTCCAGTCTGAGGGGAAGCCCTTGTTGGCCAGACACATGAGGGTGGCCTTCCCCTGCTGCAGCTCCTCACTGGAGGGGGGCAGCACTGTCAGGGTGGGACGAGCATCACCTAGGAGACACCAATCAGGTTAGAGGACAGGAACCACACACCTGGTAATCAAAGAGCAGATATGGGAGCAGCTTCACTGTGTTAGAAATTACTATTTTATATTTCCAGTAAACATCTTTATCTGCTCCACCAGTCACTTCCTGTCACATTGTTTCACTTCCCTTGAAGTAACCTCTCATGCATATCAGCACAGACTCGTCAGGCATCCCGAAACTTCTTAAAATGGATTATAAATAAAAATATGAACTGAGATGTAAATCTTCATTGACTAGAAATAAACAAAATTTGAACTGAAATACTAAGTTACTTAAAAATGAAACAAAACATAATTTATTGCCCTTCATGCCAGACAGTCTCTAACTTATTTTACACTTTGCAACAAGGAGGAAATAACAAGGTAAAACTGACCCTCATAGTAAAAATAAATAATCAGATACCCATGAGCATCATTTAAATTTGACATCACAAAAATAATCAGAAATATAAACCTGTAGTGAAATTGCAAAACCAAACTTTTTTCTTTGTCCACCATCATTGATTAACTGAGGTGTCTTTTCAGTCTTATTGTCCAAACCTTAAAACACAAACAGCAGTTTAAAGAGAAAAAGGTTTCAAAAATAGTTTAGTTATTTTGAAATTAAATAAATTCATAAACAAATAGGTAAACAAGTACTTATGAACAGTTGGAAAAAAAATCTAAATAAATATTTTCTGTATCCTAAAAATATCTATGTTATCATTTATTTCAGAAAGATGTTAAAATTTGACAGATATTCAGAAACTTACTTCCAACATCCAGTCTGGTTCCTCCACCAAGAATCCTCCACAGTGATATAAACTGATTTAGTCGTACAAAAACCTCTGACTGTTAGAGACACGGCTCTCTGACTCTGAACACAACAAACTGATTCTGGCTGAAAACACTAAACAAGTCCTGGTGTATTTTTACCCATTTTAACCTGTCTGAATTGTAAGATGTTATTTCTGGTACTTCATGATTCTGGCAAGAACTGGAGATTTTGTTGTTTACTCAAATAAAATAATAAAAGCTTAAAAGGTTTTTAGAGCTCGAAACCTCCTAAGTTTAGAGACTAAAAACTATTTTGAATAAACAAACTCAAATATATCAAATATATCAAATATTCAACTTACTTCCAACATCCAGTCTGGTTCCTCCACCAAAAGTCCTCCACAGTGATACAAACTGATGGAGCCGTCGTACAAAAACCTCTGACTGTTAGAGACACGGCTCTCTGACTCTGAACACAACAAACTCTACATGAACAGTTTCTGCCTGGAAAACACAGCTGGCTGATTGCTTTTAACAATCAGATTTTTTTTCATAATTTTGTTATATACTTTATAAATACAGTATGTATACACATGTGTTTCATCAAAAGGGACAACTGTACAAGAACTTTAAAATGAAAACCTAATTTTTGCGGAACATATTTCTTCAGGAAAGAAAAGGACAAATAAAAAAAACATGAAAGAGACATATACCTTATTAACACATAATTGTTTCACTGAAAGATTATTAAATCATTTCATCAGATCCAAGTCCAGACAGAGGAGTGTGGCCTTCCCATGCAGCTCCTCAAAGGAGGGGGGCAGCAGCATCAGGGGAGGGAGGTCTGGACCCACTGAGGGAGGAGACAGGTGAGCATCATTAATGAACTTTGGTGACATCCAGGATTCAGAGCTGAGCTAAAGCTTTCAGTCTGATAAATATCACTTTAAACACATTCTTAATGTTGGTTTCATCATAGTGACATAATTGTTCAGAAATATGACTCAGTGATTAAAAGATATTATGTTGATCAAAGTCCTCGCTTTACTAGTAAAATGGGAAAAGTAGAAATAAACACACACCCACAACAGAATCAGACTTAACTGGACATGACTTAGAGCACAAGGTCTTCCAAAACCACCCTTGTATGAAATGTAATTCAAATTTTTTTTTCAGTTTAAATTCAGTTATTGCACCTTTTGGAGTCATTATTTAAAAGCCTACAGTTGACATTTATGTACCTAAAATCAATAAATGTGACATATCTAGTAATCATATAAAAGTTTATCACAACCGGGGGATACAATTCTCTAAAATTCAGCTGACATTTTTCTAAACTGAATTTAGCATTTTTAAAAACATCATTAATCATGAATAAGTTAGAACTTCTCAGATCTGAAATTATATTTATCAAATCAAAATGTGTCTAATTACTCTTATTTCAAATGTTTGTGTTAAAAATTCTATAAGCAAAAAGTCCAAAACAGCAAAAACTAACAGATTCAAAATCACATTCTAAACATATCCAACCCATTCCTGCATTAACCTCCTCCTCATCATCATCATCACCCTGATCCCAGTCCCTGCTGGAGTCAGTCAGAGCATTTCCATAGAGAGGCACTTTGCATCAGCAGCACCATGCTCCAGTGCTCTGGGAGAGTTTATAGTCCTGAGAGTTGAACACTGGAGGACTGACAGCTGTCCTTCATCACAACAGAAGACACAGAAATCCTCCTCATCAAAAACATGACTTTGATCTGCGTCCTCATCTGGACTCTCCTCTGCTTCACTCAGGGTGAGGAAAATCAATTTTCTGTTAGGTGAAAATTATCTGGAGTGTAGCTGAGTTTCTCCTCACCATCTGATGTCCAGTGTTTCTTCTCTCTCCTCAGGGTCTGAGGGACAAAATGTTGTTGTGACTCAACCAGCAGCCAAATCAGTGCAGCTCAGTCAGACTGTTACTATTGACTGTAAGGCCAGTCAGGCGCTTTCAGCATCTCATTGTGGCTCTGGGTCACGGGTCTGCCTGTCCTGGTACCATCAGAAACCTGGAGAAGCTCCTAAAGCTCTGATCTACTACACATCATCCAGATTCTCAGGAATCTCCTCCAGATTCAGTGGAAGTGGAGCAGGGAATGGATTAGACTTCACTCTGACCATCAGTGGAGTCCAGGCTGAAGATGCTGGAGTTTATTACTGTCAGAGTTATCACTGGATCAACAGTCAGAGCGTGTTCACACAGTGAAAAATCATCGTACAAAAACCTCCCTCAGTCTGACTGAACAGAAACTGAACTTTGTTCTGCAGCTGGAATCTGCAGCACAGACTGATACAGTTCACTGAACACACACAATGAACCCACACATCATTTAAATTCATCGAGTGTTATTAACATTCAAACTATAAGAAATAAAAGGTGTGGTCCTTTCAATCTTTAGATGGTTGAGGAAGCTCTTACTTTTAGAAAATATTGGAATATATTTTTCAGTCAACTCTTTTTCTTTAAATCGTGAGGACAAAAAAACAAAACACCAGCAGTAAATCTTATTTAATCCCTTTGTTCCACCTTTGAAACCCAATGAACTTTTGCATTAAAATAGACATTTAAATGAGATAATCAGTTCTAATCCAACTTCTATGATCTTGCTAAGGTCTAAGAGTTTCTTTAATGTTTTGGTAATCATTTGGTAAGAAAGGGCATTTAATATTAACTCTGAAAAGAACATAAGCACTGATGAGAGAAACGTGTTTCATTTCACAAGATTAAAGAAGACTGATAAAACTAATATTATAGAGGTTTTGAGTCATTTAAAATCCAATAAGTTTTAGTCCAAAATATAGCTGATTTAAGAAAAATTAAAACCAAAGACTACAAAATGTTGATATAAGATAACCTGCTATAATTCTTCCATATGAAGTTCAGCAGCTTATTTTGTGGTCGCCCACAGTTAATGAATTGATGAAGTTTTCTGATATTATAATAAATATCCAAATAATTTTATTACCTGCTCTTGGATTCTTTTAAAACCAGATTAGTACTCATGGCAAGTGTACAACACCAAAATATTTAAAGAGATTCATTAGGAAAGACAAGATGATCTGGTCAAAATATTATTTTTACATTATGTAAAAGGGAGCCCTGCAACAGACTGGCAACCTGTCCAAGGTGTACCCCGCCCCTCGCCAAGTGAACGCTGGAGATAGACACCAGCAACCCCCGTGAACCCATGAGGGGTTAAGGGGGTCAGAAAATGGATGGATGTAAAAGGGAGAATAATAAATAGGGACGAAAACATGGAACTCTAAAAGAAACTGGATACAAACTATACACATATTAAAGGATAAATTACTAAAGACATGAAACACCAAATCATTTAACAAGAATAAAAGATATTGAATTGCTTCAAGTTTATTAATAATGGAGCTTTAATAAAACTTTTAATAGTTCCTCCTACAAACTTTCTGATCTGTTTGAGGAGGAAAGCTGCTGCTAGCTGAGCTCCATGTGACTGACTCTGTGTGTTTGCATATGTGTCCTGCCTCTCTGCTCCCAGCTGTTAAGAGGTCAGTGTTGATCAGTGGCTGTCCAGGCCTTTCAGAGCCACTGACACACCAGCAGCACAATGATGATGTCACTGACTCTACTGCTGACCACCCTGGGGCTCCTGCTTCACGGTGAGACTCTCTGCTCAGAACTGCTTCTAGGAAGAAATCAGCTTCATGATAATTATAATTCTGCCATCATTGAGAAATACTGAAACAAGATGCTGATGCTTTCTTTCATCTGTTCACAGATTATCAATCATTTGTGATCAAGCATAATTTGTCTCAATTGCTGTTTTTCATGTTTCCCAGGTTCATCAGGAGACATCATCCTGACTCAGAGTCCTGGATCTCAGTCTGTTGCTTCAGGACAAACGGTCTCCATCAGATGTAAAACCAGTTCTAGTGTTTATAGCTACCTCCACTGGTACCTTCAGAAACCATCAGAAGCTCCTAAACTCCTGATTTATTCAGCTACAACTCGTCAGTCTGGAGTTCCAGCTCGTTTCAGTGGAAGTGGATCTGGTTCTGACTACACTCTGACCATCAGTGGAGTTCAGGCTGAAGATTCAGGAGTTTATTACTGTCAGCAGGGTCAAAGCTTCCCGTTCACACAGTGATAGAACGTCGTACAAAAACCTCGCTCAGCTGGAGAGGAACCGATCTGACTCCACAGCTGCTCTGAAACTGAAACACTAATAGTTTTCACAAAATGTTTGTTTACAAATACATTTTTATTACTAATTAGGTATTTTATAGTTTTTTCTGTTTAGGTAAAAATAAAAAATAGAATTGTTTCCAATTGTCGAACCATTAATTATCAAAAAAAAATGTTATGTAATTCTTTGTTGAATTATCCATCTGCTATATTATTTATTTATTTTTTATTTTTTTTGTCAGATCGTATTATTTCAAAATAAGAATGTATGATGTGTTAGGAAAGATTTTAAAGGAGTTACAAATATGTAAAACAAAATCCATGTGGTAATTTCTTGCAGTCAACAAATGTTCAACAGTTAGTCAAAAAATTCAAGCCTGCTTTTTAAAAAACTGTTAAGAGTTCAAAGTTGATTAGTAGCTGTTCAGGCCTTTCAGAACTACTGACATATCAATAAGATTGTTTAAACTGATTTATTTTGTGTAATGCTTTCATTATTTAAATTAACCATGACCATTTATTTTTAACTGAACTTTTACTTCTATTGATAGCAGCATGGCAGCAATTCTATGTTGTGTTTTTAAATCTATGAGTTACCAAAGTAATGTGTTTGATTCAAGAAAGATAATTTCTCAATAACATAAATATTTTACAATAAAGATGTCAATCCTAGTCTCTGGATGGATACTAAAAAAATATTTATGACATGAAAATAAAAATCAGTGGCTTCAAACTAACTTTTTAAACTCATTAAGAAAGTAGGTGTAGACCAGGAGTTGAAGATTAAATCTTTATTATTTAATAGTGACCAACACGACAAAGCAAAGATGATTGAGTGAAACTAGAGAATAATCAGGAGAGAAAAAGTGAGAGCAGTCACAGATTAAAGCCAATATCAGTGTCTCAGAGAGTGCGGTCAGGACTGGGAACACTGGTCTCTCCTCAGCGTCTGTGTGACTGCAGGCTGGGAGCCCTGGGTGGCCTCACAGGTCACAGAGCCCACCTTCCTCCACTGGTCTGCAGGGAGCCTCAGGGTGCTGCTCCAGCTGTAGAGGCCGTCCTTCTGCAGCACCCCGGGGCTCCTGCTCTGCTCCCAGCTGCTGCTGCTGCTGCTGTCGTCCACCTTCCAGGACAGACTCCAGTCTGAGGGGAAGCCCTTGTTGGCCAGACACATGAGGGTGGCCTTCCCCTGCTGCAGCTCCTCACTGGAGGGGGGCAGCACTGTCAGGGTGGGCTGGCGTTGACCCACTGCAGAGAGAAAGAAACACATTGCAAAGTCTAGATTAAAGTCTTCAAAATGTGACTTCCTGATCTGGGTTTTGTAACCATAGCAACACACATGCATCACTGCTCAACCACAGCAGCAGACAGGTTTCAGTACCATGAATAAAAACTGACATTTCTTCCCAAATGTCATGTTTTCTCATAAAATGTGTTACATTTTCTAGGTAGTGAATAATATTCTACAACCACTTAACATTGTTCTATTGCTTTTACGAAGTTTGTATTATTACCAGACTCACACACTAAATTAATTTAGTGACATAATTGTTCAGAAAATATGATTCAGTGATTAAAAGATATTATGTTCATCAAAGTCCTCACTTTACTAGTAAAATGTGAAAATTAGAAATACACACACATACCCACTACAGAATCAGACTTAACTGAACATGACTTGGAGCACAAGGTCTTCCAAAACCATCTTTGTATGAAATGTAATTGAAATACTTTTTTACTTTAAATTCAGTTATTTTACCTTTTTGTTGCAATTATTCAAAAGTAGTAAAAATATCTCTATCTAAAGGCATTAAATGTGATTTGAATGTAGTTATGATATAAGAGCTTATGACAAACAGTTCATTTCTCAAAAATTCTAAACATTTACAACTCATTCCTACATAAACTGATTGATTCATTAATAAAACCTCCTCATCATCACCCTGATCCCAGTTCCTGCTGGAGTCAGTCAGAGCATTTCCATAGAGAGGCACTTTGCATCAGCAGCACCATGCTCCAGTGCTCTGGGAGAGTTTATAGTCCTGAGAGTTGAACACTGGAGGACTGACAGCTGTCCTTCATCACAACAGAAGACACAGAAATCCTCCTCATCAAAAACATGACTTTGATCTGCGTCCTCATCTGGACTCTCCTCTGCTTCACTCAGGGTGAGGAAAATCATTTTTCTGTCAGGTGAAAATCATCTGGAGTGTAGCTGAGTTTCTCCTCACCATCTCATGTCCAGTGTTTCTTCTCTCTCCTCAGGGTCTGAGGGACAAAATGTTGTTGTGACTCAACCAGCAGCCAAATCAGTGCAGCTCGGTCAGACTGTTACTATTGACTGTAAGGCCAGTAGACAAATTGATTTCTGTCGTTCACCATCAGATTACTACGTGTACTGGTACCATCAGAAACCTGGAGAAGCTCCTAAAGCTCTGATCCGCTGCACATCATCCAGATTCTCAGGAATTTCCTCCAGATTCAGTGGAAGTGGAGCAGGGAATGGATTAGACTTCACTCTGACCATCAGTGAAGTCCAGGCTGAAGATGCTGGAGTTTATCACTGTCAGTGTATTCACGGAAGCAAATTCACACAGTGAAAAATCATCGTACAAAAACCTCCCTCAGTCTGACTGAACAGAAACTGAACTTTGTTCTGCAGCTGGAGTCTGCAGCAGAGACTGATACAGTTCACTGAACAAACACATTGGACACACAGCAATTCATTGTAACTAGCGTTATTTAAACTAAAACTATAAGAAATAAAAGGTGTGGTCCTTTTAACCTTTAGATAGTAGAGGAAGCTCTAACTTTTAGAAAATTCAGAATATTTTTTTAGTTCAACTCTTATGAAATGGTGAGGACACAAAACAACACCAGCAGTAAAGCTTGTTTAATCCCTTTGTTACACCTTTCAAACCCAATGAACAGTTACAGTAAAATAGACATATAAATGAGATAATCAGTTCTAGTCCAACTGTTATCTGTTATCTTGCTAAGGTTTAGGAGTTGCTTTAATGTTTTGGTAATCATGTGGTAGAAATGGCCATTTAATATTAACCCTGAAGAGAACATAAGCACAGATGAAAGAAACATGTTTCATTTCTCAAGATTAAAGAAGGCTTATAAAACAAATTTTGTTTATAAACATCCTATACGTTTTATTCCAAAACATAGTTCAACCAAAGACTGCAAAATGTTGTATAAGATAACCTGCTATAATTCTTGTAACATCCATCTAAAGTTCAGCAGCTTTTTTTGTTGCAGTCCACAGTTAATGAATTGATCAAGTTTTCCGATATCATAAGAAATATTTAAATAATTTTAATACCTGGATTGGGTATTCTTTTAAAACCATGTCAATACCCTGTCTTTTTTTCTTTCCCTCCACTCGCCCAGTGTAAATCTTTTTTCAACAGATCTCAACCCAGCGCCTAGGGACCCCGTGTAAAGCGGGGTCTGGGGCAGTTTGGGGAACGCACCTCACGGCTGCGCTAATTAGCAGCGGCCGACTGGGTGTGTTCCTGGCAACGCAAGGCCTCAGTCAATCGTTCCCCCAAAATGTTTGTTAAGTGTATGTGATGGACGGTTGTACTGGAACTGAAATTTCGATTGTAATGCAAATTGCAGTTGACTAATAAAATTGATTGATTGATTGATTGATGTCAAATGAACAAAACCAACATATTTTAAGAGATTTAATAGGAGAGACGAGATGATCTGGTCAAAAGTTTATTTATTTATATTATGTGCGGTGTTGTCAGCTTATGAAAATCAGCAATTTTAAAACCTTGCGGTGTGAACAATCATAAGATATAAAAGTACTGTCATGACCGCCCAGAAGTGAGCAGCCAGACACAGACTAACAGAGAGGAAGTGAATATTTAATTTTTAATTAGCATTAATGGGTAGGAAAACAACCAGAGGGATTGAATAGGAAGAACCAGTGATAAGAGAATTAAACCAAACTGTCTAAATTCTGGGAGGAGAGGGAGAGAGAAGACATGAGGACCAGGTGGAGGAAATCAGCTGATAATGATCACTCAGGTGAGGAAGAAGAAGGCAGTGAAGGAGAATAATAAAAAGGGACGAAAACATGGAAATCTAAAAGAAACAGGATACAAACTGAAAACATTTTAAAGGATTAATGACTAAATATATGAAACACAAACACCAAAAGATATAACAAGACTAAAAGCTATTTAATTTCTTCAACTTCACATTTACACTCTTACACATATGCTCCAAGCTGCTGAACTAATGAAGCCACAAATGGACTATTGTTTACACTGTTAAATTGTTTTTCAACTCAATTGTTTACATAAATCACTGCTGCATCTTTATCCTGAAAAATACTGCAATCTACTGTAATTTTTAGAGTGATTTCTAGAGTGATTCTTTTCAAGCTGTATGCAAACGAAATTTCGTTCTGTACGCACTTTGTGCATACACAATGACAATAAAGATATCTATCTAAGTTTAATTAATAATGGAGCTTTAAAATGTTTTAAAAGTTCCTCTTTTAGACGTTCTCTTTAGACTGGTCTGTTTGAGGAGGAAAGCTGCTGCTAGCTGAGCTCCATGTGACTGACTCTGTGTGTTTGCATATGTGTCCTGCCTCTCTGCTCCCAGCTGTTAAGAGGTCAGTGTTGATCAGTGGCTGTCCAGGCCTTTCAGAGCCACTGACACACCAGCAGCACAATGATGATGTTACTGACTCTACTGCTGACCACCCTGGGGCTCCTGCTTCACGGTGAGACTCTCTGCTCAGAACTGCTTCTAGGAAGAAATCAGCTTCAGGACAATTAGAATTCTGCCATCATTGAGAAATACTGAAAAATGATGTTGAGAATTTCTTTCATCTGTTAACAGATAATCAATTATTTACAATAAAACATAATTTGTCTCAATTGCTGTTTTTCGTGTTTTCCAGGTTCATCAGGAGACATCATCCTGACTCAGAGTCCTGGATCTCAGTCTGTTGTTTCAGGACAGATCGTCTCAATAAAATGTAAGACCAGCACGAGTGTAGGTGGCTGGCTTTCCTGGTACCTTCAGAAACCATCAGAAGCTCCTAAACTCCTGATTTATAGAGCGTCAACTCGTCAGTCTGGAGTTCCAGCTCGTTTCAGTGGAAGTGGATCTGGTTCTGACTACACTCTGACCATCAGTGGAGTTCAGGCTGAAGATTCAGGAGTTTATTATTGTCAGCAGGGTACCAGCTATCCGTTCACACAGTGATAGAACGTCGTACAAAAACCTCCCTCAGCTGGAGAGGAACTGATCTGACTCCACAGCTGCTCTGAAACTGAAACACTAATAGTTTCATCAACATTTCTTTTTTTCCTTTACTCATATTTTTTTTTATCACTAATTAATTTTCACTTGTTTTTTTTGCCTGAGTTAAAAGACAATTAAAAAAATTAAAGTTTTCACAGTTGTTAAACTGTTAATCATCAAAAACTAATTTTAATACATTTCTTTAGTCAGTCATCCATTTTTTTTAATCACCGAGTAGTTTTTCAAGATCTTTCCTAATTCAGAATGAGAGAGTGGTGAGCTTAGAAAGATGAAAAAGGATTAAAAAGAAGATAAACAATACCTATATTAATGCAAATATAATAATTTGAACTTATTCAATTGAAGAAGTATTTAACTCCTCACGGGAGGGGGGGGGGGCACAGTCAGGGTGGGCTGGCGTTCACCCACTGCAGAGAGAAAAATGAAAACTTGACAGATGCTTGTTATATAACATCTATAAAACATGACTGTGGAAATGCAAAATTATATTTAGAGGAAATTTGAACTGCTATTTTTTTTTAAAGAAACAAAAAAAACATTATCAAATGGGTTAGTACTTTCTATATCAATAAATATTGATAATACATTTTATTTAAAATATGCCTTTCTGGGCACTAAAAGTCACCAGATAAAAAATAGACATAAACACAAAGATAAAAACACATCAATCTGAAAAAGAAAATTGAAACACAGAATAAAAAACATTTTAAAAGATACAAAGCCTGGGACAGGGAAATTGACATTGAAGAGAATAGGCAATCTTAAACAGATGAGTTTTGAGTTGTGATTTAAAAGGGAGAAGTGAGTCTGTGTTTCTAAGTAGGGGTGTTAGAGAGTTAAGGAGGCGGGGGGCAGAGCGGCTGAATGCTCTGCTCCCCGTGGTGGTGAGACGGGCGGGAGGGACAGACAAGTGTAAAGTAGATGAGGATCTGAGAGCAGGGGAGAAGTTGGGGACATGCAGGAGGACTGGCAGATATGGGGGGGAGGGAGGGGTGAAGGGCTTTGATCAAGTAGAACTTGACGTATCTTTTCTAAATAGCCTTTTACAGGTATTGGGACTCATGTGTTCAAATTACAGAGTTTTCATTAAACACAACATCTCAGAGAAATGAAAACTAACTAAATCCAAAAAGAATTTTTGGCTGGCAGATTGTTTTTATCAATCAGATTTTTTGTTCACATCATTATGAACTAATATTGTTATATACTTTATAAATACAGTATGTATAAACATGTTTGTCTATAAAAGGAACAACTCTACAAGACATTTAAAATTAAAACATACTTTTTGGGGAACCTATTTCTTTAGGAGAGAAAAGAACAAATTAAACAAAAAAGAAGAGATATATTCCTTATCAACACATAATTGTTTCACTGAAGAATTATTGAACCAAATCATCAGATCCAAAGCCAGACAGAGGAGTGTGGCCTTCCCATCCTGCAGCTCCTCAAAGGAGGGGGGCAGCAGCATCAGGGGTGGGAGGACTGGACCCACTGAGGGAGGAGACAGGTGAGCATCTTTAATGAACTTTGGTGACATCCAGGATTCCGAGCTGAGCTAAAGCTTTCAGTCTGATAAATATCACTTTAAACACATTATTAATGTTGGCTTCATTGTAGTGACATAATTGTTCAGAAAATATGACTCAGTGATTAAAAGATATTATGTTCATTAAAGTCCTCACTTTACTAGTAAAATGGGAAAATTTGAAATAAACACACACCCACAACAGAATCAGATTTAACTGACCATGACTTAGAGCACATGATCTTCCAAAACCAAACTTTGTTTGATTTTAAATTCAGTTATTGTACCTTTTTGTGGCCTTTATTTAAAAGCAATCAGTTAAAATCTCTCTACCCACCTAATAGGTGAGATTTTCCCACCTAATATCTCTCTAAAGTCAATAAATGTGATGTGAATTTAGTCATTATATAAAAGCTTATGACAAACTGGAGATAAACAGTCAATATATCTAAAATTCAGTGGTCCGACATTACTTTTAAAAACTGAATTTTGCATTTATAAAAACATCTATAATCATGAATATGTTAGAACTTTTAAGATCTGAAAACGTTATTTTTCAAATTAAAATTAGTCAGATTACTCTTATTCCAAATGCTTACGTAGAGATTTTTATAAGCAAAACATAACAGCAAATACTAACAAATTTAAAAATAAAAGCACATTCTAAACATTTTCCATCCAATTTCTAAATAAGCTAATTAATTAATAAATAAAACCTCCTCCTCATCACCCTGATCCCAGTTCCTGCTGGAGTCAGTCAGAGCATTTCCATAGAGAGGCACTTTGCATCAGCAGCACCATGCTCCAGTGCTCTGGGAGAGTTTATAGTCCTGAGAGTTGAACACTGGAGGACTGACAGCTGTCCTTCATCACAACAGAAGACACAGAAATCCTCCTCATCAAAAACATGACTTTGATCTGCTTCCTCATCTGGACTCTCCTCTGCTTCACTCAGGGTGAGGAAAATCATTTTTCTGTCAGGTGAAAATCATCTGGAGTGTAGCTGAGTTTCTCCTCACCATCTCATGTCCAGTGTTTCTTCTCTCTCCTCAGGGTCTGAGGGACAAAATGTTGTTGTGACTCAACCAGCAGCCAAATCAGTGCAGCTCAGTCAGACTGTTACTATTGACTGTAAGGTCAGTAGACAAGTAGGTTGTAGCCCCCACTGCCTGTCCTGGTATCATCAGAGACCTGGAGAAGCTCCTAAAGCTCTGATCTACCAAACATCATCCAGATTCTCAGGAATCTCCTCCAGATTCAGTGGAAGTGGAGCAGGGAATGGATTAGACTTCACTCTGACCATCAGTGGAGTCCAGGCTGAAGATGCTGGAGTTTATTACTGTCAGAGTTATCATTACATCAACAGTCAGCACGTGTTCACACAGTGAAAAATCATCGTACAAAAACCTCCCTCAGTCTGACTGAACAGAAACTGAACTTTGTTCTGCAGCTGGAATCTGCAGCAGACACTGATACAGTTCACTGAACACACACATTAAAAACACAAAGCATTTAAATTTATCAAGGGTTATTAACATTCAAACTATAAGAAATAAAAGGTGTGGGCCTTTAAATCTTTAGATGGTTGAGGAATCTCTAACTTTTAGGAAATTGAGAATATTTTTTTCGGTTCCACTCTTTCATTAAATGGGGAGGACAAAAAAACAAACAACACCAGCAGTAAAGCTTATTTAATCCCTTTGTTCCACCTTTCAGACCCAATAAACATTTACATTAAAATAGACATTTAAATGAGATAATCAGTTCTAGCCCAACTGATATCTGTTATCATGCTAAGATCTAGGAGTTTCTTTAATGTTTTGGTAATCATGTGGTAGAAATGGACATTTAATATTAACCCTGAAGAGAATAGTAATAAGTAATAATAATATCATCTTTATTGTCATTGAAACTTACATTACAACAAAATTTGCTCTCTGCTTTTAACCCATCACTCTTGGGGAGCAGTGGGCTGCCACTGTGTGGTGCCCAGGGAGCAATCAGGGGTTAAGGGTCTTGCTCAGGAACCCAGAGTGCCGGGACTGGGGATTGAACCGGGTACTTGCAACCTTCTCTGAGTGCAAGCGCGCTGCTCTAACCACTAGGCCAAAACTCCCCACATAAGCACTGATGAGAGAAACGTCTTTCATTTCTCAAGATTAGAGAAAAATGCTTATAAAACTAATTTTGTTTATAAATATCCTATTAGTTTTATTCCAAAAAATAGTTGATTAAAGAAAATTTTAAACCAAAGACTACAAAATGTTGATAGAATATAACCTGCTAAAATTCTTCTAACATCCATCTGAAGTTCAGCAGCTTTTTTTGTTGCAGCCCACAGTTAATGAATTGATAGTTTTCTGATATTATAAGAAATATTCAAATAATTATAATACTTGCTCTTGGATTGTTTTAAAACCAGGTCAATACTCATGCCAGATGAACAAAACCAACATATTTTAAAAGATTTAATAGGAGAGACAAGATGATCTGGTCAAAAGGTTATTTATTTATATTATGTACGGTGTCGTCAGCTTATGAAAATCAGCTATTTTAAAACCTTGCGGTGTGAACAATCATAAGATATAAAAGTACTGTCATGACCATCTTGAAGTGAGCAGCCAGACACAGACTAACAGAGGTGTAGTGAATATTTAATTTTAGAGAGCTGAACTTAGAGCGAGAATCACAGGCAGGAAAACCCAGCTGAAGCACGAACGGGTAGGGAAACAACTAGAGGGACCGAATTGGAGGAACCAGTGATAAGAGAATTAAACTAAACTGTCTAAATTCTGGGAGGAGCGGGAGAGAGATGGCTTGAGGACCAGGTGGAGCAAATCAGCTGAGAAGGATCACTCAGGTGAGGAAGAAGAAGGCAGTGAAGGAGAATAATAAAAAGGGACGAAAACATGGAAATCTAAAAGAAACTGAACACATTTTAAAGGATAAATTACTAAATACATGAAACACAAACACCAAAGGATATAACAAGAATAAAAGCTATTTCATTTCTACAACTTCACATTTACACTCTTGCACATATGCTCCATGCTGCTGAACTGATAAAGCCACAAATGGACTATTGTTTACACTGTTACTTTGTTTTTCAACTCGATTGTTTACATAAATCGCTGCTGCATCTTTATCCTGAAAAATACTGCAATCTACTGTGATTTTTAGAGTGATTTCTAGAGTGATTCTTTTCAAGCTGTATGCAAACGAAATTTCGTTCTGTACGCACTTTGTGCATACACAATGACAATAAAGATATCTATCTAAGTTTAATTAATAATGGAGCTTTAAAATGTTTTCAAAGTTCCTCTTTTAGACGTTCTCTTTAGACTGGTCTGTTTGAGGAGGAAAGCTGCTGCTAGCTGAGCTCCATGTGACTGACTCTGTGTGTTTGCATATGTGTCCTGCCTCTCTGCTCCCAGCTGTTAAGAGGTCAGTGTTGATCAGTGGCTGTCCAGGCCTTTCAGAGCCACTGACACACCAGCAGCACAATGATGATGTTACTGACTCTACTGCTGACCACCCTGGGGCTCCTGCTTCACGGTGAGACTCTCTGCTCAGAACTGCTTCTAGGAAGAAATCAGCTTCAGGACAATTAGAATTCTGCCATCATTGAGAAATACTGAAACAGGATGCTGATGCTTTCTTTCATCTGTTAATAGATTATCAATCATTTACAATGAAACATAATTTGTCTTAATTGTTTTTTTTTTTCATATTTCCAAGGTTCTTTAGGAGACATCATCCTGACTCAGAGTCCTGGATCTCAGTCTGTTGCTTCAGGTCAGACCGTCTCCATCAGATGTAAAACCAGTTCTACTGTTTACAACAACCTCCACTGGTACCTTCAGAAACCATCAGAAGCTCCTAAACTCTTGATTTATTCAACTTCAAATCGTCAGTCTGGAGTTCCAGCTCGTTTCAGTGGAAGTGGATCTGGTTCTGACTACACTCTGACCATCAGTGGAGTTCAGGCTGAAGATTCAGGAGTTTATTACTGTCAGCAGGGTTATGATACACCGTTCACACAGTGATAGAACGTCGTACAAAAACCTCCCTCAGCTGGAGAGGAACCGATCTGACTCCACAGCTGCTCTGAAACTGAAACACTAAAAGTTTCCCCAAAATGTGTTTATTTCTTTTCTCATATATTTTTTTAGCACTAATTAGTTTTTATTTGGTTTTACTTTCTGACCAAAATAAGAACTAGAAATATAACTTTTCCCAGTTTTTAAACTGTTAGTCTTTCTTTATTTCTACATTTCTTTATTCATTCATCCATTTTCTTTAATCACTGAAGTGGTTTTTTTTAGATCTTTCTTAACTCAGAGTGAGAGAGTGGTGAAATGATAAAAGCACATTACAAAGAAGATACACAATACTTACATAATAATGTGAACACGTGTTTAACAGCAAGTGAGTCAATTACTTGAACTCTAAGTCATAAAAAAGTCAAACCTGCCCTTTAAAAAGCTGTTAAGAGGTTAAAAAAGATCAGAGGCTGTTCAGGCCTTTCAGAGCCACTGACACATCAATAAAATTATTAAACCCAATTTAGTCTAATTATTTTGTTGATGAAATTAGCCCTGATCATATATTTTTAACTGACCTTTTACTTCTCTTGATAGCAGCATGGTAGTAAATTTTTACGTGGTGTTTTTTAAATCTATGTTACCAAGATAATAAACATAATTCAATAAATGTTTATGACTTGCATAAATATTTTACGTAAAAAATGTCAATCCTAGTCTCTGTATGGATAATAAAATAATGATTTATGACAAGAAAATTAAAATTAATGTCTTTAAGCAAACGTTTAAACTCATTAAGAAAGCAGGTGGAGACCAGGAGTTGATGAGTAAATCTTTATTATTGAATAGTGACCAACATGACAAAGCAAAGATGACTGAGTGAAACTAGAGAATATTCAGGAGAGAAAAAGTGAGAGCAGTCACAGGTTAAAGCCAATATCAGTGTCTCAGAGAGTGTGGTCAGGACTGGGAACACTGGTCTCTCCTCAGCGTCTCTGTGACTGCAGTCTGGGAGCCCTTGGAGGCCTCACAGGTCACAGAGCCCACCTTCCTCCACTGGTCTGCAGGGAGCCTCAGGGTGCTGCTCCAGCTGTAGAGGCCGTCCTTCTGCAGCACCCCGGGGCTCCTGCTCTGCTCCCAGCTGCTGCTGCTGCTGCTGTCGTCCACCTTCCAGGACAGACTCCAGTCTGAGGGGAAGCCCTTGTTGGCCAGACACATGAGGGTGGCCTTCCCCTGCTGCAGCTCCTCACTGGAGGGGGGCAGCACCGTCAGGGTGGGACGGGTATCACCTAGGAGACACCAATCAGGTTAGAGAACAGGAATCTAACAACAGTCATTTTCAACTCTTGTGCTGTTAGATTTGATTTTCTCCATAAAGAAGTTTCTGACAGATGTCTTTCTGCTTTAACAGCCACTCAGCTCACACTCGGTTTCACTTCCCTTTCAAAATTGTTCATGCATATCAGCTCAGGAAGACTCAGAATACAGTTTGAAGTAAAATATATCAGTACTGACTCACAACCAGTATATTGCATTTTTACCTGATATTCAAAATAACATTGGTTGTTATTGTCTTTAAAAATGGAATAAATGTTAATACACAGTTCTATTTATCAATTAGTAAAACATCATATAAATTTAAACTGTTCAGAAGCTCTGATCAGTATCAGAAGTGTTCTCATATCTGTTATCAGTACTTTGAGATTATGCTTCAAATAACTCAGTAACAAAATGTATCTTTTTGGACGACTGATCCTTATTAGCATGACAATTACTCTTAAATTGTTGACATTTTACTTCCAGTGTTGCTTTACACTTTAAAGCGTTTTATGGTCTTATTTAAAACACAACATAAGAAAAAAATAAAGACAAAGATAGAGTTTCTGCTTTCAACAGGACACAGAACTCTAACTAAAAGACATCCAAACATACAGAGAGGCTGAGTCAACGACCCAAAGTCCTCCACAGACATACAAACTGATTGAGCTGCTGTACAGAAACCTTTGACTGCAGAAAGACACAGTTTTCATACATTTTCAGACTAAACTAAACCTTCAGCCTCAGATTATCCAATAAAATTATCACAATTTAGTCTCATCCATCCTTTATCAAAGTGAGATACTCTAATTAGGTCATTATTACTGAATAAAAGCTTTTGCTGTGACTTACTTCCAACATCCAGTCTGGTTCCTCCACCAAACGTGTACCACAGTGATACAAACTCATTGAGCAGTCGTACAAAAACCTCTGACTGTTAGAGACACGGCTCTCTTAATTTAGATTAAACTAAACCTACTATTTAGGTAAAACACCTATTAAATCTGTCTTTGTTTCACCCTTAAGCAGATCCCAATTATCTACAAATTCAGAATTGTGTTCACAAAATGACTTCTTTATTTTTTTAAATGTTCTCTTTGTTTGAAACATAAATATATACATAATTTTTCCAGGTTTTATTTGAAAAAAAAAACATTGACTAAACAAGAATATTGTTTATAAAAAAGAGTAGCTTTAAATTGGACTTACTTCCAACATCCAGTCTGGTTCCTCCACCGAATGTGTACCACAGTGATACAAACTCATTGAGCCGCCGTACAAAAACCTCTGACTGTAGAGAGACACGGCTCACTCGCTTCCAGGAAAACAAACTTCATAAATAAAATCTGCTTCCTGTGCCATATTCAGAACTTCTAAACCTAGTTGTAAACCAATCATAATTATATATTATGAATTTTTATTATTAATTTATACTTTCATTGGGACAGTGGCGCAGTGGGTAGCGCTGTGGCCTTGCAGCAAGAAGTTTTTGGGTTTGAGTCTGACCCTGGGTCTTTCTGCATGGAGTGTGTATGTTCTCCCTCTGCATGCGTGGGTTCTCTCCGGATACTCCGGCTTCCTGCCACAGTCCAAAAACATGACTGTTAGGTTAATTGGTCTCTCTAAAATTGTCCTTAGGTGTGTGTGTGTGGATGGTTGTTTGTCCTGTCTGCCTCGGTCTTGCCCTGTGACAGATTGGTGACCTGTCCAGGGTGCACCCCTTGAATCCTGGAGATAGGCACCAGCACCTCTCGCGACCTCATGAGTAATCAGTGAGTTAGAAAATGGATGGATAGATACTTTCATTTACAGCACATATAATTATAAATAATGTTAACAGGTCTTATCTCCCCCACAAAAGTTATTGTAAATAAGATGTTGTTAGGCTAACAGTTTAGATTAATATTTTAATAAATCACTCTGGTAATCTACTAGTCAGTGCAATGCAGCCTCACAGGGGCACAGTGCCCTGTGTCCTATTCAGGGCTTGGTCACAAGCCTGGATAAATGCAGAGTTCTATCAGGAAGGACATCTGGTGTAAAACCTTTTGCCAAATTTACCATGTAAGACAATTACAGTTGAGAAAAATAAACAAAGCTGTTTCAGTATTCTTTCACTTCATTGTCCGGTTGCGCAGAAGTCAGACTGCAGACTTAACTTGGATCCAGTCGGCAGATGCTTGAGTCTTTGAGCCCCATGCGGGCTGCAAGGCTGGCTGTTCTCCCTAGTGCAGACCCTCTCCTCAAGAGTCCACAGGCAAGAAGAAAGAAAGTGAGGTGTAGCCTGGCCTCATAGCAGGGCACCCTGCTGTGAGAGGCTCTGTCTGCATGGATGTGTGAAATTCCTTTGTTTGCAATCCATTTTGATTTCTCCCTCATGGCCTGATGGCACAACATGTGTTTTGGCTCAATGGGGTACCGCGAGCGAGCTATTTTTAGAAACGTAACGTCACGATGACGTCACATCACGTGGTACGCAGTAGGACAAACTCCCAAATCCGCCGCTGTTTTGCTGTAGAAGAGACGTGCGTTAGCCTAGGTTGTACTGTTTAAAAGACTGCTTTTTCCAAAATCTAAGACCATTGTTTATAAACATTGTTGCTATGGAACGTGCAACAGCGACTCGAGGTACGCTGATCTGCCGCATATGAAGGATGTTTTCTTCATTACTTTCCCGAAATTCAAGAGTGCCAAGGAGAAATGTGTGCGCTTGGTCCATCGGTGCGGTCGGCCTACATATGTAGCAAGGATTTTGTCGGAGGAAAGGGCACAACCGAAGAACATCCTGACCCAATTCCAGCGACATCAAGTAGTGAACAGGTAAGATTATTTTGGTGGCCGAGATGTTAATAATGAAACGCCTGCTACCATGATAGCATATAGGCTATCATGGTAGCAGGCGCTAACATGATGATACCCTGCTACCAGGATAGCCTACTCAAAAACATTTCAAATGAGACAAACATTAAACATATACCGATCCCTGGACGGTGATTACAAACAAAAAAAAACGGCAGACGACGGCATGACCGCCGCGCAGGAAAAAAAAAACAAAGCTTACCGTTCGATCGACTCGGCCCGTTTTCCGGTCTTTTTAAGCCCTCGACACTCAAGCCATCGTTTGAGCTGAAGGTTGGTGTGTTCTTCGACAGTGCGACCAGTAATCCGTGCGCCTGGGACATCGTTTTGGGAAAGTTTAATGGCTGCAAAGTCGGTCATATCGCTGGTTCTGTTGCTGGTTGCTACGTGCGTTCTCTATCGGTTTGTCCTACCTAAGCGGCAAAAAGGGCGTTGCTCTTGAGGCGGTGACGTCACGTGCGCGGTACCCCATTACCGGGTCATTCACTGGACTTTTTACACTTGCACCATTCATATTGTCTTACACATAACTTTTCTGTACAAATAATTGTGTTTTTCTTTTGCTGCTACATTCCTGACAAATGACTTATGCTTCTATTTATGTTTCTCTCTTCTGTTTTTACATCTCTTTAATTAGAATATCATGAAAATGTAAGGAAGATATCAGTTATTCCATTCAAAAAGGAAATCTTGTATTTTATGGTCATTGGTCAGAGTGATATATTTCAAATGGTTTTCTTTTTAATTTTGATTACTATAACTGACAACTAATAAAAAACAGAAAACAAATTCAGTAGATCAGAAAGTTAGAATATTGGGAAAAGGTCCAATATTAAAGACACCTGGTGCCACACCCTAATCAGCTAATTAACCTAAAACACCTGCTAAGGCCTTTAAATGGTCTTTCAGTCTAGTTCTGCAGGCGACATAATCATGGAAAAGACTGCTGATTTGACAGTTGTCCAGAAGATGACACACCTTGCACAAAAAAGGCCGAACACAAAAGGTCATTGCTAAAGAGGCTGGCTGTTCACAGAACTCTGTGTCCAAGCACATTAACAGAAAAGTAAAGGGGAGGAAAAGATGTGGTAAAAAAAAGTGTACAAGCAATGGGGATGATCGCACCCTGGAGACGATTGTGAAACAAAACCCGTTCAAAAATGTGGGAGAGCTTCACAAAGAGTGGACTGCAGCTGGAGTCAGTGCTTCAAGAACCACCACACAAGCTGCTCTTGAACAAGAGAAAGCCTCAGAGGGGCACAGAATCCACGTTGCTTGAAGTCCAGTGTAACGTTTCCACAGTCAGTGATGGTTTGGGCTACCATTCCATTTGCTGGTGTTGGTCTGCTGTGTTTCCTGAGGTCCAAGGTCAATGCAGCCATCTACCAGGAAGTTTTAGAGCACTTCATGCTCCCTGCTGCTGACCAACTTTATGGAGATGCAGATTTCATTTTCTAAGAGGACTTGGCATCTGTGCATAGTGCTAAAGCTAGCAGTACCTGGTTTAAGGACAATGGTATCCCTGTTCTTAATTTACCATCAAATTAACCTGACCTTCACCCCACATAAATGTATGAATGATTGTGAAGAGGAAGATGCAATGTGCCAGACCTAACAATGACAAAGAGCTGAAAGCCACTATCAGAGCAGCCTTGGCTCTCATAACACCTGAGCAGAGCCACAGACTGACTGACTCCATGCCACGCTGCATTGCTGCAGTAATCCAGGCAAAAGGAGTCCCAACTAAGTATTGAGTACTGTGCATGCTCAAAGTTTTCATGTTCATACTTTTCAGTAGACAAACATTAATGCTCCAATGTTCTTATTTTCTAAGATACTGAATTTGGGGTTTTATTAGTTGTCAGTTATATTCATCAAAATTAAAAGAAATAAACACTTGAAGCATATCAGTTTGTGTGTATTGATTGAATATAATATACAAGTTTCTTTTTTTTTTTTTTTTTTTTTCCTTTTTCCCAGTGTCCTGTCTAGCAATGTGGCAATAGGAATTGATGTCTTAATGCCAAATAGAGCTCGACAGATTTTACTTTCACAAGTGGAGCAAACAGCTTTCGCCATAATGCTCCGCTTGATTTGTGCATGTAAATAGCTTTATCGTGATTCCTGCAGGGAGAATTTCCAATTATATGGACACTACAATGGGAAAGTAAGAGAGTAAAAGAAAAACAAGAACAGAAAAAAAGAAAAGAAAGAAGAGGTGAAAGAAAGAAGAGATAAAAGGAAGAGAATGATAAAACGTCCTCTGTCTGCTCCATCACCTGGAAAGAGACACAAAAAGAACAGCACAACCAACAGACATAAAGCAACAGATACACTCGAATAACACCTAGATGCCATTGCTAAATCATATATATTATTATGTAAGCTGACATGTGTAATGTGATATTTGAAAAAAGAAAGTGAAAAAACATAAATAAATAAATAAATAAATTATAAGATTACTGTATATAAGTGAACACTTAATACCTGGGACCCAGCACCTGTGGGAGATGTGAAAGTGCACTAGTTTAGGTGAAGATTATCCAGAAATAGCTTGATAGTGATTGTGGAGAACCGAAGACCCACCTTCCCCGAGCACAGAGGCAGGCGTCAGGGGACCCGTAACCCCAGACTCCCAAAGGGGCCCCTAAAGCAGGTCGCCCAGGAGGGGCCGACACAGGATATCTGCAACCCCCCCCCCCCCAAGGAAGGAGCAGAGACGACCCCGAGGAAATCCCCCAGCCACCGCAATGCCGACGCCCTCAAGAGCCGCGGAGATGAGCCTGTGGGCTCCGCCGGCAGCTAGCCCCGCTGAAGTGGTCCCGGCCATGGGCCCTGAGGGCCAGAGGCCCCAGGGGCGCCCCGCCCCCGCGACGAGGGCCCCGGCCGCCCCCCGGGGGGCCAGGCCCCGCGAAGAGGCCGCCGGGAGTGGGCCGGCGCACGCCCGGGAACCCGCCCCAAGGCGCCCGCCAACGAAGTGGAGGAGGGCAGGACGTGGGGGGATGGGCTCCGCACCTAGCGGAGACTTGAGATGTTCTTGGGAGAGGGAGCGGACCACACCCAAACCTGGAAAAAAAAAAAAAAAAAAAAAAAACTCATTCACCCCATCCCTCCCTTGTGCCCCACTCACCACACACAGAGAAAAAAAAAAAAAAAAAAAAAAAAGACGCTGTACACACATTCCCACATAACACTCACATCCAACACTGACCAAAGTGGGGGGGGGGGGGGGTCACCCCAAATCGACTATACGACTGCTTGTGCCCGACCCCCGGCCCCGGCCCCAGACCAGACGCCCCCCGGATCGGGCCCCCCCAAGAGGGCGGGCCAACACGACCCGCACCAGCCACCCGGCCAGAGCCCCCCCCTCCCCCTAAATACCTAATAAACCCCCTCCCTCCCCCCACCTTCCCCTTGCCATCCCTGCCCCCCGCCCCCTGGGGGGAGCAGAGGCATCAGCCCCACACCTGGCAAGCCGCTGACCGCACACCGCAGCCCCCCGCCAAGACCCCGGACACAGTGGCCCGCACCTCCTCCAGGCCCCAGACTCCTTGCCGCCATCGGAGAACGGGGGTGTGCAGAAGACCCCGACCCTCCCTACGCCTGCTCAAATGTTGTGTTGTTGCATGTTGTTCTCAAGTGCGTTTAAAAACTGGGAGCGCCGAAGGGGATGCACGGCACAGCCCACCCCCCTTCCGGAAGGTAGCTGTTGCCAGCGCACCCCCTCCGTGTGACTGCCCAGAACCCTCAATGTCTAAGTGGGAGAGGAGGTGAAGGGAGCCGTCCGAGGTGAGGCCCACACAACATAAGCCCCCCCCCAGACGTCTTCCCCCCACCCCCCCCACCCCCTACCATGGCCTATATGAGTGTGCGATGTGAAAAATGTTTGAAGTGAAAGTGTCAAAGATGCATGATAAAATTGGGGAGAGGGGCGTCACCAGAAAGTGGCAACCTCCAGTAACGCCCCCTCCCTCATGACCTACATGTGTGGCGCCGTGATGGAGCAGGCAGAGGGAGGAGTCCGGGGATGGGGAGCAAATGACTGGGAAGCCAACCCAGGGAGCCAGCTCCCCTACTGACTCCAATAGGCACCCCCGCTCCCCGAAAGCCCCACCCAGAGAAGGGGGCCTCGCCAGCGGCACCACCGTAGCCCGGGGGCCAGGGAGAGGCCGCAGGGCCCGCCAGCCAACCACCCACCAGGACCAACACCTCAACCCCCCCCAGCCCACCCACCAAGCCTTGATGCCATTGCTAAATCATATGTATTATTATTTAAGCTGACATGTGTAATGTGATACCTAAAAAAGAAAGTAAAAGAAAATAAATAAATTAATTAATTAATAAATAAATAAATAAATAATATACAAGTTTCACTTTGTGAATGGAATTACTGAAAACAATCACAATATTCTATTTATATGAGCAGTGCCAGCATTGCAAAAGAATTCTGCTCAAAGGTATGCTGGGAATGTGAATTTGAATATATAATTGATCAAATGACATTATTGAAAATCTGTTTGCAGACAAATGTTTAGAAGCAAAAAGTCTATAACAACAAAAATAAGTACAAAAATACATTTTAAACATTTCCAACCAAATACTTTATAAACCAATTAATTCAGAAATAAACCTCCTCATCATCACCCTGATCCCAGTTCCTGCTGGAGTCAGTCAGAGCATTTCCATAGAGAGGCACTTTGCATCAGCAGCACCATGCTCCAGTGCTCTGGGAGAGTTTATAGTCCTGAGAGTTGAACACTGGAGGACTGACAGCTGTCCTTCATCACAACAGAAGACACAGAAATCCTCCTCATCAAAAACATGACTTTGATCTGCGTCCTCATCTGGACTCTCCTCTGCTGCTGCTTCACAGGTAAAGTCCAGAGGATCAAACTCCTCTCCTCTATCAACATCTGTCCCTCTGAAATGAAGCCCACAAAACCATCAAGCTGCTTTATGTTTTTGTCTCTGTGTCCTCAGAGTCCAGAGGTCAGGTCACAGTAACTCAGCCTGCAGCAGTGAGAGCTGATCTGGGAGGATCTCCCACCATCAGCTGTACAAGTAGTCATGAGTTTTGGGGCTGCAGCAGTGCTTATTGTTTAGCTTGGTACCAACAAAAAGATGGAGAAACTCCAAAACTGCTGATCTACTACACTAATCAACTCATGTCAGGGGTTCCAGGTCGCTTTTCAGGCAGTGGATCTAGGAGTGACTTCACTCTGACCATCAGTGGAGTTCAGGCTGAAGATGCTGCAGTTTATTACTGTCAGGGTGCTAACACAGTCAACAGCCAGACCGTGTTCACACAGTGAAAAAGACCAATACAAAAACCTCCTGAACAGAAACTGAACTGAATGCAGCTGGACTGTGGATGCTCTGATATGTTGAGTCAGGCATCATTTCTGAACAACACAAAGACATCAGACATCAGTTTATGATGCGCACAACATCCACACTTTGAGTGAGAATCTCCCAAAACCTTGAAAGGATTTGAAGACTCAAAGTTATTTCAACCTCAAATTCTTCAAAAAGAAAGCTCAGCATGAAACTGAGTAAGATGTTTATAATCTGAAATTTATAACTTAGATTGTAACAGCTGCTACATATGGCTACAGTAAGACATTATGAACTGCAGTCCAATGGTTAGTTGAATATTCTACTTAGCGTGAGGTACATATTTATATAAATACCATGGAAAACCTGATGTAGAACAAAACTAACAACTCTTACAGATTTTTAACCATAAAGATTCAACAACTCATCATTCAACTGGATAAATAAAAAAAAAATAACTTTCATTTAACCAGGTGAGGTGACTGATAACTATAGGTCTCATTTTCACCGCCGACCAACACCATCTTTTAGAAAAAACAATGCAGTTCTGCTGCAGCTGAAGGCCACTAACTTTATGCTCTAACCTTGATCAAATATTACAACAGTTACATTTTTACTAAGCTGCTCCGTTTGCAGACATTAACTTAAAACTTTCTTCCAGTTTCTGTCAGCTGTGAGCTTCAAACAAACTTTGACCTTTGAACAGAAGTTTTCTGAATATTTTTTGTATCTTCAGAGAAATTCTTCTCTCATAACAAAAGTGAGATTATTCTACAAAAGGCGTAGTGTAATTTAAGATCAAATGTTCTAAAATACGCACTGTAAAGAGATGACCCCCTAATGTAGCCACATATGGGATATGTTTATTTTTTGCTGTGAGCTCATGGAGGGTGATTAGAATGTGATTTTCAGCATTTTTCCTTTTCTAACAAAAATAGTGAAGAAGGTTTTATTTCAATATAATGATGATGGTATTGATGATTTGACTGATTTATTCATATATCTCTGTATACAGGTTTTATCACTTTATTTCTTTTGGAAAGTGCCCTAAGACAAATAAAAATGTGAATTGGATTGTCTACTTCAAATTTATTGCAATGCAGACCACTAGTAGAGATCTTTCCTGCCAACAGCCATCACTATTTACACTAACTCTAAAGAATTTGGATCATGAGGAGTTACAACAAGACTTAATTTCACTTTAGGATCAATAAAGTATATTTGAATTTGAATACCTGAACTGAAACAACTGAATTAAATTTGATGGTTTAACTGTTCTAGCAGTGAGGAGGAAAGCTGCTGCTAGCTGAGCTCCATGTGACTGACTCTGTGTGTTTGCATATGTGTCCTGCCTCTCTGCTCCCAGCTGTTAAGAGGTCAGTGTTGATCAGTGGCTGTCCAGGCCTTTCAGAGCCACTGACACACCAGCAGCACAATGATGATGTTACTGACTCTACTGCTGACCACCCTGGGGCTCCTGCTTCACGGTGAGACTCTCTGCTCAGAACTGCTTCTAGGAAGAAATCAGCTTCAGGACAATTAGAATTCTGACATCATGGAGAAAGACTGAAACAAGATGCTGATGCTTTCTTTCATCTGTTTACAGATTATCAATAATTTACAATCAAACATAATTTGTCTCAATAGCTGTTTTTCATGTTTTCCAGGTTCATCAGGAGACATCATCCTTACTCAGAATCCTGGATCTCAGTCTGTCGTTTTAGGTCAGACCGTCTCCATCAGATGTAAAACCAGTTCTACTGTTTACAGCCACCTCCACTGGTACCTTCAGAAACCATCAGAAGCTCCTAAACTCCTGATTTATTCAGCTACAACTCGTCAGTCTGGGGTTCCAGCTCGTTTCAGTGGAAGTGGATCTGGTTCTGACTTCACTCTGACCATCAGTGGAGTTCAGGCTGAAGATTCAGGAGTTTATTACTGTCAGCAGGGTAGCAGCTTCCCACTCACACAGTGATAGAACGTCGTACAAAAACCTCCCTCAGCTGGAGAGGAACTGATCTGACTCCAAAGCTGCTCTGAAACTGAAACACTAATAGTTTCCACAAAATGTGTTTATTTCTTTTCTCATATTTTTATAACTAACTAGTTTTTGTTTAATTTATTTTTGTTGTGACTTCTAATTAAAAATGAGCAAACATATTAATTTACATCTTTTTAAATATAGAGTTCGAGAGAATGAGTTATGAAAGAAAGAAAGAAACAAAAGAGTACAACAAAACATATGTGATCATTTGAATTTATTTCAGTGAATATGTGTTTAATGAGTCAGTTTATTACTCCAACTTTGCTTGATTTAAACAAGTCAATTTCAGAGATGATCAGTAGCTGTTCAGGCCTTTCAGAGCCACTGACAAAATAATCGGATTATTAAAACAAAAGACTTTTTATCAGATTATTGAACTATTAAAATGAGTCATGATAATTTCTTTGTAATTGAACTTTTATTTCTTCTAATAGCAACATCTCTTCATTATATTGATATCATGTTTTTAAATTTATAAGTTTACAAAAAGTATTTTATATGGCTCATAAAAAAACTATAGCAGTAAACATTAATGGAATGCATAAGTACTTAATATAAAGCAAAGGCAAGTCAATCTTAGCCTTTGGAAAGATTATTAAAAATGGTTTAATTCATAATAAAATCAGTGACTTCAAACAAACTTTGTAGCTCTTTAACAAAGCAGGTGGAGACCAGGAGTTGATGAGTAAATCTTTATTATTGAATAGTGACCAACATGACAAAGCAAAGATGACTGAGTGAAACTAGAGAATAATCAGGAGAGAAAAAGTGAGAGCAGTCACAGATTAAAGCCAATATCAGTGTCTCAGAGAGTGCGGTCAGGACTGGGAACACTGGTCTCTGGTCAGCGTCTCTGTGACTGCAGTCTGGGAGCCCTGGGTGGCCTCACAGGTCACAGAGCCCACCTTCCTCCACTGGTCTGCAGGGAGCCTCAGGGTGCTGCTCCAGCTGTAGAGGCCGTCCTTCTGCAGCACCCCGGGGCTCCTGCTCTGCTCCCAGCTGCTGCTGCTGCTGCTGTCGTCCACCTTCCAGGACAGACTCCAGTCTGAGGGGAAGCCCTTGTTGGCCAGACACATGAGGGTGGCCTTCCCCTGCTGCAGCTCCTCACTGGAGGGGGGCAGCACCGTCAGGGTGGGACGGGCATCACCTAGGAGACACCAATCAGGTTAGAGGACAGGAACCACACACCTGGTAATCAACGAGCAGATATGGGTGCAGCTTTACTGTGTTAGAAATTACTATTTTATATTTCCAGTAAACATCTTTATCTGCTCCACCAGTCACTTCCTGTCACATTGTTTCACTTCCCTTGAAGGAACCTCTCATGCATATCAGCACAGACTCGTCAGGCATCGTGAACCTTCTTAAAATGGATTAAAAATAAAAATATGAACTGAGATGTAAATCTTCGTTGACCAGAAATGAACTAAATTTGAACTGAAATACTAAGTTACTTAAAAATGAAACAAAACATAATTTATTGCCCTTCATGCCAGACAGTCTCTAACTTATTTTACACTTTGCAACAAGGAGGAAATAACAAGGTAAAACTGACCCTCATAGTAAAAGTAAATAATCAGATACTCATGAGCATCATTTAACTTTGACATCACAAAAACAATCAGAAATATAAACCTGTAGTGAAATTGCAAAACCAAACTTTTTTCTTTGTCCACTATCATTGATTAACTGAGATGTCTTTTCAATCTTATTGTCCAAAGCAGTTTTAAGAGAAAAAGGTTTCAAAGTATTTTAGTGATTTTGAAATTAAATAAATTCATAAAAAAATCGGTAAACAATTACTTATGGACAGTTGGGAAAAAAATCAAAAAAAATATTTCTCTGTATCCTAAAAATATCTATGTTATCATTTATTTCACAAAGATGTTAAAATTTGACAGATACTCAGAAACTTACTTCCAACATCCAGTCTGGTTCCTCCACCAAAAATCCTCCACAGTGATATAAACTGATGGAGTCGTACAAAAACCTCTGACTGTTAGAGACACGGCTCTTTGACTCTGAACACAACAAACTGATTCTGCCTGAAAACACTAAACAAGTCCTGGTGTATTTTTACCCATTTGAACCTGACTGAATTGTAAGATGTTATTTCTGGTACTTCATGTTTCTGGCAAGAACTGGAGATTTTGTTGTTCACTCAAATAAAATAATATAAGCTTAAAAAGGTTTTAGAGCTTAAAATCTCCTAAGTTTAGAGACAAAAAACTATTTTGAATAAACAAAGTCATGTAGTCATGAAATATATCAAATATTCAACTTACTTCCAACATCCAGTCTGGTTCCTCCACCAAAAGTCCACCACAGTGATACAAACTGATGGAGTCGTACAAAAACCTCTGACTGTTAGAGACACGGCTCTCTGACTCTGAACACAACAAACTCTACATGAACAGTTTCTGCCTGGAAAACACAGCTGGCTGATTGCTTTTAACAATTAGATTTTTTTTTTCATAATTTTGTTATATACTTTATAAATACAGTATGTATACACATTTTTCATCTAAAGGGACAACTGTACGAACTTTAAAATGAAAACCTAATTTTTGGGGAACATATTTCTTCAGGAGAGAAAAGGACAAATAAAGAAAAACATGGAAGAGACATATTCCTTATAAACACATTATGTTTTCACTGAAAGATTATTGTATCAAATCATTAGATCCAAGTCCAGACAGAGGAGTGTGGCCTTCCCATCCTGCAGCTCCTCAAAGGAGGGGGGCAGCAGCATCAGGGGTGGGAGGTCTGGACCCACTGAGGGAGGAGACAGGTGAGCATCATTAATGAACTTTGGTGACATCCAGGATTCAGAGCTGAGCTAAAGCTTTCAGTCTGATAAATATCACTTTAAACACATTCTTAATGTTGGCTTCATCGTAGTGACATAATTGTTCAGAAAATATGACTCAGTGATTAAAAGATATTATGTTCATCAAAGTCCTCACTTTACTAGTAAAATGTGAAAAGTTGAAAAAAAAAACACACACAACCACAACAGAATCAGACTTAACTGAACATGACTTAGAGCACAAGCTTCCAAAACCATCTTTGTATGACACTTTGTTTGATTTTAAATTCAGTTATTGTACCTTTTTGTGGCCTTTATTTAAAAGCAAACAGTTAAAATCTCTCTACCTAAAGTCATTAAATGTGATTTGAATTTAGTCATCATACAAATGCTTATGACAAACTGGAGATAAACAGTCAATTTCTCTAAAATCCAGTTGTCTGACATTATTTTTTATAAACTGAATTTTATTTTTCTAAACACATCATTAATCTTGAATATTTTAGAACTTTTCATATCTGAAAATTATATTTATCAAATTTAAATTTGTCAGAATACTCTATTTCAAATGCTTGTGTAGAATTTTTTTTTATCAGCAAATAGTCCATAACAGCAAAAACTAACAAATTAAAAAAACACATTCTAAACATTTCCATCCAATTCCTACATAAACTGATAGATTCATAAATAAAACCTCATCATCACCCTGATCCCAGTTCCTGCTGGAGTCAGTCAGAGCATTTCCATAGAGAGCCACTTTGCATCAGCAGCACCATGCTCCAGTGCTCTGGGAGAGTTTATAGTCCTGAGAGTTGAACACTGGAGGACTGACAGCTGTCCTTCATCACAACAGAAGACACAGAAATCCTCCTCATCAAAAACATGACTTTGATCTGCGTCCTCATCTGGACTCTCCTCTGCTTCACTCAGGGTGAGGAAAATCATTTTTCTGTCAGGTGAAAATCATCTGGAGTGTAGCTGAGTTTCTCCTCACCATCTCATGTCCAGTGTTTCTTCTCTCTCCTCAGGGTCTGAGGGACAAAATGTTGTTGTGACTCAACCAGCAGCCAAATCAGTGCAGCTCAGTCAGACTGTTACTATTGACTGTAAGGTCAGTAGACAAGTGGCTCACTACTCTGGTTCACAGTACTACCTGTCCTGGTACCACCAGAAACCTGGAGAAGCTCCTAAAGCTCTGATCTACCGAACATTAAACAGATTCTCAGGAATTTCCTCCAGATTCAGTGGAAGTGGAGCAGGGAATGGATTAGACTTCACTTTGACCATCAGTGGAGTCCTGGCTGAAGATGCTGGAGTTTATTACTGTCAGAGTTATCATTACATCAACAGTAAGAGCGTGTTCACACAGTGAAAAATCATCGTACAAAAACCTCCCTCAGTCTGACTGAACAGAAACTGAACTTTATTCTGCAGCTTAAGTCTGCAACAGAGAATGATACAGTTCACTGAACACACACATTAAAACACAAAGCATTTAAATTTATTAAGCGTTATTAACATTCAAACTATAAGAAATAAAAGGTGTGGGCTTTTAAATCGTTAGATAGTTGAAGAATCTCTAACTTATAGGGAATTGAGGATATATTTTCCATTCAACTCTTTTATGAAATGGTGAGGACAAAAAATAAAACAACACCAGCAGTAAAGTTTATTTAATCCCTTTGTTCCGGCTTTCAAACCCAATGAACATTTACAGTAAAATAGACATTTAAATGAGATAATCAGTTCTAGCCCAACTGATATCTGTTATAATGCTAAGGTCTAGGAGTTTCTTTAATGTTTTGGTAATCAAGTGGTAGAAATGGACATTTAATATTAACCCTGAAGAGAACATAAGCACTGATGATGCTTCATTTCTCAAGATTAAAGAATGCTGATAAAACAAATTTTGTTTTTAAACATCCTATAAGTTTTATTCCAAAAAATTGTTGATTAAAGAAAAATTAAAACCAAAGACTACAAAATGTTGACATACGAAAACCTGCTATAATTCTTCTAACATCCATATGAAGTTCAGCAACTTTTTTTTGTTGTAGCCCACATTTAAAGAATTGATAAAGTTTTCTGATATAATAATAAATATCCAAATCGTTTTAACATCTGCTCTTGGATTCTTTTAAAAGCAGGTCAATACTCATGGCAGATGAACAAAACCAAATTTTTTTAAGAGATTTATTAAAAAAGATGAGATGGTCTGGTCGAAATATTATTTTTACATTATGTGCGGTGTTGTAAGGTTATGAAAATCGGCAATTTTAAAATCTTGCTGTGTGATCCATCATAAGATATAAAAGTACTGTCATGGCCGTCTAGAGTGAGCACAGAGACACAGACCGTGAGAGAGGTGAAGTGAATATTTCATTTTGGAGAGCTGGACTTAGAGCGAGAATCAAAACCCAGCTGAAGCATTAATGGGTAGGGAAAAAACTAGAGGGATTGAATAGGAGAAACCAGTGATAAGAACATTAAACCAAACTGTTTAAATACAGGGAGGAGAGGGAGAGAGAAGGCATGAGGACCAGGTGGAGGAAATCAGCTGATAAGGATCACTCAGGTGAGAGAGAGGAAGGCAATTAGAGAGCTGAAGGAGGGGGAGAATGATAGACAGGGAAGAAACACAGACATCTAAAAGAAACAGTTATATGGGAATGATACAGAAATAGCACATCAATTTAAATATTTAGGGATCTGGTTTGACAAAAAGCTTACATGGAAAATACATGTAGACAAAATACCGTAGAAGAAGTATAAAAGAATCCTAAATATAAATTGAGAAGCTTGAGTGGCAGAGAACGGGGTTCTGTTGAAAAGCCTTAAAAACTGTGTACATTGGACTAATATGATCAGTTCCTTATTATGGATGCATCATATACAATTCAGCTTTTAAAAATTTATCAAGAAAACTAGATATTATTTAATATCAGGCTTTGAGACTTTGTTGTGGAGCTATGAAAGCAACTCTAGTTTCTGCGGTGAAGGTTGAGATGGATGAAATGCCGCTAGACCTTAGAAGATCACAACTAGCAATAACTGACTTGGCAAATCTTAAAGGTCATACCCAAAACCATCGTCCACACAGTGTCCTCAGACATTGTCAAGAAAAACAAAAAAAAAAGCTAATCAGTTGTTTTGGATGGGTAATTCAGAATAAAATTACTGATAAAGGAATGGCTAACTCTGAGATAGGATGTAAAGAGGTGGACAAATACAGAAAATAAATATTCATTTAAATCTTTACAGATGCATATAAGGCATATATTTTGTCTTCTAGATTTGGATGTTTGGATAAAAGAATGTCACACAAATTAACAATGTACACAGGAGAACTAACGGCAATTCTGACGGCATTAGGATGGGTTGAGGAAGTAAGAGAAAAGGAGGTCATAGTTTGCTCAGACTCAAGTAGCACACTAACAAGTATTCATCAAATGCATTCAGATTAAAGACAATATATTACAGCAGATATAATTCAGTCAGCTTTCAGGATTAAAACTAACAGAACAGAAATCAAGTGGGTTCCACACTTATTGCGACTGTAGGGAATGAGTTGGCTGACAGGTTTGCAAAAAGTGCAGCAAAGACAAGTATTGGAGACTTGAATGCGAAAATAACCAAAGAAGAGATTAAGAATAAAGTTAAGGTCTATGTTAAGAAGAAATGGCAAGAGCAGTGGGACAAATAAGATAAGGCTAGATTTTTTTTAAAAGTATCCAACAGAACGTGGGTGAATTCAGGACATGTAACAGAATAAAGAAAGAAGAGAATATTCTATCAAGGATGATATTTGGTCACACAGGATTAAATAGCACACTTTACAGTAACCAACAAGCATCATGCAGGCTTTAGTGCATATTGTAGGCAGCTGGAAACTGTAGAACATATTTTCTTAGAGTGCCATAAATATTTACCTGAGCAAGATGTTTTATACAGGAATCTTCTGCATAGAAATAAAACAAATAAAAAATAAAGGAATTACTGTAAATTCATCTGGGGACATAGTTTCTGATGATATTTTTAGATTTTTGAAAAGAACAGGCACGTTGAATAGAATACAGTTGTGAGAGACAGCTGTGATCGATACTCTGGTGTAGAAGGTGGCGGTAATGCATCTTGAAGTTGTTTGCCAATGGCCATAAAACCACAAGAAGAAGAAGAAACTAATAGAAACGAGGTACAAACTAAACACATATTAAAGGGTAAATAACTAAAGAAGACATGAGACATAAACACCAATGGATAAAAGAAGTATAAAAGCTATAGATTGCTTTCGTTTTAGTTAATAAAGGATTTTCTTTCAAATACAGCTTTTTAAATATATATTTTTTAGGCTTTCTCATTAAACTGAAATGAGGAGGAAAGCTGCTGCTAGCTGAGCTCCATGTGACTGACTCTGTGTGTTTGCATATGTGTCCTGCCTCTCTGCTCCCAGCTGTTAAGAGGTCAGTGTTGATCAGTGGCTGTCCAGGCCTTTCAGAGCCACTGACACACCAGCAGCACAATGATGATGTTACTGACTCTACTGCTGACCACCCTGGGGCTCCTGCTTCACGGTGAGACTCTCTGCTCAGAACTGCTTCTAGGAAGAAATCAGCTTCAGGACAATTAGAATTCTGCATCATTGAGAAATACTGAAAAATGATGTTGAGGCTTTCTTTCATCTGTTCACAGATTATCAGTCATTTGTGATCAAACATAATTTGTCTCAATTGCTATTATGCAGGTTCATCGGGAGACATCATCCTGACTCAGAGTCCTGGATCTCAGTCTGGACTATATATATATATATATATATATATATATATATATATATATATATATATATATATATATATATATATATATATACAGGGGGAGGTTGGACAAAAAAACTGAAACACCTGGTTTTAGACCACAATAATTTATTAGTATGGTGTAGGGCCTCCTTTTGCGGCCAATACAGCGTCAATTCGTCTTGGGAATGACATATACAAGTCCTGCACAGTTGTCAGAGGGATTTTAAGCAATTCTTCTTGCAGGATAGTGGCCAGGTCACGACGTGATGCTGGTGGAGGAAAATGTTTCCTGACTCGCTCCTCCAAAACACCCCAAAGTGGCTCAATAATATTTAGATCTGGTGACTGTGCAGGCCATGGGAGATGTTCAACTTCACTTTCATGTTCATCAAACCAATCTTTCACCAGTCTTGCTGTGTGTATTGGTGCATTGTCATCCTGATACACGGCACCTCCTTCAGGATACAATGTTTGAACCATTGGATGCACATGGTCCTCCAGAATGATTCGGTAGTCCTTGGCAGTGACGCGCCCATCTAGCACAAGTATGGGGCCAAGGGAATGCCATGATATGGCAGCCCAAACCATCACTGATCCACCCCCATGCTTCACTCTGAGCATGCAACAGTCTGGGTGGTACACTTCTTTGGGGCTTCTCCACACTGTAACTCTCCCGGATGTGGGGAAAACAGTAATGGTGGACTCGTGAGAGAACAGTACATGTTTCAAATTGTCCACAGCCCAAGATTTGCGCTCCTTGCACCATTGAAACCGACGTTTGGCATTGGCACAAGTGACCAAAGGTTTGGCTATAGCAGCCCGGCCATGGATATTGACCCTGTGGAGCTCCCGACGGACAGTTTTGGTGGAAACAGGAGAGTTGAGGTGCACATTTAATTCTGACGTGATTTGGGGAGCCGTGGTTTTATGTTTTTTGGATACAATCCAGGTTAGCACCCGAACATCCCTTTCAGACAGCTTCCTCTTGCGTCCACAGTTAATCCTGTTGGATGTGGTTCGTCTTTCTTGGTGGTATGCTGACATTACCCTGGATACCGTGGCTCTTGATACATCACAAAGACTTCCTGTCTTGGTCACAGATGCGCCAGCAAGACGTGCACCAACAATTTGTCCTCTTTTGAACTCTGGTATGTCACCCATAATGTTGTGTGCATTGCAATATTTTGAGCAAAAATGTGCTCTTACCCTGCTAATTGGACCTTCACACTCTGCTCTTATTGGTTCAATGTGCAATTAATGACGATTGGCCACCAGGCTGGTCCAATTTAGCCATGAAACCTCCCACACTAAAATGAGAGGTGTTTCAGTTTCATTGTCCAACCCCTGTATATATTTACTTTACTCATATTTTGTATCACTACTTAAAAATTTAAGTTTTCACAGCTGTTAAACTGTTAATCATCAAAAACTAATTTTAATACATTTATTTATTCAGTCCATTTTATTTAATCACTGAGTAGTTTTTGTTAGTTTTTCAAGATCTTTCATAATTCAGAATGAGAGAGTGGTGAGCTTGGAAAGATGACAAAAGATTAAGAAGAAGTTAAACAATACTTATAATAATGCAAATATAATAATGTGAACTTATTCCAGTGAAGAAGTGTTTAACTCCTCATGGGAGGGGGGAGCACCATAAGGGTGGGCTGGCGTTCACCCACTGCAGAGAGAAAAATGAAAACTTGACAGATGCTTGTTATATAAAATCTATAAAACATCACTGTGGAAATGTAAACATATATTTAGAGGAAATGTATACTGCTAATTAAAAAAAACCTTGATTTATCATGTGGTTTAGTACTTTTTATATCAATAAATAATGATGATAAACTTTATTTAAAAGGCGCCTTTCTGGACACTCAAGGTCACCAGACAAAAAATAGATAGAAACACATCAAAGATAAAAACACATCAATGTGAAAAACAGAATTGAAACACAGAATAAAAACCATTTTAAAAGATACAAAGGCTGGGACAGGGAAATTGACATTAAAGAGAATAGGCAATCTTAGACAGATGAGTTTTGAGTTGTGATTTGAATTGGAGAAGTCAGTCCGTGGGAGCAGTGTTCCAGTGTTCAAGTATAAATAAACACACACACTCACAACACAAACAGATTTAACTGGACATGACTTAGAGCACAAGGTCTTCCAAAACCATCTTTGTATGACACTTTGTTTGATTTTAAATTCAGTTATTGTACCTTTTTGTGGCCTTTATTTAAAAGCAAACCGTTAAAATCTCTCTACCTAAAGTCAATAAATGTGATATGAATTTAGTCACCATAAAAGCTTATGACAAACTCGAGATAAACAGTCAATTTGTCATTCAGCTGTCTGATATTATTTTTATAAACTGCAAAAACTAACAAATTCAAAAAAACATATTCTAAACATTTCCATCCAATTTCTACATAAACTTGTTGAATCATTAATAAAATCTCCTCATCATCTTCACCCTCAGCCCAGTTCCTGCTGGAGTCAGTCAGAGCATTTCCATAGAGAGGCACTTTGCATCAGCAGCACCATGCTCCAGTGCTCTGGGAGAGTTTATAGTCCTGAGAGTTGAACACTGGAGGACTGACAGCTGTCCTTCATCACAACAGAAGACACAGAAATCCTCCTCATCAAAAACATGACTTTGATCTGCGTCCTCATCTGGACTCTCCTCTGCTGCTGCTTCACAGGTAAAGTCCAGAGGATCAAACTCCTCTCCTCTATCAACATCTGTCCCTCTGAAATGAAGCCGACTAAACTATAAAGCTGCTTTATGTTTTTGTCTCTGTGTCCTCAGAGTCCAGAGGTCAGGTCACAGTGACTCAGCCTGCAGCAGTGACAGCTGATCTGGGAGGATCTGCCACCATCAGCTGTAGGACCAGTCAGAACGTTTATAACAACGAATTAGCCTGGTACCAACAGAAATCTGGAAATCCTCCTAAGCTGCTCATTTATTATACCAGCACTCGAGACTCAGGGACTCCAAGTCATTTTACAGGCAGTGGATCAAACTCAGACTTCACTCTGACCATCAGTGGAGTTCAGGCTGAAGATGCTGCAGGTTATTACTGTCAGGGTGTTCATTACATCAACAGTCAGTGGCCACGCACACAGTGAAAAACAGTCGTACAAAAACCTCCCTCAGTCAGGCTGAAGAGAAACTGCAGCTGAATGTCACAGCAGACTCTGACACAGCTCACTAAACACAGACACACAGAGCAGCAATCTTTTTATGGAGAGATTTCCTCACAAATACATTCACAGGAACAGTTCACATTGAAATATATTGTTGATTTCACAGGAAAATTTGAAGTTGACTTACATATTTGACTGTTTTAAAACACCTGGAAAAGCATTGTTGTGGAAGATAAAATTTGACCTGAGATTTAAATAAAATGTCAAAATTTAGGTATGCATTATAGAAAACATTGTTACCAACCAGATGAAGATTTAGCTCTCTTGGCTGAACACATATCCTCAGGTTCTGACTGGAGTTTCTTTAAACAGTGATACAATTGTTTTAGCCACAGTTTCTCCTCAAGACACAACATGGCTTTGACAGAAACTAAAATTAAAAACTTTATCTGAGGCAGACATTGGACATTAAACAGCTTGGTAAGAACAGAAAGTGAATAAAACTCTAGTTGTTCATTACAAACTAAGTTATGTGGTTAGGGTTATTGACTGATGGACACTGAACATTTTACCATCAGTCCAACTGAGCAGAAATTGTTGCTGGCAGCTTCAGCAGTCAGGTGAAACTGAACTTTTATTCACGAAAACATTTTTTTTTGGTTCTTTACTGCATCCCAAGACATGTCTCTCTCTCACTCTTATTTCATCAAGATTAAGCTGTAATGCTGTTTTGTTCTTCCTGAACCTTTTCCAAAAGAGATGTTTGACCAATATCTTTTCTATAAAAATACAAAGTATGGACAGAAATGTATCACATACGTGTTGAGTAAATTTTATTTTTTTTACTTATTTTTTTGTTTGTCTGTTTGAAACTTTCAAGCCTTTAAGCAAATCCTTTTGAAAAGGACTACAAAAATTTGAGGCTCTCAGATGTACTTTAATACTGAGGCAGTTTTCTTTCTGCGTACGCTTTAAAGCAAGGGTCAGCTACCTTTCTGATGAGGTGTGCCATCTAAAAATTCCACAATGTGCCACATAGACGGTTGCATTAACAGATTTATTAATGTTGTATCAAGTTATACACCACAGAAAACAACTATATCTATTGAAATGTGTTGGCAAAGGTCAGATCAGCAATTTTTTATATTATTATTATCCATATTGATTTCACCATAATAGTAAAAGAACCAGAAACAGTAAATACAAAAGGGGATTTTTATATGCTCTGCTCAAATAGTGATGAGAAAAAACAAACTCTGTCAACGTGTGAATGTAATCACTGCTGCAAAGAGTGGTCTAAAAATAAGCGGAAACTTTTTTGAGATAAATGTATTTGACCTTAATTTAGGTAGGTAAGCAAGAAAATCTCCCAGTGGAATTAATATTTTGACCCCGTAAAATAATAAAATTAGATAAACTGCACTTGAAATAAGATAATTGAGATAAGTTTTTCAGTGCAGAAATCTTATTCCTTTGGCAGATCATTTTAACTACATGCTTAAGGACAAATGCACTTATTTCAAGATGATGTTATACCCTTATTTACCTTACTTACTTAATAAGATCTCTGTCCCAGCTTTGTGCTTACAAGTTCTGTTTTATGGGGATCACACTTAGTAACTTTAAGGAGCACAGAGGTCTGTGAGTGTCCAGCAGTCAGACAACTACAGGAGGCAGTGAGGACACTCCTCATGTGAGAGAAAACATGCTCACACAGATATGTAGAGCCAAATACTGTTAATAAAGTGATATTTTCTTGAAACCGTTAAACCTGCCAGACAGTTAAATCCAATCTCCATGACCATGAACAGCCATGGAGTCCAGCTGCTGTTGCTATTCCGTGAACTTTGTCACCCCACAGAGTCGAGCTCTTCATAAAAACTCTTGATAAAAGTTTGTGCTTATTGTACACATCTTTTAAATAAAATATTGAATTGTCTTTAAAAAGTATTAAGATAATAACTTTAAAGAATATTAGACACATAAATTAACAAAAGACAACTCTCTTCAGTAATTTTCAAAGTAGCATCTTTCAGTGTTATTACTGAAGTCCTGAAATCATAAAACTAGACCCAAAACGATATTCTGAGCTGTTTAAATGCTCTCATTTGAAAATGTCCAGCACAAAAGTTCTAGTAAAGCAATAAATGCATCAAAGTGATAAAATAAAAGGGCTATTATTTATTTTTGTTAGTTTTATTTAAATCATCAACAGATGAACACTTATGGAAGAAAAACTGAGCGAAACGTTGAAAGTTGAAGAGTAAATCTTTATTATTGAATAGTGACCAACATGATAAAGCAAAGATGACTGAGTGAAACTAGAGAATAATCAGAAGAGAAAAAGTGAGAGCAGTCACAGATTAAAGCCAATATCAGTATCTCAGAGAGTGCGGTCAGGACTGGGAACACTGGTCTCTGGTCAGCGTCTCTGTGACTGCAGTCTGGGAGCCCTGGGTGGCCTCACAGGTCACAGAGCCCACCTTCCTCCACTGGTCTGCAGGGAGCCTCAGGGTGCTGCTCCAGCTGTAGAGGCCGTCCTTCTGCAGCACCCCGGGGCTCCTACTCTGCTCCCAGCTGCTGCTGCTGCTGCTGTCGTCCACCTTCCAGGACAGACTCCAGTCTGAGGGGAAGCCCTTGTTGGCCAGACACATGAGGGTGGCCTTCCCCTGCTGCAGCTCCTCACTGGAGGGGGGCAGCACTGTCAGGGTGGGCTGGCGTTGACCCACTGCAGAGAGAAAGAAACACATTGCAAAGTCTAGATTAAAGTCTTCAAAATCTGACTTCCTGATCTGGGTTTTGTAACCATGGCAACACACATGCATCACTGCTCAACCACAGCAACAGACAGGTTTCAGTACCATGAATAAAAACTGACATTTCTTCCCAAATGTCATGTTTTCTCATAAAATGTGTTACATTTTCTAGGTAGTGAATAATATTCTACAACCACTTAACATTGTTCTATTGCTTTTACAAAGTTTGTATTATTACCAGACTCACACACTAAATTCATTTCCACATAGAGAAATCTGTCATTTCGTGTCCTACAAACATTTATTCAAGAAAAAGGGTTTGAGATATTTTCCTCTCCAAAACAATCAGCAAATCATTGTAGAAAATGTACATTACAAACATTAAATTACACAGAGTGACACTGATATGGCTCAGCCTGTAATCCACACCGCTTGTTAACAATAAATAACAATAAATAAAATTTCAAAACTTTCAAGAGAAAAATGAAAACTTTGGCAGATGCTTGTTATATAAAACAGTCTATAAAACATGACTATGGAAATGTTAACAAATATGTATGTCCCGGAAAATTATACTGCTAATTAAAAAAAAAACATTTGATTTATCATGTAGTTTAATACTTTTTATATCAAGTAGAAGAACTTGTTTTGTCTTTTCTAAATAGGAGCTTTTACAGATATTAGGACTTATAATGCGTTCAACTTGCAAAGTTTCCATTAAATACAACATCTCAGAAAATTTAAAACTAACTAATTCCAAAAATAAAGTTTTTTCTTTCTGAGAATATTAAAAAATGTAAAGCTTGAGATTAAAGGGATAGATGATTTTATTAAAGTTACTTACAATTAACATCCAGTCTGGTTCCTCCACCAAAAGTCCACCACAGTGATACAAACTGATGGAGCCGTCGTACAAAAACCTCTGACTGTTAGAGACACGGCTCTCTGACTCTGAACACAACAAACTCTACATGAACAGTTTCTGCCTGAAAAACACAGCTGGGTGATTGCTTTTATCAATCATGTTTTTTTTTCACATCATTATCAACAAATGTTGTTATATATTTTATACATAAATACAACATGTGTAAACATGCTTTTCTTTAAAACAGACAACTCTACAAGACATTTAAAATGAAAACATATTTTTTGGGGATCATATTTCTTCAGGAGAGAAAAGTACAAATGAAACAGAACGGAAGAGACATATTCCTTATAAACACATAATTTTTTCACTGAAAGATTATTGAATCAATTCATCGGATCTAAGGCCAGACAGAGGAGTGTGGCCTTCCCATCCTGCAGCTCCTCAAAGGAGGGGGGCAGCAGCATCAGGGGAGGGAGGACTGGACCCACTGAGGGAGGAGACAGGTGAGCATCATTAATGAACTTTGGTGACATCCAGGATTCAGAGCTGAGCTAAAGCTTTCAGTCTGATAAATATCACTTTAAACACATTCTAAATGTTGACTTCATCATAGTGACATAATTGTTCAGAAAATATGACTCAGTGATTAAAAGATATTATGTTCATCAAAGTCCTCACTTTACTAGTAAAATGGGAAAAGTAGAAATAAACACACACACCCACAACAGAATCAGACTTAACTGGACATGACTTAGAGCACAAGGTCTTCCAAAACCACCCTTGTATGAAATGTAATTCAAATACTTTTTTACGTTAAATTCAGTTATTGTACCTTTTTGTTGCAATTAATCAAAAGTAGTTAAAATCTCTCTACCTAAAGTCAATAAATGTGATGTGAATGTAGTTATCATATAAGAGCTTACGACAAACTGGAGATAAACAATTAATTTCTCTAAAATTCTAAACATTTCCAACCCATTCCTGCATAAACTGATAGATTCATAAATAAAACCTCCTCATCATCACCCTGATCCCAGTCCCTGCTGGAGTCAGCCAGAGCATTTCCATAGAGAGGCACTTTGCATCAGCAGCACCATGCTCCAGTGCTCTGGGAGAGTTTATAGTCCTGAGAGTTGAACACTGGAGGACTGACAGCTGTCCTTCATCACAACAGAAGACACAGAAATCCTCCTCATCAAAAACATGACTTTGATCTGCGTCCTCATCTGGACTCTCCTCTGCTTCACTCAGGGTGAGGAAAATCATTTTTCTGTCAGGTGAAAATCATCTGGAGTGTAGCTGAGTTTCTCCTCACCATCTCATGTCCAGTGTTTCTTCTCTCTCCTCAGGGTCTGAGGGACAAAATGTTGTTGTGACTCAACCAGCAGCCAAATCAGTGCAGCTCAGTCAGACTGTTACTATTGACTGTAAGGTCAGTAGACAAGCAGCTCTATGTCGTTCACCATCAGATTACTGCCTGGCCTGGTACCATCAGAGACCTGGAGAAGCTCCTAAAGCTCTGATCTACTACACATCAGACAGATTTTCAGGAATCTCCTCCAGATTCAGTGGAAGTGGAGCAGGGAATGGATTAGACGTCACTCTGACCATCAGTGGAGTCCAGGCTGAAGATGCTGGAGTTTATTACTGTCAGAGTTATCATTACATCAACAGTCAGAACGTGTTCACACAGTGAAAAATCATCGTACAAAAACCTCCGTCAGTCTGACTGAACAGAAACTGAACTTTGTTCTGCAGCTGGAATCTGCAGCACAGACTGATACAGTTCACTGAACACACACATTAAAAACACACAGCATTTTTTTAATCACATTTATAAAAATGAAAACTACATTATGTAAAATTTATGCTCATTTAAGGAAGTTGAGGAAGCTCCAAATGTAAGAGAATTTAGAACATATTTTCCAGTCAACTCTTTTATGAAAATGGTGAGGCCAAAAAACAAAACACCAGCAGCAAAGCTTGTTTAATTCTGTTGTTACACCTTTCAAACCTAACGAACATTAGCATGAAAATAAATGTTTAAATTAGATAATCAGTTCTAGTCCAAGTTATATTTCTGTTGTCTTGCTAAGGTCTAGGAGTCTGCTCAGAAGAACTTCGGCTCTCCTCCGACCTAAAAATGGTGGATTTAAAAATGTTTAATTGTCTTGGCCTGATATCCTAGCATGTGTGGTGTTCACTGAGGACAAACAAGCACGCAGTGTGTTCAAAATATGATGTTTAGCCAATCAAAAAGAGAGGCCAGGGGAAACACAGAGAGAGAGAAAAAAACATCTCACCTCTGTCAAGTGCGGCTAACAAAGAGCCCCTGTTCAACATTTCTCCACTCCTTTAACCAACACCTTTACTTTCTGTAATGTTTTCTCTGTTGTAATTAGTCCATAAAGTATCACCATTGCTCTTCCTTCTTAATTTTTTTTGGCAGTTGGCAACCAACTTAAAGGAGCATTACCATGTTCTAGATTATGTCGTTGTTCATCTTTATTTAACTTGAACTCAAGTTTGATCGCAAGAGGTTTACCATGATTTCCTGTCTGATATCTGAATACTCCTTAGTGAAATCTGTCCGGGTGTGGTGTGTTGTATGTGTCTCTTGACCGGACACACACACACACACACACACACGCACACACACACACACACTGTACGAGCTAACCTGTCATATCTACGATATTTTTAATCATTATATGCGGTTTCTCTCAGGTTATAAAAATCAGCAGACAATTTTAAAATCTTAACGTGTCAGCCAGGCATAAGACATAAACGTACTGTCATGGTCTTCTAGAGTAAGAACCCAAATGCAGATCAGGACATAGTTTTTGATGATATATTTTTAGATTTTTGAAAAGAACAGGCACATTGGATAGAATACATTTGTGACATACAGCTGTGATCGATACTCCGGTGTAGAAGGTGGCGGTAATGCATCTTGAAGTTCTTTGCCAACGCCATAAAACCACAAGAAGAAGAAGAAACTAATAGAAACAAGGTACAAACTAAACACATAATAAAGAATGAATAACTAAAGAAGACATGAGACATAAACACCAATGGATAAAATAAGTATAAAAGCTATATATTTGCTTCAGTGTTAGTTAATAAAGGATTTTTTTCAAATACAACTTTTTAAATATATATTTTTTAGGTTTTCTCATTAGACTGAAATGAGGAGGAAAGCTGCTGCTAGCTGAGCTCCATGTGACTGACTCTGTGTGTTTGCATATGTGTCCTGCCTCTCTGCTCCCAGCTGTTAAGAGGTCAGTGTTGATCAGTGGCTGTCCAGGCCTTTCAGAGCCACTGACACACCAGCAGCACAATGATGATGTTACTGACTCTACTGCTGACCACCCTGGGGCTCCTGCTTCACGGTGAGACTCTCTGCTCAGAACTGCTTCTAGGAAGAAATCAGCTTCATGATAATTATAATTCTGCCATCATGGAGAAATACTGAAACAAGATGCTGATGCTTTCTTTCATCTGTTCATAGATTATCAGTCATTTGCAATCAAACGTAATTTGTCTGAATATCAGTTTTTCATGTTTTCCAGGTTCATCAGGAGACATCATCCTGACTCAGAGTCCTGGATCTCAGTCTGTTGCTTCAGGACAAACGGTCTCAATAAAATGTAAGACCAGCACGAGTGTAGGTAGCTGGCTTCACTGGTACCTTCAGAAACCATCAGAAGCTCCTAAACTCCTGATTTATTTAGCTACAACTCGTCAGTCTGGAGTTCCAGCTCGTTTCAGTGGAAGTGGATCTGGTTCTGACTTCACTCTGACCATCAGTGGAGTTCAGGCTGAAGATTCAGGAGTTTATTACTGTCAGCAGAGTAACAGCTATCCGTTCACACAGTGATAGAACGTCGTACAAAAACCTCCCTCAGCTGGAGAGGAACTGATCTGACTCCACAGCTGCTCTGAAACTGAAACACTAAAAGCTTCCCCAAAATGTTTGTTTACAATTATGTTTTTATTACCAATTAGGTATTTTATTATTTTTTCTGTTTAGGTAAAAATAAAAAAATAAAATTGTTTTCAATTGTCGAACCATTAATTATCCAAAAAATCTTTAAATATTCCTTTGTTGAATTATCCATCTGCTATATTCAGTTTTTTTTTTTGTTAGATCGTATTATTTCAAAATAAGAAAGTATGATGTTTTAGGAAGGATTTTAAAGGAATTACAAATAAGTAAAAAACTATCTATGTGGTAATTTGTTGCAGTCAATAAATGTCCAACAGCGAGTCAAAAAATTCAAGCCTGCTCTTTAAAAAAAACGGTTAAGAGTTCAAAGGTGATCAGTGGCTGTTCAGGCCTTTCAGAACTACTGACATATCAATAAGATTATTAAAACTGATTTATTTTGTCTAATGCTTTCATTATTTAAATTAGCCATGACCATTTATTTTTAACTGAATTTTACTTCTGCTGATAGCAGCATGGCAGCAATTCTATGTTGTGTTTTTAAATCTATAAGTTACCAAAGTAATGTGTCTGATTCAAGAAAGATAATTTCTGAATAACAAGTATTTTACAATAAAAATGTCCATCCTAGTCTCTGGATGGATAATAAAATAATGATTTATGACATGAAAATAAAAATCAGTGACTTCAAACTAACTTTTAAACTCATTAAGTAGGTGGAGACCAGAAGTTGATGAGTAAATCTTTATTATTGAATAGTGACCAACATGACAAAGCAAAGATGACTGAGTGAAACTAGAGAATAATCAGGAGAGAAAAAGTGAGAGCAGTCACAGATTAAAGCCAATATCAGTGTCTCAGAGAGTGCGGTCAGGACTGGGAACACTGGTCTCTGGTCAGCGTCTGTGTGACTGCAGTCTGGGAGCCCTGGGTGGCCTCACAGGTCACAGAGCCCACCTTCCTCCACTGGTCTGCAGGGAGCCTCAGGGTGCTGCTCCAGCTGTAGAGGCCGTCCTTCTGCAGCACCCCGGGGCTCCTGCTCTGCTCCCAGCTGCTGCTGCTGCTGCTGTCGTCCACCTTCCAGGACAGACTCCAGTCTGAGGGGAAGCCCTTGTTGGCCAGACACATGAGGGTGGCCTTCCCCTGCTGCAGCTCCTCACTGGAGGGGGGCAGCACCATCAGGGTGGGACGAGCATCACCTAGGAGACACCAATCAGGTTAGAGGACAGGAACCACACACCTGGTAATCAAAGAGCATATAAAATGACTATATAATATTTCCAGTAAACATCTTTATCTGCTCCACCCGTCACTTCCTGACACATTGTTTCACTTCCCTTTCAGGAACCTCTCATGCATATCAGCACAGAGTCCTCAGACAACCTGAGAAATTTAGAAATTAAAATAAAGTAAATTAGATTTCTTCCTCGTCATACCTGACGATCACTTTTGCAGTGAGAAGATAAAAATGAACAACTGTTCATCTTATTAACAGTGAAACTAAATAATCAGATAGTCATCATGACAATCATTGATATGTTCAAATACAGATCAATATCATTATCTCATGGAAATATAAAATTGTAGTCAAATTGCATAAAACTTCTGAGTTATTTTAGAAAAACATTGATTAACTCAGGTGGCTTTTTTAATAGAAAAGGGTTCTAAAGGAACGAAAGGATAGTAAAAAGAATGAATAATACAAAGGATGACATTTAAAAAATATTCCTCATTATCCTAAAAAGTTTGTTATAATGTATTTCACAGAAATTAGTAAAAATTGACATATATTTAGAAACTTACTTACAAACTCCAGTCTGGTTCCTCCACAGTGATACAAACTGATGGAGTCGTACAAAAACCTCTGACTATAGAGAGACACGGCTCTCTGACTCTGAACACAAGAATCTGATTCTGGCTGAAAACACTAAACAAGTCCTGATGTATTTTTACCCACTTAAACCTGACTTTGAATCCTAAAATAGTTTTTATATTACTTCATGTTTCTGAGAAGAACTGGAGGTTTTATGGTAAACTTAAACAAAATAATAAAAGCCAAAAAAGACGTTTAGAACTCAACATCTCTTAAGTTTAGGAACTAAAAAAATACTTAAAATAACAAAACTCATGCAGTCATGATATATGTCAAATATTCAACTTACTTCCAACATCCAGTCTGGTTCCTCCACCAAACGTGTACCACAGTGATACAAACTGATGGAACCGTCGTACAAAAACCTCTGACTGTTAGAGACACGGCTCTCTGACTCTGAACACAACAAACTCTACATGAAGTTTGTCTGTAAAGCACAGCTGGTGGACACATTTTCATTGATTATATTTTTCCAGAAACACTGGAGGTAGGCACCAGCAACACCCGTGACCCCATGAGGGATTAATAGTCCGTGGGCCAGAATCTTTAGGACGTCTTCTTAAGAACTTTCGTATGAACTGTCAGGGGGCAACTTGCCTGCACTTGGATAAGTTGCTACATATAGCAGGGATCTCAAAACACCAATGTTCCCACGTTTTCACTTGCACATTAATAAGTTATAGCTGATAAAATATCTGAACTGTTGCGCCCTGGTCCACAAAGGTCATGTGATTCGAGTTTTGCTCCTCAGCCAATCAGATCGCTGTATTGTCAGCTGTGCGAGTTCAACCAGTTCATCATGGCAAATTTTTTGTTTTTTGGTATGAACGGTAACTTTGAAGGGGTAATAAGCAAAATTACTTTAATCAGATAGAAAGACCTAGAAATTGTTTTGTGAAGAACTAAAGGTGTCTTTTTAGATGGATCATGATGTGACGTGACACATCATCTCTGTGTTGTTCTCCAGTCCCTTGTTTACATGGCTGGGCCGGCCACACATGCATGTACCTGCATAGAAGAGCTGCCACTCAGGGCTTAGCCCTTCCCTTACCTTAAAACGCTAATGCCGCGTTCACCTGAAGAAGATTAACATCCAGTTATTACTAAAAAAGACAACACTCTTTGGCAAAGAAGCTGTCAGATAAGGAAAGAGACAAAACAAGGATTAACATTGGCCTCATGCTTCCAAGGTGGAGATGTTTGAGAGCAGAAGCAGCTCCAGTTTAGCTTTTCTCCTCCGAACAGATACAGGTTGCAGGAAGGACTTCACCTTGGTGCTGTGTCTCTGTGGAGGAGCAACGTTAAAGCCAGGATCAGGCTGGAGCTTCACTTCCACAGAGAAACACAGAACAAGGAGGATTTTATGCAGTTGTGGGCATGGACCGCGGAACGCATTTCAAATTGGTCGGGCGCATGCGCAAAAAACCCTGATGAAAACGCGGGTGAAGACTCAAATGCGCGCGGGGGAGGGGGGTGTGGGGGGGGGGGGGGAGACAAACGCGGCCGAGCGGGGGGAGACAAACGCGGCCAAGCGGAAGGGGGGACTAAACGCGGCCAAGCGGGGGGGGGGGGGGGGGGGGGAAGAGATAAACGCGGCCGGGTGGGGGGGTTGGTTGCGGCGGGGAGAGACACGCTTTTCGCAGAGGGGGGGTGAAGAGACAAGCGCAGGGGAGGACTTGATCATCAAAAGCAGGTAGGGCCGCGGCCCTACCGGCCCTACCGGTTCCGCGGTCCTTGGTTGTGGGGTTTTAACATGATTTTATGTCATGTGTCGGACAATGGAGAGTTGCAATATAAGGACCTCCGTATTTAAGTATTTTTGACTAAATGATGCATGTTTTTAACTAAACTGGTTTTCTATGGTTTGATTTTTTTGTAAATAAAGTGTTGTTAAACAGGTGAGCAACAGCATGAAGTCAAATATTGGTTTTTGCTGGTGTTACAGTCTTGTCAGACTTGTATGGCCATGTTGAATTGATTCAATGTAAGGCTACAATTGCATGATTTAGGTTAATTGTTCTAGTTTCACCAGCGATGGACCAGGCATTACTGTTGTGAGGCGAGTAGCCAGTAGCCCTGCTAACACAGATAGCATTGTTGAATGCAGCTCGGCAGGCTTGTGAGCTGCCCGCCATGATCCTCACGTACATTCAAGGTATTTTTTATTGACAAAATAGGTAAAATTGAAGCTAAATGTTCAGTTGCTTAGATTGTGGAGGTAGAGAGAGTCGTGGCTTTACACGCATCTTGTTTTGGTCTACAGACAGTGCTCAACGGCACACCTAGTGGTGAAACTTCGATTATTGCTCCTATAATATGAGTAAAGATTAGTTTGAATACAGGACATGTAGACACATTTAAGAAATTGAAATATGTGATCTGATGAGCCTCATTGGTAAGATTAGAAATACCTTTTGAAAATGCAGTTCTTGGGAGCGTGCTTGTGGCGAAGTGGGTAGCGCCACCCATGGAGGCCTTAGTCCTCAACGCAGTCGACTCGGGTTCAAATCTGACCCGCAGTCCTTTGCCACATGTCCCTTCCCCTCTTCCACCCTGTTGTGCAATTATACACTGTTTAAAGTTATTTAATGTTTCATAAATAACTCTCTGTCTGTTAAGTATTGTCTGGTGATGATCAGCTCTTAAGCTGATATCAAGACAATGGTTGAAAGGGATGAATTCGAGCACTAGCGATCTTTTAACAGCAAAACCTGCACACACATAGAAGAAAGGAGTGACAACTTATTTTCAAGTCCAAGAATTTAATAACAGAAATAAGATGAACATCCAGAGAACATCACTATGTAATGCTGTTTACCTGAATTAACACAATATTTCGATTAATAAATCCTCTCTACTAGGCTAGTGAAACTTAACTAAACTACTAAGCAAAATGAAGATAAAAAGAAGCTAAGCTAAGGAACTATTTACATGCAAAAACAAACAAAAGTGGTTGATCATAATCAGATTAATTCCGAGAATCCCTGTTCACTACATATCTGATTTCAAAAGCATGGAGTGGAGTTAAAACATCTGCCATGTATTTCAATCCATTCACAATGCAAAGCCCAAGTTAAGCAAAACATTATTTGTTGAAATAATATTCTGAGAATCGTTTGTCCTGTAAAATCATTTAAACCCTTACGACCGAGTTTGTTAATGCGATTCTCCCTCCGGGCGCATGGGGTCGCTGTGGCAACTCGGTGGCTAAGAGGTTACAACATAAAGTTGCCAAGATTGCCTTAAAACCGGCATTGATATACCATATTGATGCGGGAATAAAGCTTATAACACCATCGGAGGATGGCGGAGCAGAACAGTTACGCTTTATGCTTTAAAACAAACTCCTTTTAAAATGTCCGAGACCGGATGTTAGCAAGGCTAATATCCTGTTAGCTAGCGGACGCTCGGCGTTAACAAATGAAAGCTTTTGCTTTAATTTTAGTCATATTGAGTGGCTGGATAACATAAACATTAATGTCCCATCAATGTATGAAACCCTTGTGGAGGTAACCTTTCTGGTAAAACTTTAAAACGCACTCGACAGTGACATGGTACCAAATGCTAGCAATGCTATATTGCTAGCCTTTGTTCAAAACGCCAGGTATACACGGTTTACAAGACATTTCCCAATAAACCTTTTTAACTTCACCCTCAGACCGCTGCCCAAACCTCTGTCCTTTGTTTCGTGTCAGTCCTGTCCAGTTTTGGCCATTCACGGGAGGAGCGTTGAAGGAGGAAGTTGTTGGTTTCTTCTTGGCAGGCTAGCGTTTAGCCCTGCAGCATGATGTGGCTAATCACAGCATGGGGAGGGAATGGAGGCCTGGTCTGAGCACGTTCTCGTGGCAGTCCGATTTGAAGATTTCCTCAGAATTCCACAGTTTTCCGCTCCACCTTGGCTCGCTCCCCTGTATAGGCTGAGAAGAAATACACAGAGCTGTTTCGCATGCAGGATCTTTGATCCTGCTACCGGTGACGATGTTAAGACAGCAAACTTAGCTCTGTGTTTGCGCAGACATGTTGTTTGTCCGGATTCAGTCAGGTCCTCTGCTGAAGCAGGCAGTCGAATCTAACAGACCCTGGATCAAGCATGGTTGGTCCAGGCAATCTCCCTCAGCTGCTGGCTTGTGTGTCGGTGAGGGCCAATCAGGCCCTCATGGTTTGGCCTTCTTTGTCTGCTCTGAGAGAGTTCAGTAGAGCTGGGGTGGTCTGCAGAAGAATGCTGAAGAGATCTCTTTGTCTGTGCTGTGTCTTATCTGTTAGGAGGGCTCACAGCTGACCTCCTGCTGGGAAAAAGGGCCGTCCACGCCTTGAGAGTTTCGTGTTACGGCCAGAGTGGAATTCCTTTGTTAAACTCTTCCACTGTTCAGAATCCAATCCGAAATCAATTATTTATCATGGCATGTTATGGCACAACAACCCCCTTCCTGTCAGCCTACTGTCATAAATAGCGGGCCACTAGAGCCGCGAAAAAATCCCCCCCAAAAAAAGAAAATGCAGTTCTTAAGCGGGTATCTAATCCCACATTTTCTACTATTTTTACTGGTCTGATGTAAAATTATAGTCTTAAATACAGTGTTGTCATTACCTGTAAGTGGAAAATCATCATAATTGACAGAAATAAAAGGCTAGAAAACCTCCACTGTGTGTAAGTACTTTATATAGTGAATAGAGTAACTGAAGTAATTCAACCTTTTAATAATTTTGTAATTTATTGTGTATTACTGCATTTATTTCCAAAATAATATTCAAATGCGTGTGATCAGGATTAACTGGGAACAAAGATGGCCCAAACATCTTTCAATATGATCCCTGGTGTATGTGGAATATGATTAGTCACTCATTAGTGGGATTCAGTTACTTTGGCTGTTTTAAAATGAGAAGTTATTTGAAAGTATTTCACAGCAATTGTCTTCAGTGGTCTAAACAATCAGCACTTTTCTATCCATCAACTTCACATGTTATTTTGAAATAATTGATGTTTTTAGTCAATAATTTAAAAATCGTAGTTAATATTTGTGTATCTAAAGTTCACAAGTCTGATACAAATTTAACAGTCTAACAAAAACTGTCATATTTTATGAAAATTACCTGTCTTGGATTATTTTTCTAAATTTAAGGATTTAAAAATACATAGTCATGACAAAATTGTGTTTTTGGTGATTAGTACGTCATTAGAAAGCTATGTTTGCTGATAAATGTTCAGAAGCACAAAGTCCAGAACAACAAAAAACAACTAAATACCGAAAGTACCGAAAACACATTTGAAACATTCTTGGTGTATTCCAGCATAAACTGATTGTTTCATAAATAAAACCTCCTCATCATCACCCTGATTCCAGTCCCTGCTGGAGTCACCCAGAGCATTTCCATAGAGAGCCACTTTGCATCAGCAGCACCATGCTCCAGTGCTCTGGGAGAGTTTATAGTCCTAAGAGTAGAACACCAGAGGACTGACAGCTGTCCTTCATCACAACAGAAGACACAGAAATCCTCCTCATCAAAAACATGACTTTGATCTGCGTCCTCATCTGGACTCTCCTCTGCTTCACTCAGGGTGAGGAAAATCATTTTTCTGTCAGGTGAAAATCATCTGGAGTGTAGCTGAGTTTCTCCTCACCATCTCATGTCCAGTGTTTCTTCTCTCTCCTCAGGGTCTGAGGGACAAAATGTTGTTGTGACTCAACCAGCGGCCAAATCAGTGCAGCTCAGTCAGACTGTTACTATTGACTGTAAGGCCAGTAGACAAGTGGCTCAATACTCTGGTTCACAGTACTACCTGGCCTGGTACCATCAAAGACCTGGAGAAGTTCCTAAAGCTCTGATCTACCGAACATTAGACAGATTCTCAGGAATCTCCTCCAGATTCAGTGGAAGTGGAGCAGGGAATGGATTAGACTTCACTTTGACCATCAGTGGAGTCCAGGCTGAAGATGCTGGAGTTTATTACTGTCAGAGTTACCATTATATCAACAGTCAGCACGTGTTCACACAGTGAAAAATCATCGTACAAAAACCTCCCTCAGTCTGACTGAACAGAAACTGAACTTTGTTCTGCAGCTGGAATCTGCAGCAGACACTGATACAGTTCACTGAACACACACATTAAAAACACAAAGCATTTAATTATATCAAGCATTATAAAACTAAAAGTATAAGAAATAAAAGGTGTGGTCCTTTAAACCTTTACATAGTTGAAGAAGCTCTAACTTTTAGAAAATTCTTCAACTCTTATGAAATGGTGAGGACACAAAACAACACCATCTGTAAAGCTTATTTAATCCCTTTGTTCCACCTTTCAAACCCAATGAACATTTGCAGTAAAATAGACATTTAAATGACATAATCAGTTCTAGCCCAACTGTTATCTGTTATCTTGCTAAGGTCTGGGAGTTTCTTTAATGTTTTGGTAATCATGTGGTAGAAATGGACATTTAATATTAACCCTGAAGAGAACATAAGCAGTGATGAAAGAAACGTGTTTCATTTCTCAAGATTAAAGAAGGCTTATAAAACTAATTTTGTTTATAAACATCCTATAAGTTTTATTCCAAAAAATAGCTGAACCAAAGACTGCAAAATGTTGACATAAGATAACCTGCTATATTTCTTCTAACATCCATCTGAAGTTCAGCAGCTTTTTTTGTTGCAGCCCACAGTTAATGAATTGATACAGTTTTCTGATATCATAAGAAATATTCAAATCCTTTTAATACTTGGATTGGGTATTCTTTTAAAACCAGGTCAATACTCATGACAAATGAACCAACATATTTTAAGAGATTTAATAGGAGAGACGAGATGATCTGGTCAAAAGATTATTTATTTATATTATGTGCGAGAATCATTGGCAGGGAAACCCAGCTGAAGCACGAACAGGTAGGGAAACAACCGGAGGGATCGAATAGGAGGAACCAGTGATAAGAACATTAAACCAAACTATCTAAATTCTGGGAGGAGAGGGAGAGAGAAGGCATGAGGACCAGGTGGAGGAAATCAGCTGAGAAGGATCACTCAGGTGAGGGAGAGGCAATGAAGGAGAATAATAAAAAGGGACAAAAACATGGAAATCTAAAAGAAACATGATAGAAGTTTAATTAACATTGGAGTTTTAAAAAACATTTAAAAGTTCTTCTTTTAGACTTTCTCCTTAGACTGGTCTGTTTCAGGAGGAAAGCTGCTGCTAGCTGAGCTCCATGTGACTGACTCTGTGTGTTTGCATATGTGTCCTGCCTCTCTGCTCCCAGCTGTTAAGAGGTCAGTGTTGATCAGTGGCTGTCCAGGCCTTTCAGAGCCACTGACACACCAGCAGCACAATGATGATGTTACTGACTCTACTGCTGACCACCCTGGGGCTCCTGCTTCACGGTGAGACTCTCTGCTCAGAACTGCTTCTAGGAAGAAATCAGCTTCAGGACAATTAGAATTCTGACATCATGGAGAAATACTGAAACAAGATGCTGATGCTTTCTTTCATCTGTGCACAGATTATCAATAATTTACAATCAAACATAATTTGTCTCAATATCTGTCTTTCATGTTTTCCAGGTTCATCAGCAGACATCATCCTGACTCAGAGTCCTGGATCTCAGTCTGTTGCTTCAGGACAAACCGTCTCCATCAGATGTAAAACCAGTTCTGGTGTTTATAGCTACCTCCACTGGTACCTTCAGAAACCATCAGAAGCTCCTAAACTCCTGATTTCTGGAGCTTCATCTCGTCAGTCTGGAGTTCCAGCTCGTTTCAGTGGAAGTGGATCTGGATCTGACTTCACTCTTACCATCAGTGGAGTTCAGGCTGAAGATTCAGGAGTTTATTACTGTCAGCAGGGTTACAGCTCGTTCACACAGTGATAGAACGTCGTACAAAAACCTCCCTCAGCTGGAGAGGAACTGATCTGACTCCACAGCTGCTCTGAAACTGACACACTAAAAGTTTCCATAAAATGTGTTTATTTCTTCACTTATATTTCTTAGCACTAATTTGTTTTTTTTCCCCCTGTCTGATTAAAAAGATAAATCAGAAATTAAAGTTTTCACAGTTGTTTAACTGTTTATCATCAAATACTAATTGTAATACATTTCTTTGTTCATTCATCCATGTTCTTTAATTACTGAATAGTATTTTAAGATCTTTCTTAATACAGAATGAGAAAGTGGTGAACTTGGAAAGATGATAAAAGATGACAAATAAGTTAAACGATATTTATATAATATTGTGAACCTATTCCAATGAACAAGTGTTTAACAGTGAATCAGTGAATAACTTCAACTCCAATTCATAAAAAGTCAAACCTGCTCTTTAAAAAAGCTGTTAGATTTGATCAGTAGCTGTTCAGGCCTTTCAGAGCCACTCAAACATAGTAAAATTATATAATATATATTTTTTATATACAATATATAAATAATAAAATATATACATTTTGTCAAATGATTTAATTATACAAATTGACCCTGATAATTTCTTATTAAATGAACTCTTAGTTCTATTGAGAGCAAACTGTCAGCAATTTTAATGTCATGTTTTTAAATATATAACTTAAAAATATTTTTTTATGATTCATTTAAAAAATTTAGTAAATATTTATAAATTGTGTACATATTTTACATGAAGCAAAACAAATGGTAAACCATAGCTTTTGGACAGATTTTATACATGGAAATAAATCAGTGGCTTCCAACTAACTTTTAAACTCATTAAGAAAGCAGGTGGAGACCAGAAGTTGATGAGTAAATCTTTATTATTGAATAGTGACCAACATGACAAAGCAAAGGTGACTGAGTGAAACTAGAGAATAATCAGGAGAGAAAAAGTGAGAGCAGTCACAGATTAAAGCCAATATCAGTGTCTCAGAGAGTGCGGTCAGGACTGGGAACACTGGTCTCTCCTCAGCGTCTGTGTGACTGCAGTCTGGGAGCCCTGGGTGGCCTCACAGGTCACAGAGCCCACCTTCCCCCACTGGTCTGCAGGGAGCCTCAGGGTGCTGCTCCAGCTGTAGAGGCCGTCCTTCTGCAGCACCCCGGGGCTCCTGCTCTGCTCCCAGCTGCTGCTGCTGCTGCTGCTGCTGTCGTCCACCTTCCAGGACAGACTCCAGTCTGAGGGGAAGCCCTTGTTGGCCAGACACATGAGGGTGGCCTTCCCCTGCTGCAGCTCCTCACTGGAGGGGGGCAGCACCGTCAGGGTGGGACGGGTATCACCTAGGAGACACCAATCAGGTTAGAGAAAAGGAACTAGAATCTGACAACGATCATTTCAAATCTTGTCCTGTTAGAGTAGATTTTCTCCATAAAGAAGTTTCTGACAGATGTCTTTCTGCTCTAACAGCCACTCAGCTCATGCTCTGTTTCACTTTCCTTTCAAAATTGTTCATGCGTATCAGCTCAGGAAGACTCAGAATACAGTTTGAACTAAAATATATCAGTACTGACATGTTGAACCAATATATTACGTTTTTACTTGATATTCAAAATAACATTGGTTGTCATTGTCTTTAAAAATGGAATAAATGTTAATACACAGTTCTATTTATCAATTAGTAAAACATCTTATAAATAAATTTAAACTGTTCAGTAGCTCTGATCAGTATCGGAGGTGTTCTCATGTCTTTTATCAGTACTTTGAGATTTTGCTTTAAATAACTCAGTAACAAAATAATCATTATTAGCATGACAATTCCTCTTAAATTGTTGACATTTTACTTCCAGCGTTGCTTTACACTTTAAAGCGTTTTATGGTCTTATTTAAAACACATCATAAGAAAAAAATAAAAACAAAGATAGAGTTTCTGCTTTCAACAGGACACAGAACTGTAACTAAAAGACATCCAAACATACAGAGAGGTTGAGTCAACGACCCAAAGTCCTCCACAGACATACAAACTGATTGAGCTGCTGTACAGAAACCTTTGACTGCTAGAGACACGGCTCTCTTAATTTAGATTAAACTAAACCTACTATTTAGATAAAACACCTATAAAATCTGTCTTTGTTTCACCCTTAAGCAGATTCTAATTATCTACAAATTCAGAATTTTGTTCACAAAATGACTTCTTTATTTTTTTAAATGTTCTCTTTGTTTGAAACATAAATATATACATATTTTTTCCAGGTTTTATTTGGAAAAAAAACATTGACTAAACAAGAATGTTGTTTATAAAAAGAGTAGCTTTAAATTTGACTTACTTCCAACATCCAGTCTGGTTCCTCCACCGAACGTGTACCACAGTGATACAAACTCATTGAGCCGCCGTACAAAAACCTCTGACTGTAGAGAGACACGGCTCACTCACTTCCAGGAAAACAAACTTCATAAATAAAATCTGCTGCCTGTGCCATATTCAGAACTTCTAAACCTAGATGTAAACCAATCATAATTATATATTATGAATTTTTATTATTAATTTATACTTTCATTGGGACAGTGGTGTAGTGGGTAGCGCTGTGGCCTTGCAGCAAGAAGTTTCTGGGTTTGAGTCTGACCCTGAGTCTTTCTGCATGGAGTTTGTACGTTCCCCCTGTGCATGCGTGGGTTCTCTCCGGATACTCCGGCTTCCTCCCACAGTCCAAAAACATGACTGTTAGGTTAATTGGTCTCTCTAAAATTGTCCTTAGGTGTGTGTGTGTGAATGGTTGTTTGTCCTGTCTGTCTCTGTCTTGCCTTATGACAGACTGGCGACCTGTCCAGGGTGCACCCCTTGAATCCTGGAGATAGGCACCAGCATCCCTCGCGACCTCATGAGGAATCAGTGAGTTAGAAAATGGATGGATAGATACTTTCATTTACAGCACATATAATTATAAATAATGTTAACAGGTCTTATCTCCCCAAAAAAAGTTATTGTAAATAAGCTGCATCAGGAAGGACATCCAGTGTAAAACCTTTTGCCAAATTTACCATGTAAGACAATTACAGTTGAGATAAATAAACAAAGCTGTTTCGGTATTCTTTCACTTCATTGTCCGGTTGCGCAGAAGTCAGACTGCAGACTTAGCTTGGATCCAGCCGGCAGATGCTTGAGTCTTTGAACCCATGCGGGCTGTTTTGCTGGCTGTTCTCCCCAGTGCAGACCCTCTCCTCAAGAGTCCCCAGGCAAGAAGAAAGAAAGTGAGGTGTAGCCTGGCCTCATAGCAGGGCACCCTGCTGTGAGAGGCTCAGTCTGCATGGATTTGTGAAATTCCTTTGTTTGCAACACATTTTGATTTCTACCTCATGGCCTGATGGCACAACATGTGTTTTGGCTCAATTATCGGGTCATTCACTGGACTTTTTACACTTGCACCATTCATATTGTCTTACACATAACTTTTCTGTACAAATAATTGTGTTTTTCTTTTGCTGCTACATTCCTGACAAATGACTTATGTTTCTATTTATGTTTCTCTCTTCTGTTTTTACATCTCTATAATTAGAATATCATGAAAATGTACGGAATATATCAGTTATTCCATTCAAAAAGGGAAACTTGTATATTATGATCATTCATTGGTCAGAGTGATATATTTCAAATGGTTTTCCTTTTAATTTTGATCACTATAACTGACAACTAATAAAAAACAAAAAACAAATTCAGTAGATCAGAAAGTTAGAATATTGGGAAAAGGTCCAATATTGAAGACACCTGGTGCCACACTCTAATCAGCTAATTAACCTAAAACACCTGCTAAGGCCTTTAAATGGTCTTTCAGTCTAGTTCTGCAGGCGACATAATCATGGAAAAGACAGTTTTCCAGAAGATGACACACCTTGCACAAAGAGGGCCGAACACAAAAGGTCATTGCTAAAGAGGCTGGCTGTTCACAGAACTCTGTGTCCAAGCACATTAACAGAAAAGTAAAGGGGAGGAAAAGATGTGGTAAAAAAATGTGTACAAGCAACGGGGATGATCGCACCCTGGAGAGGATTGTGAAACAAAACCCGTTCAAAAATGTGGGAGAGCTTCACAAAGAGTGGACTGCAGCTGGAGCCAGCGCTTCAAGAACCACCACACAAGCTGCTCTTGAACAAGAGAAAGCCTCAGAGGGGCACAGAATCCACGTTGCTTGAAGTCCAGTGTAACGTTTCCACAGTCAGTGATGGTTTGGGCTACCATGCCATCTGCTGGTGTTGGTCTGCTGTGTTTCCTGAGGTCCAAGGTCAATGTAGCCGTCTACCAGGAAGTTTTAGAGCACTTCATGCTCCCTGCTGCTGACCAACTTTATGGAGATGCAGATTTAATTTTCTAAGAGGACTTGGCATCTGTGCATAGTGCTAAAGCTAGCAGTACCTGGTTTAAGGACAATGGTATCCCTGTTCTTAACTGACCATCAAATTAACCTGACCTATAACCCCATAGAAAATGTATGGATTAATTTGAATAGGAAGATTCAATCTTTTCCAAGATGGCACTGCGCGGACAGCTGCCAGTCACCTCGGCTGTGTCTTTTATTTTCCTACTTTCTCTTCTTTATAGTGTTTTTTGGAGTGTTTTTATATTAGTGAATACCGTATCTAGTATTCCGAAATTATGTGCACTGAAGAGGCAAACTTTTGGGACTCTGCGTTTTTTGCAACTTTCGGCACTTTTTGATGCTGCAAGGGGAAACCCCTTTGTCCGCGATTCCGGACGGGCCATTGTTTACTCGCGGAACCAACTTCTTAGACTACGGGACTCTTTGCGCTGCGGCCCGGCTCCCCACCACGCTGAGAAACCAGACGTCCTCGCAGACATACGGAGGAGACAGAGAGGCTGCAGGGGTGGCAGGACGAAGCGGAGGAAGAGTTATTTACCATCGGTTGTCATGGGAAACGTAAGATCTCACCGCAACAAGACCGAGGAGCTCGCAGCACTAACCCGTTTCCAAAGGAGGTACAGAGACGCTAGTATCATGTGGTTCACGGAGACGTGGTTAGATGGATCTGTCTCGGACTCAGTGGTCTCCCTGGACGGCTTTAAACGTGGACAGAACTTTGGCGGAGAGAGGAAAAAAGAGAGGAGGGGGGCTGGCGGTGTTTGTGAGTGAGAGATGGTGTAACACGGCTCATGTTCACGTGAAGCAGCAGATATGCTGCTCAGATGTTGAATTTCTCGCAGTAACTTTAAGACCTTATTACTTGCCGCGAGAGTTCGGTCATGTGATCATGCTCTGGGTTTACATCCCTCCCGCCGCGGATGCTGCCGCTGCGTGTGAGCGGTTCCACGGCGCATACCCCACTCCGACCATATCAGTCGTCGTGTCCTTGGGCAACACACTTCACCGAAATTGTCTGCTGGCAGTGGTCAGAGGGCCCAGTGGTGCTGATGTATGGCCTCTGTCAGCCAGCCCCAGGGCAGCTGTGGCTACTAACTTAGCTCACCACCGTCAGGGTGTGAATGGGTGAATGACTGAATAAAGCAATTTGGGGTCGTCGGACTAGTTAAAGCGCTGTACAAGTACTGATTACCATTTTACCAAACTAGAATTTGCTGATGGAAAAAAATATATTTTTAGTACGTTACAGTTTCTAGCCTTGTATTATGAATAAATATTTTTTTGTCTTAATGAGTTTGTTCTATTGTTGGGAGATGACATGCTGATCCAGAAACATCAAAATAGCAGTGAGGATAATCTGAAACTATGAATATTCAAATGAAACTAACCTGAATTACATTGAAAATTGTTTATATGAAAACACAACCAGTTAATATAAGCACAAACAAGAACCAAACCTAACCCTCATAAGAAGGTCTATAATCTGGATTTTTTTATGTAAATGTAGAAATGTGTGTATTGTTTATTATTTGTAAATTAGCATATACAATAGTGAGAGCAATACATACAGTACAACACTGAAATATCTGGTTAGTATCCTATGAAACTTTACATGCATTCATAAAGTAATTTTTGTCCAAAGTACCTGCTGGAGTCAGTCAGAGCATTTCCATAGAGAGGCACTTTGCATCAGCAGCACCATGCTCCAGTGCTCTGGGAGAGTTTATAGTCCTGAGAGTTGAACACTGGAGGACTGACAGCTGTCCTTCATCACAACAGAAGACACAGAAATCCTCCTCATCAAAAACATGACTTTGATCTGCGTCCTCATCTGGACTCTCCTCTGCTTCACTCAGGGTGAGAAAAATCATTTTTCGGTCAGGTGAAAATCATCTGGAGTGTAGCTGAGTTTCTCCTCACCATCTCATGTCCAGTGTTTCTTCTCTCTCCTCAGGGTCTGAGGGACAAAATGTTGTTGTGACTAAACCAGCAGCCAAATCAGTGCAGCTCAGTCAGACTGTTACTATTGACTGTAAGGTCAGTCCGGCGCTTTCAACATCACAATGCAGTCACTCATCACAGCTCTGCCTGTCCTGGTATCATCAGAAACCTGGAGAAGCTCCTAAAGCTCTGATCTATGGAACATCAACCAGATTCTCAGGAATCTCCTCAAAATTCAGTGGAAGTGGAGCAGGGAATGGATTAGACTTCACTCTGACCATCAGTGGAGTCCAGGCTGAAGATGCTGGAGTTTATTACTGTCAGAGTTATCATTACATCAACAGTCAGCACGTGTTCACACAGTGAAAAATCATCGTACAAAAACCTCCCTCAGTCTGACTGAACAGAAACTGAACTTTATTCTGCAGCTGTAATCTGGAGCAGACACTGATACAGTTCACTGAACACACACGTTAAAAACACACAGCATTTAAATTTATCAAGCGTAATTAACATTAAAACTATAAGAAAAAAAGGTGTGGTCCTTTAAATCTTTAGATAGTTGAGGAAGCTCTAACTTTAAGAAAATATTGGAAATCATGAGGACAAAAAAACAAAACACCACCAGTAGTAAAGGTTGTTTAATCCTTTTGTTCCACCTTTCAAACCCAATGAACTTTTGCATTAAAATAGACATTTAAATGAGAAAATTAGTTCTAGCCCAACTGATATCTATTATCTTGCTATGGTCTGGGCGTTTCTTTAATGTTTTGGTAATCATGTGGTAGGAATGGACATTTAATATTAACCCTGAAGAGAACATAAGCACTGATGATTAAAAAAGGCTGATAAAACTAATTTTATAGAGGTTTTTAGTCATTTTTAAAAATCTGATATGTTTTATTCCAAATATATAGTTGATTAAAGAAAAATGAAAACCAAAGATTACAAAATGGTGATATAAGATAACCTGCTATAATTCTTCTAACATCAATATGAAGTCTAGCAGCTTATTTTGTTGTAGCCCACAGTTAATGAATTGATACAGTTTTCTGATGTTATAATAAATATCCAAATCATTTTAATACCTGCTCTTGGATTCTGTTAAAACCAGGTCAATACTCATGGCAGATGAACAAAACCAATTTTTTGTAAGAGATTTATTAGGAAAGACAAGATGATCTGGTCAAAAGATTATTTTTACATCGTGTGTGTCATCAGGTTACGAAAATCACCAATTTTAGAATCTTGCTGTGTGAACCATGATAAGGTATAAAAGTACTGTCATGACCGTCTAGAGTGAGCACCCAGAAACAGACCGTAACAGAGATGAAGTGAATATTTAATTTTGGAGAGCTGGACTCAGAGTGAAAATGACATGAAGAAAAACAAAAATGAAGCATGAACGGATAGGGAAACAACCAGAGGGATCGAATAGGAGGAACCAGTGATAAGAACTTCTTCTTCTTCTTCTGATTTTTACTGGCGGGTGACATCTAACGTTTAGATGTATTATCGCCATCTACTATGCTGGAGTGTGGACCAGAGTGTCTCCCTTTAAACTAAATCCTTACATACAATCCTGTTTCCTTTAAAAAAAAATTATAACTGCTTTATTTATTTTATGTTTAATTAATATTTTATTAAGATCTATTCTCCCTATATCATATTTCATTATTTCTTGTTTTAGCTTCTCTCTACTTATCTTATACTTCTCACAATGAATTATTACATGTTCCACTGTTTCCATCCCCCTTCCACATTCACAACTACCTGTTGGGTGTTTACCAATCATATTTAAAGTTTTATTTAACCCAGTATGTCCTAATCGTAGTCTTGTCATTACTACTTGTTCTTTTCGATTCTCTCCAATTACCTCCATTTTCCCTACTTTCTTTTGTATATGAAATAAATGACGACCTTTAGTTCCTTCTTCCCATAATTGTTGCCATTCAGAATTGATTTTATTTTTAATAATTGATTTAATTTCTGATTTACAATACTCTATTTCCATAATTCTAATTTGTTTTAAAGACATCTTAGCTAATTGATCTGCCATTTCATTTCCTTCTATACCCTTATGAGATGGTATCCACATAAATCTAATCTCTATTTGCATTTGTCTCATTCTGAATACAGCTTCATAAATTTCGTATACCAAGTCCATGCGACTTTCAGATGAGATATTTAATATAGACATTAGTACTGATAATGAGTCTGAACATAAAATAACTTTTTTAGTTTTATTTTCCTCTACCCACTTCAAGGCCATTTTTATCGCTATCATTTCCACCGTGTAAACCGCTAAATAATCAGGTGTTCTTTGTTTCATACATATATCTAATTCAGGAATAACATAAGCAAATCCTGTTTTGTTTGTAACTAGATCTTTTGAACCATCTGTATATACAATTGTATAGTTATTATATACTTTATTAATTCTATCACTTACGAAATTTACCCAGTTATTATCCTTATTAACCTGCATTTTTTTACTAACCTCTAAGTCAACATTCATATTTGGAAACAGCCAAAAGGGAGTAATTGAGTAAGGCACCGCAGCACAGTACGTCATTCCTTGTATTCCTATTTCCCTAGCGGATTTATTTGCTGCCCATGCAAAACATTCTCTTTTTGCTTTTCCACTCTCCCAACATGTTCTCAGTATTCCTACTGCTGGATTTTTCCCCTCCTCCTGTCCCTGCAAACTCACCCAATAATTAAGCATTATTTGTTTTTGTCTTAAATATAAAAGCCTTTCTCCCATTTCAACCTGTACTGCCAAGGAAGAAGACGTTTTCAAAACTCCACAGCATAATCTTAGAGCCTGATTTTGAATTACTTCTAATTTATTAATTATTTTTTTCGCAGCTTGCCTATAAACTACACATCCATAATCTAACACTGATCTTATCAAGGCTATATACATCTTTTTTAAATTAATTTTATCTGCTCCCCAATCTATACCTACTAAACATCTCATTATATTTATAACCTTTTTACATTTCCCTTCAATATACTTTACATGATCCCCCCATAAAAGTTTGGAATCAAACATAATTCCTAAAAAACGAAATTTACTTACTTTTTCTATTTTTTTCCCATACATTTTTAATTCAATTTCCTCTATTTTCTTCCTACTAAATACAACTGTCTTTGTTTTATCTACTAAGAATTTAACTCCCCAATTATACGCCCAATTTTCAACAGAATCAATAGCCTTTTGTATTTTCTTATATACTATTTTTACATTTTTCCCTTTCCTCCACAAAGCTCCATCATCAGCAAACAATGATTTCATGACATCCTGATCTACTTCTTTAAAGACATCATTAATCATAATGGAAAATAATAATGGACTAATAATACTTCCTTGTGGAGTTCCATTATCAGTTTTATATTTATTAGATAATGCTATTCCCATCTGTACCTGTATATCTCTATTTGACAAAAAATCTTTAATCCAATTATAAGACCTTCCCGTAATCCCCATTTTATATAATTTTATAAGCAATCCGTCTTTCCATACCATGTCATATGCTTTCTCTATATCAAAAAATACTGCTACCACTACTTCTTTATTAACTTGAGCTTTTCTAATATCTGTTTACAGGCACACCACTGGATCCATTGTGCTCCTTCCTTTTCTAAATCCACTTTGACATGAATACAATAAACCTTTACTTTCTACATAGTATGTAACTCTTTCCGTTATCATTCTTTCCATTACCTTTCCTAAACATGAAGTAAGTGCTATTGGTCTGTAACTTGAGGGGTTTGTTGGATCTTTTCCTGGTTTAATGATTGGTACTATGACTGCTTCCTTCCAATTAGACGGTACTCTTCCTTCTTCCCAGACTTTATTATATAAGCCTAAAAGTTTTTCTTCAGCTTGATCCCCTAAATTTTTTAACACAATGTAGTTTATCTGATCCTTTCCTGGAGCTGTTAATCCTGTTCTAGATATTGCTCTCTTCAATTCTTGTTTAGAAAAATATACATCCATGATATTTTCTGATGTTATTCCATTTCCTAGAATAAAATCATTTGCCATCCTTGTTTTTTCTTTCCTCATTTTCCCCTGTTCATTTAAATGATCCGAACTATGAATCTTTACAAATGTTCTTGCCATTATTTCTACTTTCTCTTCATTTTTTATTATTATTCTTTCTTCATGTTTTAGTATTGGATATGTTCTCATCTGTGTTTTTCCCCTCATTTTCTTTATCATTCCCCACACATTGGCTATAGGTATAGATCTACCTATTGAATCACAAAATTCTCTCCACTTTGTCTTCTTTGCTTTCTTAATAATTTTCTTTGCTTGTGCTTGATCTTTTTTATATTCAATTAAATTTTTGTAATTATGTGTTTTCTTCAACACTCTAAAAGCTCAATTTCTTTTCCTTATTGCTTCACTACACTCAGGCGTCCACCAAGATACCCCTTTCTTTATCTTTTTACCTTTGCTCACCGGAATTGTTGTTTTTGCTACTTTTATTATAACTTCCCTTATCTTATTCTCTATACTTTCTATATCTAACTCTAAATTTACTTCTGCCATGGATTTCTCACACATATATTTAAATATGTTCCATTTTGCTTTATCAAAAACCCATCTTTCCTTTCTTCCTCCCTCTCTCTTCTTTTTAGGAATAAGGACTTTACAATAAATTGGGAAATGATCACTCACTACTGTTGTTTCTTGTTCTATTTCCCATTCACATAATCCAGCTAAATCACTGGACACCAAAGTTAAATCTATTGCTGAACATTTTCCAGTATGCACATCTACTCTTGTCCCTCTTCCATCATTCATACATACTAATTGATTATCTTCCCAGTGATAAGAACATTAAACCAAACTGTTTAAATACAGGGAGGAGAGGGAGAGAGAAGGCATGAGGACCAGGTGGATGAAATCAGCTGATAAGGATCACTCAGGTGAGAGAGAGGAAGGCAATTAGAGAGCTGAGGTAGGGGGAGAATGATAGACAGGGAGGAAACACAGAAATCTAAAAGAAACAGTTTTATGGAAATCATATAGAAAGAGCACATCAATTTAAATAGTTGGGGATCTGGTTTGATAAAAAGCTTACATGGAAAATACATGTAGACAAAATGGCGGAAAAGTGTAAAAGAATTCTAAATATAAATTGTGAAGCTTGAGTGGCAGAGAATAGGGTTCTGTTGAAAAGCCTTAAAAACTGTGTACATTGGACTAATATGATCAGTTCCTTATTATGGATGCATCATATAAAATTCAGCTTTAAAATCTTTATCAAGAAAACTAGATATTATTTAATATCAGGCTTTGAGACTTTGTTGTGGAGCTATGAAAGCAAATCTAGTTTCTGCGGTGAAGGTTGAGATGGATGAAATGCCGCTAGACCTTAGAAGATCACAACTAGCAATAACTGACTTGGCAAATCTTAAAGGTCATACCCAAAACCATCGTCCACACAGTGTCCTCAGACATTGTCAAGAAAAACAAAAAAAGCAAATCAGTTGTTTTGGATGGGTAATTCACAATAAAAGAGGTGGACAAATACAGAAAATAAATATTCAGAATACATTTAAATCTTTACAGATGCTTCTAAAGTGATAAACAATAAAGAAGGATTATCTTTTGTTTTCTAGATTTGGATGTTTGGATAAAAGAATGTTGCATAAATGAACAATGTACACAGGAGAACTAACGGCAATTCTGACGGCATTAGGATGGGTTGAGGAAGTTAGAGAAAAGAAGGTCATAGTTTGCTCAGACTCAAGTAGCACACTAACAAGTATTCATCAAATGCATTCAGATTAAAGACAATATATTACTGCAGATATAATTCAGTCAGCTTTCAGGATTAAAACTAACAGAACAGAAATCAAGTGGGTTCCGCACTTATTGCGACTGTAGGGAATGAGTTGGCTGACAGGTTTGCAAAAAGTGCAGCAAAGACCCTAACCCTAAGTATTGGAGACTTGAATGTGAAAATAAGCAAACAAGAGATTAAGAATAAAGTTAAGGTCTATGTTAAGAAGAAATAGCAAGAGCAGTGGGACAAATAGGATAAGGCTAGATTTTTTTTACAGGATCCAATAGAACATGGGTGAATTCAGGACATGTAGCAGAATAAAGAAAGAAGAGAATATTCTATCAAGGATGATATTTGGTCCCACAGGATTAAATAGCACACTTTACAGTAACCAACAAGCATCATGCAGGCTTTAGTGCGTATTGTTGGCAGCTGAAAACTGTAGAACATATTTTCTTGGAGTGCCATAAATATGTACCTGAGCGAGACGTTTTAGTCAGGAATCTTCTGTATAGAAATAAAACAAATAAAAAAATAAAGGAATTACTGTAAATTCATCTGGGGACATAGTTTTTGATGATATTTTTAGATTTTTGAAAAGAACAGGCACGTTGGACAGAGTACAGTTGTGAGAGACAGCTGTGATCGATACTCTGGTGTAGAAGGTGACGGTAATGCATCTTGAAGTTTTTTGCCAACGGCCATAAAACCACAAGAAGAAGAAGAAACTACTAGAAACAAGGTACAAACTAAACATATATTCCATCCCATCATCCATTTTCTGACCCGCTTTATCCCTCATGGGGTTGCAGGGGTAAACGCATATTAAAGAAAAATTAACTAAAGAAGACATGAGACATAAACACCAATGGATATAAGAAGTATAAAAGCTATAGATTGCTTTCGTTTTAGTTAATAAAGGATTTTCTTTCAAATACAACTTTTAAAAAAAAAAAATATATATATATATATATATATATATATATATTGTAGGCTTTCTCATTAGACTGAAATGAGGAGGAAAGCTGCTGCTAGCTGAGCTCCATGTGACTGACTCTGTGTGTTTGCATATGTGTCCTGCCTCTCTGCTCCCAGCTGTTAAGAGGTCAGTGTTGATCAGTGGCTGTCCAGGCCTTTCAGAGCCACTGACACACCAGCAGCACAATGATGATGTTACTGACTCTACTGCTGACCACCCTGGGGCTCCTGGTTCACGGTGAGACTCTCTGCTCAGAACGGCTTCTAGGAAGAAATCAGCTTCAGGACAATTAGAATTCTGCCATCATGGAGAAATACTGAAACACCATGCTGATGCTTTCTTTTATCTGTTAACATTAAACGGAATTTGTCTTAATTGTTATTTTTTATATTTCCCAGGTTCTTCAGCAGACATCATCCTGACTCAGAGTCCTGGATCTCAGTCTGTTGCTTCAGGACAAACGGTCTCCATCAGATGTAAAACCAGTTCTACTGTTTACAACAACCTCCACTGGTACCTTCAGAAACCATCAGAAGCTCCTAAACTCCTGATTTATTCCTCAACTCGTCAGTCTGGAGTTCCAGCTCGTTTCAGTGGAAGTGGATCTGGTTCTGACTACACTCTGACCATCAGTGGAGTTCAGGCTGAAGATTCAGGAGTTTATTACTGTCAGCAGGGTTACAGCTTCCCGTTCACACAGTGATAGAACGTCGTACAAAAACCTCCCTCAGCTGGAGAGGAACTGATCTGACTCCACAGCTGCTCTGAAACTGAAACACTAAAAGTTTCACCAACATTTTTTTTTCCTTTACTCATATATATTTTTTTATCACTAATTAATTTTCAGTTGTTTTTTCTAGCCTGAGTTAAAAGACAATTTAAAAATTAAAGTTTTCACAGTTGTTAAACTGTTAATCATCAAAAACAAATTTTAATACATTTCTTTAGTCAGTCATCCATTTATTTAAATCACTGAGTAGTTTCTGTTAGTTTTTTAAGATCTTTCATAATTCAGAATGAGAGAGTGGTGAGCTTAGAAAGATGAAAAAGGATTAAAAAGAAGTTAAACAATACTTATATTAATGCAAATTAAATAATGTGAACTTATTCCAGTGAAGACGTGTTTAACTCCTCATGGGAGGGGGGAGCACCATAAGGGTGGGATGGCGTTCACCCACTGCAGAGAGAAAAATGAAAACTTGACAGATGCTTGTTATATAAAATCTATAAAACATGACTGTGGAAATGCAAAAATATATTTAGAGGAAATTTGAACTGCTATTTTTTTTTTAAAAGAAACAAAAAAAACATTATCATATGGGTTAGTACTTTCTATATCAATATTAATAAATTTTTTTAAAAGACACCTTTCTGGGCGCTACAGGTCACCAGATAAAAAATAGACATAAACACAAAGATAAAAACACATCAATGTGAAAAACAAAATTGAAACACAGAATATAAAACATTTTAATAGATACAAAGCCTGGGACAGGGAAATTGACATTAAAGAGAATAGGCAATCTTAAACAGATGAGTTTTGAGTTGTGATTTAAGTAAGTAAGTAAAGTAAGTAAAATGTATTTATATAGCACTTTTCTCAGATAAAAATCACAAAGTGCTTCACAGTAAAATACAAATGAAAAAAAAACAGTATACAGCAATACTAAACAGCATTTTAAAACAAAATGGAAAAACATACAAACGAAACCATAAAACCCACATGTCTAATCAAAAGCCTGCTTGAATAGCAGCGTCTTTAGTTGCTTTTTAAAAGAAGCAACAGAGTTCAAACAACGTAAAGAGAGAGTTAAAACATTCCACAGCCTCGGAGCCACTGCTTGGAATGAGCGATCCCCTCTAGTTTTAAAATAAGTGCGTGGAACCACTAACAATGATTGGCCCAGTGACCTCAGACTATGGGTCAGAGTATGGAGCTGTATCAGCTCAGAAATGTAGGGAGGAGCTAGACCATGCAGGGCTTTAAAAGTAAGGACAAGAATTTTGAACTGGATTCTATACTGGACCGGTAACCAGTGCAAAGCTGCCAATACTGGGGTAATGTGATCTTTTTTGTTTATGTGAGTTAAAAGCCTTGCAGCAGAGTTCTGGACAACCTGAAGACGGTTTAGCTCCTTCTTGCTCAAGCATGTAAAAAGACTGTTGCAATAGTCCAACCGTGAGGAGATAAAAGCATGAATAATCATTTCCAACTCACCCTTTGACACCAATGGTCTTAATTTGGAGATATTTCTTAGTTGGAAATAACAGTTTCTAACTAATTGTTTGGAATGGTTCTCCAAGGACATTGCTGTATTGGACACAACACCTAAGCTCCTGAGGCTCGGCTGAACAGACGAGCCTAAGTCGGCAATATATTGCTTTATCTGAGGGATTTTACATTCAGGTGCGATAATTAGTGTTTCTGTTTTCTCTGAATTTAGAAGCAAGAAGTTGTCACTTAACCACTGTTTAATACTTAAAAGGGAGAAGTGAGTCCGTGTTTCTAAGTAGGGGTGGTAGAGAGTTCCAGAGGCGGGGGTCAGAGCGGCTGAATGCTCTGCTCCCCATGGTGGTGAGACGGGCGCAAGGGACAGACAAGTGTAAAGTAGATGAGGATCTGAGAGCAGGGGAGAGGGTGGGGACATGCAGGAGGCCTGACAGATATGGGGGGGAGGGAGGGGTGAAGGGCTTTGATCAAGTAGAACTTGATCTAAATAGCCTTTTACAGGTATTGGGACTCATATGTGTTCAAATTACAGAGTTTTCATTAAACACAACATCTCAGAGAAATGAAAACTAACTAAATCCAAAAAGATATTTTTTTCTGTGAGAAAACCAAACTCTACATGAACAATTTATGCCTAAAAACATGGCTGGCTGATTGTTTTTATCAATCATATTTTTGGTTCACATCATTATCAACTAATATTGTTATATACTTTATAAATACAGTATGTATAAACACGTTTGTCTTTAAAAGGAACAACTCTACAAGACATTTGAAAAAAAAACATACTTTTTGGGGAACATATTTCTTTAAGAGAGAAAAGAACAAATGAAACAAAAAGGAAGAGATATATTCCTCATCAACACAATTGTTTCACGGAATAATTATTGAACCAAATCATCAGATCCAAGTCCAGACAGAGGATCCAGGTTTCAGAGCTGAGCTAAAGCTTTAAGTCTGATAAATATCACTTAAAACACATTCTCAATGTTGGTTTCATCATAGTGACATAATTGTTCAGAAAATATGACTCAGTGACACTTTGTTTGATTTTAAATTCAGTTATTGTACCTTTGTGTGGCCTTTAATTAAAAGCAATCAGTTAAAATCTCTCTACCTAAAGTACATAAATGTGATGTGAATTTAGTCATCATATAAAAGCTTATGACAAACTGGAGATAAACAGTCAATTTCTCTAAAATTCAGCTGTCTGATATTATTTTTATAAACTAAATTTTGCATTTATTAAAACATCTATAATCATGAATAAGTTAGAACTTTTAACATCTGAAAACATCATTATTCAAATTAAAATTACTCTTATTCCAAATGCTTACATAGAGATTTTTATAAGCAAAAGATAACAGCAAATACTAACTAATTTAAAAGAAACACACATTCTAAACAATTCCATCCAATTTCTACATAAACTAATTAATTAATAAATAAAACCTCCTCATCATCACCCTGATCCCAGTTCCTGCTGGAGTCAGTCAGAGCATTTCCATAGAGAGGCACTTTGCATCAGCAGCACCATGCTCCAGTGCTCTGGGAGAGTTTATAGTCCTGAGAGTTGAACACTGGAGGACTGACAGCTGTCCTTCATCACAACAGAAGACACAGAAATCTTCCTCATCAAAAACATGACTTTGATCTGCGTCCTCATCTGGACTCTCCTCTGCTGCTGTTTCACAGGTAAAGTCCAGAGGATCAAACTCCTCTCCTCTATCAACATCTGTCCCTCTGAAATGAAGCCCATAAAACCATCAAGCTGCTTTATGTTTTTGTCTGTGTGTCCTCAGAGTCCAGAGGTCAGGTCACAGTGACTCAGCCTGCAGCAGTGACAGCTGATCTGGGAGGTTCTCACACCATCGGCTGTAGGACCAGCCAGGATGTATACTATGACGGATCAGACTATCTTTTAGCATGGTATCTAAAGGACACAGAACCTCCTAAACTTCTCGTTTTCTGGGCAAATCGCAGAGCGTCAGGGATTCCAGATCGTTTTATAGGGAGTGGATCAAACTCAGACTTCACTCTGACCATCAGTGGAGTCCAGGCTGAAGATGCTGGAGTTTATTACTGTCAGAGTTATCATTACATCAACAGTCAGTACGTGTTCACACAGTGAAAAACCATCGTACAAAAACCTCCCTCAGTCTGACTGAACAGAAACTGAACTTTGATCAGTAAACTGTTTCAGTCTCTGCTGCAGATTCCAGCAGCAGAACAAACACATTGAACACACACAGCATTTAATTTTATTAAGCGTTATTAAAACCCTAATATAAAAAAGGACATATTTTCTGCAGGTTTAAGAAATTTGATGAAGCTCTCGTTTTTTTCAAATTTTAAATATATTTTCAAGTTATCACATTTATAAAAGTAAAATCAGTACCAGCAGTGAAGTTTTTTTAAGTCCATCCAAAACATGTTACACAATTTAATGCCAAATCACATTTGCATGAAAATAAATATTTGAATCAGATATTCAGTTAAAATCAGAGGTGGGTAGTAGCTAGGTATATTCACTCAGTTACTTTTACCAGAGTAACTCTTTGAATAAAATGTACTTTTAGGAGTAGTTTTACTGCACTGTCCTTTTTACTTTTACTTGAGTAATATTATTACCAAGTATCACTACTCTTACTTGAGTACAATGTTTGGATACTCTACCCACCTCTGGTTATAATCCAACTGATATTCCTGTCTAGGAACTCAAGTCTAGGAGTTTATTTAATACTTTGGTAATTACATGATAGAGATGTCTTTTTACTATCATTAACCTTTGACATAACATAAGCATTGATGAGAGAAGGCTAATAAACCCTGAATTTGGAGAAGTTAAAAAATATTCTTCATGTTTTCTTGAAAAATACATGAAGTCAAAAAAATCAGCTTTGACACCAGAACTTATTTTAGTATGTTTTAACCATCCAACAGGATTTGTTCCAGTGAGCATTTGTATGAAAAAAATAAAATAAAATCTCCTAACTTTCCCCTGAAGTCATTAATTTTATCGTAATTCTTAGATCATGAAGTCATGAATCTGCAAAAAAAAATTATATACATAGTAAAACATTCAATATAAAAATAGTTTTGTCTAAACTTGGATTCCTTTTAGAACTGGATGAATACTCTTGGAGTGATGAACCGAACAAACTTTTTGTTTCTTTGTCTTATTATAAAACTACCTTTAGATATTATGAACAAAGGAGAACAGAGCAACTGAGATGTGGAGCCAAGTGTCTTTTTTGCATGATAAATAAAATAATGAAATAAATTACTGGCTAATTAGCAAATAGAGTCTTGAACTTGTCTGGTCGGGATGAAATAAACTTTTGAACCATTTTCTCTGAATTATCAAATGACAGGAAGGACTCAGACTTAGACAGACCTTACTGTCATTCAACTGCACATTAAATATATGCATTTAAGTGGAATTATGTTGCATGGCTCAGGGTTAAACCAGAAGACAAAAGACAAACACTATAAATATTGGTCATTTGTTAGCAATGCAGCAGCAAACAAAAATATATATTTCATATGTATAGGAAAGTTATGCATAGGAAAGCTAGCAGCAGGATGTATTGCAACAATGAACAGACCATATGATGGAGCTGATAGTACACAAAGAAACAGAAACTAATAAGAATATAATTGACCTTATTGAGGGCTTCCAGCTGAACAAACTCGCTCTGACAGCAGTATTTTTGGTTTCTTGGTTAATTCAATAAGTCTATTAAACAGAGATCCCAGCTTATTGCAAAAGTTTATTTTTTTAGAGAGAGACAGATTTTACAAACATCAGTGCTATAACTGAATCAAGTTCCATAAATAATAAAAGACACAATGAAGAATGGAAAAAAAAAAACAGAGAACAAACCCCTGAGAAAGAGCCTGAATAGGAGAGATGAGATTTTCCATTCAAATATTTTTTTTCTGTTATTCTTTATATGAAAGAATTTCACAAAAATCTAAAAATACAGGATCTAAAAATTGATTCCTGTTTAATTTAAAGATAATCAAGAACTTTTTAAAAGTTCCTCTTTAGACTTTCTCCTTAGACTGGTCTGTTTCAGGAGGAAAGCTGCTGCTAGCTGAGCTCCATGTGACTGACTCTGTGTGTTTGCATATGTGTCCTGCCTCTCTGCTCCCAGCTGTTAAGAGGTCAGTGTTGATCAGTGGCTGTCCAGGCCTTTCAGAGCCACTGACACACCAGCAGCACAATGATGATGTTACTGACTCTACTGCTGACCACCCTGGGGCTCCTGCTTCACGGCGCGACTCTCTGCTCAGAACTGCTTCTAGGAATAAATCAGCTTCAGAACAATTAGAATTCTGCCATCACGGAGAAATACAGAAACAAGATGCTGAGGCTTTCTTTAATCTGTTCACAGATTATCAGTGATTCACAATCAAACATAATTTGTCTCAATATCTGTCTTTCATGTTTTCCAGGTTCATCAGGAGACATCATCCTGACTCAGAGTCCTGGATCTCAGTCTGTTGCTTCAGGTCAGACCGTCTCCATCAGATGTAAAACCAGTTCTAGTGTTTCTACCAGCTACCTCCACTGGTACCTTCAGAAACCATCAGAAGCTCCTAAACTCCGGATTTATTCAACTTCAAGTCGTCAGTCTGGAGTTCAAGCTCGTTTCATTGGAAGTGGATCTGGTTCTGACTACACTCTGACCATCAGTGGAGTCCAGGCTGAAGATGCTGGAGTTTATCACTGTCAGAGTTATCACAGTGGCCCCGTGTTCACACAGTGAAAAATCATCGTACAAAAACCTCCCTCAGTCTGACTGAACAGAAACTGAACTTTGTTCTGCAGCTGGAATCTGCAGCAGACACTGATACAGTTCACTGAACACACACATTGGACACACAGCATTTCATTTCATTAAGGGTTATTAAAAATCCAACTGTAAGAGAAAAAAGGGCATATTTTCTTGACATTTAAGAGATTTCATGAAGCTCTGCCCCATGACCCCATGAGGGTTTAAGCGGGTCAGAAAATGGATGGATGGATGAAGCTCTGATTTTTTTCTTCCAAAGCTGGAATATGTTTTCAAGTTATTGCATTTATAAAAGTTTCAACAGCTCTAAAACAACAATCAACACTAGCAGTGAAGTTTATCATCCAAACAAGTAGCACAATTTAATTTCAAATAACATTTGCAGGAAATTAAATGTTTGACTCAGTTAATCAATTATAATCAGAGGTGGGTAGTAACTGGTTACGTTTATTCAGTAACATTTACTAAAGTCTTTCCACAAAATATACTTTTAGGAGTATTTTCACTGCACTGTACTTTTTGCTTTTACCTGAATAATATTAAGAAGTATTGTTAATCTCCCTTAAGTATAATGTTTGACTACTCTGCCCACCTCTGGTTATAATCCAACTGATATTCCTGTCTTAATCTTAAGTCTAGCAGTTCCTTTGATATTTTGATAATTATATGATAGAAATTCTAATTTAATATCATGAACCCTTAAAATAATATAAGCACTTATGACAGAAGAAGGCTTATCAAACTCTGAATTTAGATAGGTTAAAAAATAATCTTTATGTTGTCAAAGAAGCAATAACATGAAGTCATAAAGTCAGCATTGATACCAAAATTTATTTTAGTCACTTATTAACGAAGAACAAAAGTATCCTTTTGATTAGGAGTTTTAGCAATATGTATTTAAAATATTTTTTATCAGTATAGGTGATTAAAAACATAAAGGATAAAACAAACAAGTTTTTCCAAATGTTAAGCTTAGTTATCAATAACTGATTTTAATATATTATTGTATTCATTTTCCAATGTGAATGGAAAAAAAAATTGTTTCTTAGATCTATTAAATTCAGAATGAGAGAGTCACAAAGGCTAAAATGTGGATTTGAGAAACAATTGAATATTGTTATATATATTTCCTCAGTATAAGGCCTAAGTGGACTGGGTCTCATATCAAACACAGTTTTCCACGGCATGAATGGAGAGAATGTGCAAATATATGCAGAAAAACCCTAACTGATTAAAAATATATATTAGTATTGCAGAGATGAAACTCTTCTTTTACATACTGACCAACTTCATGGTGGTTTTTACTTATTTTCGAAGGATTTATCTTTGGTGAAGAGCTCCATGTCTTTGCCATCACCCTAATCTTTAGCTCCCACCATAGATTCACATTCAGATTCAGGTTGGGACTTTGACCAGGTCACTCCCAAATATCCACATAACCCCTGTGATCCGGAAAATGTGGAAAAAAATGGAGGATTACTTTAAATATAAAGGTACGAAGAGTTTGAATAATATAAAGCTTAACTGTATGTTTAGGAGAAAGTTTACATAAACTTTTTTTGTTTGGTTTATCTAAAACGGTCAAATATTAAAAAAATACTCATCATAAAATATAAGGAAATACATAAATTTGCACGTTTTATTCCTTACCAAAAAGCTAAACTTTAATATGTCAGATTTTCCATTTAACAATTTGAGTATATAAATATAAGTCCCTGCTGGAGTCAGTCAGAGCATTTCCATAGAGAGCCACTTTGCATCAGCAGCACCATGCTCCAGTGCTCTGGGAGAGTTTATAGTCCTGAGAGTTGAACACTGGAGGACTGACAGCTGTCCTTCATCACAACAGAAGACACAGAAATCCTCCTCATCAAAAACATGACTTTGATCTGCGTCCTCATCTGGACTCTCCTCTGCTTCACTCAGGGTGAGGAAAATCATTTTTCTGTCAGGTGAAAATCATCTGGAGTGTAGCTGAGTTTCTCCTCACCATCTCATGTCCAGTGTTTCTTCTCTCTCCTCAGAGTCTGAGGGACAAAATGTTGTTGTGACTCAACCAGCAGCCAAATCAGTGCAGCTCAGTCAGACTGTTACTATTGACTGTAAGGCCAGTCAGGCGCTTTCAACATCACAATGCATCTCCGGGTCAGAGGTCTGCCTGTCCTGGTACCATCAGAAATTTGGAGAAGCTCCTAAAGCTCTGATCTATGGAACATCATCCATATTCTCAGGAATCTCCTCCAGATTCAGTGGAAGTGGAGCAGGGAATGGATTAGACTTCACTCTGACCATCAGTGGAGTCCAGGCTGAAGATGCTGGAGTTTATTACTGTCAGAGTTTTCATTACATCAACAGTCAGAACGTGTTCACACAGTGAAAAACCATCGTACAAAAACCTCCCTCAGTCTGACTGAACAGAAACTGAACTTTGTTCAGTGAACTGTATCAGTCTTTGCTGCAGATTCCAGCAGCAGAACAAACAAGTTGAACACACATAGCATTTCATTTTATTAAGCGTTATTAAAACTCGGACACTAAGAGAACAAAGGACATATTTTCTTCAGGTTCAAGAAATTTGATGAAGCTCTAATTTCTTTTCAAATTTAGAATATATTTTCCAGTTATTACATTTATAAAAATGTTATGGGCTTTAAAAAAATATCAGCACCAGCAGTGAAGTTTATTTAAGTCCATCCAAAACACGTACACAATTTAATGGCAAATATTTTGCATTAATCTAAATGTTTGAATCAGATTTTCAGTTAAAATCAGAGGTGGGTAGTAACTAGTTACATTTACTCAGTTACTTTTACCAGAGTAACTCTCTGAATAAAATGTACTTTTAGGAGTAGTTTTACTGCACTGTCCTTTTTACTTTTACCTGAGTAATATTATTAATTATCACTACTCTTCCTTGAGTACAATGTTTGGCTACTCTACCCACCTCTGGTTATAATCCATCTGATATTCCTGTCTAGGAACTCAAGTCTAGCAGTTTATTTAATACTTTTGTAATTATATGATAGAGCTGTCTTTTTACTATCATTAACCCTTAAAATAAATTAAGCATTTATGACAGAAGGCTGGAAAACCTCTGGGTTTGAAAAAGTTAAAAAATATTTTTAATGTTTTCATTAAAAAAATACATGATGTCAAAAAATCAGCTTTGACGCCAGAACTTATTTTAGTCATTTTTAAACATCCAACCAATTTTGTTCCCATGAGCATTTTTATGAAGAAAATAAAATAAAATCTCCTAACTTTCCCCAGAAGTCTATGGGTTTCTTTAATTTTGTCATAATTCTAAATCAGGAAGTGATAATTCTGCAATTTGTTTTCCATACATAGTAAAGCATTCAATTTCAAAATAGTTTTGTCTAAACTTGGATTCCTTTTAGGACTGGATGAATACTCTTGCAGTGATGAACCGAACAAACTTTTTGTTTGTAAGTTTTGTTACAAAACTACCTTTAGATATTTAGAACAAAGAAGAACAAAACAACTGAGATGTGGAGCCAAGTGTCTTTTGCTTGAGAGATGAAATAATGAAAGAAATGACTGGCTAATTAGCAAACAGAGACTTGAACTTGCTGGGTCAGGATAAAATAAAGTAATGAACAATTTTATCTGAATGATCAAATTACAGAAAGGACTCAGACTTAGACTTTACTGCCATTCAGCTGCACAATCATTATGTAAATTTAAGTGACAATTTGTTGCAAGGCTCAGAGTTAAAACAGCAGACAAAAGAGAAACAATCTAAATATTGGTAATTTATTAGCAATGTAGCAGCAAACCCAAAAGTATATTTTATATGTATAGGAAAGTTATTTGTAAGACAATATGAATGCAAGTATTTGTAGCAGCAGGATGTATGCAACAATGAACAGATCATATGATGGAGCTGATAGAACACAGAGAAACAGAAACTATTAAGAACATAATTGACCTTATTGAGGGCTCCAGCTGAACAAACTCACTCTGACAGCAGTATTTTTGGTTTCTTTGTCCATTTAATGAGTCTTTTAAACAGAGATCCCAGCTTGTTGTAACAATTATTTTTTTTAGGGAGAGACAGATTTTTTACAAACATCAGTGATGCAACTGAATCAAGTTCATAAATAATAAATGACACCATGTACAATGGGAAAAAACAACAAAGAACAAACCACTGAGAATGAGCCTGAATAGAAGAGAAGAGATTTTCCAGTCAAATAATTTTTTTCTGTGATTCTTTATATGAAAGAATTTCACAAAAATCTGAAAATAAAGTATCTGAAAAACCGTTTACAGTTTAATTTAAAGATAATAAAGAACCTTTTAAAAGTTCCTCTTTAGACTTTCTCCTTAGACTGGTCTGTTTCAGGAGGAAAGCTGCTGCTAGCTGAGCTCCATGTGACTGACTCTGTGTGTTTGCATATGTGTCCTGCCTCTCTGCTCCCAGCTGTTAAGAGGTCAGTGTTGATCAGTGGCTGTCCAGGCCTTTCAGAGCCACTGACACACCAGCAGCACAATGATGATGTTACTGACTCTACTGCTGACCACCCTGGGGCTCCTGGTTCACGGTGAGACTCTCTGCTCAGAACTGCTTCTAGGAAGAAATCAGCTTCATGACAATTAGAATTCTGCCATCATGGAGAAATACTGTAAAAAGATGCTGATGCTTTCTTTTATCTGTTCACAGATTATCAATAATTTTTGATCAAACATAAGTTGTCTCAATATCTGTTTTTCATGTTTTCCAGGTTCATCAGGAGACATCATCCTGACTCAGAGTCCTGGATCTCAGTCTGTTGTTTTAGGTCAGACCGTCTCCATCAGATGTAAAACCAGTTCTAGTGTTTCTACCAGCTACCTCCACTGGTACCTTCAGAAACCATCAGAAGCTCCTAAACTCCTGATTATTTCAGCTACAACTCGTCAGTCTAGAGTTCCAGCTCGTTTTGGTGGAAGTGGATCTGGTTCTGACTTCACTCTGACCATCAGTGGAGTTCAGGCTGAAGATTCAGGAGTTTATTACTGTCAGCAGAGTAACAGCTATCCGTTCACACAGTGATAGAACGTCGTACAAAAACCTCCCTCAGCTGGAGAGGAACTGATCTGACTCCACAGCTGCTCTGAAACTGAAACACTAATAGTTTCCCCAAAATGTGTTTATTTCTTTACTCATATTTCTTTTTAATCACTAAGTAGGTTTTTTATTCCTGTTTGATTAAAAAGATGAATTAGAAATTAAAGTTTTCACAGTTGTTAAACTTTTAATCAAATACTAATTTCAATACATTTCTTTATTCATTCATCCATTTTCTTTAATCACTGAATAGTTTAAGATATTTCTTAATTCAAAAAGATAAAGTGGTGAGCTTTGAAAGATGATAAAAGATTACAAAGAAGTTAAACGATACTGATATAATCATGTGAACTTATTCCAGTGAACAAGTGTTTAACAGTGAATCAGTGAATAACTTCAACTCTAGTTCACAAAAAGTCAAACCTGCTCTTTAAAAAGCTGTTAGATTTGATCAGTGGCTGTTCAGGCCTTTCAGAGCCACTGACACATCGAAAAGATTATTAAAATTTATACATTATATCCAATAATTTAATTATACAAATTGACCCTAATAATTTCTTATTAAATGAACTCTTAGTTCTTTTGGGAGCAAACTGTCAGCAATTTTAATGTCATGTTTTTAAATATATAACTTAAAACATGGTGTTATGTGTTTCATTTAAAAAAAAATAGTAAATATTTATGAATTGTGTACATATTTTACAAGAAGCAAAACAAATGGTGAACCATTGCCTTTCGACAGATTTTTTACATGAAAATAAATCAGTGGCTTCAAACTAACTTTTAAACTCATTAAGAAACTAAGTGGAGACCAGGAGGTGATGAGTAAATCTTTATTATTGAATAGTGACCAACATGACAAAGCAAAGATGACTGAGTGAAACTAGAGAATAATCAGGAGAGAAAAAGTGAGAGCAGTCACAGATTAAAGCCAATATCAGTGTCTCAGAGAGTGCGGTCAGGACTGGGAACACTGGTCTCTCCTCAGCGTCTGTGTGACTGCAGTCTGGGAGCCCTGGGTGGCCTCACAGGTCACAGAGCCCACCTTCCTCCACTGGTCTGCAGGGAGCCTCAGGGTGCTGCTCCAGCTGTAGAGGCCGTCCTTCTGCAGCACCCCGGGGCTCCTGCTCTGCTCCCAGCTGCTGCTGCTGCTGCTGTCGTCCACCTTCCAGGACAGACTCCAGTCTGAGGGGAAGCCCTTGTTGGCCAGACACATGAGGGTGGCCTTCCCCTGCTGCAGCTCCTCACTGGAGGGGGGCAGCACTGTCAGGGTGGGACGGGCATCACCTAGGAGACACCAATCAGGTTAGAGGACAGGAACTAGAATCTAACAACAGTCATTTCAACTCTTGTCCTGTTAGATGTGATTTTCTCCACAAATAAGTTTCTGACAGATGTCTTTCTGCTCTAACAGCCACTCAGCTCACACTCTGTTTCACTTCCCTTTCAAAATTGTTCATGCGTATCCGCTCAGGAAGACTCAGAATACAGTTTGAACTAAAATATATCAGTACTGACATGTAGAACCAGTATATTACATTTTTACCTGATGTTCAAAATAACACTGGTTGTCATTTGCTGGGAATAAATGTTTATATACAATGCCATTTATCATTTAGTAAATCATCATATACATTTAAACTGTTCAGAAGCTCTGATCAATATCAGAAGTTTTCTCATGTCTTTTATCAATACTTTGAGATTATGCTTCAAATAACTCAGTAACAAAATGTATCTTCTTGGACGACTGATCCTTATTGGCATGACAATTACTCTTCAAAGTATTGACATTTTACTTCCAGTGTCACTTTTTACGGTCTTATTTAAAACACGGCATAAGAAAATAATAAAAACAAAGATATAGCTTTTTACTTTCAACAGGACACAGAACTATAACCAAAAAACATCCAAACATTCACAGAGGCTGATTCCACGACCCAAAGTCCTCCACAGACATACAAACTGATCGAGCTGCTGTACAGAAACCTTTGACTGCAGAAAGACACAGTTTTCATACATTTTTAGACTAAACTAGACCTTCAGCCTCATATTATTCAATAAAATCATCACAATTTAGTCTCATCCTTTATCAAAGTGAGATACTCTAAAGAGACAATTATTACTGAATACAAGCTTTTACTGTGACTTACTTCCAACATCCAGTCTGGTTCCTCCACCAAACGTGTACCACAGTGATACAAACTCATTGAGCCGCCGTACAAAAACCTCTGACAGTTAGAGACACGGCTATCTGACTTTAGACTAAACTAAACCCACTATTTAGATAAAACACCTATAAAATCTGTCTTTGTTTCACCCTTAAGCAGATCCTAATTATCTACCAATTCAGAATTTTGTTCCCAAAATGACTTCTTTATTTTTCTAAATGTTCTCTTTGTTTGAAACAGAAAATATACATAATTTTTCCAGGTTTTATTTAAAAAAACATTGACTAAATAAGAATTTTGTTTATAAAAAGAGTAGCTTTAAATTTGACTTACTTCCAACATCCAGTCTGGTTCCTCCACCAAACGTGTACCACAGTGATACAAACTCATTGAGCCGCCGTACAAAAACCTCTGACTGTTAGAGACACGGCTCACTCACTTCCAGGAAAACAAACTTCATAAATAAAATCTGCTGCCGCTGTCATATTCAGATCTTCTAAACCTAGTTGTAAACCAATCATAATTATATTTTATGAATTTTTATTATTAATTGATACTTTCATCGGGCTGCACAGTGGGGCAGTGGGTAGCGCTGTGGCCTTGCAGCAAGAAGTCTCTGGGTTGGAGTCTGACCCTGGGTCTTTCTGCATGGAGTTTGCATGTTCTCCCTGTGCATGCGTGGGTTCTCTCCGGGTACTCCGGCTTCCTCCCACAGTCCAAAAACATGACTGTTAGGTTAAGTGGTCTCTCTAAAATTGTCATTAGGGGTGAGTGTGTGTGTGTGTGTGGATGGTTGTTTGTCCTGTCTGTCTCTGTGTTGCCCTGTGACAGACTGGTGACCTGTCCAGGGTGTACCCCTTGAATCCTGGAGATAGGCACCAGCACTGCTCACGACCTCATGAGGGATAAGTGAGTTAGAAAATGGATGGATAGATACTTTCATTTACAGCACATAGAATTATAAATAATGTTAACATGTCTTATCCCCCCAAAAAGTTATTGTAAATAAGCTGTTGGTAGTCTAAGAATTTAGATTAATAATCTAATAAATCACTCTGTTAAACTACTATCCAATTCAATGCAGCCTCACAGGGGCACAGTGCCCTGTGTCCTATTCAGGGCTTGGTCACAAGCCTGGATAAATGCAGAGTTGCATCAGGAAGGACATCCAGTGTAAAACTTTTTGCCAAATTTACCATGTAAGACAATAACAGCTCAGAAAAATAAACAAAGCTGTTTCGGCATTCTTTCACTTCAGCGTCTGGTTGCGCAGAAGTCAGACTGCAGACTTAACTTGGATCCAGCCGGCAGATGTTTGAGTCTTTGAGCCCCATGCGGGCTGCAAGGCTGGCTGTTCTCCCCAGCGCGGACCCTCACCTCAAGAGTCCACAGGCAAGAAGAAAGAAAGTGAGGTGTAGCCTGGCCTCATAGCAGGGCACCCTGCTGTGAGAGGATGTCTCTGCATGGATGTGTGAAATTCCTTTGTTTGCAACCCATTTTGATTTCTCCCTCATGGCCTGATGCCACAATATGTGTTTTGGCTGAATTACCGGGTCATTTACTTGACTTTTTACACTTGCACCATATTGTCTTACACATACCTTTTCTGTACAAAGAAATGTGTTTTTCTTTTGCTGCTACATTCCTGACAAATGACTTATGCTTCTGTTTATGTTTCTCTCTTCTGTTTTTACATCTCTATAATTAGAATATCATGAAAATGTAAGGAAGACATCAGTAATTCTATTCAAAAAGGGAAACTTGTATATTATAGTCATTCATTGGACAGAGTGATATATTTAAAATGGTTTTCCTTTTAATTTTGATCACTATAACTGACAACTAATAAAAAAAAAAACTAATTCAGTATATCAGAAAGTTAGAATATTGGGAAAAGGTCCCATATCGAAGACACCTGGTGCCACACCCTAATCAGCTAATTAACCTAAAACACCTGCTAAGGCCTTTAAATTGTCTTTCAGTCTAGTTCTGCAGGCGACATAATCATGGGAAAGACTGCTGATTTGACAGTTGTCCAGAAGATGACAAACCTTGCACAAAGAGGGCCGAACACAAAAGGTCATTGCTAAAGAGGCTGGCTGTTCACAGAGCTCTGTGTCCAAGCACATTCACAGAAAAGCAAGGGGGAGGAAAAGATGTGGTAAAAAAAAAGTGTACAAGCAATGGGGATGATCGCACCCTGGAGAGGATTGTGAAACAACACCCGTTAAAAATGTGGGAGAGCTTCACAAAGAGTGGACTGCAGCTGGAGTCAGCTCTTCAAGAACCACCACACACAGATGTACGCAAGACATGGTTTCAGATGTCGTATTCCTTGTGTCAAGCTGCTCTTGAACAAGAGAAAGCCTCAGAGGGGCACAGAATCCACGTTGCTTGAAGTCCAGTGTAACGTTTCCACAGTCAGTGATGGTTTGGGCTACCATGCCATTTGCTGGTGTTGGTCTGCTGTGTTTCCTGAGGTCCAAGGTCAATGCAGCCGTCTACCAGGACGTTTTAGAGCACTTCATGCTCCCTGCTGCTGACCAACTTTATGGAGATGCAGATTTCATTTTCTAAGAGGACTTGGCATCTGTGCATAATGCCAAAGATACCAGTACCTGTTTTAAGGACCGTGGTATCCCTGTTAATTTACCATCTAATTAACCTGACCTTAACCCCACAGAAAATCTATGGATTATTGTGAAGAGGAAGATGTAATATGCCAGACCTAACAATGACAAAGAGCTGAAAGCCACTATCAGAGAAACCTTGGGTCTCATAACACCTGAGCAGAGCCACAGACTGACGGACTCCATGCCACGCTGCATTGCTGCAGTAATCCAGGGAAAAGGACTCCCAACTAAATATTGAGTGCTGTACATGTTCAAAGTTTTCATGTTCATACTTTTCAGTAGACCAACATTAATGCTCCAATATTCTGTAATGATCTTGGCACTGGTGCTGGTCTGATCCTGAACTCAGCACACCTGCTCCACTACACCCTGCATGCAATCATCCTTCACCAGGTCCACCTGTTCTCAACAGCATAAAATCTGCCAACAAACCTGCCACCAGTGCCAGATTGTCTTTCTAGCCATCCCGGTAAGACCAATCCAGCATTCTTTAAACTGTAATCTGCCTGCCTGTTTCCCGACCTGTGTTCTGCCTTCTGTTACCGAGTCTGCCTGATCCTCTTCTGACACTGCCTGCCTGGAATTCCGACCCCATTCTGACTCTGACTGCCCTTCTGGAAACCGGATCGGATCTGCCTCTGGACCCCTGTCTCTGCCAAGCCTGGACTGCCTGCCTGTGTGCCCGACCCTTTCTGCCCGTGAGTAACTGAGCCAGCCTAACCCCTGTGTACCTCTGCATCCAGCCTGTTGTCGGACCCGGACCGGACCTCACCTTGCCCTTGGATTGCCCCTCTGTACCGCCGCTGGACCTCTGCCCTCTCGACTCCGACCTCGGACTGCCCTTGGACCACGAACCCGGAAAATCCCCACCATCTCTCGGACCGCTGCCTCCAACTCCGCTCTTCAGCTAAAGCCGGCGCTCAGCATCCCCTCTTAATAAGGTTAGTGATCTAGCTCTTGCACGGTGAAGTGCAGCTTCCACAGATCACTAACCTGTGTCTCTGTCTCCAGGGGGTTTCCAGTCTTAGCGCGGGCGGAAGCGCTCCGAGTTGCCGTGCTCACGCTTGTAAATAAAACGTTACTTAAACGTCACTGACTTGTCCAGGTTGAATCTTGGGTCCAGTTTCGGTTCATCACAGTACAATCTGGCCAAGATATGGACTCTTCACCGGACGGTCAGTGGCGGGCAGGCGTTGAGAAATCAATTTCTATGTTGGAAGCTGGCGTGGCTGAGATTTTAGCCCATCTCCGCGACCAAGCTACCCCGCCCCCCGCCCCGACACTTCTGCAAGCGTCAGCCCCCGTCACCACGACGCGTGCGGTGACGTCAGCTCTTCCTGAGCCACGTCTCACCCCGCCCGAGTTATTCAGGGGCGATCCCGATCAGTGCCGGGCGTTTCTTACCCAGTGTGAGATCCATTTTGAATTACAGCCGTCCTCTTACCCTACTGATCGGTCCAAGGTCGCCTACGTTATTTCTCTGCTGGCTGGCAAGGCTAAGTTATGGGGAACTTCCGAGTGGCAGAATGACTCTCCCATCTGCCACTCGTATTATGGCTTCTCCCGCGAGTTAACCAGGGTTTTCAGTCCGGTGCTACCCTGCCGGGAGTCCACTAGGGGGCTCTTATCCATCAGGCAGGGTGATAAGTCTGTCTCTGAATACATTGTTGATTTTCACTTGTTGGCAGCAGAGAGTACTTGGAATGAACCTGCCCTGATGGATGTCTTTATTACTGGACTGAATGACAGAATTAAAGATGAACTTGCCACCCGGGATTTTCCTAAGACTCTCAAACAGTTAGAAGAGCTCGCTACCAGAATTGACCTTCGCCTGATGGAACGACGACGGGAGCGCCGCCTGAGGTCCCCACTCCACACCAGGTCGTTCTCATCTGCCCCAGCTGCTCCGTCACCCCCCCGCAGCATGGCTGATCCCGAACCTATGCAGTTAGGAAGATCTAGCCTAACAAAGGAGGAGCGTCAGCGCAGGCAGCAATTAAATCTGTGCCTCTACTGTGGGGGCGATGGACATCGTGTCAGATCCTGTCCAGTAAAAGGGCAGGCTCAGTAGAGAGGGGGAGTTCTCTGCTGAGCCGCACAAGACTCTCCATCTCCTCAGACTTGTTGTTGCCCGCAACCATAACCTCGGCCGGTAAGACTCTTAACCTCTCCGTTTTTATTGATTCTGGGGCTGACACGGAGTTCATGGACGAGAGATTCGCCAGGAGGCATAACATCAGACTGCGCCCGGGTCCGACTCCTCACTCCGTCCTCGCCTTGGATGGTCACAAGTTGAACCACTCTCACCTCATCACAGAACCTGTGGAGCTGCTAGTTGGAGGTAATCATACTGAGAGACTGTCTTTTATGATTATTGACTCACCACAGGTTCCTGTTGTCCTGGGTGCTACTTGGCTCAGGAGACATAACCCCCTCATTGATTGGCAGAGGGTGGAAGTAATGGGGTGGTCACCCTCCTGTTCTAAATCCTGTCTGCTCTCTGCTCAGCCTCCCCATACCTCTGAGAACAAGGTGGAAGAGAGGTACCCAGACCTGTCTAAGGTTCCTCCTGAATACCATGACCTTAAGGAGGTCTTTAATAAGTCTAGAGCCACAAGCCTTCCTCCTCATCGTCCGTATGACTGTGGCATTGACTTATTACCCGGGACGACTCCCCCTAGGGGGCGGCTCTACTCACTGTCTGCTCCTGAGTCTCAAGCTATGCACAACTATATAACTGAGTCACTAAAGGCAGGCATAATTCGCCCCTCTTCCTCTCCTGCTGGAGCAGGCTTCTTCTTTGTGGGTAAGAAGGATGGTTCTCTCCGACCTTGTATTGATTATAGGGGTCTCAATGAGATTTCTGTGAAGAACCGTTACCCTATACCTCTGATGAACTCAGCGTTCGATCAGATCCGGGCGGCCAAAGTGTTCACTAAGCTGGACTTGCGTAATGCCTACCACCTGGTCAGGATAAGGGAGGGGGATGAGTGGAAGACCGCTTTCAAAACCCCTACTGGCCATTATGAATATTTGGTCATGCCGTTCGGGCTTACCAACGCTCCAGCAGTGTTCCAGAACCTCGTAAATGAGGTTCTCAGAGACATGATTGGGCAATTTGTGTTTGTCTACCTGGATGACATTTTAATTTACTCTGAGAGCCTTTCAGCCCACACACAACATGTCCGTGCAGTCCTGCTTCGTCTCCTCCAGAACCAACTATTCGTGAAGGCGGAGAAGTGTGAGTTTCACGTCAGCTCTACTTCTTTCCTTGGATTCATGATTTCTCCAGGTCAAATGTCCATGGACCCAGCCAAGGTTCGAGCGGTCACTGAGTGGCCTGCCCCATCTGACAGGAAGCAGCTCCAGAGGTTTCTGGGGTTTGCAAATTTTTACAGGCGGTTCATCCGCAACTACAGCCAAGTTGCAGCTCCCCTTCATGCCCTAACGTCTTGTAAGGTCAAGTTTTTCTGGAATGTTCAAGCAGACAAGGCGTTCAGGCGTCTCAAGGCCTTGTTTACCTCTGCCCCATTCTAATCTCCCCTGACCCAGAGAAGCAATTTATTGTGGAGGTTGACGCCTCAAGCTCTGGTGTCGGGGCTGTCCTCAGCCAGAAGGCCAGAGATGGCCGTGTTCACCCCTGTGCTTACTTTTCCAGGAAGCTATCCAGCGCTGAACAAAATTATGATGTGGGCAACCGAGAGCTGCTGGCTGTCAAGTTGGCATTGGAGGAATGGAGGCACTGGCTGGAGGGCTCCAGGCTCCCTTTCTTGGTGTGGACGGATCACAAGAACCTGGAGTACCTCAGGACAGCGAAGAGGCTCAACCCCAGACAAGCCAGGTGGGCCTTATTCTTTGGACGGTTCAAGTTCTCTCTGTCTTACAGGCCTGGGTCCAAGAACACTAAGCCAGATGCCCTTTCCAGAATGTTTGCGGCAGAAGAGAGTCTAAGTGAGACTAAGGATTTCATTCTGCCCAACACCGTGAGATGCGCCATCACAAGGCTCGACCTGGAGAGGGAGGTCAGGATGGCCCTGGATGGGGCACAAATCCCAGTGGCCTGCCCCAAGGACAGGCTATTCGTCCCAGACCCACTGATCAGTAAGGTCCTTAATATCTGTCATTGTTCCCGCCTGTATTGTCATCCAGGGATCTCTAAGTCCATTAGAATCATCCGGTCCCAGTTTTGGTGGCCCACTTTGGCAAGGGATGTCAAGGAGTTTGTTGCAGCCTGCCCCCAATGTAACCAGGCCAAAGTCTCCCGACGACCCCCGTCCGGTCTGCTTCACCCACTTCATGTGCCCTCTCGGCCCTGGTCCAGTCTCTCCATGGATTTCGTAACAGGTCTGCCGGTCTCTGAGGGTCACTCGGTCATCCTCACCATAGTGGACCGATTTTCAAAGATGGTCCACTTGGTTCCTCTACCCAAGCTCCCCTCAGCCAAGGAGATGGGCACCATCTTAGCCAGGGAGGTTTTCCGTCTGCATGGTCTGCCGTCAGACATTGTGTCTGACCGAGGTCCCCAATTTGTGGCCCGTTACTGGCAGGAGTTCTGCTCTCTGTTGGGGATCTCAGTTAACCTGTCCTCTGGCTTCCACCCTCAGACTGACGGCCAAACTGAGAGGATTAACCAAGAGGTTGAGACCAAGCTTCGTCTCCTCTGTGAGTCTGATCCCACAAAATGGGCTAAGAACCTTCCTTGGGCAGAGCACGCTATTAACTGTACACCTTCCAGCTCCACCGGCCTCTCCCCCTTCTACGTGGTTTATGGGTTCCAGCCACCGGTATTCACCATTGAGGAGAGGGAGTCCAGGGTTCCATCTGCCCGTCTGTCCGCCTTGAGGTGTCAGCGTGCTTGGAGAAGGGCGAGGAGAGCCATTCTCCGCTCATCCCAGGTGCAGGCCCGGGCTGCAAATCGCCGGCGGGTTCCTGCCCCGCATTACCAACCTGGTGAAAGGGTCTGGCTCTCCACAAGGGACCTACCGTTAAAGGTTGACAGTAAGAAGCTGGCTCCTCGGTTTATTGGGCCCTTCCCCATCTCCAAGGTGGTAAATCCAGTGGCGGTCCGTCTCCGCCTGCCTCCTTCTATGAAGATCCACCCCACCTTTCACGTGTCCCGGGTCAAGCCTGTCAAGACCTCAAGTCTTGTGCCCGCCTCCACACCCCCACCTCCCACCCGGCTTGTTGATGGTGCTCCAGCCTTTACTGTAAAACGCATTCTGAGATCCAGAAGATGGGGCAGGGGTGTACAGTACCTCATTGATTGGGAGGGGTATGGACCGGAGGAACGTCAGTGGGTTCCCTCAAGGTTTGTCCTGGACAAGTCCCTCATCAGGGACTTCCACAGAGCCCATCCAGACCAGCCTAGGGCGTCTGGAATCCGCCCTTGAGGGGGGGGCTCTGTAATGATCTTGGCACTGGTGCTGGTCTGATCCTGAACTCAGCACACCTGCTCCACTACACCCTGCATGCAATCATCCTTCACCAGGTCCACCTGTTCTCAACAGCATAAAATCTGCCAACAAACCTGCCACCAGTGCCAGATTGTCTTTCTAGCCATCCCGGTAAGACCAATCCAGCATTCTTTAAACTGTAATCTGCCTGCCTGTTTCCCGACCTGTGTTCTGCCTTCTGTTACCGAGTCTGCCTGATCCTCTTCTGACACTGCCTGCCTGGAATTCAGACCCCATTCTGACTCTGACTGCCCTTCTGGAAACCGGATCGGCTCTGCCTCTGGACCCCTGTCTCTGCCAAGCCTGGACTGCCTGCCTGTGTGCCCGACCCTTTCTGCCCGTGAGTAACTGAGCCAGCCTAACCCCTGTGTACCTCTGCATCCAGCCTGTTGTCGGACCCGGACCGGACCTTACCTTGCCCTTGGATTGCCCCTCTGTACCGCCGCTGGACCTCTGCCCTCTCGACTCCGACCTCGGACTGCCCTTGGACCACGAACCCGGAAAATCCCCACCATCTCTCGGACCGCTGCCTCCAACTCCGCTCTTCAGCTAAAGCCGGCGCTCAGCATCCCCTCTTAATAAGGTTATTGATCTAGCTCTTGCACGGTGAAGTGCAGCTTCCACAGATCACTAACCTGTGTCTCTGTCTCCAGGGGGTTTCCAGTCTTAGCGCGGGCGGAAGCGCTCCGAGTTGCCGTGCTCACGCTTGTAAATAAAACGTTACTTAAACGTCACTGACTTGTCCAGGTTGAATCTTGGGTCCAGTTTCGGTTCATCACATATTCTTATTTTCTGAGATACTGAATTTGGGGTTTTCATTAGTTGTCAGTTATAATCATCAAAATTAAAAGAAATAAACAATTGAAACATATCAGTTTGTGTGTATTGAATGAATATATTATACAAGTTTCACTTTGTGAATGGAATTACTGAAAACAATCAACTTTTTCACAATATTGTATTTATATGAGCAGCACCAGCATTGCAACAGAATTCTGCTCAAAACTACTTTGTGAATGTGAATTTGAATAAATAATTGATCATATGACATTATTGAAAATCTGTTTGCAGACAAATGTTTAGAAGCAAAAAGTCTATAACAACAAAAAGAACACGTACCAAAAATACATTTTAAACATTTCCAGTCAAATACTATATAAACTAATTAATTCATAAATAAAACATCCTCATCACCCTGATCCCAGTTCCTGCTGGAGTCAGTCAGTGTATTTCCATAGAGAGCCACTTTGCATCAGCAGCACCATGCTCCAGTGCTCTGGGAGAGTTTATAGTCCTGAGAGTTGAACACTGGAGGACTGACAGCTGTCCTTCATGACAACAGAAGACACAGAAATCCTCCTCATCAAAAACATGACTTTGATCTGCGTCCTCATCTGGACTCTCCTCTGCTTCACTCAGGGTGAGGAAAATCATTTTTCTGTCAGGTGAAAATCATCTGGAGTGTAGCTGAGTTTCTCCTCACCATCTCATGTCCAGTGTTTCTTCTCTCTCTTCAGGGTCTGAGGGACAAAATGTTGTTGTGACTCAACCAGCAGCCAAATCAGTGCAGCTCAGTCAGACTGTTACTATTGACTGTAAGGTCAGTAGGACAGTGTATCACTACTCTGGTTCACAGTACTACCTGGCCTGGTACCATCAAAAACCTGGAGAAGTTCCTAAAGCTCTGATCTACCGAACATCAGACAGATTGTCAGGAATCTCCTCCAGATTCAGTGGAAGTGGAGCAGGGAATGGATTAGACTTCACTCTGACCATCAGTGGAGTCCAGGCTGAAGATGCTGGAGTTTATTACTGTCAGAGTGCTCACAGTGGCATGTTCACACAGTAAAAAATCATCGTACAAAAACCTCCCTCAGTCAGACTGAACAGAAACTGAACTTTGTTCTGCAGCTGGAATCTGCAGCAGAGACTGATACAGTTCACTGAACACACACGTTAAAAATACAAAGCATTTAAATTTATCAAGCCCTATTAACATTCAAATTATAAGAAATAAAAGGTGTGGGCCTTTAAGTTGTTAGATAGTTGAGGAATCTCTAACTTTTAGGGAATTGAGGATATATTTTCCATTCAACTCTTTTATGAAATGGTGAGGACAAAAAACAAAACAACACCAGCAGTAAAGTTTATTTAATCCCTTTGTTCCACCTTTCAAACCCAATGAACATTTACAGTAAAATAGACATTTAAATGAGATAATCAGTTCTAGCCCAACTGATATCTGTTATCATGCTAAGATCTAGGAGTTTCTTTAATGTTTTGACAATCATAGGAATGGACATTTAATATTAACCCTGAAGAGAACATAAGCACAGATGAAAGAAACGTGTTTCATTTCTCAAGATTAAAGAAGGCTTATAAAACAAATTTTGTTTATAAACATCCTGTAAGTTTTATTCTAAAAAATAGTTGTTTAAAGAAAAATTAAAACCAAAGACTACAAAATGTTGATATAAGATAACCTGCTATAATTCTTCTAACATCCATCTGAAGTTCAGCAGCTTTTTTTGTTGTAGCCCACATTTAAAGAATTAATACAATTTTATGATATAATAATAAATATCCAAATCGTTTTATCATCTGCTCTAGGATTCTTTTAAAACCAGGTCAATACTCATGGCAGATGAACAAAACATCATTTTTTAAGAGATTTATTAAGAAAGATGAGATGGTCTGGTCAAAAGATTATTTTTACATTATGTGCGGTGTTGTAAAGTCAATTTTAAAATCTTGCTGTGTGATCCATCATAAGATATAAACACTAATAGTTTCCACAAAATGTATTTATTTCTTTACTCATATTTTTATCACTAACTAGTTTTTGTTTAATTTATTTGTGTTGTGACTTCTAATTAAAAACAAAAATGAGCAAACATATTCATTTCCCATCTTTTTTAATTCAGAGTTCGAGAGAATGAGTTAGGAAATATAAAAAAACAAAGAAGTAAAACAAAACATATGTGATCATTTGAATTTATTTCAGTGAATATGTGTTTAACCGTGAGTCAGTGAATTACTCCAACTTTGCTTGATTTAAACAAGTCAATTTCAGAGATGATCAGTGGCTGTTCAGGCCTTTCAAAGCCACTGACAAAATAATCGGATTATTAATACAAAATACTTTTTATCAGATTATTGAACTATTAAAATGAGCCATGATCATTTCTTACTAATTGAACTTTTACTTCTTCTAATAGCAACATCTCTTCAATTTATTGATGTCATGTTTTTAAATGTATAAGTTTACAAAAAACATTGTATATGTCTCATAAAAACAAATATATCTTAAACATTAATGGAATGCATAAATACTTAATGTGAAGCAAAGTCAAGTCAATCTTAGCCTTTGGAAAGATAATTAAAAATGATTTAATACATAATAAAATCAGTGACTTCAAACTAACTTTTAAACTCATTAACAAAGTAGGTGGAGACCAGGAGTTGATGAGTAAATCTTTATTATTGAATAGTGACCAACATGACAAAGCAAAGATGACTGAGTGAAACTAAAGAATAATCAGGAGAGAAAAAGTGAGAGCAGTCACAGATTAAAGCCAATATCAGTGTCTCAGAGAGTGCGGTCAGGACTGGGAACACTGGTCTCTCCTCAGCGTCTGTGTGACTGCAGTCTGGGAGCCCTGGGTGGCCTCACAGGTCACAGAGCCCACCTTCCTCCACTGGTCTGCAGGGAGCCTCAGGGTGCTGCTCCAGCTGTAGAGGCCGTCCTTCTGCAGCACCCCGGGGCTCCTGCTCTGCTCCCAGCTGCTGCTGCTGCTGCTGTCGTCCACCTTCCAGGACAGACTCCAGTCTGAGGGGAAGCCCTTGTTGGCCAGACACATGAGGGTGGCCTTCCCCTGCTGCAGCTCCTCACTGGAGGGGGGCAGCACTGTCAGGGTGGGACGGGCATCACCTAGGAGACACCAATCAGGTTAGAGGACAGGAACTAGAATCTAACAACAGTCATTTCAACTCTTGTCCTGTTAGAGTTGATTTTCTCCATAACTTTCATTGTCATTTCTCACAGATGTCTTTCTGCTCTAACAGCCATTCAGCTCCGGCTCTGTTTCACTTCCCCTTCAAAATTGTTCATGCATATCAGCTCAGGAAGACTCAGAATACAGTTTGAACTAAAATATAGCAGTACTGACTCACAATCAGTATACTGCGTTTTTACCTTATATTCAAAATAGCATTGGTTGTCATTTTCTTTAAAAAGGGAATAAATGTTTATATACAGTTCTATTTATCATTTAGTAAAACACCATATAAATTGAAACTGTTCAGAAGCTCTGATCAATATCAGAAGTTTTCTAATGTTTTTTTATCAATACTTTGAGATTATGCTTCAAATAACTCAGTAACAAAATGTATGTTCTAGGACAACTGATCCTTATTGGGGTGACAGTTACTCTTCAAATTGTTGACATTTTACTTCCCGCATTGCTTTACACTTTAACCCCTGTTTTATGGTCTAATTTAAAACACAGCATAAGAAAATAATAAAAACAAAAATATAGTTTCTGCTTTCAACAGGACACAGAACTATAACTAAAACATACAGTTTTCATACATTTTCAGACTAAACTAAACCCTCAGTCTCAGATTATCCACCAAAATTAGCACGATCTAGTCTCATCCTTTATCAAAGTGAGATACTCTAATTAGAAAATTATTACTGAATACAAGATTTTACTGTGACTTACTTCCAACATCCAGTCTGGTTCCTCCACCAAACGTGTACCACAGTGATACAAACTCATTGAGCCGCCGTACAAAAACCTCTGACTGTAGAGAGACACGGCTCACTCGCTTTTATGAAAACAAACTTCATAAACAAAATCTGCTGCCTGTGTCATATTCAGATTCCAATCATATTTATATATATATATATATATATATATATATATTATTAATTATTATTAATTGATACTTTAATTTACAGAACATAAAATTATAAATAATGTAAACATGTCTTATCCCCATTAAAAAGTTATTGTATATAAGCATTTTTTAGTCTAAGGAAAAGAGTTTAGATTAACAATTTAATAAATAACTACTACTAAATTACTATTTAATGCAATGCAGCCTCACAGTGTCCTCTGTCCTATTCAGGGTTTGGTCACAAGATTGAATAAATGCTGCATCATGAAGGACATCTGGTATAAAACTTTTGCCACATTTACCATGTAAGACAATAACATGATTCATACCAGATTGATTGAGAACAGGGTGAACAACGACCCCTAATGATGCTCTTGGAAATCGGCCTACTGTTGGTCAGCAAGGAAGAAAAGAAAGAAGAGGAGGACAAGAAGAAAGACAACAGTCTAGGATTTAGAGTAGGGACTTTAAATGGAGTTCTCCTACATGGTGATATAATTAGGGATGATCAGAAAGTAGGTGGACAGTCATCCATTGGTGTGGCTGCAGGTTTTTGGCATGCTGAGGTGAGTGAACCTTCATCAGGGCACACAGAGCGTCTGCACGAATGATTAACTGATGTATAATGGTGTAACGGTGGAATAGCGCTATACACACAGTATATGCAGTTTACATGGCATCTCAGAACTGATTTTTATGGAATATATTTACTCATTTATTCTTGGTAGTTTCTTTTAGCTACTGGTCAAGTTGCTTTTCTTTAAGATCAAAGGTGTAGAAAGGAATTGCTGGGGCTAAGTCAGTGGATCTTTATGTGCCACTAAAATAAAGGTATGACATACATCTGAATTTAATTTGACTTGGTATGTTTCATCCTCATCATTCACAAAAATTACCTAAGTGTTGATAAAATAAAATGGTGAATTTTAAATGCCTTTAAAAATATTGGAGGTTTCCAAAGAATTGTTTAGTAAGTAAAGTCAAATCTATAATTGTAAATCCGCAATTATTAGGACAAAGTTATCTCTAAAGGTTCCATTCAACATATTTCACTGACGGAGACCCTTTCAGTGATTAATGCGTACTGAAACACAATTGAAACAAATGTAAACTTTAGGGTTGTATATGCTCTTGAAATTATATAATTTATCTACAAAGTAAACTTATAGCAAAGTAAAGTAACGTTACGGCAAAAACTAAATATTGAAACAATTAGAACTAAAAAGAGTCACTGGAAAGATGTTTAAAGTGGAGATTACACACAAAAATAATTAAAAACAGTTTTAAAAAGTAATCTGAAGAATATTTTCTATAAAAATTAAAGGGATTTTTCACAGAAACCAAATATTCTGACTGAAAGAGCAACTGCAACTTAAAGATCCCAGCTCCTACAGGAATCACTATAGAGCATTTCCATAGAGAGGCACTTTGCATCAGCAGCACCATGCTCCAGTGCTCTGGGAGAGTTTATAGTCCTGAGAGTTGAACACTGGAGGACTGACAGCTGTCCTTCATCACAACAGAAGACAAAGAAATACTCCTCATCAAAAACATGACTTTGATCTGCGTCCTCATCTGGACTCTCCTCTGCTTCACTCAGGGTGAGGAAAATCATTTTTCTGTCAGGTGAAAATCATCTGGAGTGTAGCTGAGTTTCTCCTCACCATCTCATGTCCAGTTTTTATTCTCTCTCTTCAGGGTCTGAGGGACAAAATGTTGTTGTGACTCAACCAGCAGCCAAATCAGTGCAGCTCAGTCAGACTGTTACTATTGACTGTAAGGTCAGTAGACAAGTGGCTCACTACTCTGGTTCACAGTACAACCTGTTCTGGTACCACCAGAAACCTGGAGAAGCTCCTAAAGCTCTGATCCGCTACACATCAGACAGATTCTCAGGAATCTCCTCCAGATTCAGTGGAAGTGGAGCAGGGAATGGATTAGACTTCACTCTGACCATCAGTGGAGTCCAGGCTGAAGATGCTGGAGTTTATTACTGTCAGAGTTATCACAGTGGCAACGTGTTCACACAGTGAAAAATCATCGTACAAAAACCTCCCTCAGTCTGACTGAACAGAAACTGAACTTTGTTCTGCAGCTGGAGTCTGCAGCAGAGACTGATATAGTTCACTGAACACACAGTATAAACACAGCATTTAATTTGATCAAACATTATTAAAACTCAAACTCTAAGAAATAAAATATGTATTCTTTTGAATCATGACAGTTAATGTTGCTCTAATTCATATAAAACTGAACACATTTTGGAGTCAACCCTTTCATGAAAATGATGAGAGCATAAAGCAAAATAATCAACACAGGCAGTAAAGGTTGTTTCATCATGTAATGTCAAAATTAAATCCTAATGAAGATTTTGATGAAAATAAATGTTTAAATTAAGTATCAGTTGTAATCCAACTGATATTCCTGTAATAAAGCTAGAGCCTGGTGGTTTCCTTAATCTTGTGGTAATTATCTTTATCAGGAATTAGCATTCAATATCATCAGGACTGATGACAGAAAATAGTTTAATTTCTTCAAAATAGAAGTAGGTTGGTTAAACTCTAATACAGGGGTGTCAAACATACGGCCCGCGGGCCGGATCCGGCCCGCCAAACAATTTAGTCCGGCCCGGTGGCTAAATGCATCATCATTATTAAAAAAAAAAAAAAAAAAAATTTTTTTTTTTTGTTTTTTTTTTTTCTTCAGTGTCCTGTCTGGCAATGTGACAATAAGAATTGTTGTCTTAATGCCAAAAAGAGCTCATCAGATTTGACTTTCACCAGTGGAGCAGTGCTGCTTTTGCCATAGTGCTCCGCTTGATTTATGAATGTGAATAGTTTTATTATGATTCATGCGGGAAATATCTCAAATGATATGGACACTACAATGGGAAAGTAGATGAAAGGAAGAACAAGAAGAAAAAAAGAAAAGGTGAAAGAAAGAGGAGATAAAAGGACGAGAATGATAAAACAATTATTGAAAAAAACATGTACTCCGTTTAATTGAAAATCTGCAGTTCCTATATTGTCCATGAGGGGCGCTGTGTTTTAATCAGCAGATGGTAGCACTGAGCTTCAGATGTGGAAAATTGATTTTAAATCATTTCTTCATTTTTATCTGTTTGATGTATTTTGTCATGCAGGACAGTGTTTTTAAGTTCCAAAAAATGTGAATAAATGTTTTTCAACATTGTACAATCACTGTGATCAGTTCTTATGCATAATGCACTTAAGTAAATGTTTAACAGTAAAAGTATTGTTAAAATTGCACATACTTTTCTTAAAAACGCTGAGGTCATTCATAATACATTGTGTAAAAGTGAAATTCATTTAATATAAAAATCAACAACAAGTTTACTTTTATTAGTTCTATTTAATCTTGCAATGAGTTTACTCGTGTGGCCCTCTTGAGATCAGATTAAGCTGTATGCGGCCCCTAAACCAAAATGAGTTTGAAACCCCTGCTCTAATACATCTTTGAAATATTCATGAAAAGATTACATAAAATCAAACAAAACAATCAGCATTTTGATCATGTTTAAAAACCCAACAAGATTTATTCAAACAAACGACGGCATGAAGTAAAATGAAAACAAAAACTACAAAATGTTTACACCTGGTAATGAGCTATATTCCCCCTGATTCTTCTACTGTTCATCCAAACCCACCAGTTGTTTCATTTTTTTGTAAACCCTACATTCAGGGACGTTTCCTGGGCCTGGGAACATTGGGGCCTGAGCCCACACCTTCGTAGGGGAATCTGGAGGCTTTTATTTAAAGTAAAATGTCATTATTTTAGATAGAAAGAACTACAAATAGTTTATAAATAGTTTTGCGAAGAACTAAAGCGTCTTTATAGAAGCAATATGGTATGACATCACACACCATTTGTGTTGGGTATCGCTTCGGAGACACCCATCAATTTCCAGGACAGAAAGCACACACCTGTTAATCGTACAGGAGATACAGGAAATCTTTACTCAAGACTATTGAGAAATCTTTCAGGTAAACGCCTTTATCTGCTCCACCAGTCACTTCCTCACACATTGTTTCACTTTCCTTTACCGAACCTCTCATGCATATCAGAACACAGAGTCCTCATACATTCTGAAACATGTCAAACTGGAGAATAATGTTATAATTTTAAACTAACCAAAGCACGCCCCGGATTGATTTACTTCTGTATTGACATTTTACCCATTTGTTAAATATATAAGGTATTTAACTATTATATCAACATTTATTTAAAAATAATTATTGTTAATTATTTGGGACATTTCTAAATTGCTCACGTTATTGATGAGAGCTCTTGACTTCACGTAAGGGACATTGTCTCCCCCTTGTGACCACATTGTGAATAACAGACTTGCCTATTTCAATTCATTCAATTCATTCATCACATATGAGACCACCAGAATACACTAGCTTTAGTTTTATGTATTTATTAAATAATCAATAAATTCATTAATTCGTTTATTTATTTATTCATCGCCTTAATTTAATGTTAAAAGCTCCAGAGACAGTACACAACAGTTATCCTTTTATTAGTTTGTACAGTGTTCCTACAGGTTTTAGTAATAGTTTTTTTTACCTCATCCTTATGCCTTTCCTTTCGTTTAGGCCCAGTGTCTTTTGTCTGTTTCACCCTTTATCTAAGGTTGCATGTGTGGGTATGATGCTAGCCAGCTGTGTTCAAAGCGTGATTCTCCGTAGTTTTATTCAGTGTTTTACCAATGTTACCACAATATTTCATTGCATGCTAGGCCAATAAAAGTGAAACTTTGTCGTGTAAGATATTTAGTTTCTTACACCTTAAGATATTAAACTTATACTTGAAGATCTGCTGTAAGTGAATGTGTTTTTTACGGATTTTCTCGTTGAAAGGCAGGGTTGCAATCTAAGGCAAAATTATTTTTTTAGAAGTGAATGTGTATGTTGATGTTGCTTTGTTTTGTATTTTTACAAATTTGTCCAATAACACTTTTTTTCTTACATTATGAAACTGGGACGATATGATTGGTAATGACCAAATTCAAACTTTATTGCGAGTACATGTGCGTTCCTGTTTTAGCATAAATAGTCCCGTTCAAAAATAAAATACGATGGAATATTTCCATTTAATTTAGTTTTAACTTTTTTTCTTGTATTTTACAGTCATTGTTTCTGAATCAGAAGCAAAACTTTGTATGAACATAAAAGACAAAATGTGGACATATTAAAAGATAAACAACAAAAGCATGAAAGCGGTTCTCTAACAAGGCTTACGTCCATGGAGAATTCCTCCATACAGGTCACCTCTCTCCTCTGGTCTGCAGAGAGAAACTTTTCATTTAACAGATAGGATTTACTTCAATCTGTCCCATCAGCTAGCAGAATAAATATGAAAAACTATAATAAAAATGTGAAAAAATAAGATTGTGATGTGTGTTGATTGTCAATGTTTGTTTTCACCTCAAGTTAACAAATCCTCGGCTGTATTTAACATATTAGAAAGACGAGAAGAAAGGAGAGTTAATATTAATATCCAAAGATTCAGCGAGTATTTTCTGATGTGTATACTTCTCTTTAGTAATTAGAATCAAATTACTTAAAAAAACTTTATACTTAAATCATAATGACAAGGAAAGGTTTTTGAAGATTCATGTTTTAAAATAGCCTTGTATTTTATGAAAATATTGTAATAATTCAAGTTTATCTTGTTCCATTCGATGGAACAAGATAAAGATAAATTCGTCTCCACATGGTCTTCAAAACTTCCTTTACAAGGGTCTATCATTTTTGCTGCAAAATTCTCAAGACAATCTACTGAATACTTGCATGAAGTATATTAGACTTAATTCTGCAGGAAATCAGGTCAAGTCAAAAACTGAGAAATGTTATTTTTTCGCAATAATTACATCATCACAACCATCCATCCATTTTCTAACATGCCTATCCCTGCTGGGGTCGTGAGGGTTGCTGGTGCCTATGTCCAGCTGTCAATGGGCGAGAGGCGGGGTACACCCTGGACAGCTCGCCAGTATATTGCATCATCATAACCATTACATCCATAAAACAATCACAAAACAGAAACATGTTTGTAGTTTATTTTATGCTATGAGTTGATGGGGGTCGGTTGAGGAGATTAAAGGGAGAAAGTCAGTGTGTGTCTGTAGAGCGTTTGAGAAAGCTTTTCGACTGTTATTTTGAAGGAAGAGGCGCTTATGTAATCCTTTTCTTTTCTGTGTAATATCTATGGGCCATTTAAATCACAATTACAATAATCTTTATAAATGTAGTAGGTATACTTTTCAAACCTCCCCAGAGACTACAAGTGGAAATGTTGTTCATTACCTGGCACCAAGCATCTTTCCTGACTTTTTGTTCCATGTCTTGTTGTGCACTGTCCCTGTCAAATAAACACACGCCAGGCCATGTTATCTGAGTTGATTTGATTGTCTTTCAATTATTTTTCCTGTTTCCCCTGACTATAAAGAATGTTACATTTTTTATCTACTGCTCAAAACATAAAATGTAAAACATGTAATTCATGAAGCTACTCATCTAAAATTGTCCATATCTTACTTCAAAAATCTTTGTATAAATGTTTGTAATTTTTGCTAAAAGCTCAGCAGCCAATATACTGAATACTCACAATGAGTAGATTAGGCTTCAATCTGCACAAAATCAATGAAATGTTACATTTTCTTAGTAGGGTATATAAATTACAAAAACATTAGAACATGTAGAGTTGTCCTAAACAATTAAATTTGTCCCAATGTACTTTAGAAATCTGATTTCTATTTTAAAAAATTTGGGGATTGTAAATTAACAATCCAAAGTAAAATTATCCGTTTACATGTAAATATATTGATTGATATCATCAGTATTCTAAATATTGTATGGAGTAAAAAAAAGACAAAAAAACAGTCCTTGAATAAACCTGCAGAGTGAAAACAGTTAAAGATTAAGATCCGTCCAGTGAGTCGGATTGAGCCTCAGAGCTCTGGTCTGTCTTCAGGGTGATTGAGATTGGAGCCAGGGAGCCCAGACGGACCGTACAGGTCAGAGAAAAGATCTTCTTCCAGTTCTCCACGGTGATTGTAATGGAGCTCCTCCAGCTGTAGGATTCATCCTCCTGCAGCATCTCAGGGCTCCATTCCTCTTCCCATTCGACTTGACTGGTAGTGTTGATAATCCAGTGCAGACGCCAGTCCGAGGGGAGGCCCCCATTGGCCAGACACACGAGAGTGAACTTGTCCTGCTGGAGCTGCTCAATGGAGGGGGGCAGCAACGTCAGCTTGGGATGTAGAACATCTACAAGACAATAAGCATTGTAAAGGGCAGGAGCAGCGCAATTGTCCTTCAACAGCATACACAGGAACAAATGTACTGCTGAATAAATCGGCACTATTGAGAACAGAAATAAATGGTCAGATAAATCTTATTTTATATTCTCTGAAATGTCTCATTGTGGGACAAATAAAGAAATTCTATTTCTAGTTATGACATCAAAATCAATTTTTTGGGGGAGGAATGACAGAAGAAGCCTTTTCTGTCCTGCCGTCACAAGTACAATCTGTGGAGTTTTAGAAATCATACTTCACGGTCAAAAACAAGCTCCAAGGAAATGGAACCCACAACTCACAACATTTTCAAGCGACTTTGGGGGAAAAAAAGCGCAAAGTTGCTTATAATAAGCGGACTTGGCAACACTGACTGTTATGTATGGTCAAGGATGTGTGATGATGTGGCATGAAGTAATTAGCAAGATTGTGGAGGATCTAAAGTATGTGGACAAACTGTGGTTCAAAGATGCTCATCTCTGTATGCTCCAACCTGTTAAAAGACCCAGAGTGACTCATTTTCAATTCACTGGTAGATACTCCTAAAACCTTATTTCCTGGTGTTTTAAAATACTTCATAACACCATGCATTCAGATTTTTCCCATAGATTTAGAATGAAAACAGACTCATCACAAATCTTCCAACACACTTAAAACTGGGCCTGAGGAGCTTTTCCACATTTTCGTTTTTTGTGTCACACTAAACCCACATGTACCAGGACCGGGTGGATGGATCCGTGGGTCTTCTGGTCCGGGGCCAGGATGGGGTTCAGGACCGAAGCATGGACTGGGAAGGTCGGGTTGTGGTGGTCCCCCCCCCCCTCCCCTTTGGATCTTCACAACCACTGTTGAGCATTTTTCTCATGGATAAACCTTACATGCACAGGCGCACTCTCACAAACACCTACAGGTGCTTGGATCCAGGTACTTACAGACTCACTTCCATAAAGAAAACCCCATTATTATCTTCAGCTGTCACTTTATACATGTCGTATCAATTAATACTGTATATTCTTTAGTGATGGTATCAAGACGCCCGTCCGTCAGTCCGTCCGTCCGTTTTCTTCTGCTTATCCGGGGTCGGGTCGCGGGGGTAGCAGCTTCAGTAGGGAGGCCCAGCCGTCCCTCTCCCCAGCCACTTGGGCCAGCTCCTCCGGGGGAATCCCAAGGCGTTCCCAGGCCAGCCGAGAGACATAGTCCCTCCAGCGTGTTCTGGGTCTTCCCCTGGGCCTCCTCCCAGTGGGACGTGCCCGGAACACCTCTCCAGGGAGGCGTCCAGGAGGCATCCTAACCAGATGCCCGAGCCACCTCAACTGGCTCCTCTCTACGTGGAGGAGCAGCGGCTCTACTCTGAGTCCTCCCCGGATGACTAAGCTCCTCACTCGATCTCCAAGGGAGAGCCCAGACACACTACGGAGAAAACTCATTTCGGCCGCTTGTATCCGGGATCTCGTTCTTTCGGTCATGACCCAAAGCTCGTGACCATAGATGAGGGTAAGAAGGTAGATCGACCGGTAAATCGAGAGCTTCGCCTTTTGGCTCAGCTCTCTCTTCACCACTACGGACCGGTACAGCGATATCAAGACGTTACGTGATTATATCTGTAATAAGTTATCGGCTGGTTGTGCTGTTCTTTTTACATCTCTCTTTGCAGGTGAAGAAGCAGACTGAGGTTGTATCATTCCCTCCCTTTTCTCTCCTCTTTCTCATTCACCTTTTATTCTTTTTTTTCTTTCTCTTCTACCTTCTTGTTTCAGTGTCAATATAACATGAAATATTCCCTCCATTAATTCTAATAAAGCTTCTTGCATTTATAAATCAAACGGAGAAATATGGTCAAAGCAGTAAGGCTCCACTTGTGAAAGTAAAATCTGTTGGGCTCTTTTTGGCATTAAGACAATTCTTATTGCCACACTGCCATACAGGACATTATTTAAAAAAATTGTTTGTAACAAAGTTGTACAGTCTATTTTGATAGGAAACTACACGCTGTATGTTTGTGATGGTACATCAGAAAAGTTTTCTATAACTTGCCTCTTAAACAACTTATTGGGTTGTAGATAGTCTTAGAATGATTTAGTGACCCTAAGATGGCACTCTTTGCTGCATTTTTTCTAACAGAGAGCTTGAATATGTTTTTAACCCAGCATCCTTCCCACTGTGTGTAGTGGCAAACTGAAAAGGCTTTTTTCAAAAAGAAATTCATCTCTATGTGATGACATAAAGTGACCCAAAAAGATATTTTATGACTAATAAGAACTTAATAGAAAGCACGGAAAATCGGATTCACTACAGAGATTGTTAGGGATTTTTGACAATTAATTGATCTTATACATGAATATATCTGCCCCCAGAGCTTATCTATGGAAACCTGCAAGGTGACCCAAAGAGAACAAAACAAAAGAGACAACACAGGACTTTAAATAATCTTTGGAGAGAGCCAAGATCCCTCTACTTCTTAATGTTGGAGCTTTCCCCACTGATTAAATGTGTTCAAATTAGAGGTTCTATTTTGCTAAATGTTTCATTGTGAGATTGCATACCTGAAAGACACTCTTTCACCATGGGTGTCAATAAGTGTGGAAAGTGCTGTACTTCACACATTAACTTAAAAATACATTGAAAACTCCACTAAAGTGGTTCCAGACTGAGCTTTAGTGATAGAAAACCTAATAAGAGGCCAGATAAATTTGCCACAAAAGCACATTGCAAACAATATGACACTACAACTCAAGCAATTTAAAGATACTGAGCTCAGTTTGCCATTTAAGAAACATGCAGAAAAACTAAGTTCAATACATGAACCTAAAGAGTAATAAATATCTTACCCACAACAAGGAGTCTAACAGTTCCGGTTAGAGTGGCTGGTTCGCTCACAATGCTGACAGCGTAATTTCCACTGTCCTCCAGCTTGACGGAGGTCAAAGTCAGGTCCCCGCTGACTGAGTCAATAGAAGCTCTACCTTTGTAACGGTCATTCACAGTGAGATATGTTTTGCGCAGAGTAGCAACATGTATAAAGTTTCCACTTTTGAAATTCCAGATTATGATGTCATCTTGCTTCTTCTCAACCAGGATTTTCAGGGTCACATTTTCCCCCAAATAGGCTTTCAGTGGACCCACCGCAAGAACGTTTTGACCAACACTGTGCCCTGTAGGAAGGCAAAAAGAGTCTTTTATAGACGCATAAAGGTCTGGTGGTAAAACTATGATCAGGAACGTCATTTGCCATATTCATCAATTCTTAACTCAATTTATCTACAGGAAAACAAGAAATTAGAGAGCACCAAAAGGGATAAGACAGCTCATAGAATTAGTACAAAATAGACAATTAAGAACTAACAGTTTGCACATTAAATTAATCTAAATATAAATATCTAAATGTTTAATCTCACCAATGAACCAGAGAGGAAACACAAGTAATTTTAAGATGAGCAGATCCATCTGGTCTAAGTTTCACAGCACAGACATGGAAAGGAGGTTGTTGCAGCGGTATTTACAGGGCAATGGTCATTTTTTTCCTTCTAAACTTACTATTTGCACAGGCTGGACTTTTGGCAGCTGAACAAATACTCTTACATTACAATTTATCTGACAAGATTGCTTTTCTGCCTTTACTGATATCAACTCTGTGTTGCAGCTAATCTCTGATCCGTTTTATTGTCTCCTCTTACCGTTGCTATTTCCAACTATTTTTCTTTCCTGTCGCATTTTCCCACCTATTGCTCCTGCGTCTGTGCCTCAAATTATAGCCTCTCTAATTTATTCTGCTTTATGTACTTATATCATTTCCCACAATATTTGTGTTAGTATATATTGTATCTGTTATTTTGCATCTACTCTTTGTGTGATGACTTTCTTTCTTAAGCCCCCAATTAGCAGATCTCCTGGGCTCTCTACCACTGGCACTTAATAGGGTGAGACGTCAGTGTAGATTTGGATTCACTTTAGCTCAGTTCATCATTCTAATGCCACGTCACAGCAAAAAAGAAAAAAAACAACAACATTACAACGCAACAAAAAATTTGAATCTGTTAACTTAGCTGTCTAACTATATAGTGTGCATTTATGGTTATTATGTACTTTCCCCATCAAAACCTTAAAATTGGACAAGTATTTCAAATTCTCAGTGTTTGATAATAAGCTACGAGATTGTAAATAGAGAATCAAAATTAATACAAAGGAACACTAGCAAGAAAATAAAAAGTAGGCTAATTGTTAACAAATTGTGTTTGAACTCAAACAGGCTGAAGTTTTAAAAAGTCTATCTGTGCATCAATTGGCATGATTAGAAATAATAATAATAAAAAAAAACATTCAGGGACAGACAATGGACGCAATGATGGATGATTCTCAGAAAGCCACCAGATGGCAGCACCATGTCAAAGATAAACGACTACTTTAGCTAACTTTTTTTTTTTTTTTTTTTTACTTTTGTATTCTGTTTTTTTATATCAAGTTATTTGTTTATGCTCTGGTGATTTTGGGGATATTATTTAGAATGATTTGATCTATATAATGCCTTTCTTGATAGTTGCATTACCTGCTGGTGAAAAACAAACGACATATAGAAGTCTATGATTATCCTTCATGAGTTATATCAGCATTTAATTTCCCTTTGGGACTAACAAAGTATCTTAGAATTGAATTAAACACAATTAAACATATACTGGAAAAAAATCCTGACAATGCATATAAAGTTATAATAATATACTGCAACAGATGAATAGATATGAAAGGACAAAAGTGTGTAATATCAACAAAAAATAAAAAAATAAAAGATAGACATAAAAAAAGAGAGTTGCTCGTGTATTTCATTCTGGTTAGTTGGCGAAACTCTGTCATAGTGAGACTCGTTTATCAGAAGTATTTTGTTGTTGCTATAAATAAATAAGAAAAGATGAATAAGCGCTCATCATAAAATGTCACTGGAAGTGACAGAGAGTGAGTAAGGCAGGAGTGCTGAGAAGTGGGAGGAGTGTGTCCCTGTGGCTCTGTCTACCTTGGCTGGGTGTGTCCCCTAAAAGCAGCAGGTACCTCTGTAGTTTCACTCCTGTGTCTCACTGCTGGGAAGACTTGAACCGTCCAGGATGTTCTGCTTGTCGCTTCTTTTTCTCCTCTCCCTTACTGGTGAGGCCACACCGTGTGTTATTAAAATGCTCTATCATCTGTACTATTTAGATTTTGTTTTTGCTGTTTCGTCGTGGGCGTACATTGACTAGACTACGTAGCAGTAGAAGTGTTGTATATGTGGGAATAATGCTTCTGTTTACCCACAGGGTGCTGTGTTGGATCTGAGATTCTACCCGAGGGTCCTCTGTATGTGAGTCTGGGGAAAGATTTGATCGTAAATGTCCTGTATAAAAAGGCTCCAGGCGATATCATGATCTGGAATTTCAACGAAAAATCCAACATTGCTACTCTGCGCGCAAATGCGACGGTGAACCAAGCTTATAGAGGCAGAGCTTCTGTTAACATCACCAACGGGTTCCTGACAGTGAAGGCCCTGACATTAAAAGACAGCGGGGATTATAGCCTCAGCATACTAACAACCAGTGATGATACTTTTACCGGAGGGGTTACAGTCCAAGTTCTTGGTGAGTTATCATTGGTTTTTTATCGTTCTGTTTTTTGTATTATTATTATTATTATTATTATTATTGTTATTATACAGTGCTGGTTCAAATTTTTATTCGGATATTCCATAACTTTTAAATTATTTAATTCATTAATAACTAAATAGACTAAATCAATGTTAACCGCGCAGGCGTAGGCTACATTTTAACGCGTCCGGTATTTGTTTCGTCTCACTTTCTCTCCCGATGTCCTGTAACCTGTGTTCGACTTTATTCCTGCGGGATTGTGTTGTTGTAATATGTATAAGCGAGCGAGTTAAATTCCTCCCTAAGTGTACACATACATGACAAATAAAGCTGATTCTGCTCCCGGTTGCTGAAGGTGCCCCGCAAAGAGTTACTTATAAGTAACTGTCACACCTTACAGGGCACTGAGAGCAGATATCCCTCCGCCACCAGAAAATCAGGTAGAACCGAGTGCGAAATGTGTCGCCCAGGAACCAAACAGTTTACCAAACAGCTCAAACGGACCGTCCAGTGGCTGAGGAAGACACGCGGTTTCCCCGCGTCTTATGCACTTGCCACCGCATCTTATATAAGCGTTAAAACAGAGAGAAACCTTGGGAGAAATGCTGGAAAAGCTTCGTACACAGCGGGACCTCAGGGCGTGGCCCCTGCTATGCTCTGCTGGTGGAATCTCTGCTTGTTCGCAGTTTCGTTTAGACTCGAGTTTTGCCCGATTTTTAGTGTGACTCCCATTTTAAACGGTGTTTTCTACGCCATAAATCCATTTGTTAGTCAATGTTCTAATTTCACCACAGCTGGTGTGTCTGTGTGTGTTTTCTGCTCCTAGTGTCTATTCATTCCTTAGAGATAAGATTATGTTGATTTGCATCACAGTCCTCCTGCCCCAGATGGGCCAGTGTAACAATCTATGAACACAAAAGTTATCTGACGCTTTGGGAAAAAAATCAACTCCTACATTGTGTGTCAGCAAACAAAGACGTGGACACACTTGTTGCCTTTGCTGCTAGAGATGTTGAGAAAGCCTTGTTACAAATTTGAAATTCTTCTTGTATTGTAATACTGTAATCTTAAAAAAAATACTTCTCAAAAACCCTGCTTTAACATTCAGTATAATCTTTCTTGAAATAACTGTAACTGAAACAACTTTTATGTACAGTTTTATGTTGATCAGTTTCTTGGAACTTAAAATTGGTAATAAATGTCTGTCCGGGGTATAAATATGACGTGACAGCAGAGGCCCGTTTATTAAAGTCATTGGCTACTAGGCTGGGCGAGGCCCTATGTTTGGCTCACTGCTACTCACAGTAGGCGGGATAATTAGAAAACTACAGCAAAGAATGGCATCTTAGGCTCCAAAATAAATAATGCATGCGCTCTACTTGTCAAGTTGTTAAGGACGCATCTCAGGAAAAAGCCTTTTCCAAATGCAAAACAAATGGAATTTGCTCTGGTCGTTGAACACTGATATTAAGCTTTTGAGCTATAAACACTCCTTGTGGATTTGTTGTGAAACAATGAATGAATATGGTTAAAAAAAGGTTTTTGAGCCTATTTTTAATTATGGCAGTGGACCTGTGATATTGTGGGCCTGTTTTATTACCTCCAAATGCCCAGGGAACCTTGCTAACGTGTATGGCGATGTGATGTCTTTGAATTTATCCAAAACAAATGTTCAGAAGTGGTTCACTGGACACAAACGCAACCTCTTTACATTGTCTCTAAGTCTCCAGACCTAAACCCTATAGAAAACCTTTTGGTGAGCTCAAAAGGACAAAGATGTCATGATTCCTGGTGATTTAGAGAGATTGTTCAAACAGCAATAGTCTAAGATTCCTGGTGCGGTATGTGGCAACCTCAAGAAGGGTAGTACAAAAAAACGCTGTCCTATTGGTAAAAGAATATCCATCCATCCATCCATTTTCTGACCCACTTAATCCCTCATGGGGTCACGGGGTTTGCTGGTGCCTATCTCCAGCGTTCACTGGGAGAGAGGCGGGGTACACCCTGGACAGGTCGCCAGTCTGGTAAAAGAATAAATCTACTCAAATGAAGTTTTAAACTTCTTTTCAGTGTAAGATTATGTTACTGTAATGACTTATCATTTCTTTAGAGGCCTTTTACACATTTTTAGATAACAAAATGGCCACTTCTGTACACCAATCTAACATAACACAACTAGCTGAAAAACGTTATCTGGAAACTAAACTCGTAAACTTACATTTTAGCTTGAGCTGTTTTGTCTCTGGACTATTCAAAGATGGCTGATGTTGCCTTTGAAATCGATTTTTTTCATTATTTTTATTTAGGTTCAGTTCTTTCTCGAGTTGGTTTCTGCTGTCACTTCTTTTAGCATTAGAACATATGTGGGAGTTAGAGTGAGAGCGAGTTGAAGAGCTCATGAATTTCACGTTCAGATCCGGTTGCCACTCCTTTACATTCTTCCCACACACCCTCTGTTGCCCAATCGGCAGTATTCTAATGGTACAGTCATCGAGGATCTCCTGGATTATTTCAAACCAGCTAAGCAGGTCTAGTTGTTGTGTTATTTTATCCATTCTATTTTGCTGCATTGATATATTGATTTTGGCTCAAAAATACAACACAGTGAAGAAGATATTCTCTTGTCTTTTTAGAGCTGGATTTCATCAATGAAAGAACTAATTTGTTAAGATCTCATCAGAAATATTCTCGTTAAGACACATTTCCTGTAAATATTTCAGGATAGGTGAATCAAATATAGCAACATTTAGCAAAACTCAGATACGACCTGGTGGAAAAAATTCCCTTTGACTTGATTGTGGTTTAGGATTATCAATGAGATCTCCGAATTTTCAATTTGACAGCGACATCATGCTAGTAATGGAGGTCTTCTGTTGTGTTTCTGTTATATTTAAGAATCTGTTTTTCCTCATCCAAATGTTATGTTTCCCTGCAGCGCCTGTGTCTAATGTTGTGATCAATGCCGTGCCGGCTGAAGTCATCGAGTACAACGACACAGTGGTTCTTAACTGCACTGCCACAGGGTCTAGTCTAACCTTCACCTGGACCAATAAGAGCAATGCCATAGTTCCTGATGGCAAACGGTTAACAGTGACAGATGTGAGTTTATTTCATAATCATTTACTTTTAAATTATTTGTATTGTACACATTTTAAACGTAAGAGTTTGCAATTCAATGAGCAACAGTGCAGTTTCTTCACCTTTACATATTCAAACAGTGATGCAGCACTTTTATATAATAACTCAAAGTTTGGAAACTGTAAGTATTTGTTCAGATCTGTGAATTAAGTCCTCCACTAAATTCCAAAAAAAAGTAAAAACAAAGCAATTGGACTTGATTTCCGTAGTTGAAGACCTTTCGCTTCCTCTCCTGGAAGCTTTCTCAAAATTGAGAAAGCTTCCTGGAGAGGAAGCGAAAGGTCTTCAACTACAGAAAACAAGTCCAGCTGCTTTGTTTTTACTTTTTTTTTGCAATGACCATGACCTGGATGACTGAGAATCTTCACCAGCATATCCTCCACTAAATGTTGCCTTGAATAAAATGTTTTTTTTATCTATATCTTAGCTTCTTTTTGATAAGAAAAAAGTAAAAAAAAACTATTGATGTAACAAAACTCACCACTGTCAACGGGTTATTTACAGCTTACAACGTCTGTATGGTCTTGCTCATAATTATTTAATTTCAATTTTCTCTGTAGAGTTTAACACAGGAGTCGTCTTCCAGCAAGCTGACCATCAGTGGTGTCCTGAGGTATGACTTGGTTGGCCCCATCGTCTGCACAGCACAAAACAAGCTGGGACAAGCGAGCAGTGATCCTTTCAACCGCACGGTTTACTGTAAGTTATTTACCTCCACTTACACTCTACAGTCACCCCTCCCAGACTTAAGGATTTGAATTCATAGTCGAATCCCAGCTTGGAGGTTTTCTGCATGGAGTTTGCATGTTTTCCCCTGAGTGCCCATGGGCTCTCTCCAGGTACTCCAGCATCCTCTCATAGTTCGAAAACACAACTGTTAGATTAAATATTTAATCTGAATTGTCTTTGGGTGTGGAGGTGTGGGTGAATGGTTATTTGACCATTGCCCACTGCAAGAATAAGCATGCCTAGATGGATAGATGAACCCATGGATAAGAGTCACTTTTAGATATTTCTTAACTCTCCTATTATCTTTTCTACTGTGATTGATACCAAGATGAACTTGGTGGGTCATCACCAAACATTGTTTATTTACAGTTCCAGTTGGTTTAAACATTTTAATTATTATTATGACTGTAGATCATGCTAAGCGTAGGCAAGTGGCTTTTTGTTGAAGTCATTCCCAGCCTTAAGAAGAAAAATATTTGGCTTACTCAAATTACTTTTTGTATTGTCTCCTCCCCCCCTCCCCCCACACACATTTTGAAGACTGCCTAAAAGAAATTAGCTTATTTTACCATAGGGGAAAAGGAAGACACTGATTGTTAATTTTAAAAATCCTTAACATTCTGATCAAATGGAGTTATGAAGATTGAATTTACTCATCTTTTTACACCCCTTATCCATGGGTACCAACAAATGTGGAGGACGTTAAAAGTTGACAATTTGAATAATTAGGACAATGTCCCAAATTATCCATTTAAACCTGATTTATTTAAAGGAGCAATAAACAAAATTTATTTATTTAAAAAAAAGTAACCTAAAAAATAGTTTTGTGAAGAATTAAAGGTATCTTTTTAGATGGACTATGGTTAAAAGTCACACACTACCTCTCTGTGTTCTCCAGTCTCTTCTTTACATAGCCGGGCCAGCCAGGCGTGCGCGTACGTGCACGCAAACAGCTGCCTCCTCCCTGCCAATGAAATGCCAAGCCAGGCACAAAATGGCGGAGAGCACGGCCATTGGTTCTAAATGTTCTCTTGCTAACAGCATTATAAAGTTAGGAGTTACTTCTTCACTTCACTCACTTCTTCCTCTGAAAGGTGATGCTGTTTTGCTGTGTTTTTTACCTTTGCAAATAGGCTCATACGAGCCGCTGGGTGAGAAGGCTAAATGGGTGCCAAGTGCTGGAGCGGTGATGAGGCGTGTCTTGATACACATCTTGTTTTGGTGTACAGACAGAGCTCAAGCTTCACCAAGTGGTGAAAAATCGCTTGTTGCTCCTTTAACATTTTAAAAATGTTTCTAATAATGAACCATTTAGTGAAGCTTTTTGGACTTCTGTTGCAAACTGTCGTTGACTAACATGAAAATATAGATTTCTGATTGGTAACATTATCATTGATTGTAAATTAAACAGTGAGGTAAATGCACTTTTAAGGATATATTCTCTGGATGCGTTCCAAACTCGCAGCTCTATCAGACATGGCGGTTAGACAGTTATTAATATTCTCTTTTCTTTTCTCTCAGTTTTCATTGTTTGGCAAGTTACACTTAACAGAATGCGCTCCACACCTGTTAGCCACTGCTCTCAGTGACCTTTTGTTGTCTGTCACTACACCCGACCACACCATTTGTAATAAATAGTTAATCTACACTGTTTTCTTCTTCAAAGTCACACCCACATATAGGAATGCACATTATGTCTGGACTTACTCCTGCAATGAATTAAGTTCAAATTCCAGCAAAAAAGCTGCATCTTCGCAGCCGTGTTGCAACATAAACTACTCCATTTCAAACTGCTGTGTATGTTTGCAAAGCGTTCCCTTTCAGCCTGTCATCTAAGGCTAAAACCACATTGTGTACACAGCAGCTTACACCTCCACTCCTTCAGCATGAATAACCTGAAAGGCAGCCAAACCACACCAACCAAAGCTTAAGCTTGTTATTAATTAATCAAGAACGTACTAGTGTTACCATTGCAGTTCAGGACAGTTAGACAGGTCAAGTTTAGAAAAGAGAAAAAAAGAAATGTGATTGAAAATGAAAGATTTTACTCCTTCATACAAATCTAAAGAAAGACTTCAAATAAAACCGTTCAAGAAAAGGGTGATGGTTGCATCTCTAGTTGTAAAGCTGTGTAAAAAAACTGTTTTGTACAAATAAGAATACTCATTGAAAGAAATACAACTTTGCAAGACCATCATATTTTATTAGCAGAAAATCAGCCTGTCAGTCTTGTATAATTATGTTATTATGTGTTCGTGTTCCATAGATGGACCCGACGATGTCATCATAAAGCCATCGGCACCTTCAGAGTATGTCCCGTCCAAGTCCAATTTCACCCTGACATGTTCGGCCTCTTCCAACCCCTCTGCCACCTTCACTTGGTTTCACAACGAGAAGCAAATAACGGGCACTGATCCAGTCCTCACCCTGAAAGCCATCGAGGAGCAGGGATTTGGGAAGACGGCGGGCAACTACAAGTGCGTCGCGCAAAATGCCAAGACCAAACGTGCCGTCTCTTCCACTCCCATCAAATTCTCAGTGATGGGTGAGTAAATGTACCTAGAAATAACCCAATGTGTATTTTAAAAAGGACTGGGTTATGCCACTGGAAATGCGTAGATTTGGCATAACCTAAAGTATTTTCTTTTAATATAGCAGGGCCATTTGAAGGAGCAAAAGTCACACTTGCGTATAGAGGGTTTTTTATATAAATCATAGCATTACACTAAGAGAGGATAGTCGCTGTCCTGGGTCGTTAGAAGCTATTGCTTGCTGTGAGTGGAGTACTTGGTCACCTGAATGATGATGAGACTGCTGATCTCTTTGGAGTGTGTTGGAGGACCGAGCTGTAAATATGGGGGAGTTGGAAGCTCAATCCTCCCTCCTCTGTTTAGTAAAGCCATCACTAGACAGCAAAAGCTTCAAATGACCCAGGACAGTGGTGGGTGGGTCATTGATTTGCATCTGACTTAGAATGCACCCAGGAGGATGGGCCTCCATGTGCTTAAAAACAGCAGCGCACCAGCAGCCGGTTGCTCAAGTGCGAGCCACCAGAATTGACAAAGACTCCTGGAAAGGTGTTGAAACATTTTCAGAAAGAACTGAACAAAAGTCTGGTTTCCTCCAATTTAAACCTGTTTGCTGTAAAGATACAATGCCGATCTTGATTTTCTGGAACGCCTTTTGAAAAGACTTTATCAGTAAAAAGCTGATAGAAAGTTGATTATAGATGAATTATACATGGCTCCCTTGTGAAACACCTTTGAGACACCAGACTGTTAAATGAACACCTACAAGCTGCAGGTGACGCCTTTGGTTACTTCAGAGACCCATGACAAATACGTAGATCGAAGCTTGTACTTATATTCTCTTCCAAGTGCACACACAGCACTCTCTGGAATTTGTTGCCAAACAATCTTTTACTACTTGTTTTCTTTTTTTTTGTACTTCATTTTTTTCTTCTTCCTTTTTACTCCTGGCAACAGACCATGTCTGAGTGCAAAACCTGATAGGTTGGTGGATGGTCTTACATTGTGCCCCAAGGAGTTAGATTTTTTTAATATAGATACAAATAAAGCAGAACTGTGACATTTGTACCTAACAAGGAAAAACGGAACTGGCTTCACCTCTCCGTTTTGGTGACTCATGTCATCTTTGGCATGTTGAAACAGCATTAAATTAGGAAGTCTCCCGCATTGCTCCTGAAACAAGAGACCTTTTGGAATCAGTATCTCATTTTTATTTAAGGAAGTAAATACTTGTACCTTGAGTTCTCAGAATAAACGCTGTTACAAAAAAAGTATGATTTGGGGTCAAGTTAAAAGAATGTTTGTCTTGAAAGGTGTAGTCTTGGTCTCCATGTTTGAAAAAAAAAATTAACTTTAAAATATTATTTATACCCTTCAAGTGTTGAAAGCTTTGTTCAGCTAGCTGGCGTGCTGCACTACACTATTACCCAAACAGCTGGTACTTTTGCTACCATCTCATTAAAATAACTGGGAATGGGGAGGAATTTTAGTCCAGTCTTTTTTCTTTTGTAGGATTGTTTTATTTTAGGCGCATTGGAAGGTTTATGTGCATGAACAGCTTGTTTAAAGTCATGTGCCAGTATCTCACTGTATTAATATAGTTAAGTCCAGTCTTTTAATAGGCTGTTTCAGAACCAATTATTTTCTTTTTTGAGCCAATCAGAGCTGGATCAGTTAATGTACTTGCGTACTTTGCTCCATATCCCAAGTGCACTTGCACTTAAAGGTATATAGTGATTGCTAAATCAAGATCGGTTTCAACTGTTGAAACCACAAATTTATCGAAGTCACTCCAAATGATAACACTGCCACTAGAATCGGCAACTGTCGAAATGGTGCGGTATTAGTTTCACACCTCGCAGAGGTAACAGTACAAATATGTTTTATAGATTGGAGAAGAAAATCTTAGAAATCATTCAAATGTTTTTTTTTTGGGTGAATGTTAAGTCCTTGGGTTCAGCTTTGTAAGCAGTAGTTTTTGACATGTAAATCCCCAATGGATTCCGTTTATGAAGACGGGCATTAACTGGGAAAGTGAGGCCTGCAGTGCTTTAGTATTTGTTCTGGGTTTTTGTGATATCCTGTATTAGCTATTGATTCACTCTTGGAGTACCTTTATGCTAAACAGATGTTTCTAATGAGTTCTTCAGCCTTTATCATATTGTCAGACAGGTTCACATTGGTTTAAATAGCTTTTTTTTACCGTCAATTAGTGAAAAAATAATTTGAATACTGCATTTTGCATTGTTTTGTATGATATAAAATTTGGTTTCAGGAATGTAAATGTGACAAAAAAACAAAAGCAGAAGAAATCTGTTAGGGGTCAATTACGTTTTGACAGGATGGTACATTAGTTTTAGTGAGCTCTTCTTTACTCATTACTTTCTCAATTCAGTTAGCTCAAATTGATGCCATAATGCATAAGTTATTTGAACAGATTCAAAAACAGTGAGAGTAATGGTCTTCTTCCTTTATTGCCCACAGAGCCCATTTCAGGTATTAAGATCACTGGTCCAAGTGGTACCCTCCTTGCCGACAACAGCAGCGCCAGCCTCAGCTGCCAGGCAGAAGCGGGCAACGTGACGAGCATAGTATGGCAGAAGGATGGTAACATCCTCTCAAACAGCTCCCATGTCATCTTCTCCAGTGACAGTAGCTCAATATCTATCATGACGCTGAAGAAGGAGGACAATGGAATGTATAAGTGTCAGCTCAGCAACTCTGTCAGCCAACAGGATGCTCAATACTCAATGGTGGTCAATTGTAAGTGTTTGCCAAAACTTTCAGTGCAGTCAGTTGATTCAGTGGCAGCGGTTCATTGTTTAACCTTCACCCACTTTTATCCAGATGGTCCTGACTCAGCAGAGGTAAAAGCTGTCTCACAAGTGGAGGTGGACAAACCGGTGACGATCACTTGTGCTGTCTTTTCTATCCCTCCCGCCGACATTACTTGGAGGCTGAATACCACAGTGATCCCTGGTCAAACAAAAAGGGAGTTGGTAATTGAAAAGGCCACATACAAAGACTCAGGATCCTACACATGTGAGGCAAAAAACTCTATAACTGGCAAGAACATCATATCCCCCCCTGTCGTTGTCACTGTCAAAGGTAAGCTTGTTGTGTCAAAAAATTATTATATTAGCAGTACATCAAGAGTGTCAGTAAAATACCATAAGCCTGCATTGTCCCAGTAGCATATCATTTTATCTGTTTTACCATGTAAATCATTCAATCCTTTAAACCCTTAAATGTCTTGTTCATCACCTGTTAGCAAAACCAGAGACCTGGTGCTTTCATGGCACTTAACTACATTATCGTTTGTCTGGCATTATAGGGAGTAAAAGAAACCTGACTGGTTCTTGAGTTTCATTTGCCTGGTCTACAAATGCAAAATAAAGTCCATGACAAAATAAAGAGTGTGTTTCATTTGGAGTAGTAGTAGTATTAGAGTCAGTAATCTAACAAGTCATATTTCCCTGGGTCTAGAAAATTTAAAACTAAACTCTTTGGGAAAAATATATATCATATGAGGAAAGACCTTTAAGCCTCTGGCATATTTTAAATAGCAAGCAGCTGCTGTTTTGAGACATTAGTTGCATATCCTACAGCTCGTGTCACATGGAAAACCAAAAAAGGAGCAAATATTTCTGCTAAGAAACAAGGAACAGTCTTTGAGGCTTCTGATTTCTTTTTTTGTTATTATTAGTAGTATTATTATTGTTTTTTGGGGATTTTCATGGCACTAGGGGCCCTTTTTATTGAAAGTAGGCTGACAGGAAATGGGTCCTGAAAGAGAGGAAGACATGCGGCAAAGGACTGCAGGCCGAAGTTGAACCTGGGTCAGCCGCGTCGAGAACTAAGGCCTCTGTACAGGGATTATTTGGCACATCAAAAATCGTGCAGTAAACTAATCTTTGTGGTGTTAAATTTAGATGTTACTCTATGTGGGTGATTTGTCAGGTTCTGCCAAAAAATCAAGTGACCTCTCTGGCTCAAAGAAGGTTTAGAGCTATTTTAGTCCACTCCATAAGGATCTCTTTAATAGCAGGTGATTTCTTGAAAAGTTTCTGAAATTTGAGTGCTGTTTCCATGGCTGTTTGAATCCAGTTTTGATATTAAATAACCTGCAATCTTTTTGTGGACAGTTTAAATTTTCCTTTTTAATTCATTATGACAATTGCTGTCATAAATTATTAATAATAATATAACATGCAAATTAAAATTAGATTTATGCATTGAAACAAATTTGTCAGAACCAGCTTATCTGTTATATATGCTTGTTAAATTCCAGAATTGTACTAGTTTAGGCTACACAATATATCTCAACTATATAGCCATTAAAATATCCGTGTGCGTTTGTTTCAATAGCGAGATAACTGGAATGCATTATTTCATGGAAACTGTTTTCCAGGCATCATAAATTCATGCCTTGCATACCAGTAATATTGTCAGCCAATTTTATGAAGTCTCTCTGCAGTTGTTCTGTTACATCTTGCATATGATAGTCTCAGAGAATGTGATAAGCATCGTAACAATTAAATAAGAATGGACTGACAAAAATGTGCATTTATTGCCACTGGTATATCTGTTGCAATATTTAACAATGTTATCACAATCACATGATTATTCATTCGTATTGTTGTTGTAAAAGTAAGTGCATGTTCTATGATCAACACCATTAAAACACCAAAACAGAGAAACCATCAAACCACTAGCTGCCAAACGGTAATAGCAGGATATTTTTGATACTCTAGTTATGCAACATGGGCTGCACAGTGGCGCAGTGGGTAGCGCTGTTGCCATGCAGCAAGAAGGTCGTGGGTTTAAGTCCTACCATCGCCCTCTCGTGACCCCAGTAGGGATAAGCGTGTTAGAAAATGGATGGATGGATAGTTATGAAACATTTAAAAACATGTAAAACAATGTTGCTATCAAAATACAAATAGAGAAATAGTAAAGTATGTCTATACCTTGCAGAAAAAAAATAGAATAACCTGCCTAATATAGTTTTTGGGAATTTATACAGCGAGATAGTAATGTTTCAGGAGATAGTGTTCATGAGCATGGTGACAACTTATGTGAGTCTGAGTCACTTTACACAATTGATTGTATATATATTTTTATATATACTAAAAGAGAAAACCAATGAGTGATAGAAATCTATGTTTTTTCTTGGTGATTTATAATTTAATGTGGTTGTGCCTTTCTTTGGAATGTGATTCAGCCTATACAATGTCAGGTTGTGAAATGATCAGCCCTAGGAATAATTTCCATTGCAACCTTCCTATTTTTCAGCAAAGCAAATCTCCCACGATCAGACAGATATACTATGAGTTCCTCTACCTAGTTCAACTTTCATTTCATCCCTCCCAAAATTACCCAGAACATACTGCGTCTTACCAATGTGCAAAAACGTTTCTGCGTCTTCTGATAATTGAACCCTTGTTGTGTGTTTTTATTCATAGAAGAGATAGATGAGGGTCTTTCAGATGGAGCCATCGCCGGCATTGTCATCGCATGCCTTGTTGCAGTTGGAGTTGCCATCGCCTTGTTCTTCTACTGCAGAGCGAAAGTACCGTAAGTGCCATTTTCCTTTGGCTACATCAAGTTGGTAAAGCAGTTTGGACGATGGACAGATAACCATCAGAATAGATAACCAGTGTTCAAGCAAGTTTCTAAGAGCTGGACTGGTATTGACGTGTGTGAATACCAAAATCCCAAGTTCATTGTTAGTCTTGTGCTTCTTACACGCTTAGGGTTTATGTTTTAATAGATAGACATTTCTCTAAGCCGAGGACAGGATCAATGTATTTTGGTTTTAGTTAATGCAAACGGTCCAAGATAGGTTTTTAGTCAAGTTCTTCCACAGAAAAGGGAGTAAATCATCTTTTTTTGGAGCTAGTTTGTGCACAGAAGAACTGATTGATACGGTAGAACAAAAGGTTAAACAGAACTCTTATTGTCTTAAATATCTATGGGCCTATTCTTGGTGGATCTAAGGGCCAGTTGAAATCAGAACAAATTGAGACACATGTGTCAACATACTTAAAAGCAATGAAAGAGTGAATTGTTTTAGTGCGGGGTGTGTTTGGCTCTGTCGTTGTGACTGTTTGTCTCTATAACTGACTTTCCCTTGAATACAAGAGAAAGCTGTCATTGAGGTTTTTGCTTCTGATGAAACAAAAATCCTTTTAGTTCACTGCTTCTTGCTGGTTCTTTAGAATATCTTTTTTCTTTTTGTGTTTCTCAATATGTTAAGCACTTTGTGACATTCCTCTCAATTTGGTGCCTTGCAACATGTTGGGATGATGTACAAATGTGTACAGATTATATGGTTTCTAAACTGTATAAAGATAGGCCATCATTTACCACATAAAATTCCTTTTGTTGCATCAAAATATTTCACCACTGTATCCGGTTCTTACACCTACAAGAAAGCTGGTGAGACAGACTAAACTCTGCACCAGTAATTAAATCTTAGAATGTAAAGAGCAGCGCCGGCTGTCAAAATATGCTCCTTTTTCTTGGCATGATCAGTAGTACCCATTAAAAAGGTTATAGAATAAACCAGAAGTATGGTTTCAATTTCTAATTTAGTGTTAAAGGTTTTTTTTGTCTTGAAGATTTTGATCAGTAGTCCTTGACTTACTGTTTTCATATATATTCATGGGGAGGAAAAGTTACATGACTCAAAAGCAAATTGCTCTTAACCAGTCTTCAAAATGTGCAGCACAAGAGAACATACCATTCAATGTTAGGCAGGTGTGTACTGAGGTTCATAAGTCAGGAAAATACAAAACACAGCTTCTCACCTAAAGTGGTTAATACAAACAAGGAAACAAAGATTTGAAAAAGCTTCAAACTACTTAGGCAAAGGGAGATAATAACTTTCAAGCTCATAATTAGAGAACTGCAGAAAAGGGAGGCATTTCGGGCTCACCAGTTCTCTATTCTAAAAGAAAAGAAAAAAACAATGAAAACATTTTACAATCCACCATTGCTTTTTTATTGTGGAGAGCACTGTAATAAATGTACAAGTTAGACTTTTGCACACATTAAGATTGATTTTGCAACAGATGTAACAGTTATAGGGAGAGCTTAGTCTGTGACACAGCTGTCCTGGGTTCAACCCCAGCCTGTGGACCTTTGTCGCATGTCTTTCTCCTCTCTCTATGGGTCACGTGCACTTCCCCTGCCCCCAACATTCCATTTCTAATACATTTTTGCAAAGAAAACAGTGAGATGTACCCATTTTTGGAGTTCACTAGAAGTTAGCAGGTGCACTCTGGTGTAATTTTTCTAGTAGAACTGGCCCAGTGTGAGATTGAAATATAACATTGGACAAAAATGTTCATGATTGCCATACTTCGGAAGTATGGCAGCCTCGCCTCTGTCAATCTGCCCCAGGGTAGCTGCGGCTACTAACATAGCTCACCACCGTCAGGGTGAGAATGGCTGAATGACTAACTGAAGTGTAAAACGCTTTGAAGTTGTTAGACTAGTTTAAGCACTATACAAGTACAAGCCACTTACCATTTACCAATAACCACTAAATTTAGTCAGAGTTTTAAGGTGCTTGTCGTACAGAATATTACACCTTTTGAGAAATACCAGCAGAAACAAGTTGGCCAATTTATTGCTCTGTGTGCTTGAGTAACTGATATGTGCCACTCCTTAAGTTTCAACATTACTACAGCTGGCTTTATCACATATATAAATATTTTGAAACAGCTGAATTTGTCTTTGTTGTAATCAAGGGTTTGGTGTTAGGAGCCTTTATTCTGCCAGAGGACGAGCTGTGCACAGCAACAGGTGGGGGAGGGCCAGTGCTACGCGTGCCCCTTACAGCCATGGGAGATTCTGCTCACTTCTGTATTTTCACAGATATCTAATTAAAAAAACCAATCAATCATAGGAACAGCTTAACAGAGAATTTGAGCCGAATTATTAAAAAGCTTAAGCAATGATTTGAGACCATTGTTTCACACCTCCTATGTCACATTCTCTACAAACACCGGCAGTAACATTACACCACATTCTGTGGCGTTTAAACACACTGGACCTCGACAGAAACTGTCACCGTGACACAGAGAACAAACGGGTGAGTCAGTGAGAGATGTTCACATTCCTCACTTCAGGTTCTGGAGCCGAAGAGTTTACATACAGCTGTGGTCTCAAAGCAAAACATACATAAAATGGAAAATGAAATTGGTTTGCTGCTTTTAATTATTTTTCATCTGTACTGCAAATTACATTTCTATTACTTTTTTCATTTCTAGATGAAAAGATAAAATAAAATAAAAAGGCTTATTAATTACATAGACTATAAAAGTACGTTATCGGCAAGATTCAAAATTCAACTCGCCTTGCTGTGGGAGCATATAGCAAAAAGCCATCCAACCTGTCTGTCCACTCCAGAGATCTCCAGAGAAATAGACAAAGTAAAGGGTAAATATGTTCTTTCAGTTCAAGGGAGACTTTTTTGTGGCACGACGACAGCCAAAAATGTGTGAGAATTGTTTTAGCATTCCCCGGAAGAATTTATGTGTAAATTGTAAAAATAAATAATAAAAAATTGTGGTATTTTTAGTGTCTACCTTGAGGCTGTTAAAATGATCCCCTACAACTGTTTGTAAATGTAGGGTGTGAGTGTCAGATCGTGTTCTTTAACTAACCCTCTCCCTCCTTCTTTGGCATATAACAAATCTCCTGTCAGGATTATCTGATACTACAGGGGTCATCAGGTGTCAGACCTGGAGGTGGTGGGGGGATGTTCTTCTTTAAAGCACCTTCTAGGCCCCCGGGGCCTTCAGAGATAATCGCCTCTCTATCCTTTTGTTGTATTGTCTTCATCAAGCTTCCATGCTGTTTACATTGAGGGGAAATTGATTTGCACGGAGCAACATAGATTTCTCTTCGGAGTTGTGTCTGGCAGTTGTGCGCTGAGAGCAAGAATCCAAATCATAAATCAAGGACTTCATCCTTCTCCCTAAAGGTTCTTTATTCACTGAGCCTACAATTGTGCAGCACTTCCTAAGAAAGGATGCAGGTTGTTTTTATGAGATGATGAGATTGATTCTATCTTGGTTTCCTACTGCTCCTGTCAGGATCTTTTGTACATAGATTTGCTTTTAGGGATTTGGTTGGTCAGTCGTTGAGCTCTTTAATCTAATCTTGAAAAGCTACTCTGCACCAGGGCAGAGCAACCCTGCAGCATGGTTACCATGGTGGCCTAAAGAAATGCTTTGCTATGTGATACAAGAGCGAAACCCAAACAAACCTGGCTAGCCCTCTAATCTTGCAATTCAGACCTTAGCGGCACACCGCAGATTGCTTTGGTCAAACAAGACATTTAAGAATGTTCTGTGCAGGCGGAAGGTAAGGCAATCTAGGAGTGTTGTCAAAGAGGTCGAGAAAGACAATGAAGGAACTAAATAATAATTGCATTCAACTTTCTTAAGGCAGACCATAGAACTGTCAGCGGTAGTGTCAACCAAAATGGAGACAGAAGGGGACAGACTTTACCATAACCTGTCCTGGCAGTATAAAAACATTGTGGTTTAGCTGTAAACATGTTGACCAAAAAGAAGATAGAATTTACCCATATTTTTATAATGGTGTATGGCACATTTTTTCCTAGCTGTCTGTTGACCTGTTTCCTCGTTTTTGTAATTTCAAAGTCTTGAAACTTAAATGTATCCGAGGTTGGCCTCTCAGTTTTATTTCCTCTCATTACTTTTACTATGACGTTGGCTTTGGACTATAATCTTATTTTCCTAACAGACTTCCACTTGTTGGGCTCTTTAGTACCAAAAGGAAGTTCTGTAGTCTACTGGCCTTGCATAGTTACAATATTTCAATCAAATAAAGTACTTCTGGGACATTGTGGAATAGATTTGTGTCATGAATGTTCAGCCAAAAACAATTTGGTAAACTTCGAGGGGAGCATGCTTTTGAGTGGCTGCCCTAAAGTTGTTGCAGGATCTGCTTTTGCATGTCAATTAAGCCTCTTCTCTTTCCGAGTTTAAGAATCTTCTCCAAATATATATTATTTGCTGAAGTCTTTGGCACATTTGAAGAGGTTTGACACTATTTTGAAGAGGTTTTACACTATTTTTTTAAACTTTTCTTACATTTAATTGTAACTTGCGTATGCACAGCACTTTGTGGACCATGATTTATTTTTGCTTTATAAATAAAAGTGGTATGATATGGTGCTATCATGTTGATATGGACCTAAATATCTGGTAAGCACGTGTGCATTAAAACGTCCTGCTTTTGGAGGGAAATTGCGCAACAGCGTCAATGGACTGAAAGTCTTAGGTCAATCTTCCTGGTAATCAAATCTTTTGTAACTGAGATGAAAAAAAAAATGAGAAATAGACTAAGCTTAAACTTGAAACTTGGGAGGGCTACACATCCATGTCTTCAAAAGTTTAAAATGAAGATCAAGTTCCCTGATAATAAACGGTTTTATACGGATCCTGAATGGCAAAAGGAAGCACATAGATTAAGCTGCAGGTGCACACTGATAGGAATTTACAAAGAGCCAGCGCCTCAACTTGTGCAACACCATAAAGCCACCCATGTGAAACGTTGCACAATTCTTTCTATGATGTTCAGTGGATAAAAATCTATAAACAGTCAGAACCCATTTTCTTTTTGTCAAACATTTAGCAGTTATATTTCAGAGCAGGTTAAACAAGCAGCTACCTTGTGTGTATTTAAACATTGAAGCAAACAACCGACCGACAAAACAGTGTGTCGTACATCTCCCTTTTTGAACATTTCAAAATAAAAAGTGGATGCATTGATACTTCATTTTAAGCAATATTATCAAACTCAAATTCCATTGAGAGCAAATTTCAGGTATTTAACGCTACTTTTTGTCAAAACCTGCTGGCCACATTATTGAAGAGTAATGTAGTTCAGTCAAGGTATCCATAGTGTGAGATTTTAGACATGTGTGGTTTGCTTTGAAATTCTTGGTATAACACCAAAGATCTTGATAACTGTGTGGTAATGGAGCCTCGGTTTACTTAATGCAGGGGTCTGAAACCACATCCTGACAAATGTCAACGTACAAGGGGCCCAACAGGAACCGGCACCCTTAAAGAGGAAAAAGACAACCCATTGGCAGAAATTAATTTCTACAGTGACTAGCAGAAGTATTAACAGCCGTTAAATCCTCTCACTTTTTATCCCATCACCACCCCAAACTAAGGGAAAGGAGGGCATTGGTCAGAGAAGTAGACAAGAGACTCTAGAGAGTCTTCGGAGATCCTCTGCTAAAATGGGAGTGTCTGTCAACAGGACAACTAGTAGTTTGTTCCATCTACAAACCTGACATTTCTAGTGGAGCAGCAAGAAGAAAAAACATTCTTGAAAGACAGTCATAAAAACTCCTATTTCAAGTTGTCAAAAAGACGTGAGGAAAACAGCAAACCTGTTAAAGTTGCTCTAGTCAGAGACAAAAATTTAACTTTTTCGCTTGCCTGAAAAACACTGCATAATGGAAAACTGAACAGTGCTGATCACCTTAAACAAGCCACCCCCACTGTAGAACATGGTAGTGGCAGCATCGGGTTGTGGGATGCTTTTCTTCAGCAGGGAGAGGAAAGCCTGTCAGAGTAGATGGGATGAGTGGAGTGAAATACCTGACAGCCCTTAAAGAAAGCTTGCTGGTGACTGCAAAAGACTTGAATCTTGGATGGGAGTTGACCTGTTAGCAGGAGAACCAAACATGAAGCATACAGCATACAACCTTAACATACAGCTAGAGCAATGGACTGGTTTAGATCTAATGATATCCATATATTAAAATGGTCCAGTCAAAGTCCACACCTAAATCCAGAAGTGGGTAGAGTAGCCAGACATTTTACTCAAGTAAGAGTAGCACTATGTCAACATATTTTTACTCAAGTCAAAGTAAAAGGTAACCAACCAAGAAATGACTCAAGTAAGGGTAAAAAAAAGTATTTGGTAATAAGGAGTAAAAACATATTTAATATTTCACAATGATGTAATTGGTCTGGCAAAAATATTAAATTATAAACAAGTTCTGACAATTCAACAACTAACATTTTTTTTTACAAACAATAACAATTACAAAGTAACAAATTGAGGCAGAAAAATTACTTTTCTAAACAATGTTTTTCAACATAAAACTTATGAAACCAAGCAGTTGATGCATATACAGTAAGTTATGACTTACAGTAAGTTATGTGCAAAGTACTTAATAACAATATCTGCTATATGGTTAGTTGACCTGGAAATGGCTTGATGAGGTCAGCAGAAAATACCATTAAAACAACCAAGCAAGTCTCACCTTCTGGTGCCTTTTTGTTTGAAACAAGTCTGTTCTTCATTGAGTAAAGTTACACATAGTGGATAGAGTAGCTATAAATCTTACTCAAGTAAAAGTAAGAAGAACAGTGCAGTAAAACTACTCCTAGAAGTACATTTTGTTCAAAAAGTGACTCAAGTAAATGTAACTGAGTAAATGTAACTAGTTACTACCCACCTCTGCCTAAATCCATTTAAGAATCTGTGTAAATACTTAGAACAATGTTGTCCACAGAGGCTCTTTAACAAATCAGACCAAACTTTAGCTATTCCGCAAATGATGAGGAAAGGTTTCGGTTTCTAGATGTCCAAAACTAATAAAGACAAAAATAGACATCTATAGCTTTCTTTATATTTTGCAGACACGCACTACATTGTTTTGGGCTGCTGCATGAAATTCCAATATGATGATACATTTTAGTCTGTGGTTGTAACGTGACAAAATATGAAAAAAACTTCAAGTAGTATGGATGAATTATCAAGGCTCTGAAATCAGTAACTCACTGTTTTTTGCTTGTCTTTGTGTATTGTTAATGGTTGGGGGACGGAACTATAACCTCAGAGTTAAAGAGGGTATCCATTCAGCAACGCTCACTTGTACGGACAATGTTTGACTACCTAACCCCATTACTAGGAGAAAAATGATGCATGGATAGCGAACTGACAAATGACCTGCATCTAGACCTATTAAGATATGGGACATTTTGAAAAATGTGAGCATTTTTAATAAGTTGAGTTACTTCTACTTAATATCCTCTTCGCTCTTCAGGGGACTACCTATAAGCAGCAGTTTGAAGTCACATAAAAGAGAAAGCTGTTTAAAATGTTTAACATTGTAGATATGCTGTTAAAGACTAACAAACTGAGCGACTTTTGTCATCACATCCATTTAACATCTTAACGCAAGCTGGGTTTGACACAAAGAAGAAGTGAGAAACAAAACACACAAGGAAGTCACTAGCAAATGTGGTCAGTTTTGCTTCCAGTTCAGGTTAAAGTGCTCACCGTCCCCACATGCTTCCTCTTGCAAGTGACCCGGTTGTTCAGGATTAGCTTTGTTTGGTGTTGTGCAAACATAGTCTGAGTGCATTCCCTTCCTTCCTCAGGTGTCGATCTCAGTCAGCACACAGCTATGATGTGGAGAATAGGTGAGTGGGGCTACATGAAGACTATAGAGGAAATGCATATAGCGCTTCCTTGTAACACACAAATTGAAATTTGAATTACAAACTAAATCAAATGTTTATGTCTCACAGAAATAGTTGATATTCCGGAGGCGTACATATCTAAAGCAGTAATACAATTTCTACTATAATGTAATTAACAAAAAGCCTGATAGAGATACATTATAGATTAATCCAAGTAGGTTGTAATATCTGTTTAATGTTGTTCCTGTGCCATTGGCTTGCCCACGTTTCTTTTTGTATAGATGATTAAATGTTGGGGAATAGTTAATATTCTAGAACCTATGACAATAGATACCTTGTGAGCGGTTAAACCAGTCAGCGCTGTGAACCTGCCGACTTGTGCTGCTTCAGTTTGACTGTTGAAAGCGTTTGCTTGTTTTTTAGCTGGAGGCAAATCCTTCGGCAGCTAGGTCAGACAGTGTTGTCGGATTCTTATCTCTCGAGTGCCTTGCGTTGCAAAGAGCATTTGTGTTCATGGATACACAAGCTTTGAAGTTCATCTTCAAAATGGGACATCCGTATTTGGTGGCGTCACTGAATGTGTGTTATACAGTTTTGTTTTCTTAATTGCAAACTGCTTCAGGACGAAAGTATATGTTGCACTGACCAAGCTTCTTGGGTTTTAATGTTGCAAAACCTGTTTGACAAACTGTGATCAACACAGTGCCTCTGTTTCTTGTCAGTTTTCAGCAGTTGCAATAAAAAAAAGGGTTTGGTGTTATACTAGCTGAACCTCTTACGTACACAATCATAAAAAAAAAAACATATTTTATTACACCTCTCTACGATGCTGATTCATATAAATTAGCTGCCTGGTGGGAAATCCCAGACACCCAACATCCATCAGTCATAATTAGAAGTTTGATGTGGAACTACATGCTTCCAGCCTTGAAGCCTGTATCTACAATTAAGTACTATTTGTCTTCTTACAAAAAGCACCAAGCACCTGATTTTGTTTGTTTTTATATGGTTAGAAAAAAAACTTTTTTTTTTTTTTACAGGCAAAGCATGTCAGGACTGTTAACCTTACAAAAACAATTTTAGGGGGGATTTTCTCTTCTTGTTGGACAGACTTATCTGCCTCCTTGAAACAAGATGCACTTTTTCATCGGATCACCGCATAAATCTCATTTAGCAATCACTGAACGATTTACTTGTATTGGATTATTAGATTATGCTGTAATTTGACTGTGTCTAATATGTTGTAGAAAATTTTAATTTGATCTCTGTTTTACTCTCAAGTCTGATCGGACATCTTATGTATCTTCCACCATCTTTAAGAAAACTTCCTGCCATTTGTCGCATATCGGCGCCATCGGTGTTGTTTTTCTGTTTCTTAGCAGGGCAAGTCTTACGTTTAGAAAGAATTGCCGGAATCTTGGTATCATGTCTGAGCTTGTCCTCCTTAGTCCTCCTTTATTGCATATTTTAGTGTCCTTTTCATCTTCTTTCATTTTCTTTCCACCTTACTGAGTCATAGCAGCCACATCCTTTTCCTCTTTACTTCAAGCGTTATATTGGCTAATGGCCCTTTTCACACCAATTGAATATGATTCTGCGATGAGCTGCTTTATTTTTGAGTGGCTATATTTCTGAAGTGAGAAGTGTTTTCGGGAGTCATTGAGGTGCTTTAGGGACAAAAACGAGCAGCAACAAAACAACTTTACCAGCACAAGAGCTGAAATAAAAAAGAAAAACAACAAATCTGTATCCTCATTAGTTCTCTACAAAGGTTGACTTTGTAGAGACCTAATGAGAAGTAATCTGTCTTCTAAATGAGCTACATCGATCCTGGTTTTTGGATCTGTTTGAGTTTGTGAATTATCAAGCAATTAAATCCATACCAATGTTTGGGATGTTCTGAAACTTAGAGTATAGGCGTAAATTTAGGGATTATTGAAAGTACAGTTTGTGAGGTCAAAGTTTTTTTGGCCAATATTATAGAATAGAATAGCGGTATCTTTCATTGTCTCTCAATGGCAGATCTCAACTGTCATCTATCTTGATTTTTTTTATTAAATAAAGTGTTATATAACCTATAATACAACCATTACATGTTTACCTGTGATTTTTTTTCCCCTTTTTTTTTTCACTTCCTTTGAACCCTGTTGTTTTGTCTGTTACTACTCTTATCAGCAACAGGAATAATGTGTCACAGTTTCAGTGATAACGTACAGTGATTCAGCGAAGAGGTATTTCCAGTGCAGGATTTGCAGTTTTATAACGTCTCTCCCTGCCTCCCTCCCTGACTGCACCTACAAGGTCACATGGTTGGTTTCATGAAGGCAAAATAAAAAAAAATTGGTATATTAGGTGGTAGATTTGAGTTAAACAGGTGAGGATTAGAATGAAAGACTAATTTAATTTGTAAACCTACCTGATAGTTGATGATTGTAGTCCATTTGATCAGTTATTGAACAACTCGCAGATCTTACACCATCAGCGATGTTTTCAGCTGTTGTCAGCGACAACACTCAAGTGTACCTGCAGTTGAGACTTTTTAAATGTCAAAGATAACTTATTTTTACCAGCTTAAAGGGATTTGAAGTTATTTGAAGTTAGGGCTGGACGATTTAGGAAAAAAGCATATTGATGAAATGGAAATCATATTGGTCGATATAGATAATTATCAACAAATTCAAAATATACATTTTAAGTGCAGCCCTGGCCATTTTATGCTGTTGCTTTGCGACCTATTTTTAGATACAGAAACAAACACTGAATTCGAACTCAACCCTTTATTCAATCAACTTTTTACCAAAACTGCAAGTTTTTAAAATAGAAAAAAAAATTGCGCCCTCTCTGAACTCTTTGAAGGGGGCGGAGTTTGTGGACAAAGTGTTCCTGGGTCTGCATTTGTGATTGGTTGGGAGGATGTAATGACTGTAGTATTAGCCTATATGGCTAGGTGTATAAGGAAGGAAAACTGTTATTCTATTGAGCTTATAGTTATTGGATTATCGTCCAGCCCTATTTGAAGTCATAATCAGACTAGTTTCTTTAGTTGTTGTCATACTGCAGTAAGTTTTTAGAAAATGAAAGAAATACTTAGTGTAATAGAACTTAAAGCTGCCAGAAGGGGGTGAATGTTTCAGGAGATTTGAGCCATGACTAATGGATGTACCAATTAGTCAATTTCCCAGAGAAATCTAAAGAGTCACAAAGCTTTGCTTCATTTGCCCAGAACATACCATCTTTGGTATTGTTGCACAAGTGAAAGTCTGTTGCAAAATCCAAAAGTTGGTTCCACTCTTAAAGCAAACTGGGTGCCTCCAACGGACTGATGCAGCTGTAGTACACATACTTTTTTTCAAAGCAACGTAGGCATTGTTCGTCTTAGAAAACAGCCACCGGTTAATATCCCCCAATCTCTGGAATTAACATTTTCAGTTTGAGTTTTTCTATGTTGCTAAAGTCAGCTTAAACATTAGCCCTTATCTAACTAGCTGTTAGCCTTATACCACACTGATCATTTATAACATCGTCTGCCAACTCAAAGGGATACGATGTGGTGGAACCTTTAATATCGCTTCAAAAAACCTGAATTATTCCTTTGAAGACTGCTTTTATGCTGAACAAGGGATGGCCTGCTTTAGTAGAAATTATACTATTTCATTTCATTCAAGGCACAATTTAATGGTGTGTGCATGTTTTAAAGCTCCACCAACATGTCCCATTCCACGGAAATGGGATTTTCTATTAAGAACAAATTTACCCGGAGGTTAAATTTATTTCACATTTTAGGTGGATAGAGGGCTCCAAATTAAAGTTAAGAGTTTGTAACTGTTCTAAAGATTTTCTGTTATTTTAAAAACTCAACAGCACAAGTATTTTACAATCCAGTTTGGATCTTCTGCTCCAACCACCAACAACTCACTGGATTACAAATGACATAAATAGATATAAAATGACCTCTCAAATCATATCGTCATCGCAATGAGAGCAAATCTCTGAGATATCACCCATCCCAAATGTGTCAAGGAAATAATGATGATAACACTTTTTTCTTGTTGTTTCATCTTGATTTTGAACCAAATGAAGCATGTTAGCATTATGTTTGATCCATGTGAAAATATTTGTCTTTTCAAGTAAGGTATAGATTGAAAGAAGGTCATATTTTGTCCCCTCCTGCCCTCAGAGCCAATCTCGCAAACTGTCAGCGCTAATCACTGTTTCTGTTGTGTGTTTTTTTTTTCAGTGTGTCGTCACCATACTAAAGATGTCCCTCTGCTGGTAAGTCTCACTGATAACTGTATTTTTATGAAGTCATGCACTCAGAGGCATTTTGTTAGTTTGATAGAAGGGTTGAACAACACCCATTTTGAACTGATAAGATGATGATGCATTTCTGAAATGTTATGTAATGTGCATTTTTTTCATTGCAATCATGCAACAATCTGGCTTGAAAACTGATCCTCCTGAAAAAAAAAAAACATCATTGTGCTTAATACACACCAAAGGCCATGGATTCCTCTGTGTGTGTATTAAAATGTCATTTTTTTTCAAATGTATGTACAGAAGTTCATTGGGATAACGGCGTAGTGGCATGTGTTTTCTAGTCCGCTCCATCACACTACCTTTTAATGAATTGAAATAATCCATATTATTAATATTTGAATGGTGTGAGAACTTGGGTCCCCTTTGCTCTGCAGAGATACAGCACAAACCTTTGAAATATTTCAGTATGTATTCAACATCAAAGGCATTTAAACAAATATTACCTGTTTCAGTTCTGCCGATGGATAATCACCCCTAATTTTAGTCCACAGTAACTCCCCACTCATGATAATCATGACAATATGTTTATCTGGTTGTTATTTGGGTTTGATGATGTAAGTGGGAGAGCAGTAGTTACCAAGGCTGTCACCGCTTTGCGTATGCAGCCTTGAGTGTCTCTACTTGCAGTAGCTGGGTCATAACTGTGTTTGAGGCTTTGAAACAAGACCACGTCTGAGCCATGCAGCTTTCCTTTTAAAGCGTCTACCTTCGGCGTCTTCTGTCGTTTACTGAAAGCCATTTGATCTGCCAACGCAAGACCACAGATAAGGATAGATAAGTCAAAGCAACCAGCAGCTGCCAACTTCTCGTGAGAAAAAAAAGATCTTTTGAAGCTAACATCTGCAGGTTTTCTAATGCTATGAGGTGCAAGACAACTTAGAAGCACAAAATTCAACATTCCATTATATACATGCAGCTTTATTTTTCAACCAGCTTAGTGACAGGTCAAAAGCTTTTTACAACAAGGTAAAGCCTGAGATGGTGCTTCACTCTTAAGATTGGAAACATACTGGAAACAAGGATTCTTCTAACTGCAGTATCCAGAAATGGCCTTAAAACTTTAAAGCAAGCTGTATGGTTATGTACTCGCATACAGTATGAACCATCAAACACAGTCAATTGTTTAAGATATTCAATCCAATTCAATACATTTTTATTTATATAGCACAAATTCACAACACATATGATCTCACGGCACTTACAAAGTCAATTCTATCAAATCATACAGATTGGTCAAAGGTTTTTGTCGAAGAAAGCCCAACAGAATGCATCAAGTCATTGACTTCCAGCATTCACTCCTCCTTAAAGAGCGCATTGCCGCAGTGGACAGTTGCCTGCATTGTGTCGCTTACCTTGCAGCAATCCCTCATACCAAGCATGCATGTAGTTAGAGTGGAGAGGAGAACTCCCCTTTAACAGGAAGAAACCTCCAGCAGGACCAGGCTCAGTGTAACGACCGCCTGGGGGTTAGAGAAGTGACAGCAAGCACGCTTTTATTTATTTATTTATTTTCAGCATTTGCATTTTACCATAGGCTCTGCTGCCGCGATCCATACCGATGAAGAAGTAGCGTACTGTATGTTCACTCAGGTGTGACAAGGCTGTAATTTGTGCTTCTGTTTCATGTGCAAAGCACACCTTGCGTGATAATTTCAGGAACTATCCAAATGAAGCCTTACTTCTATTAATAGTTATTCTGACGTCTTACTGAAGAAATTTATGCCACAAATATACTGTATATCAGTTATAGTTTGCTGTGTTACAGCTGTGCAAAGTTAGCTATAAATAGCAAAAAAAAATGATTTTATCTGCTTTTGTGACACTGACTCCTCTCTTTTGGTTTCTGTTTAGGTCGATGACACCCTCATGTAGCTGGGAGGAGTGCCTAGTGGATCCTGCTGGCTTCCTATGAACAACTCGTCCAACCAGCCTCTCTGCTTTGCCTCTCTCCTTCTCCCTCTCTCTGACGGACAAGGATTATGGAAATTTGGTTTTACTGGAACCCAAGATCATGTTAAGATTTGGATTACAGAACTTTTAATTTTACTGCAACTATTTTCAACTTCATTCTTTTCACTAGTAACCTGACCCACCTTTCTGGATCGGTTCTTTCTTTGTCCGTCAACATGTTAACAGACTTCCTCCCTTGACTTAGGTCTGCCCTCCTGTTTTCTTTTTTTTGGGGGGAACACCGATATTTCTGCTGTGGAGATGCTTCCTTGTCTAAACCTCATGGACTGACGATTGCAATGAGTTACTGTTTTTATCGTACTGGTTGCATGGCTGATCACAACCACGGAAGCCACACAGGCAGAACTTTTGGCAGTCTAGCAAAAAAAAGTTGCAAGAAAAACTGTTATGGTTTGCTTTATCTCACTGCCTGTTCCAGGCGGGTGGAGTTACCCAGATAAGGACTCTTCAAGCACAGTGGAGAGCTGAATATATTTCTCTGCACTCCAGAGTTTTTAAACACAATACTTCAGTTTGTTTGGTGCTCAACAAAGCAGAAGAAGTTTTCAGCCACACCTGCTTAGTCAACCTTTTATTTATTTATACTATGCTGAGGTCACTGCAGTCAGTATCTCTCCCTCAACCTGACATCTTTGCTTAGCAGTACTTAAAAAAAAAACACTACTGTTGTATTTACCAAAATTGCCCATGTCCCATTTATAGTAGCGGTGCAACATTATTCTTTAAAATATGTGTATATTTGTTACCATAATTTTCAAAATCCCCAGCGTGTGTAAAAGAAAAGAACACATATCCAAAAATTCCCCATTTTGCATGCAGATGTTCACTCCATGACATGAATGCAGTCCAACAGAAGCAACACATTCTCCTCAATGAAGACAGTAATTGCTTTCTATGCAACTCTTTTCAAAGTTGCCAAGTCATTAACCCATGATGATAAAGACTGCTTCAGAAGGAAAAATAAATACGTCTGTAATACCCTTCCTATTTAGAAAGTATATCAGAAACAAAATGTGTTGAGATTAGTGTTTCTGCAGTTTTAGGGCTTGAATAATGCGACATCTTCTTTTTGTGCCACCTCATTCGATATTTTACTCCTTTGCAAACCCTGCTTACCCTATGCACTGCTACTGCGCATACTATGATAACCAATGTTAAAGCAGATTTGCAGTTCATATACACAGTTTCCTCAAACAAGTGTTACTCTGTAACCTTAGCTGGTTCCCTTGCAGCTATAAATCCTGTACTTTTACATACCGTTCTCTCCAGCTCAGGATCCCCCACCCCAGGATTCATCCTGTCATTTTAGAGAGAACAGACAGAGGAGGAGGGAAGGGTTAAATACGGTGCAGACAGGACTCAACAAGCAGGGCCACTTAAAAGGTTTGAAGGAAGACGGGAAGAAAAAGTCAGCGGGAAGCTGTTTTGCCTCTCTCAAATTCGTCAAGGATTGGAGGGAAAGTTTGATGAGCTGTCAGTGTGCTGCTCTTTTTTCTAACTACAACTGAAAAGACGTTTTAAGCAAAAATTATAGTTTTTAATAGTTTAATTGTTAAATTACTCCTAATATGAAAAAGACTCGTGAAAAAGATATTTGTGGTATTTTTGAAGTTCAGCATTTAGCTGTTTCTTCATGAGTATTTTGTCCACAGGCTTTGTTATTTCTGACTTTCTGTGGTTGATGGTTTTGTTTGATCTCGGACTTCAACCTGCACTGATCTCCAGTAAGAAAAGTATTTATTTTGTTAAGTCTAAGAAAAAAAAATCTTTGGAATAACTATCTGTAGATCATAGCTTGTAAGTATAGCACATATGCAGAAAATCATTGTTGTTTATGTGGGTTATATTTCAGTTTGAGTTCTTAGTGAAGACATAAATGACCACAGGTCAGTTTTCCCCTTCACAAATTAGTACCACTGTTTTGTACACAAACTTTATTTCCAAATTTCTCCGAATTCCATTCTGTATTAGTTTATTTATTTTGGTAGTTTAGTAATTTATTAAAATTTCCAAGTAAATATTTAATTTTGGCAATGAATTAGTCATGGAACACCTCAAAACTCTAACAAGGGAAGTGGTGGACATACCCAGGGCTGAATGTAGGAAGATCTGGGTCCCCTGCCAGTTTTAGTACCCTACTCAGGCAAATTATATTCCCGACTGCCATTTACAGTAGATTCTAAGTTTAATACATATCACCTTAAGATATTTTTCGTCTTGGCCAAACAGTTATGTTTTTTCTAAAACAATCTTTGTATTTGTCATTTTTCCTTATAAACAGCATACTTTCTAGAAATGTCTTTATCCATACAAAAACGTAGTAATCAGAGGTTGGTATAGGAAATTACTAAACAGCTGTCTATTGAATATATTACACAAAAACCCAACAAATGAAAACATGCCTCTGTGACTTATCCATTCATAAAAAACAAATATTGTCCAAGTCCTTCCCAGGGCAGGAACGAATTGCTGTATGGTGGGTACAAAATACCCTGTGGCAAGAGGTTCCTTTCCATACCTTAACAGTCAAATACAAAACCTATAAGTATGAGGAGACCAAAAGCAACAGTTTAAAATAGCCAGCACAGACTCAAACTGAGTATTGACAAGTTTAAAACATATTTATGGTTTGGGTTTATGATAGAATATAGACAAGAATGTATTAATTACAACATGTAAATATGATAGTTGTTGCCCAGAGGAAGACATGTTAATATGTTTTAAAAAGCACAAAACCTGCCCTCATTGTATATAAGAGATGTTGTATTCGCTGTACACAGATTTTGTGCCTTTTTTTCCCTTTTGGATTATATATGTGGGGTTTTAATTTCTTGTTACTGTTTAATATTTTTCAAAAATGTTTTGTTGATGTTTACAGAAGCGTTTTTGTCTTTTTTTTATTCTGTACAAACCACTAACAGTTAAAATAAAATGTACTAGGTCATAAATCATGTTCTTTGTAAAAGCCATAAAGTTTTTAGAAATATTTTCCTAGTTTTTATTTGTTTTATTTTTTATTTATGTTGTTTTCCTACCGTTCAAAGGTATTTCTTTTTGAATGGTGTACAAGGGGAAACAGCCAATTAGACTAGATGTGTGTCTTCAAACCATCCAATCACAGCGTTTGCCTGAATGAGCATGACACTGATCCACAGCTGAAAGAGTATTCTGATCTCATCTGCCACGCCTGAGACATATTTTAACACTTGTACGCAGACAGACCCATAGGAATCTGTCTTAACAAGTCATCTTGCTTCAGTTTCAGTTGAAAATCTTAAATACAAAACACCTTTATTTGCAATGAAACGTTCCACTCTGCTAATAGAAGAACAACCCATTGGTTCATTGTCTTATACTCACCAATTGAAGTTAATAAAGATGGCCGTGTTGGCCAAGACAGCTCAGTCATTCAGGTGTTTTATTTCTCATGGCTCTTCAGCGTTAAATTTTTAAGTAAAACCAAAATTTGTAAAACCAAAGAAAGATTTTCTGAAAATCTAGATTTTGGGTTTCATTAGATGTATGCTATGGTCATCAAAACAACAGATATCAATCCTTAAATGTGTCCTGTGTCAATCTATATAGCCTCTCAATTTAATCCTTTTGAATTTGATAATTAAAACAAATTAACATTTCAATCATTTTTTTTTGTTGAGATGCACCTGTCTTTAGACTGAGTGGGCACCAAATGATAACAGGGCACAGCATGTTTTAGATTTTAGCCCAGTAAGCTGACACATTGATATGTCAAAGACCCATTGTTAAAGGAAAAATTACAGATGACTCTGTCCTTAAAAAAATAAAAAAAACACCATGCAAGGAACAGGACCATTATAGATCCAATCTGGTGTGAAACACGTGTTTTGCTAAACCAGAGGAATAAACAAGTAGTTTTCTGTTAGATTGCAAATTATTTGTTAAAATACACTTCTTCTGAAGCATAACCATGACCCAGGGGATGCTGAAGCTTGCCATTTCAGTCGTTTGGCATCTTAGGGTAAGAGAGATACGAAACGACCTGAATTCACAAGTTACAGTCAAAGACGATTCAAAGTAAGACCACAGAAAAGTTCCTGCAGGTGGTGACATAACTCTTGGGAGGGTTAAGACATTTGACAGATGGTTTAAAATAAACATAAGTCACGCATAAGGATGTCCTCTCTGGATGAACTACAGCTTAATCGCCAGAAGAAGTTAAAGGTGAAGAAATATCAGTTCAGTTTCATTCAGACTAAGAAACCTTTAATCTGTGAGAAGTAGTTTGAATTAATGTTACTAAATACACTCACTGGCCACATTAATAGGGAGACCTTGCTAGTACTGGATTTGGGTACACTGTAGTCATAAAAGGGTGATTATGGTCAGCAACAATACTCAGGGAGGGTGTGGCACTGGAATGCTGCTCAACCGGTACCAAGGGCCCTAGGTGTGTCAAGAAAAGAGCCCCCACACCATCACACTATTACTACTACCACCCTCAACCACTGATGAGTTGAAGGATGGCTCAATGCTTTATGCCAAATTCTGGCCCCACCATTTATATGTTGCAGCAGAATCTGAGATTCAATGGACTTGGTAATATTTTTCCAATCTGTTCTTGTACAGTTTTGGTGGGTCTGTACAACCTGTAGCCCTAATGTCCTGTTGTCAGTTGATGGGAAACTTTCTGCAAGACCCGTCAGACTAGAATCACTGAGGAGGTTTCTATACAACAGAATCTAACAATTTTTTTGCAATTAAAATGTGATTCATGTAATTAATTACTGTCATTGGTATTTTATTACAAAAACAATCTTGTGTACTTGTAATAATCAAAAAGATATGTCATTGGAATGCCCTTGAGCCAGAAAAATAATTAAACTGAATAAGATTGAGAATCTTGTTATGTTATACATCTCTATGTTGTTTCTGAAGGGGGAGGTGATGGACGTAAAGCCTGTGTGTTTGATGTTTAGCATCAAATAAATCTGACATTTGCCATTTTTACTGTGGTGTCCTAAAAATATTGTGAACTCACTACACACCATTAGAAAAGGCTCTGTTAAGTATTCATGGCAAATCAGTGTCACGTTTTTAAGTTTTTATTTTTTAAGATTATAATTGACGCACCCTGAGACTAAACCGATCTCCATTTGATAACACATACTGGAAATATTAAAGCATGAAACTGAAATTAATATAAAATATAAACATACATATATAGTATATCTAACACAGAGCAAAATGTGAAATACAGGGACTGAAACCAAGTGAAAAAAGTGGATACATTTCGTCAATGGAAAGAGGGTGAAGGGTGGGTTAAGGTAGAAGGCAAGTACGTACACAGATTAACAGTTTATCACAGGGCCAACAGAGAGACACACTTATTTAGAATCTAATTAATTATTTAATTAGTCCAATTTGTGTGTTCTGGAGCTGTTGGAGAAAACCTGAGTGCCACAAGAACAACCATGCATGCAAAGTGAGAACATGCAAACCAGTTCTGTGTCAAAAGCAAAAATTGTGGCCTGGATCCCTGGAGAGAAGTTTTATAGCAGTGAGACAACAAGGGATCTTTTGACAACAACATCATTGACCAAAATGTAGAGAAATGAAAAACCCTACTGTGCCCTAATATGGATCTAAAATAAAACATGTTGGTCCATTTACCATTAGCATATAATTATAACATAAATCAATGTGAATTAATTCAGTACAATTAGTCTACATTAGGGGGTATCCAGATCTTCAAGAACTGGAGTCAGTATATGTTTTAGATGTGTCCTTGCTCTAAAAACCTAGTCTATATATTGCAGTCTTTATGCTTCATTGTGGCGTTCCTAATGCTTAAAACGACATTGAAAATATTTGTATTCAAGGTTTTCAGAAGTTTATGCTCCCAAGTGGTTTTTTTTCTGGGTTGAGTAATTCACTCCATATTCAATCATTGTAGATATTTTAGATTCCATATCTCTGTCCCTATGCCCCTATGTCTGGGTGTAACTCAAGTTGCAGCCAGCCATAGGGGCACCCTGGGCTGGGAGCCATAAAGCTCAATTCAAAAACCAATGGTACTGAGCCAAAACTATTTTTGGATATCTTTAAAATTATACAACTGAAACTCAGCAGCAAGTGCACAACAATCTTCCCATGCCGAATGGTACATGGTGGCCAAGTGGTTAACGTAGAGTGCTTCCTTCCTAGGGAAGGCTGTAACTTTCCCAGTTTGAATATCCACACCCTAAACAATGGGTTAATAACCTGGCCAGTCAGATTGATAATATGTAGCACTCTACGTTCTGTACATTATCATTCTGGGTCTGCTTCATTTGAACCAGTTTGGGGAAAGGAGGGACATTCAGCAGAACTCTCCGAGCTGATTGGACGAAGTGACACCTAGTGCCTGGCTACCAAAGGTTGGTTTTAGCCGATCACGGTATCAAATTAAATCTTAAACAGCAGGCGTTATGAGTAACCAAAGGAAGGTAAGCTAGTCAAAGCACATCTTGCTGTTCTACTATCAAAGAAGAACTCTTGGATTCTTATGAAACAGATGTGATAGCAGCAGCTACGTGTGCATCCTCCTGCGCCGTCATGTTTATGTTGGTTCAGCTGTGGGCTCGTCAGCTCTTGCTTTCATCGCACTGGTTTGACCCACCTTGAACCACAACACTGCAACAGGATTGGCCTGAACCGTTTTTGGTTCGAACACAAAGAGTTGAAGCTGGACAGATACAAGATGGATTCTCGTCTTTTTGAGAAAGCACAAATACCGCAAGAACTTATCTTGCAGGCAAGGTTAATGGTTTAAATGCAGAGGACACATTTGGAATGAAAGTTGCAATGACAAATAAAGTTAATTGGTATTCTTTAAAAAAAAACAATAACGCAAGAATATCTGATAATAATAATCTAGAAAGAGATTGGGATTCAAGATTGTGGCACTGTTTGCTCTCCTCTCCATTTTAGAGTAGGTTTCCCTGCCAACTGCAGAGATACTTCTAGTAAATTTGAATTAGATGCAATTGATGGAAAGAACTCCTCAGAGTCTCACTCTGTCCTCCATTAAACAGTATAAATATTAATTCCCTGGGGTTCAGAATTGCTTTGCAGTGTGTAAAGTGCCTGTTGGAGAGAACCATGTTAATGTCTGTGCTATCACCATGAATATGATTTTGCTTTGATGGATCCATGCCACTTAGCGACATCAAAAATGTTCACCTCACATGGTCCATCAAGAACAACCATTTGGGCAAAGCACAGTTTGGACATCTTCATTTCTGTTCACAGAAGATGGCATAATGAGCTCAAAAAGGTATATCACAATCTGTACATCAGAATCTGTACATCAGATAAGCTAAAGATTACTCTAACCCTAACACCAAAAAAATTAAACCATTTTCCATATTTCAGTTTACATTCAATTATGTAGAGGACCTACTGAAAATTTTATTTTTATTGTGATTCAACTAACTACTGAAACAAAGGTAATGGCAGAGAAAAAAATCCAACAGCACTTATTCCTCTTGTCATGATACTTGGATATTTGTGTTGTGATATTTCCTTTCATTAATGTTTTTCGATTGATTCACCTTTCTGGATTGTATTTTCTGTTTTTACTCCTTAAATGTTTATTTTCACTTATGTAGATTAGTTAGTGAATTCTGTTCTTAGTTCTTTCTATGTAATTTGGTATTATGTCCTGTTAGATCTCTCCTTGTGTTTCCTCTGCCCCTGTCTATTACCCCTCATTCACACAGACTCCATCATCCGTGTGATCTTCTTTCTGCTGCAAATAGAAGGTATTTTAGTAGATGTGGTAATTCCCACTGGCTCCATGCCACTGCAGTATAACAAACAGCCCTCCTCTTTTGACCGTCAAAAATACGGATCAAGTCTATTTTCGATGGAGGATGGACCAATAGGGGTAGATTTCTAAAAAAACAGATGAGCCAGATAGGAAGTCAGGAATGGGAAGACTAAAGTGGATCTGGAACATTTCAGAATAAGAGGGGAGGCGGTCTGGAAGCATGAACCAATCCCACGTGCATGCAGTGTGGATGCGGCGCATTTGCGATTGATGATGGAGCGGACATGGAACGTAGTCGGTGTGTAGCCAGCTTTAATCTCCCTCAGTTCTCTGCTCTCATTGTTCTCAACTGTCGCTCATTACTCATCTGTATACTTACGCCTGACCTCCTTGCCTTTACTCCTCACTCCCTCTGTGTTTAAACTGGTCAAACAGGGTAATCCCTTCTCTTTTACTGGCTTCTCTCTTACGTATCGCTCCATGTCCATTTCCCTGTCCCCACTCTGTTCTGGATTGCTCCTCTTACTGATGTAAGTTTACTTTTTTTGTTTCAATTAAACCTTCGTATTCAGTATGCAGCTTCTGAGTTCTTGTCTGATTTTTGTTCCTGCAAAAACCTCAACTCACGTGACACCTGGTTACACTGATTTCTGAGGACTAGCTGTTATTTTTAATCTCATACTTCCCTTGCTAGATCACAGAAGAGCCATTTGGTGTATGTGTGGGCAGATCAGGGTTGCCAGATCTGACTGACAGTTTCCAGCCCAAGCACAATGTAAAACCCACTCTAAAAACAGGCCAAAACTGACACAGTGGCAGCCATGAAACAAGTTCATAATTTATCATTTAAAAAGACCAATACCATTTCATAGTGAAATTTGATTAGCCAATGACTATTAGTCATTGATGATGTCAGGTTTTCATTATTGTAAATTAACTAACAAAATTAGTTTCAACAAGTGACGTTTTATCACAATGTACAGGTCTTTCACTTTCTTCACAGGAAATCAATTCTTCATAAAAAGCCACCACATGTTGTGAAAAGCAGCTCACATTTTAACAACTCGCCCAAAGTCATTATTTCCAGCCCGACGTGTTCAAAAAATGCCCAACTGGGTGGAAACCCGGCCAATCTGGCAACAATGGGGCTGATGCCTTTCAAAATTCCCCACTGACTCCGCCCATTAAGTTTATGGGTCAAATGGCTGCAGAGCAATTGTTTTCTGGCTTGACAGGTATATTTTGTACAAAAGACTTGTTCAGTTTGAACAAATACAATCCCAAACTATTTATCTTTCAAGAGACGCAATACCTGAATCTAATCTTGTGTTCAAGGTCATTTTAGTAAGCCTTCAGAAGAAAGAAAATGGTTAGAATGGGAGTGTTTTCTGGCTGTGGGCTTCCGCATAACCCTTCCATTTCTGTTCACACAGACAGTTCATGTTTTTGTCTTAGTGTGTTGAAGCCAGTACAGCTGACAGGACTGAACATGCCCAGCAGACCTTACTCAGGAATGTGCAGTGCGAAGATCATTACAGGATGGGAGGAAACGGGTGTTGAGTGGGGAAACGTAACTGACGAGAAATACTCCCTGATTAACTCCTCCTCTTCATCGTGACTTTCTAAGTAGAATGCCAAGGTGTGGCTACATGTGTAGTCAAATAGCCGTGTTAATTTATGCAAAAGTACAAGATTTATAGGTTAGAGGATTTATGAATGACTACACAAAACTAAAAATTGCATAAGGTAGAAGTATGCAAATAATCTAAGTTAATGACTGTCCAAAAATATTGATATTATAGCAGTAGGTTTAAGGCATGGAAAATGCTGAACTGCTTGTGTGAAACTGTGTTTTGTGTGACTACTTTTTTGAGTGTTTGATGAAGCTGTACATTCAGGGACTGGACATAAGAGGATAGATAGACAGACAGACAGACAGACAGACAGACAGAGAATTTGCACAAGGATATATAATTCTAATGTTACAAACCATTTTTTTAATTAATGTAATTTTTTCTGGACATGGTGCAGTTCAATCTGTCCACCAATCTACAATGGTAAATTAACTTTTTTTTTTTCAAGATCTGAGCTCTTTCTTCCCATTCACCGACTGAGGTCAACTGTCCAGAATCAGAATATATAATTTTCAATTTAACCACTGTCAAACTGTCAAAGAAAACACTGATCAACACTTGGACAGGTTTTAAAAGGATATGGTTCTTATAGGAAGAAACTGGGCAAAACAGAACGAGTACACTGAGATGAAATCAGACATTGGTAGGTGTGATGATTACTAAATATTGTGATGGCTTCACGGAATCAGATGAATGTCATAACATTTTGTAAAACTACAACTTAAAGCTTCAGCATATTTTATTAAAGAAGCAATAAAACAATAATTAATTATATTAGATATAAATAACTAAAAATAGTGATGTGAAGAATTACAGGTAACGTTTTAGATGGAATATGGAATGACATCACACACCATCCCTCTGTTGTTCTCCAGTCTTTTCTTTACAAAGCCAGGCCGGCTGCACGTGCATGTATGTCCATGTGAACAGCTGCTCAGGGCCTAGCCCCACCCTGCCCATAAAATGCCACCGTCAGAGCAATGTAGCGTAGGGGCAAAATGGCGGAAAGCGCATCCAGTAGATCGAAACATTCTCTTGCTAACAGCATAATGAACTTAGGAGTTACTTCTTCACTAGACATGTTCCTCTGCAAGGTGGTGCTGTTTTGCTGTGTATTTATCCTTTGCAAATATGTACATAGGAGGAAACAGATGAGAATGGGAGGGGGGAGGGGCAGGCCAGGTTGCTTCTGGAGTGGAGGTAGAGAGAGGCATGGCTGGTAACACATCTTGTTTTGTCTACAGATAGTGCTGAACTGCCCGCCTAGTGGTGAAATGTTGCTTTTTGCTTCGTAAAGGTATTCCGTTATAGACAAACACAAAGGAATCAATCGTGATTTGGGATGACAATGATACATAACTTTGTTAGAATCCGAAATGTTTGTTGTGCATAGATCGTGCTCCTTTTACCAACATACCTAAATACAGTCCAATGGAACCACTCTGGTTATAAACACAGCTGCACTGTAAAGGTCTCAAGTTTCAGTGACCATCAGTGAATAGTTATCATGAAGACTGAGGAACATATCAGAAACAACAAGGATAAAGTAGCGGAGTTGCTTGTCTCTATTGCAACTATTATAGCTTAATGACTACTATAGCTATTACAAAACAATGCCCCAAGCGTTCGACATCTCATAGAAAACAGTTTTCTTTCATTGTCTAAAAATGTAGAGTGGAGCACAACTGCAAATATACCAAGACTTAGAGGAGCTGCAAATATCGAAAGCTCAGGAAGGAGGTTTTGTTGACAGGGCAGCTAGAGTTGTGCCCTCTCCAGATATGGCCTTTTATGGTAGACTAGTAAGAATTTAGTTCAACTCAATTTAATTATATAGCATTAATTGACGTCATCTAGAGGCACTTTACAAAGTTGACACACTTGAGTCATACATGCCAATTGGTAAAATGGGAAATGGCTTGTATAGCGCTTTAACTAGCCTGACAACCCCAAAGCGCTTTACACTACAATCAGTCATTCCCCCATTCACACCCTGACGGTGGTCAGCTATGCAATAGCTATATAATAGCTGCCCTGGGGCAGGCTGACAGAGGCAAGGCTGCCATACATTGGTGCCACTGGGCCCACCAATTACAGGACGAACTGCACCACTGTCGCCCCAAATTGGTTAAAAAGTTTCCTATCTAAGGAAGCCCAGCAGATTGCACCGAGTCATTGACTTGCAGCATTCACTCCTCCTAGACAAGCATCTAACGACAGTGGACAATTGTTTGGATTGTGCAGTTGAATTTGCAGCAGTCCCTCATATCAGACATGTATTTAGCAAAAGTGAAAAGGAAAGCGACCCCTTAAGAAGAAGAATCCCCCAGTAGTCTGAGTGTGAACGGCTATCTGCCATGACCGATTTGAGAAGTCAGAGCATACACACAAAAATAACATACAGACACTGGTCCAGGAGAAGAAAGACTAGATTATTAAAATAAACCTATAAAGGGTCCCATCTGCGGTTTGCCACAGCTTGTCAGAGACACAACAAACACTCGAAAGAAGGTGCTCTTCTCATCTGAGACCAACAATTAAGTTTTTACCTACATGCAAAAGATATATACGGCAAAAAAGAAAACAACACAGTTAAATTCAACCTAAATGCACCATTCCCATTATGAAGGTTTTAACATCATAATGTGGGGTTACACAGAGAGGAGACTGTTTAGAGTTGACAGGAAGAAGGATTGTGCTAAATAGAGGGGATTCCTGGGAGAAAACATGAGAAAGGTTGAGAAAGACCTGAGACTGGTATGTAGGTTAATTTCCCTACTTGACATTGACCCTAATTAATCAACCAGAGTTCCAATGGAATGATTCAGATCAAAGTATATTCATAAGTTAGAATGACCATTCTCCATTATTATTTATATTCCAGTAACATATATTAAAGTTTGTGGTTATAATGTGACAAAGTATCAAAATAATTTGAAGGGTATGAGTATCAAAATTGTAAACCTATGAACGCAGAAGCAAAATATACCTGATAAACTTAAAACAATACATGAGCCCAAAACAACCATGAAAAACATACAAAACTTCAACAGATACTGTATACAACTTTGCATGTACTAATCATGAACAATAACTCTATATTTTGAACCTTTTGCATATCTTATTTTTCTTGTCTTATTTTTTTTATGTCTTACGTCACAAGTTTTCTGTCTTATCGAACCATTTTGAGTCAATTTGAGCCGAATATGTTGCTTTCTGCAGTCTCATGCCATCATTAGGAAGCTCATTGATTTTTTTATAATCTAGCATCAGAGAACATCGATCAGCAAAAGGATGCATCTTGGATAAATGGCTGACATCAGCATTCATACTTGAGGTAAGCACATGTACACTAATACACATCTGATAAATGCACGCTATGGAAGATCACCATGCTGAGTCGAGGGCTAGTGCTGGCAGGCCGTACTGTACCTGTATGATTACAGGGTGGAGTAATGATGGCTCTGTATGGAAAAAACTCAGCTAAAGGGACACAACTTCTCCTGTTATAGACAGACAGAATGGCTGTGGTTGTTTCATTCGTCAATAAAACTCAATGATTAAATTGGCTTTGCAGCACACTGTCATTCTGGAGAGCAAGGACTTAGATTTTGATCTGAGTTTGAGGGGCTGAGGAAACAGTCAGAATCGGTTTGTTCAAAAAGCAGAGACAGTCTCTCACTTGGAGTTTCCAAGCACAACGGCTGAGGCTTTAGACGCTTGTACCTTATTGCTTAATGGACTGAGAGAAGAGAGTGATATTGATCTTCCAACTAGTGTCCAGGAAAAAAAGAATAGAGATACTGGGCTTCCTTCTTAAGTTGTTTTGACTGAGGAAATGATTGATGCATCCTTGTAAAAACGTGTCTGGGTTTTGTGTCTTGAATCTTATTTGTATGTGTACAAAAAAAAAAAAAAGGGATCAAGCACAGGCGTTTTGTGTGCATAATTTTCATGAATGATTTATTACTGCAAAAGTGCTGACACATTCTACTTCCCCTTTCTCACTACTTATTCTGTTTCCACTTTAATCACTCATTGTTTTTGTGTGTGTGAGACTCTTCTGAATCCCCCCAATGACTTGTCAGAGCTCAGATTATCTAGCAACTGAAGTAAATCTTCTTTAGATTACAGATCCGGTAGGAGACACGTCCCAGAGATGTCAGATTGGCAAATCTGTCAAGCTGATGGCTAACTGGTGCACCTGCTTTCCTGTTGGCTCACTTTTTAATCAAACATATGTCACTGTGGGAAATCTTGAAGATTCAGATTTGAACAAAGGGGGATTTACACAAAATATAGAGGTATTTTTTTGCAGCATCCCTCCCCTTTATTAAAGCAGGAAAACTACTCAGACAACATGAGTTGGAATTCCTTGGCTTTAAATATTTGCCTTTTCAGAAGGTCACCACTGAGATTATTTCACCAGAAAACATATGTGTGATTTCCTTCCGCTTCGGGAAAGCCCCCCTTGATGACCTAATTTAGTTCACTTCCTCATTTGGTGTAATTTTGAATCTACGTAATGTTAGATTGGCAAGCACGACATCTATCCATCCGTCAATACTATATGTTTGCTAACCATTTCAGGGTTACAGGTTCAGGGGGGATGCTGGTCCCCGTATCTAGAGGTTGAAACATAACATGCTGAAGAAATTAGTTAATTCTGGCTTTGAATGCTGTCTACAAGTTGGGACTCCTGATAGTATCAATTTGCTCATTCCCACCGCTTCTTAAACTGGTGTATTTCACCTCTGTATTCATAACTGTAGTGTAAATGCAAATAGGTAAGATGACAAGCCTCAATGGGGTTTTAGGTGTAGTACACTGTTTGGTCGAAAAGTCCCTCAAGAAAAAAAAAAACTTAGCTGCTGCATATACAGTCATAAGAGGGAAACATTACAAGTAAACTTTCTATTCACACTTTATACCAGATATTTAAATACACTGTATAAATAAGCACATGACCTTCTTTCTCTCAATGCTTGATATTAAATCAGGCTAAAGGTTTCCTGTTTTGGAAACAATTTAGAAATTCCAAATTGTTTCTATTTCCTAAATGTGAGAATATTTCAAATTACTTTCTTCAAATTGAAACGTTTTCATAAATCCCCTAAGTGTCTGTTAGAATTTCCTTTTACACTGCATGACTTGAATCAGACTCATTCTTCTACAACCTTATCACAACAGTTTGCTGAAACAAGTTTGTAGGCTATTAGGATAAGGGCTGTGTGATCGGAGCTCTAAACACTGACTTTGTTGTTCTTAAAACACTTTGTAACAAAGTATCACAGTGCTGGTATTACTGGACCTCAGTGCAGCATTTGACACTGTTTATCACTCTATTATACTGGAGCACCTGTGAAACTGGGTCAGCCTTTGTGGTACAATACTTAACTGGTTTGAATCCCACTTGCAGGACATAAACGTTTTGTGTCAGTAGGTAAATTTACATCAGAGACCACAAAAAATACATGCAGGGTTCCCCAAGGTTCCATCTTGGGGCCCCTTCCATTCAATATTTACATGCTCAGATTATAACAAGTTACCATAACTATACGGACAACACACAGCTATGTTACAATGTCACAAGATGACTATCAACCCATTCAAGTGTGTATGTGCTGTCCTATATTCACTTTTGCACTGATGCTGTCCTACCCAATCAGAATAGTTCCTAACCAGAAACCATGGGTAGATGACACAGTACGGTCCCTGCTAAAGGCCCCGGACCTGGAGACGGACTGGCCTACAGCAGAGCTAGAAGTGAGCTGAAAAGAGGCGTGCAAAAGGCAAAGGTATGGGTATAATCTGCGTATCGAGGAACACTTGAACAGCAACAACCCACAAAACATGTGGAGAGGCATCAGGACCATCAAAGATTACAAGCACAGTAACCAGCATCTCTGCAATGACCCACCTATCCCTGACACCTCAACCAGATTCTCCGCATGCTTCGACTCAGCATTTTCCGCAGCCAGAGGTGCAGTGACAGCCCCTCATCCTGCAGGTGCACCAGTAGGTAACTTTTGTATAAACATTTTTTTTTTTACAGATTTGTTAAAACTGTCCCATGAGACTGATAATCTGACAAAAGTCAAGCTTCCCTGGCTCCTCTCAGTGGCCCTACTGCCATTTGGAGAAGTACAATGTTCCCAATCAGAAGCAACCAATCAGAGCCAGGAGGAATGTCTGGCTCTAATTGGTTGTTAGCGGTGTCAATCACTCTTGTGTATGCACTACTTACAACCCCTCCCCGGCACAGCGCTACTGTTGTTCATGCTCAAGACTGCCGGTGAACTACAGCTGTGTGTAGACATGGCAGACAAAACAACCTGCTTTACAGGGAAACTGCTAATTTCTTGAGTGGCACCTATTTGGACAGCAAAGACAGGTAACCACTGGAGCAGCCCGGAAGGCTTCGCCCATCCTACAAAAACAGTTGTGAGGTTTGAGGACAACACCAATGTGTTGTGTGTCAAATCCAAGAAGGATGAGATTCACTACAGAGAGGTGGTCCACAATCTGACCCAGTGGTGCTACAGGAATAACATCATCCTGGACACCAGCAAGACCAAGTAGGTCACAGTGGACTATAGCAGATCCAGGAAGACTGAAAATGCTTCTCTCTGCATACATGAGGAGGGTGTGGAACATATGGATAACATTAAGCTCCTGGGCATTCACATTTCCTCTGACCTCTCCTGAGAACACCTCTCACCTGGTGAAGACGGCACAATAGGGTGACCACCTGCTAACAAGCCCAAGGGGGGACAAGGGGTATGTTTCTGAGGGACAAAGTGGGACACTGCTTGGCGCGGCGGTGCCCCCACCTCACGGCAGACTCACTGATAGTGGTTTACACATTTCTAGCACATACCACCTTACATGGTATATTAATAATGCCCTATTCCCATAAACATGTGTAATTGCTGATGTATGCTCATGAATAGGCCAACCAATGTGTATTTCTTTCTAAATAAAGATTCATAATACTTTGAACATTCAATGAACAGATGCACTTCCAATTCCGATTTACTTTAGCTATTTAATTTTATTTATTTTTCATTACAATTTATTCACTTTAAATATATTATAATTTAAAATTAAAGGATTAACAGGAATTGTAGTTGCTCTACACCACGGGAACTGTAAAAAAGTCTTAACTCACGACTCCAGAGGTTCACAGAACGAGAAGGGGGAGGAAGGATGGTGAACTTGGATGTTGGTAAAGGCAGGCGCAGGAAAAAAAACTGTTCAACATTCTGGGGACACCTTTAGGACTTTGGGGTCACCTTTAGGACTCAAACCTTTTCAAGCCAAAACATGAAGTGGCCAGAATGTTTAGATGTCCACTTATAACATCAGTTTAATCCAAAACATTACAAAATTAACTGACCAGCAATCTAATCACAACGAGCCAACAGCCAGGATGTTTCTGAATCAGACCATTCATCAGCCTACCATCCATAAGGTCACCGCTGCATGACTGAAGGCTTCCCCTGGAGCCGCAGCACCAGAGCGCTCCGGTCGTCTCCGTAGAGCCGGTTGATGCAGTCAGGAACCAGCAGAGTGAACGTCGGACTAGTTTTGGCTTGAACGGCCATCAGCCTCCATGAATACCAGGTTATCCTTGTTGATATTTATTAACACCGATTCAACTTTTTCACTGCGGAGGTTCGCTTCGGTAAAGTCGCACTGCAGAGCCGTCCGCACCAAGTGACGACACAAACTGGTTAAAATGTCCTCGTACGTTATATGAGGCACTTCTTCATGTCATCTTCTCAGTCATGAATAGTTTGAAGCTGTGGCCATAGTTACTTCGTCGCTCGAAAATAAGGTGGATAGAGCGACCAACTTTTTTTTGAGAAAGCATCGATTATGCGTGACACGGTCTCAATTTGCGGGACGCATGAATTGGGCTTCAAACGCTGTGCGCGCACGCGCTACGCAGGACGGGTGGTCACCCTACGGCACAGCAATGGCTCTACTTTTATAGGAAATTGAAAAGGATTGGACTTTCTACTCGGCTGCTCATACACTTTTATAGAGCCAGACCTGAAAGCCCCTTGTGTCTCAGTGTGAAAGTGTGGTATGGGAGTTGCACAGTACCTGAGAGAACATATTTAGTAAGGATGGTGAAGACAGCACAGGGGATTGTGGCATGTTGTCTTCACAATGGTTTATGCTACAAAAGGGCAGAAAAGTGTCAGGTGTATTGCCACAGATCCCAATCACACAGGCAATGCATTGTTTGTCCCACTTCCATCAGATAAAAAATTCACGTAAACCTCTCTTTACCTGCCTTTGTTATGCCACTGCAATATACTGTTCTCTGTGGTTTTCTTGTTTCTTCTATTCATGTAAAGAACTTTGAATTGTCTGAAATGTGCTATGCACATGAATTTACCTTGCCACGCCAAACCTGGTGCTATCTATGCTTTGGGTAACTGTGATTTTGAAGACCCATTTCTGGCCAAGCTTTACCTTCCTGGCTGACATGTTTAAATGTTGCTTCAATATTTTGATGTAATTTTCTGAGCCCCCTGCAGTAAAACACCAACACAACATGCACCAGCGTACTTTATAGTGGGGTTGATGTTATCTGGTTCTACTCCTTCCAAATAGCTTAAAGTAATACTAATATATAGGCATGTAAACATCTGAATTAAAACAAATAAATAATTCCTAATATCCTTCTCAATATTGTGGCATTCCGCAAATAGAAACAGTTTTGCTAATCCTAACTAACCTAAAACAGGAAAAGTTTAGTCTGATTTGAAGTCAGAAAGTGACACTTTTTTATTGTGTCTGCAAACATTGTTTCAACTGTAGCTTTAACAGTTCTAAAGACATGTTAAAGCTATAGTTGGTAATCCTCTTCAGAAACACTTTTTTCACACTGGGTAAGATTGTCCTTCCATCCTCAAAGTAGTCAATATATTATGTATTCAGAAAAAGGAGGTAAAAAGAATTGAGCTGCAGGCCTGTAAAAACTGTGACTAAATCCCACCCTTTGGACTGGAGAGCAGGGATTGGTTAGAGTTTTGGTAACTCAGTCCCTCAAGTTCTGGGGGGATCACCTGATCTATTGGTTTTCCCACCTGCCAATCATTCCACTCCTCAGGCTGATCGTGTAAAAGAAATCTCCCAAATCCACTTATTGCGTTCTACTGAGGCCTTCCTCTTCTCATAAACTGCTTCTGGCGACTCTCAGCCATGTTCAAAGTATACAGTGAGAGCAGCGGAGCTACAATGAACGGCTAACACCAAAGCTAAGCGCTAAGCTAAGATAGTTGAATACATAAACACTAGAAGTGCACAAGCAGAAACTAGGAAGGAACCTGCACGTATACTGGTGTCATGAGCGTGTCAGAATAATCGACATGTGAGACAACCAATAGATAAGGCGACTCCCCCGTACCTTGAGGGACACAGGGGGCTGAGGGGAGGACCAAAACTCTGACAAGTCTCTGCCTTTCTGTGTGAAGAGCAGGGATTGGTTAGAGTTTTTACAGACCTGCAGCTCCCACAGAGATCTGAATCTCCTTTTTTCTGAATACATAATGTATTGGCTACTTTCAGGATGGAAGGACGATTTTACCCAGTAAAACAAAAAGTGTTTGTGTACAGGATTACCAACTATAGCTTTGTTATTAATGAGAGGAAAAATATTACTAGTTTCTATTTTTATTCTGTGTGTATTTTAATAAAATTACATGGCTATTTTTTAGACTTGCCTAAACTGGAATATAGAGGGATTTTGACACTGCCTGAGGAATTCCCAAATCTTTGCATGTTCCAACAAAATCAGATATACGGGGTTAAAGAGAAGAATAGTGGGAATTCTTGTAATCTGCAGGCTGTAACATTACTGGCACAACCAGAATGATTTGCCCAAACATGTCAGCCAAGATATCAGTCCCATTAGTCAATCAAACAGCAACAGAAAAAAACTTGGCGATTTGCGTGATTGAATTGGATTCTCTTTGGGTGAAGTAGAAGAAGGCTTCAAATCAGAGAGAAAATGACAAACCCCAACCGGTGTGCCTTGAAAGGAGTCAGACTGTCTGTCTTATGAGCTTAGTACAGGATAAAGTGGAAAAAAATGTTAGTGAGGTCTGATTACTGGGAATATTTGTGGCATGATTCACCTCTTGATGCAAATGTCAGCTTCTGTGTCAGAGGGGGAAGGTGTGCTGCACAGAATGTGGCGACTGCTTTGTTTTAAAACTCTGGCAGTTATTTGTGCAGAACAGAAACTGCAACTATATAGTATCTTTATAAATACCGGAATACATCCTTAATTAACCAAGTCACTTTATTCCCATAACAAATCATCGTAAACCGCCACATGACCTGGATTTGTGCCAGTTATTTTTGTAATCCCATAATTATTAGTGTTAGTTAAATATCAGGGTTGGGGGGGGGGGTTACCTGGAAAGCAAGGGTGCACACATGTTCTGGAATGTTACAAAACATTGTCTTCCAAAAACTCTGTCATTCATTGCATACCCCAGGAACTTGTGGCTTGCTCAGATGCAACTTCCACTGAAAATTATTTAAACAAACCAACAAAAAAACCCAACACGAAACAGATGATGACGCGTCATCACCGGAGGGTGCGTCATTTGTTATAGCAGCCCTTATGTGATTTTTTTTCAACCAAGCAAAAAACGACAACAACAACAAAAATAACGCTTTGCTGGTCTCATGATTCTTGATTTCAACTGCTAGATGTAAATGGTAGGTCCAGAATTGGTTGTACACAACAGGACAAGTTAGATAATAAATTGTCATTTCAGTGTGTCACAGCACACAGATTTATATAGATTTGTTTTAACAAATTTTTCACCGCACTTTTAGAGAAACTTTCATGATTTTAAATGTAAAGGTGAACAAAAGTGCAGGAGCGGTACAAAAATTTTGACAGTTTACCAGCCTATGTACCGTACACACAGACAAGAAGGCCGCTTTACAAAACCAAGGTGGTGGATTAAGCCGAGATTTTCCAGATATCCTGGTTGAATTAAGCCCCGACCCGGTTTCACAAAAGCATTAGCACATAACTTCCCATGGCGATTAATTCTGTGCAGCTAACCTGCTCCAGACCAGGCTAACAGGCTTTGTTAATCCTGGTGCCTTAATTGTTCAGACAGCGGTTACGCCGATCAGAAACCGATGCATTTTGTCAGTGACACTGTTTTCTCTTGTGTGTTTTGGTATTTTTTATATCAGCATATTGGCATTCAGTCAAGTACTATTATTATATTAACATTAGGATGGTAGCCTATGCCATTATTAACTTTAGAATTATCCATGTGTGCATTGCTGTTGTTAGATTGTGTGTTTGAAGACTGCTGTTGCTCTCAGGAGACCACGAGGCTGATTGCAGATTCACTGATGCTACAATAGATAAACTGCGTGCCCCAAACATCAAACCCAACAAGCAACATCTTTTGATGGAGGCTGATAAGGAACTGAAGCACAACATGCTCAAGAAAGGAAATACTGCTACTATAAAGGAGCAGACATGCGTTTGAAGCTACTTATGTAGCAGACATAAATTGCACTAATTTTCACGCTCTATCAGATTATGTGACTCTAGAGGGCGCTGTTTCGCTGGCCCCCTCCATATCTCCTGAAAGAAAAGTGGTAGAGGGATGAAACCTTTTCAGGAGACAGGCTTTGCAAAACCACATTTACCGTCATAGCGGATTTTAATTGTGGCATTAATGATTATTACATTGTTTGAATTTAAAAACAATAAACATAGAATCTCAAACAATTTGAAAGAAGTTAATGTAGGATAAGTCTACCTGACATGAAACAAAATTATCTATGATAAAATATATCAAACAACATCACATTCTTACGGTGGCCGGCAGTTGTTAAGTCACCGGACCTTGTGATTGGTATATTTCTTTTCCCCTTTGGGGCTGTGAGATATCAGCGATACAGCGCCCCCTACCGTCACAGAACCTAATATGTCATGGAAAATAGCATAAGTCCTGACTTTGACAACACCTTTACTTCTTCATCAGCTATCCCCTCAACACATGCAATAATCTATTAAAGCCTTTCTATCAAACATAAAACAGTCTTCAAAAACACAATTAAACAGTAACAATGATGTCCACATGGATAATTCTAAAGTTTATAATGGCAGAGACTACTATCATAATGTTAAAATAATAATAGTATGTGACTGAATGCCGTTATGTATCAGTGGTATTTTAATGCAGGCTGATAAAAAAAAAAAAAAACAGATAAGAAAATGGAATAACTGACATTGCTTTCTGGTCCTTGTGACTGACCAGATAAGGCACCAAGATTTACTAAGCCTAGCCGTTAGCTTGGTCTGGAGCAGGCTAGCTGCACAGAATAAATCACCATGTAACTTATGTGCTACTGTTTTTGTGAAACCGAATCAAGGCTTAATTCAGAATACTTCAGGTGCAAATGAGTTCAAAAAGTATTCCCTCAGGGGGTGTGTGATCATGTGTTTTGAAAACCACAAAAAATAAATAAATATGTGGATAGAGTAGGGGACAGTAACACAGGAAACTAATAAACAATGTGGCTGGTGAAACATGTAATCTATGTAAAACCTCCCTCAAAAATTTTAGAACAAAAGCTGCCTCAAAGCCGGCACAACGTCTAGATATCACGTCTAGAGGACATATAGTTGAACGGCAAAAACCAAGTAGTAAATATATACCAGGAGAAGTAATTGGGTGAGTGGACACAGGTGAGTGATGAGTAACAGGTGCTAAGGAGTTTCCATGGAGACAAGGTGATGGTCATAGAGGAAATGAGTGGGAAATGAAACTAAATAAGAGCAAAACAACCGAAAAACATCAAGTCAAAATTTGTCCAGGGTCAAGGACAGTTTGGAAATGTTTTCTCAATAAACAAAATTATGAACCACTAGTTTGACTCTGATTAAGAAGAACAAGTAACTTAAAATTCAGTGTAGGAACTTGCTTGGCTCTTTCCATACTGCTCCAGAACCTGCTGCTGCAATAAAGTTTATGTGCAGGAGCTATCTTAGCATAAAGACTGGCTTCACCATACAACTTGTAAACAGTAACTAGTAAACAGCTTGATATAAATCAGCTTCTCTGAAACATAAAATAGAAGGCCCCTTGCTTGCTTGTGGGTATTCCAGTATCAACAAGTGACTAAATGACTGGCAGGTGGATGGATGGATATTTAAAGAGAAAGTTAAATTATAATTTTCCCGAAACCTGACGTGACTGCTTAACAATCGCAAACTTTATGAATACAAATAATTAATAGAATGAAGGACAGTTCTCTAGATCAAGAAGGGTTTCTCTAGTGCAATGAATAATACATATCTCATGAAAGTGAGCTGAGGCGCAGAGTGAATGAAAAGCAGCCAACAGCTCATCTTTGAAGAATGTTAAAAACCTTCTTGGTTGGCTGGAGTTGCAAAAAAGAATGCTATGCTTAACAGAAATTAGACTGTGTTCACACCATCCTTGTTCTATTTTTCTTCCCTTTTGTGACGTTTTCAGTTTTTGCTGAGTAGCTCAGTTGCTGTTGTGTGTGTCATTACATGCTTTCGTGAGAAGAATTTGAGTACATTGAGTTCTAAGGATGTGCATCATTGTTGATGGGTAAAGGGGGCAGCTGGAAGCTGACACAAGGCTAACAATGCTGACCAGAGAAGTGGTGCAATGACGTCACCATTACTGAAAAAAATGATGTGGAAGTGGATACATCAGGAAATCAGTGACTGCGAGCTTACTTATGAAATCCAAGAAGGTTTGCCGATTTAGAGAAGCTTCATTCATGATGTAAGCAGGAGCAAAGTGATATATTTTAAGACAATGATTCCAGTGAAATCATAACTTCCAAGAAGATTGCGTGGTTGTTTTTAATAGAAGCCCTTTCAAAAAATAGAAAGACCACATTGAATTTGTTTGATTTCTTTGTGTTTTGGTTGTATTGATGTACATAGTTTATTAAGAGAATAATGTATTATTGCTTTAGCTTTCTGGTAGCTTTGATAATATGTACATCTGAGTAGATAATAAAGAAAAATATTTATTATATACCTTAAAAAAACAGTATAAGTTAACATTTTTCTTTAAACTCTCAACATCCAAGAAGAGTCACTGCTTAGGCAACCTGCTTTTGTATATTATCTCCCCCTGTTAGCTAACCTGGTCTTGTGTCCATGACTTTTAAGCTTTGTGGTTTTGTTACAGCCAGGATTAGATAAACGACCTACATCTGTTGTCATCAATTGGCCATGTTAGAATAGTGAAGAGCTAAGAAACAGAAGAATTTGTAAAAAGAGTTTTTTAGATGGAATACATTAGAAACTTTCCCTTTGCTATCAAACCAGCCACTAATTAAATCTTACCATGCAGTTATTTGTGTCTTTTATTCATGATGTATTTACGTAGGCCTGATCAAAATGCCTGAAGATGATTTTTATTGGGCAATCAGAACACTACCCACGTAAGTTACATGATATTGTTGTGTTTAATTTTTTCATACCTGATCATTTTTGTTGGCTACTGCCATCTGTACATCTTGTATGCCAATGGCAGTCAGGAGCCTAATCTTTTCCTTTTTTCTTTCTTTTTTGGTTTTAATTTTCCTTGTCTGGATTTGAGAACAGGAAACAACAAAAATGCCTCCTATGCCTCCTATGAATAGGGAAATAATCAGATTTGAAAAAAGTTGAAAAACGTTTTTCTCAGATTATCCACTTTTAACATATTATCCATTTTCAACTGAATTCAGTCAGAATGAAATTATGATAGACAACATATCTGGATCTGAATTGAACCTCTTTAACTCTTACTACAAGATTCCTTGTGCTGCAATTGGTCCTATGTAGATAAAGTTAATTAACCTAAACTGAAGTGTGAACCTCATTTGGGAGAAATTCTAATTGTATTAATTCAATTCTACCCCCCCGCTTGTGTTTTTGTATTGGTCTGCACTGCCATCTGCTGGCTGCACTCTGCTACTAACACAAAATTTGATTTAGCGTTTTTCATGTAAATAAAACTGATTAAATCAGTGACTGCTAAATTGATGTTTAGATATCCAAGAATATTGCACATTATTTTTTATTGTAAAGATAGGATCAACTAAATGACAGACCAAGTTAGAAAGATTTTCCAAAATACACTAAGCAACATCAGTGCAACTAAGTCTTGCAGGTTAGGAAAGTCAGATACTGATTAGTATGTTTTTGCCGTTTTATTTCTGCCCTCAGACTTTCCATTGAAGAAAAGTTCTGGTTCTAATGAAGAAGTTGCTCCTGCTCCCAACTCTTCATCTTAAAATTCCAAAGGTAATTTCAGACTGTTAGTAGGTGTTTTTTTTCCATTTCTTTTTTCATAAGGAAGTTTCAGAATATAGCCTGGAGCTTTTTAGACACCGTTCCATGCTTTGGATTCTTAACATCCCTTGACAAAGTGCAGAGTGTTTTTTTTCTACTTCTTTTTTCTTATTGCCGATGCAGAATTTGCCACATAACAGCTAGTTTAGACAAACCGTTTTTTACACTAAAATAACCAGAAAAATGAAGATCTTTAAGTTTATTTGTTGATATTTTTAGCAGATTGTTCTTTATTGTTTTTTTATGCTTTGTCTTCTTTATTTAGGAAGTTTGTCATCAATCATCGTTCTTCAATCTTTCCTTGGGTATTAGCTCTGTTTGCATTTGTTGAGACCCAGGGGCAAATCTGTTTGAATATCTCAAAAATTCCTCAAAACTTGGAAAATGCATTTTGTTCCAATGGTTAAACAACAAAGAAAACGGACAAGAAGCCATTTTGCTTGTTGTTAAAAAAAAAAAAAAAAAAAAAAAAAAAATATATATATATATATATATATATATATATATATATATATATATATATATATATATGTAATGTTCTGTTCTGGTTTATGTTATTATTTTGGTTAAAGTTAGTTTTCCTGTCTTGGATTAGTTTGTATGTTACTTTGGTTCAGTATTTTGTCTAGTTCAGCTCTGTCCTGTTTCCTGCCACTTGTCCTGTCACTCTTTCAGCCACTTCTTCTCCTTCTGATTAGTTCCACCTGTTGTGTTTAATTAGCTCTCCCTCTCTCCTTTGTTCTCCTGCCCATTTATACCTGCCTCAGTTCTCTGCTCCCTGCCAGAACGTCACATATGTGTTGCTTTCCTCATTCACCTGTCCGGTAAGAGTTTCCCAGCATTCTTGTTATCTGCCTGTCTGATTTCTTGTCCTTATCCCATTGCCTAATTTTTGAGTCTGCCCAGTTCGGCTATTTTTGTTTTTGCCTTCCTTGGATGTTTTCTCTGTACCTGGCTGTGGATTGTTTTCTGTATACCTGCCTGATCCTCCCTCGTCATCACTCCAATAAATCCTGTGAAGCATAGAACTCTAGTGTCTGGCTGAATACCGGGTTCATCTTCTGATCACAAATCATTACTATATATATATATATATATATATATATATATATATATATATATATATATATATATATATATAATACAGGTTGCATCAAATGCCCCTAAACTGCTTCATGTGTGGGTTCAGCAGAAGAGAATATTTGACAAATCATTCACAGGATTTATTGATGATATTAAAGTTAATCTTTTATAATATTTCTTGAGATTTTATTACATTACGGTACTAGGGTATCATGTTTGTAAATTAAAGTAAGAAACGGTGAGACTGTCAACCGGCTGCACAAAAAATACAAACTAGAAGTAAAATGTAAAAACACAAATGCCAAACAAAGACATGGTTTGTGCAATTGTAGTTTATGTGCAGACGTTCAAGCACTTTTCCAAAGTTCAATGTCAGTGTGTTTTCTCTTACAGTCTTGGGAAATGAAAACCTCTATAACTGTCAACGCAAGGGATAAATAAACATTTACTGTGTCCATTGAATCTAAGAGTTAAGTAGCAGCCAGATGCTGCAAATTTACAGGTGCATCTCAATAATTTAGGATTAAATTGAAAAGTTCAGTTATTTCAAGAACTCAGTTATGTAAGTAAAAAAACATTATAGAAATTACACACAGACTGGTGTTTTCAAGCCCCGCCTTCTGTTAACTATGATGATTTTCCTCTAAAAGGTAATGAAAACATGATGCCTAATTTCTTAGACATGAAAATCACATTGGACCAATAAAAACATTTTAATACAGAAATCTGGGCTTAACAATGTTATTTGCAAAAGGTCCTTTTAATCTAACAAACAATATGTTCCAGTAGGGTGAGATGTGCCTGTAAATGTTACGACCCTTTTTGAATTTAGGTTTTGTTTTAATCCTTTCCTTGTTGTTTCATTATGTGTGAAATGTCTTGCCATATATTCTGTAATTTTCTGTGTTTAGAAAATTGTTGCCATACCAATTCTTTCCTTTAATTTTAGTTATTATTTATCCTGTTCTATTCTCTGTCTATTTTAGTTCATCCTAGTCAATTAGTGTTTCCCCAACCCCTGATTTGTTGTTTAGTTTGTTTCTAGTTTAGTTCCCTCGGCATTATTATTCACCTTCCCCCCCATCTCCCTGTTGCGCTCTCCTCCACAACTGTTCTAAATGCACCTGATTAGCTGACCTGCGTCCTATGGCGTCCATTTCCTCTGTATAAAAGCTCTCTGGTTGTTAATGTTTATCCCGTTACTCTGTCCGTTCTCCATGGGCTATTCGTCTTGTTCTACTTCTGTATCATCATCATCATCATCATCATCATCATCATCATCATCTATCTATCTATCGCTCAATCATTCATTCCAAGTTTTCATCTGCATTTCGGTCTTGCTCACAAACTACAAAACATGACAGTAAATGCACTGCAATAATTGATCAGCAGCAGGCCTGATCACCTCCATGTTTCCTGATCTTAAACAAAGAATTATATCTTAATACAGTGCTAAGAAGGAAATGCATCTGCAGAACAGCATCTGTTCAGCACCAATCGGGAGATTGTCAATGAGTCATAGCGAGAATTATTCAGAAGTGAAAATTATTTAAGACAAATTACAATATTCGCATGAGTGAAAGCCCCTCAAACATAACTCATGGCTTGACGGAATCAGCTAAAAAAAGGAAACATTTTCAGTTTTTCTTTCCCTCTTGAAAACAAACCAAAAAAATAAAAATTACCACAAGACTTCCAGAAAAAGCTCAATATGTCTGTTCAATATGAACAGCTCCTTTTATGCCACAGCAAAACAAAACACTCATACCTGCTGTCAAGCAGGGTGGTGAAAGGGTAACGATTTGGACTGATTAAAAAAAATGGCAGCAAATATTCAGCAGAATGGCTAAAAAAGAAAAGAATCCAGGTTCAGCAATGGTCTAGTCAAAAATCAAAACTTAGAACTGATTAAAATCCTGTGGCAATTTTATGATTTCTGTGACTGTATTTTGTTCAGTTATGGAAATGCTTCTGGAAGCTTCTGGAAACCGGTCAGCCAAATGACTACCACCACCCCCCCCCCCCCCCCCCCCAAAAAAAAAAAAAAAATCTTCTAACTCAGTTTTAATAATCCATTTCATAAACCTACAAATCATCCAGAGTGAGTGTCCTGCATGTGATTTGGTCTCTGTAAATTAATCCTACAACTAAAACAATAAAAGAAACGTCACAGTCAGAAGCATTTTCAATACAATGAATTTTTAAAATGTTTGTTTTTTTATTCCAAATATGTTTCTATATATTGAACATCAGAGGGAGGAACCCCTCCTAGAGTCACTCCACACATCAATATTAAGAATAATCATAATAACAATAGAATCATCAGAATGGTGTCCTTCTGTCGTCCCTGTCCTGCTTTAAACAGCTGAGCTCTGCTGGTACGAATCTGAGGGAGGAAAACGTAAATAAAAATTCAAACATAGTCAAATGTGCAACGGAACACACACAGACACTTGTTTGGCTGAGTTTGTGAGGACATGCATTACTGTAATGACCTCAACCCAATTCAGACCTGAGTCTGACACTTAAAAAAGCTTAACTCACCCAAGTTCTGTCAATGATAGCCATACACACAAACTTACACACACACACACACACACACACACACACACACACACACACACACACACAAGCGTGAACATACAGCCCCTTAATTAGTCGGTGGCATTTAGATTTGCAGAAAAATTCTTCATATTTGCTGCTGCCTCAAAACACAATTTATATGAAAAAAAGTGAAATAAAATCACAAAATGAAGAAAAACTTCCTGCCGCTGCTCTTCAGAACAATGTTTCGTTTTTCTCTAATCACAGTTACACAACTGTAAGTCTTTACATGGGGAAGTTTGATTTTAACCGAATCCTTCACGAACAATTTCCATTGTGGGGGAAAAAAACAAAACAAATTTCACACTCCGACTGGACACAATGAGCATACAATCAAAAATGTAGGTTTGTTGTTTTCCTTCAGGTTGCTCTCATAGTTTACGGTTAACTGTGTGTCTGCGTGGGTGTTTGTACAGTACAAAGTGTCCAAGTTCCATCGAGCTACAAAAACAGCCTAAAAACAGCATGAATGAACTGACCTAAAACGGCTGGAACTGCACTGAGGTAGTTCTTCCCTTTCAGTACGTTCAGTAAATCTCTTTTACGGGTTTGTCAAAGATCAAAGGGCATATTTAGTCTTAATCAACAAAACTGTATCTATTTTAGCTTTGCAAGAATTTTCTGCAAATATAAAAAAAATAAGAAAAAAACAGAACATAATAATAGACATCAATACAATGCGTTTTTGGCCATTTTCACAAACACACTGTTTAAGTGTATAGATCTAAATTGTGGAATAGAGGTTAATGGGACAGATCGTTTTGGTTATATACCTTATACTCCATTTTGAAACAGAAGTTCAAAGTACCAGCAATTTGGAACACTAAATCCAGTCATCCTTGGAATGCAAAATAAAAGAAAAAAATATTGTAAAGGTTGAGGCATTAGTTTTGTCAAATCTACACCTTAGTACAAGCTAAGGTTAGTACAAGCTAAGGATCATAGAAAGTATCTGTGAAGTCAAATAAAGGACGCTCTCTGGAGATTTTAAAATTATTTTTCGATCCACTTTAACATGCATTTTACTCCAACGTGTAAATACCTAGTTAACTCCTTTGGTCGCAAAATATCACCATAAATATAACCGTTAGAGATGCCCTAATCTAATTCTTAGAATTGCCTCCGCCTCAAGGTATTTATCAGTTTTTAGTGTTTAATTTTATGTCAATCTCATCCACACTGTTAGCAGTCTGTGCAGACACATGCCAGACATGTACATGCATGTGTTACAAAACTGCATTGCAGTCCAGGCACATCATTATTTGGAACTGTTTTTACTTTCCTCCCATTAAAAGTTATTTCCAAAGTGACAGATTAACTACATTGGCTGCTACATTTCCCATGTCTGTGTTATGCGACCAGCTTTGCATTGTTAGTAAGAGCTGCAGCTGAAACACTAACCATTAGATTTTACAACGTTCAAAGTTTATGAAGCAGGAGAACAACTTCCTTTGTAATTTTTGTCTGCACAAGACGAACTAAAATTATACTAAAATGTTATGAGCTCAGTTACCGAGTCATATCAGCAGAGATGAAACATGCTAGCTCTAGCTTACCATACAAAAAAATGACAAATAGCAGAGACTGTAGCATCTCGTTGAGGGAGTGAAGTGGGACACAGTCACATTATGAATCTAACATAGCTGACCACCATCAGGGTGTGAATGGGTGATGTAACGTAAAGCACTTTGGGGTCGTCGGACTGGTTAAAGCGCTATACAAGTACAAGCCATTTACCATTTACCATTTAATGCAATTCATAAAGTAGTGATCTCAAACTCTAGTTCTCAAGGGTTGCTGTCCTGCAACGTTTAGATGTGCTACTGGTCCAACACACCTAACTCAAATATTAGCTCATTAGCAGAGCTCCATAGAGGTTGACTGCTTGCTAGTGAGGTAGTTCAGCCATTGGATTCAGGTGTGTAGGACAACTGACACATCTAACAGTAGCATGACACCGGGCCTTGAGGATTTGAGTTCATGACCATTTCACCAAGGCTTTAATGTGTTACTGGACTGGGACTATGACTGGGGCTCAAAATTCTGACTGGGACAACCCGAGTTACAGCACTGTATCATCTGGTTTATGGCTGAAATAAAAAAAATTGCGTTCAGTACTTTCGAAACATGAGTTGAAGGGCACAAATTGATGTTCCTGTGGTATAATAAAAAAAGAACAATCAGCATATCCTTCAAAATTCTGATTTGAGCCCTTTTAAGATGGTAAGAAACATTAATTTCCCAAATATTTAAAAAAAGAACATTTCTTATGAATTTCCCAACAGTCTCACAGCTTTCCTGTTTTAAATGCACTTGTGTTAACACATTTATAACTGTAGGCTACTAATTGCCCTCGTTTTAAGAAATGGAAGGTTTTTAGAGGAATAGAGTGTAGTTAGCAGCTTTAAGCTATAGCCAACACTGAGGGAAAAATAGATCTTTACCTGATTAAATAAATTTATGTGAAACTAATCTTTTTTTGACCGTATGGAAAAATATTTTCTAAAATAAAATCATGTTTCCCCATGAAAAAGATGTTTCCCCATTTTCCTACTTGCTGTATCATCTTGGAATGACTTTTACTCCATATCTGTTAGCTTAGCCTAGCCTAGCATGCTTAGAAAGAATTTCAAACTGTTAGCTTCACACATTATAAAGTTTATACATCTGAATTTTACATCTAGCCTAATGTGTACAAAAATATATAAGTGACATCTTGAGGTGCATTTTAAATTCACCTGCTGATCCATTTTGTGACATCAGGGTCATAGATAGTAGAAACAGCCATATATGCTAAATTTAAAACCACACATCAAAAGGCCTTTGCACAAGTCTGCACTTTTTCAAATATTTTAATCAACCGTTCGACAAGTTTGAAAATGCAACAAGTGGCAAACGTTGTCCCAAAGATTTTGTTAATCGAATCTTTGTGGAAAATATAAATGCCATATTTTCAAGGCAGTTTTGTTGTTCTTCTTCACAGCATTAAAAAAAGCTGGTCAGTCCAACAAGGGATAAGGGAGATCTTCATCAGTTAACAAAACAGATGTGACTATTTCAAGTTGGATTCCTGCATGTCTGTGTTCCCGTTTAACTCCTAATCTTGTTGATAATACTGGAAAAGACCACACATTTCTACTAACGGTTTGATATAAATGAATCAGGTTTTCTGATTTATTTTTGGACCATGGCCTTAATGTGCATGATGAATCTTGCCTGAATGAATTAAAGAACGGAGACTTGATGTGCAAAGGTCTTAAGGTATGTTATTGTCCCTGAAAGGTGACTTGATCAAAAATAACTAAAGTCTTCTCTCCTAAAAACACTACTTTGCTATTGGTTGGCACATTTTGAAATTGTGTAACATGACATCTTAACGATTTTAAACATATTTTTTTTAACACTTTTGTTGTTTTTTTTTTACAAAAATAATGAAATCTTGTTGCTTCCCAGATGCCTCACAGTGCATTTTTCTTGCTTGATAAGCTTTTATATGTAACCGAAGAACTACCCCAGCACAGTTTTGAACACTTTAGGTAAGTATATTTTGGATTCTCTGCTTTGTGGATCACAGCACCAGGCAGCAGGAGTCTGTACAAACAGGAAAACGGAATGAGAGAAAAGCTACATCCTCCACAAACCTCCAAAAGAGTGACAGAAGACCATGATTACTGTACAACTGCTCTGCTACCACATGTCTGCGGGAAGGTCTCCTCTTCCACAAACACCTAATTCAGTATTGACACTGAAAAACAAATCAAAGCATGAGAGCGCTGGTGAATATTGTCCATTTGTGTCCCCAAGTCCTCTCTTCTTGCGTTCGGATGATTAGCCAAGGTGGGAGATAGAGGAGTGAATCTGAAGTTGACCTCTAACTCTGTATTTGTCCATCATCTATGACTAATTTGAGTTGCAATTTCCAGAATACGGCTGATTTAATCCTCCTTGCTACAAGCTTAGCAGGCGGAGACTTAATCATCACTGTGTAAAGGTTTGTAGTTTTAGCTGAGCCAAACTGGCTACATTTTGAGGGATCCACCCTGCGAAGAGTTTATTCTATCACTCCTCAGGAGTGTGGACAGGTAACAGCTGTGATATCGGGGCCAAAGGACACGCTTTGAATGTCTCAGTGTGTATCGTTTGAGCCCTCACTTGATGTCTTTAGGCACAATCATGGCCCTCAAAAAAATTCGTTGGTGGGTGTGTGGGTGTTTTGGGAGGCGGCAGCGGCCTGGGTGGAGGTGCGGGTCTGTTTTTCGCTCGCAGCGGGCTTGCTGCTCCCCCATCACTGTCGGCTCTTTCTGCGGGGATTGGGGGAGGAGGAGGAGGGAGCCGGGGTAATGACATGGATCCGTGGTGATAGTGGAGGTGGTGGTGGGGATTGTGGCGATGGTGATGCCCCGACATCGCCAGCGAGGGAGGGATACGGGAGCAGGACGAGGCAGAGGCAGACGAAGAAGGTGGGGGAGGTGGGGGAGGCGTGAGGGTGGCTGGCCGCAGGCTTTGGATCCGCCGGCACTCCTGGCAGATGCGGACGTGGCTGCAGCTCTGCAGGAAGCTGCGGGGTGGGGCGGGCGGCGCCTCAAAGGCTGACACAGGAGGAGGCGGAGGAGGGGTACTGGTGGCAGAGTTGGCACCTAATGACTCGTCCAATAGCCTCTGTGGCCCTGGGCCCAAATCTGTTCCTGCTGCCATACTTCCCCCCATCCCTGCCAAGCCCCCCGTCAATGGGCCGGCGCCACTGTAGAGTTTCCCATTGCTGAGACGCATCTCTCGGACTAGCCGAATCGGCCTCGGGCCGGCCAGAGCTAACCGGGAGGGGTGACGCAGAACTCCACCCCCGGCACTGCTCAGGGGGCGCCGCCGACGAGCCCGGGAACTTTTCTTACAAGAAACCGCATTTCGAAACTCTGTCAGCATCTCCTGACAAACAGAGACCTGAGAGGCAAAAGGAAGACAAAAAAATATGAAGTAACAAGAGAGTGAACTCTGCCCCCCCCCAAAAAAAGCTAATAAAAACAGCCTGGGTTGGAACTGCATCACAAGCAGAGGTACGCTAAATTTAACATATTTTTTATTTATTTTGTAGCAAACGTGCAGTACCTTACACAAAGGGTTTGCAAGACCTACTGATCATCCCAAAGCAATCAAACAGCTTAAATACATCACTCTAGGTCTATCTGCACATTGGTATTTTAATTTAATTGATGTTTTGACCATTGTGGTATAAAATATATTTACACATTTAACATTTCATTAAAAATATTAATCCTTTTTCTAATAAAAAAATTGTTTTCATATTTAAAATTTTTATTTCAAGAACAAAATCGAAATCTCTTATCTCAGATAATTTTCATTACAAACATGCAAATATGTGCAAAAGGTGTTATGTATTCTCTATAAATATTCAGTCTATGTTCTGAAACTTTGCTTAGATGTTTTCAAAAGAATGAGCATGTTCAATCATTAAAGAAAAAAGCAAGAAAGAGATATTTACACATTATTATTTTTTATCAGTGCGTATAAATGCTCTGAAGCTTCCCCTGAATCCACATCCAACCAACGTTATCTGGCCATATGCCTGTGTGGGTGCAAGTCTCTGCCCACTAAAAGCACCCGAAGCAAAGTCACATCAATAACAGATAAAAAAGAGTGCATAGAAGCAAGGTGTATAAAGAGGACAAACGAGTGAATGAATACAGAATATGAAATTCCTAAATTCCAAAATAAAAAGTAATTATATCTGTTCTCTCGCAAAATATGCTTAATTTTTGATTTAGCGGCACTCCCATTCCATTCCATTTTTTTCCTTGTCTTTTTTTTAAAGGGGGGGGGGGGGTTATAGACATTTGTTATGGCTTCCATGTGACCTCTAATTGGACACTTAAAGATTCTCCTCGGGGGGCGCATCTTTTTGCACCCATTGCCAATCAGCGCTATTTTGTGTCATTCCTCATCCAGTCGAATTAATTCATGGTGCCTGTCAATAAAAGTCACACCCCTGAGAGCTTGGAGGCATTCAAACATACGGATTCAAAGGGAAGAATCGCAACAACAATGATAAGACAGAAGAGAATGGTGACAGCAACATCAAATTGTGTCATTTATTTACAAAATAGTAGTTTGACGGGTATTTTGCTGTAGGAAGTGGATAAAGGAATTTAGACTGGACCAACCAGACTCAACCATCCAGCAGCAGGGAAGCGACAGTGGACGGATTTATTTAGAGCTTAGTGTTGTAAATTCCCAACCTGTAGTTTGACCTGTTCTGTGTTGTACTCAGATATCTGTTAACTGCCCTGGGAGAGATGCAAAGATAACAGCTGAAACAGCAAATATTGCATTTTAAAGCAAAGTATGAACTTTATGAATCTAAAAAAATATATTTTTATCAGTAGTTTGTTCTTTTTGAATCAGTAAACCACACAGAAAAATATGAGCCCAGTTATAACAGAGTCAAATCAAAACAGAAAGATGACTTGGTAGCATTAGCTAACTGGATCCACATGAAGACATTATCTGCAAGATGTGACTTAATTGAAGTCTGCATCTGTAATGTTGATATATCTTCATAAACAAATAAACTTGTGTTGTCAGCATAATAAAGCAGCTGTCTTAACCAAGTTATCCCATGCTGGAGCACCATAGGGCAAAAATGTCATTGTTGAGTGAGTAAAGTGCAGATAATCACAATACCAATATTGACCATGTAATACTGATGAGACTTATTTCCCCCCCCCCAACTGGATAGATCAGTGACGTGCAAACGGGGTATGCAGGGTCGGCATTGCCTCACCTAGGCTCGTTTCAAATATTTTTTGATTAATTTCTGTTTATTTATAGACTTCACAACACCTTCCAGTAACTAGATTGTTGTCATACAAATACGCAGAAGAATTAAACATAGGTTACTAGAACTGAGAATTGCTCTCTTCTGGTTACTTGACTGTGTAAGTAAACAAATGTTAATATTTGTTTGAGCGTGTTCAAACGGTTAGAGTACAATTTGAAATAAAAGCCAGACTCTTACATTGCCTACATAATAAAGTTAATGTAATAAGCAGATGGCAAAGCAAGGCAACAGTCATAAATTTATTTCCAACATTTATTTGAAGAAAAGCGGAAGGAGAAACTACGGAGTATAATACATCTGTTGGACAGGGCTACACATTATTAGATTGGTTGTAAAAGTTGTAATGGTGACAATATTGGTAAAGATTGGGATGACGAGACCAGCTGTGATATTTGCTCATTTCCTCTAGCTACTTTCTTTGTGCTTCCATCAGTTAGTTACATTGGAATGTAAAATTCATGATTGTTTCACTTGGAATACATGAGCCAACAAATGTTATACTCCAAACAGTTCTTTGCAATATGAATATTGGACACACTGATACTGTGTTGATGATACATTCGCTATTTATTGTGTCGCCTTTCTGTCGGATCTACTTCTCGTCCCTACACGTCTACGGGCTTTCTTTGCTTTTTTGTTTTTTTCAAAGACAGTGCAGTAGGCGATGGTGGTTGAAGATTTGTGTCAGCGAACACACTCATTGTGATATCGTTTGATCCTGTTAATTTTGCCCATATGGCTAAGTCACGTTTGTTTCCCATATGTAATTGTCGGTGACATGACTTCTTGTCGTCCAATGCATAACTAACCCCAGATCTGACCCCACGCCACCGTATTGTGTCACCTAGACTCGATATTGGCAGACGCATACTCTTAACAGACTATTTTGTATCTGTGACCAAAGGTCCTGATGCAGACATCACCAGCTTATCCTCATTCTTTAACTGAAATGATTATTCTCTTCACTCCTATCGTCCTTGCCTCAGTAGCGTAGCTGCTATCCTTTTTACCCACGAGCCTTTGTGTCTGTGTGTAGGTGGTCAGGGGAATATATTCTCAGAGGAAGAGTTTGTGTCTGCACTAAAAGGGTGGCTATAAGTAGTTTGGCAGGTGTGTCTGTTTGTGAACAAACACCAGCATTTTCTGTTGGACTGTTTAAGTAGAAGACGATATAATGTGGCATGACTGAGAATAAGGACAGAGAATGCGCATGCCTTCTTTTCAGTGCAAGAGAATAGAAGTGCATCTTTGCTCTCCAGCTTTGCACCATGTTTCCTGTTTAACAGACTTGCAGTTCCTGTTCAGTTTTAAAGCTGCACACGTATGACTTGTTGACTGTTCTCATTTGATTACACTTCCCTGTTTGGACAACGAAGCTCTGAACATTTCTGACAACATTTAAAGCTTGAATGACCTGAAAAATTAACAAATGAAATAAAGACTTCAGACGGCTTTGATTATTTTTACAACCATTTTATTACAAGCCAACTAGATGACAAAGTCGCATCACAGATTTATAGATAGGCTTTTTTTTTGCAGAGTCATCAAGTGTATATGCAGCTATAGGGCAGAAAGCAGCGCTCAAAGTTCAGGAATGGGGCAGTAGAAGGAAAAAGCAAGAGGAAGATGAGGATGCAGTTTTACCTCGCCTGTCTCAGCTGTGCGGCGAGTTGACCAAACAAACTCCATGATGGCCACGAACACAGCTACGATGAGGCCACAAATCAGGACTACAAAGATCCCGCCAATATTCTCCATGCCGAGACCTAAAAAAATACAGAGACAAGGGATTATTGCTAATTAGTGTAATAACCATCATCATTGTAGTGTGCAAATACAATTCTAGACTTTTTTGATACATTCACAAGGTTTTGACTGGTCGATAAAGACTTCTAATTTTCTTTTGATCAAAACTTCAGATTTTGTCTCAGCCTGACTTTTTATGACAGGACCATAAACTGATTCAATCTCATTTGCTTAGATTTGATTTGATTTGAAGAATTAAATGTAAGGAAAAAAACATTCCTCATAAAACAATATACTGAGAGGTCCTTGATACAGATTGCAGTTATAAATCAAGGATTAAAAGATTATCCCCATCAATGCATTAACACAGATATTCTTAACTTTTGTCTTTTTTTTAATAAAGTTACAACTAGATGCATTGCAATTTCTTCAAGCATTTACAGACCAGGAAATTAAATAATAAGATAAAGCCAAGATATTTCAGTGTACGATGTGACAATTAAAAGTAAGAGACAAGTCAGCATAAATACGTGCTGACTTGACACTAATGTTCACAAGTTTACTCGTTTTAACCATATAAATATATTTAATTCCTTACAGATGTCTTCTGTTTCTATCCCAATTAAATGTTTCAGATCATACAAAATTCCATATTAGATGAAGATACATAAATTACAGTTCTCAATTGATGATTTGATTTATAAAGATTAAAAAAAGCCATACAAACAATTCTGGCCTGATATGAAATATGGTTGCTTCTTCTGTAATACCACGCATTAATTGTGATTACCGCGTCTACCCCTGAAAATTGCCCGACCTGTACAATCTCAAAATCGTATGACATAAGTAGAAAAAATCTCTGAAAGCACAACTTCATGACTTGAGCCAAAGAACAGAAGAGAAACAAAGTAATTGACATCCATCAATGTGGAAATGGTTACAAAGCAATTTTTATGGTTTTGGGGCTTCAGCGAATGAGAGCCATTATCCACAAACAGAGAAAGATGAAAACAGTCCAAAATTACTCCAAAGGTGCATCAAGAACTCAGTCATAAGGTCACAGAAGAATCAGAAATAATGACTAAAGCACTGAAGGCCTCATTTGTCACAGCTAAGGTTCATGAGTCAACAGTTAGAAGCGGTGTAAAAATGCGATTCATGGGCCAAAACCACTGCTGACCAAAAATAACACAGAGAGGCTGATTTTTGGGACTGCATGGTGTTATGAACTGTGATGTTTTAGCAGGACCCAAATACAGACAGGACATGGGAGGCTGCATGATGAAAATATGTATTGAATAGAAGAAAAAAACCTACAGCAGGCGAAACAGGAAAATCCAGAAGAACAGAGATACAGGGAACAGAAAATCTATTCAATTCAAAACTACTTTATTCATTTCAAAGGGAAGTAAAAGGAATACAAAGGGAGGTATGGAGAGAAAAAAAGGCAGAAAACAGGGGGAAGGAACCAGGAGGAGAAGAGGAACAGCTGAGAGCAATGAAGCAGATGAGCTGAGGGGAGACGTGCAATGAACAGAAACTGAGAGTAAACACACTGAAAGAATTAAACAGCCAATATCACAAAACATACATAGAATGAACCAAGAAAAAAAACCACCTAATCCACAAAAGTATGAACTAAAATAACAGCTACTAGAGAATATAAACAGGAAAACAGAAACCCGAAATCACAAACGCCTAAGGATAAGAATAAGGGAATAACTGAGGAAGGCAGTAGCTAGGAAACCTAACAGCAAAGAAAATGTCAAAATACGACACCAAAGAAGAACCTGGAGATTGGGACTCATAGCTGCTTTATTGGGACACTAGCCATAATTGATGGAACCACGAATCGTGCTAACAAATAACTTTGAAGGGGAATTGCAAGCCATCAGTTCAAGACCTTAGCTCCAGCCCCTTTGGGTTATGGAGCAGGACAATGATCCAAAGCACAACAGCAGTGCACCTCTGAATGGCAATAAGAACACACAAAATGGATGCTTTAGCATTGCCTAGTTAATGTTTGGACTTCAGTTTGAGATACTGTGGCATTACCTTAAAGCCACCACATTTGCTTTAAAATCTTATAGTGTGGTTGAATTCAAACAATTATATAATTTTTCCCCAGTCATGTAAATGACTAAAGCTGCATCTGAAAAGGTCCAATTAGTAAAGACTAATTAGAGCCAAAGCGGAAGTGCAACAGCTTCTGCCATGATAAGTGCTGTCCAAATAGTGAAGTCAGCAAGGAAGGAGGTTGGAAAAGGAGCCTGTATGCTTCCTATCATAATTCCTTTAGCATAGGAACCTTACAATGTACTGGCGCAAGATGCTATAAGGAAATCCACTTAACAAAAAAGTTCAGAGACCAGAGATCTGATAGATAATGTAGCGTCAAAGTTTTAAATCGACGCATGTTTTACATACATTTGTTTAACTTGTGTTTTTTCTTTTTGTAGCTCTTGTTCGGAACGCTGAACGCCGGATTTGTGCGTTTCCGTCACATGATGACGTGGGAATTAAAGGCTGTCTGAAATTGGCATCGCAGTCCGAAGCTCATTTCATCCCCACAATAGTGTTCTTACTGTTGACCTATAATTAATATAACATAATTGATATAAAGCTGTAATTACAACACTTTGGATTCAGCCTCATTGTCAGTAATCGCAGACTCTTGTGGTAGTTGTTTCTGCCAAGGATCGAACAAGCACATATTAGGTTTGGTGGTCAATCATTTTTTTCACATGGGGCCAATTTGTTTTGGGTAGCTTGTCTGTTTAAAACTCTTTTTTTAATCTAAATCTGGAAAGGGGTAAATAATTTCTGTAGATTGTGAGTAATCTCTCCCTGACTATGCATCTTTTAAAAGAATAGTAGTACATTCTTGGAAACCCTCTGGGATGTGCCCTTACCTTGTATGGATAACAAGCCCATGTTTAAATGCTGTGAGGTCCTGTTTCTGATTGTAGTTCATGTCAGCAACCAAGTGGGAAACTCCGGAGAGAGTCTGCCAGAGGGGATTTTACAGTATGAAGGCTGCTTTATGTTCCCTTTTTCTTTGCTTGCTCCTCAGTGATTCAAGTTTGGTGTCTTTAATCCCTTTACAGAGAGAAGGGATTGTACTGCTCCCTTTTTGCTGGAAGCAGTCTTTTTTTTTAGCCTGGTTAGTTCTTTTAGAAAACAGTATTATTGTATTTCTCCCTTTATTTCTTTGTTGTCCATTTTTTCCTCAAGCACAATTCAAGTTTACTAAGATTTTTAGTTTTAGACTATTTTGTTCACTCTATTTATTTTGTGGCTTTGGGTTTTGCTTTATAAATACTTTTGCAAATATTAAATGCTTCACTTTCTTTTTTGACATTTATTATTCTTGCAGTTAAAACCCATAAACTGTATAAAAATTATTTATTCTTATGGTGATTCTCAATTTGGAAAACCCAGTGTGCCCAAGCTTTAATTTCCAAGCTGATGTTGAGATGTTGGTTCGATATTTCCACATAGTATTCTTTCTTCATGATGTGAACACATTTTGTTGCACCATTCCCCCCCCTGCAGTAAAACATGCCCCTAACTTGATGCTGCCATCCCTGTACCCCTGTTGTCAAAGGAACAGTGAATGTTGCTAAATACAGGGGATTTCTTGAGCAAAACCTATCAGTCTACCTGTGATTTGAGACTGGGATAGAGGTTCACCTTCCAGTATTCCTAGGGACAATGACCCGAGGCATACTGCTAAAGCAGCACTCATTTGGTTTAAGGGGAAACATTTAAATGTGCTGTAATGGCCTAGTCAAAGTCCAGGCCTCAATCCAATTGAGAATCCATGGTTAGACTTGATGATCACTGTTAAAAAGCACACAAAAAAACACCCAACATTTACGAGCTGGAGCAGTTTAGCAAAAATCCCAGTGGCAAGATGTGGCGAGCTCATAGAGACTTATTCAAAGCAATTAGCTGCTATAATCACCACTATAAGTGGCTCCACAAAGTACTGACTTTAGGGGGAGTGAACAGTTATGCATGCGGATGTTTTCAGTTATTTTGTCCATTTGTTGCTTGCATCACTATAAAGAAATAACACATTTTCAAAGTTGTAAAGTTCTGTAAATAAACTCTCAAAGCACAACAGCAGTGCACCTCTGAATGGCAAACTCTCAAACGTTCAATTTTAATTCCAGTCTGTGAGGCAACAAAACATGAAAAATGCCAATAGGGTTGGATACTTTTGAAGGTCACTGTAGGTATACTTTTTCTATTCGGAGTTAACTTCTTTGTAGACTTTATCTCCACTACCACTAACATCCCTAAATATCTAGTGAAAAACTATTAAGACAGTGGATTCTTACACTGTATTTTGGCTTTTTGCTTAGGTTTTCTTTTTTATGCACAGCATGGTCAGATTTGTGTAGCTGTCAGCAGCATTTTTGGTTGTTAAACTCGACTAGCAGGATGAGTTCTGTCCTTAGATGTCCTCCCCCTTCACCAACGGCAGGTGATGGATGGTGAAATCAGTGCCTCTCAACCTATGAATGACTCTGTAACGGCACTCGAAAGCTTTTCAAAGACAGGCTGTGGCATTGAAAATGGGTCAAGAAGTGAAATTGCAGTTCTCTCTTCCCAGCGACTATCACACTTTATCACCAGCATTGGTACCAAGAAAACAAAGTCCTCAAATCACCCGGTATAATAACAGCAACTGTGTCCCATTCCTTTCTGAACTCTTTTGGCTCAACTTCAAAAGCATAAACAAAATGTGCAAAAAAAGAAAGAAGAAGATACCACTTCTTGTACTACTTGTACTACTATTCACCCAAGTTCACACCCTTGTGCCTCTCACTGTATGTCTTTGCAGGCTGTCAGAAGAAAATGCGTTATTTTTTTATTCAGAGGATTTACCTGAAAGATGTCTGTCATTGTGAGCGCACAGGAAGGGAAACATTCATTCTGATCACTGTGTAAATGACAGAGCGACTCGATCTTAAGGAAACCTTAATTGTTTAATGTTGCCTGCCTTCATAGAAAAATACAACATCGAGTTTCCATGTCTTCTGAGGTCAAAAGTTGATCTAAAGACTTGAATTTAATCCAGTGTCAATCCAATCCAATTAATTCCTAATTAACGCACTTATTGATTAACGCTGTATTGACTTTCTTTTCTTCTCTCTAAAAGGAAATGATGTGTGAGTCTACTTATGGCGCAAGCCAAAACTATCGGTGTCCATTGCTGCAGCCAAACAACATCGGGATGACGTTGTTTTGCTGTTCTCGGACTAAAGAAAGCTGCACACACAGATGACAGAGAGCTACTGATCGATGCAGCGCTCAGGCACTCATGATTCCATTAAGACTGGCTGCTGAAGCCCGGATCAGAGGGAAAAAGTCAATGAAGATAAACCGCGCCGCCTCGACGCAGAGAGATGTGCCAGCAGTAAAAATTAGTTCATTGAGTTACTGAGGGAAGATTTGACTCTGCGCAATATATAAACGCCAAACAAGAAGCAAGATGTAAATTCATGAAATAGCAGCCCGTATATTTTTTTTTTTACAAGCAAATCTGAAAACAGGGTGAAAAATGAAATGCAATTCAGCAGAAAGAAAGGGACATTGACAGCTTAACAAACAGCACCCTTCACACTGCTTGCTTCATCTGGAAAGTATCTCACTATTTATTTTTTAAATAAATACATCCTCTCTTCCAGTAGCAAAAAAAAATGCATATAAAATATCCACCCATTGCTTTGTATCCATTCCCTAGGGGAAAAAAATAAAACATGGGGACAAACTGGTTTTTAGTAAATTAATCAGTGCCACTTGTTTTGACAACCAAATCATTTACAATAAGGTATGATATTAAATAACATAATGAATATATCTGAAGCGTTTTTTTTTTCATTTGTAGTGACATTAGACATTATTTTCTCGAACAAGGAACTTTCTTGTTTAAAAAGCCCCGTGGACAAATGGATCCGTCTTCCGTCCACCACACAACCTCTAATGATGCTCAGCTTGTGAAACAAAAATCTTTTCATTCAGATACATTTCAGGATTTACTTGTGTATATATTATGCTTTCCAAGGTGAGTCTGATTTCAAGAAAGTAGTCTATTGCATTTGCCCTTTTTAATTTTGTTCACCAATATATACATCACAAATTATGTTTTCTTCAATGTCTGTTTAATAAAGAATGATCCAGATGAGTTCAGCCGGGCCTAAGAAGCAAGATTTGAAATTAAGAAATGGAATGCAGTATAGACTGCTCGAAAAAAATCCCCTAAATGTAGGTAATGTGCCGTGATTGGCAGCCAACTTCAGTCTCATCAATCAGCCATGATTTAGAGTAGTTTTTTTTTTTCTTACAGTGTTCCTTTCAGCACTTCAGGTGAAGAACAAGCTGCAAAAAAAAAATCAAGGTGCCAAAGGATGCCGACTTTGGATGGCATCAGCTCTAGGCTCCTGAGATTAACTGTGTAGCTTCATGGCATACATGCTCAACATGAGGCTGAAGCTGGGGATATCACGACAGACTTCTTGTATGGTATCAGTGCTGAAGAGCGCACATCCGAAAGACCTCAGCGGCTACAGGCCGGTAGTGATGACCTTGCATCCGATGAAGATTTTAGTGGGTGTGGTCCTCAACCATCTTTGCCTCCTGGTGAGGTCTTTGTTGAATGGGTGGATTGTGGCATCATCTACCTCCTGCACCAAGCTTTGATCCACCTGGAGAAGCCTAGAAACACTGTGAGGATCATGTTCCTTGATTTCTTCAGTGCTTTCAGTACCATCCAGCCATGAATTCTGAGTGACCAACTGGAGCTGTCAGGAGTGGATCACCACCTGCCCTAGCGGATACTGGACAACCTCAGCCATCTTCTGTGGTGCAGGTTGTCGGAGCAGCAGTTTATCAGTAGCGCAGATGAAGCAGTTAGATAACCTCACCAGGAAGGACAGCGCTGTTCTGGGATGCTGCCTTGACCCAGTGCAGGTGGTGGGAACCTGAAGGATTCTAGCAAGAATAACATCACCGTTGGGCGGTGTCTCCCACCCTATGCACCTGTTGCAGAGGTGGGGAGCTCTTTCAGAGGAAGACGGCTGCATCCTCGGTGCACAAAGTGGCATTATCGGAGGTCCTTCATCTCAGTTAGACTTTATGACCATCACTGCTCCCAACAAACTCAATAAGTATCCTCATGTCTGGTGTTTTTTACAGTTTTATGAAAATCTACATGTTTCCATTTGCCTTTCACTTTGCTGTTGGCACACCTGAATTTCCACACTGTGGGACTATTAAGGATGTTCTATTCTATTTTATGCTATTATGAACCCTCTACACACCAGAATGGGCACTAATTCCCTATGACAGGTAATACAGAAAGTAAAAAAAAAAGTGTTTTTAGTTGTTTTTAATGACCCACAAACTGAGAGAGATGAGAGTATAAATGCAAATGTGCAAAGAGTTACAAATTATACACTTCTAACTAGGAAAAAAAGTATAGGTTTTTTAAATGTAATTTTAGATTTTTTTCTGGTATACAATTTATGGATAAATAGGGTCAGGATCTTTTTCTGTCAAGATGATCTCCATGTTAAAAATTCAAACAAATTTCGCTCTGTCTCTTTGATTAGCTGCAACCTAACATCCATGACATTTAAATCAAACAGATTTGCTCTCACAACTCGCTACTAATCTTGTTTTATTGCCCCCTTTCCTCACCACATTAGCTCCATCTGTTTTCACTGCATTTAATTGCATCAGACATCTCCGAAAACTACCTTCCAAAACTCCAGGAGTTCCCCCAGAAAACCTTTCCACGAACGCACAGCCACATCTCTCTCCAGAACATCTGGCGGTATCCATCTTCCTGCAAAATGTTGACTCCGGTGTAACCGAGATACATTCTGACCACTTAAAACGCTAATTGTTCCACATTTTTAATGACTGTGCCATCTGTCACAGCAGTGTGTCTCTGCTTTATTCGAGTTTGGAACTGCACCTTAATTCCAGTTGCCTGCTTTCTGGTTTTTCCTCTTGTGCATAAAAGGCTAATCCATTGATCTGTCAATCAATGACAGCTTTGATAATATAGCGAAGATCATTGTACAAGTGTGACTGCAGTGGAATTAGTCAATCAGTCAAGATAAAACAAATTAACAGGAATTTGGAAGATCGGTGTCATTTAAAAAAACACGACAGTTGAAATAACATGGAAATGCATCTTTTGTAAAATATTTTTAAGCATCTAGAGTCTTTTTGCATGCAAAATGAATTGACCCCTTATTAAAATTAAAGTCGAAGTAAAATAAATACTCAAAATAATCATAGTGTAAGTGAACTGCATTCATAAATTCCATCTAAAACTGAAACTGCACTGTTCATCCACCTAAACCACAGCTGCTGACATTTAGCTTAGGCTGAAAGTAAACAGTGGACAGTGAAATAAGTAAAAGCAACACTCTGCCGACTCAACCTTTTGCTCGGTGATCCTCCTCTTTAGGACACTGTCCTCCCTCCCACCACCGTCTCTTGAGAATCTCCAGCCTGTTGCTCTCCTGCAACTGCAAGATCCCCAGGGTGATCTCATCTCGGTATGGAGAGCCTGAGGGGGACGTAAAGCAGAGGGAAGTAATATCTTACCCTGAAATGACTGGAAAACATATTCAGTGATTTTTTTTTCAAGATAAACATCTAGGTCAGGCATGTCCAAAATGCGGCCCGGGGGACATTTGTGGCCCCTCTACTGATTTTGGATGGCCCCTTAACTGTATTTAAAGGAAAAAATTTGGTCCACCAGCACAGGTGGCTGATGCAGATGGAAGATTTTAGTTTTTGATTAGGGCAAAATTATTACAGAAAAGTTAAAATCCTACAACTGAAAATGTTAAGTACGACACAAAGTATTCATCTTATAATAAACACACTTTTGACATTCTCTTTAATTTCATAGTAACATCTATTCAATGATATTTAATAACTCAAATGCAGGCTTTGATGCATTAAAGTCTGCTTTGAATTCAATTATTAAAATTGGCTAATTACAACAAGTGTTTTCAAAGACCTACTGACCCAAATACTGTTCTTACGTTGCTAGACCAAAAAGAGTAAAGTTTATTATTGTTAAAGAGTCAAATTAAATTATTCAAAGTAATTTGCAAACTGGATGACTATCTTTTAATACAACAAATGAGCAAAGCCATTTTTTATTGTGGAACTACAACAATGTACACATTAATATCCTACAAAAACAAATCTGTCTAATTTATTTATTTAAAATGATCATATTTTGTAGAGCATGGTAAAAAATAAAAAAAATGTCAAGCAGAATTTTTTTCCTGAACAGATAAATAAAATGAAAATTCACAATCAATCCCAGAGAGAGGTTTGTACTGTGAAGTAAAAAACACCGGTACATAACTGATTGAGGGAAGTACAGATTAAGCAAAACTTAAAAGTTTTTGCCGGAGATAGTCATGTTATCAATATCTTTCCACATCACTTCTTTGTTTTTTCTTCCTCTTCTAAGCTTCAGTAAATTTTCAGCACTGACTGTCACAAAATAACAGATAGGAGAGTGTGTGGGCTAAAAGAAGACCATGTTTTGAATAGACAAGAGCATCCTCCTTTTTAAAATGTTTTTTTTTTAAAGAAACTGATGTATTCCTTTCTCTGAAAATTCAATTTCCATTTAGGATGTAATATCACGTCGGGCAAGTTTTCAAAAGAATGACTGACTTCAGGTAATTTCAACATCCACAAAATAATTAAAAGCTATTCATCAGCATTATTGTTCAATTAACTATTCAATTCATCTACTTGACAAATGAGATACAAATATATCTCTGCTTGATCAAAAAACGGTTTGAAACATTTTAGAAAAATGAACTCAATTAGATTTAATTTTCACTAGATCGTTTTGTCCGATTAGGAGGGAGCCCAATAAACGTGCTTTTAAAAATGGATATTACACTGCTAAAAGAAAATTGTTTGGAACAAACCAACCCCTCACAGGTTTTCTGTATAACTATATAACATAACATATATACAACAAAGGAAACAAACACACACACACACACACACACATATATATATATATATATATATATATATATATATATATATATATATATATATATATATATATATATATATATATATAAATCATAAAAAACCTATTTGTCTTGGTTTTGTAACCTGTGAGTACATTGCATTTGGGCCACTTGTACTTGAATCCCAAATCAAAGGTTCATATTCAGAATTTTCTGGATGGAAATACGCATGTGAATTGCACATAGATAGTTACAGTCCATTTATTGCACTTCTCCAGCTGATATTTCCTTGTCTCTCATTGCCGACTTTATGATAAATTGTCTACAAAATGTTCATCAGCATAGTTACTCTGATGGTGGTAATGAGAACCATTTAAAGATGGAATATGGAAACTCTCCTTTTTTATTCTTAAACAGATGGTAATTGCTTGCTGTCAGTCAGAGCAGCAAGCATGAGAGACGACTTCCATTGGGGGGCACACAAGAGATCGCGTTGCTTATATTTTTATTGCTTAACATGCAGGTTGACTGACAGGCCAGTCTCCTGAAAATATGTTTTTTTCCCCCCCTTTGTTGTTTTCCCTGCTGTTCCCTCTATTCTCTGCATCTGTTCCTACAGTACATATTTTCCATAACTTGTGCATATTTCTGTCTAAACACTTATCATCAGGAAAGAGTGTGAGACAGACGATGAGGTCAGGCCAGACTGACAGAACCGACCGGAGTCTAATCGGTATCAGTATGGATTTAATTTGCCAAGAAGAACAGATGCCCCAATAATTTGGCCTGATTAATGTCCAGAGCAGAGTTGGCTCTCTATGCCTCCAAAATAAAGCCTCATTGAAATAAAAAAACAAAACAATATGTGATTGCAGCTGGCTAAACAAATTGTAACGCTGCGCAAACATCCTAGTTGTCTGTCTTTTTAGAATGGCTACAAGAAACATTTTTTTTTACCATATTCAGCAGATAATAAATATTGTCCATAGTAAACAAAACAAACAAAAACTTGCAACCAAGAAAGTGCATATTTAGAACCAGATCAATATTGATCTAGTGAAGGAGATGAGAGAAGCTTTGGATAAGTCCCACACAAGCTTGCACTTGCTTTCAGTAAATTTGTGTAATCTGCTGGTGAATATGCTGATGGGAGGGGATGTCCTTCTAAAACTTTGTGTTCCAAATCACATTTTTGTCTCATGTCTGGCGCCATAAGGATCCCTATGTAGTGTTTACACTTGTCCATGAGCCTTGGTTTGTTTATGTTTCCTGTTGTGCTTTGGCACGGTGTTGCTTCAAAGTCAAACCTTATAAAAAGTGCATGGGGGAACGTGGAATACCAGACTTCCACACATAAATGTTCTATGTGTGCACAAATTTAAAATAACTCTGCATTTACTTGGTAACTAGGTGGTATGAAAAAATTAAAAAAATAAAAACTATATTGAGAATTTCCATCATATATAGACGTATTGTTACACACCTGCAGTATCACGGTACTGTCCACATTTGCTAATTTACAGTCTACAACGCTCTTCTGGACTTTCTTTTTTTCTAGCTGTTATAATCTCAACAGATTCTAGCACAAAGCGATCAATCTACAACTGTTTGATGGAAAGTGACAACTTTTTCAGATGCCTTTCACTCAAAAGATGTTTTGCATGCCGGAGAACATTTTGTTCAGCACAAATATATTTGGTGTAGCAATACATATATTTGTAAAAAAAGACATAATTCAAATGTATATACATTTTTATATATGTTATGTATGTCATTTAGATTAAATTCTACAGTTTATAGATTTTAAACATACTTTCTTTGTATTTAGAGGTGTACTGTTAAACTCAATGTTGCTACTGTGTTTCTTTTGCCAATGGATAGAGAAGCTGAAATGGTTTTCTGTACAATATTTGGACATCCAGCTATGGGATGTTGTAATCCAGAGGAGTAACAGATCACAAAACAAGATAATTGCAAGTATTAGATTCATGTAAACAAGTTAAAACATTAATAGTACTTTTTTTTGAAAAGGAAAGATTTAATTTTTTTTGTTTTTTACAAGTTGAGTACTTTTGTCACACACCATAGATGTTTTTTTTTTTTAAGAAATCCAATAGTGTTGCCTAACTCTTCAAGGTTTTATCAGATCATTTATATTATTTATATTTTTAGACTCTCATTCTAAGATGACTCTAAAGCCCCCAAAAGCATAAATAATACCCTTTTTATGTTTTCACAGATATATCTAGCGTTGCATTAATCTCAAACTTTATAAATCAAATTTAACCACAAAAACCTATGAAACAGCCCTTTGGTTTAGTCCCAGTTGGAAGCTATGTAGTGGATGCGTTTTAGCCTAGCCACTGTGATCGTACAGCGTTTTCAAACTTTTTCTTGCCTGTTCTGTCATTAAGTCAAAACCTTTTTTACTGTGTACTCAAAATGCTTATCCAGCATTTAGTAATCAAGTATTATAAGCCATTCTGAGGAGCCAGTTTTTGTCAATTAACTCCATCAGCACAACAGGGCAAGTAAAGATCTACTTCTTTTCATCTTCAAAATGAAGGCGTCAAGCTTAAAACACTCATCTTCACATCAGGAGTTCCGAAGAACAGATTTTATGGCAAAAAATCTCATCACACCCCCAGTGTACATGCCCTTGTGTTGTATTAAAAAGCATATGTGTTGCCAATCAACACCAAACTCACCCAGCGGCATGCCGATGCCATATCCCTTTGTGTCAAGCAGCCCTCCGATCTGAGTGAGGTTGCAGTTTAGGCTGCGGTAGTACTCGTTCATGGTGCTCTCCATCAGGAAGGCATACTTGGAATTGAGGACACGGGCGATGCCTTCCTCTGTGCTCTTCACGAAGACACTGGGCTGCTTGGACTTCATGTAGTTCCACATTCGCTGGTATGTCTGGTACCGCGAGTTCTGAGGGAGAAATTGCAGCGTGTTTTGACGCTTAGCGGGGATTATAGTTGCACAATAACTTGGTTAGAAGTAATTTTCATTCTTGAAACACAAAAGCGCTTATTTCCATAGAAGCTCACTGCCTGCCTCACCATGAAGAAGGTCATGGTGGACCCTCCATGTATGGTGCCATACTGGATGTTGGTCTGGTCAGCCAGGTCGTCAGGAGACTCGATGGGCACCTCCATTCTCTGCACGGTGAGAAACGCTGCGAGGTTGGCCGTGTAGGAAGAGATTATGATGAGAGTGAACGCCCACCTGAAGAATGGGGCAAATAAAAATATTTAGCCTTTATTTGCCGTCTCCCATCCTCACAGTAACATATCCGCCCTTTTATTTCCCCTCCCTGGTTTTATTAAGAGCTGGAAGAGGAAGGCGGTGTAGGGAGACAGATGGAGGGCACTGCGGGAAATGTCAGGAGTTTTAGGTAAAAATCATCAACCTAAACATGAACCCGGGCTGCAGCAAAAGATGAGCAGGATGCCTCTGCTGCAGAGGAAATGAAAGCAAAGTTATGAGGAAAGATATTAAAGACAGAGCCAAGTTTTCGAAAGGTAAATGGAGACAAAGCTGGGAGGATGTGGAAGCGAGGCAGGCGACGCATGCAAATATCCTGAAAATATATACAAAAATACTGGGCACACCCTTCACATCTAACTATAATAATTATACACCTAACAGCTCATAAATTGGTTGGGAAATTGAATGACCTTTTTTTTGGTATGCATTTGTCATTAAATTAACGCAACAGAATGGGCACATTGGCGAGCTTAAAGCTGGGTTAATTTCTGGCTGTGAAACCGCTATTTGTGACAGTTTAAACAACCAAAAGCAAGGCTGATTTCTGAATTATTGCTAGTTACAGCTCAGAGGAAAAACGCCATGGTGACTTCTCTGCACATATTTCCTTTTTTATTTATTATCGTTTGTGGCAGCCGTATAAATGGCAAGATATAAAATATTAATCTGTAACCTTTTGAGCTGTTTTTTTTTCTGTGTTTTCCGACTGCCACTATTTAGCAGACGGACATGAGCGCGGTCAAAATGTCCTTATCTCACTGTCAGAGAGGAAAAGCTAATAAGCCTGGAATGATTTGTGCCACCAATATACTACGGCGGGGCTTTCTGAGAAAAGGCTGCACTAATCAGTTGGCATGATGAATTAGCCCTGCTGTATATTGAACTCATGTTATTATTGCATTATTAGTCCATAACTTCGCCTCTTTGTCTCTGGTAAATTTTAGTCTGGCCTTCAAGATTTTTCTCAGAGAGCAAAAGTTCCCTCTTTGTACACCTCCCATGAAAGGTCAACTTGCACAGTCTCTTTCTCATTGTTCAGGCATGGACTTCCATTGCAACAGTTTAGCAAGAGCCTGCTGTATGTCCTATTAAGATATATAAGGATTATGGGGATTTCATTCTGAATTTTGTTTGAACGGCCAGACCATGTTTGCTTAAAATGGATAATTGATACGTTTTTAAACAAATTTTTACAAACTGACATTATGATCAACTGACTTTACTTTATCATTAAGAGTTGAACTGAACTGTAAGAAAATAGATCTGTATCTGACTATTCTGATTATATGATTAGATTGTAGAAAAATGTGGGTGAAGTTGATTTGAATTTTGACAGACTTTGATTTTTACATGATCTGAGGGTATCGGTCTTGTAAAATTCCCTGAGATGGCATTTACTGATGTACAGCTCTGGAAAATATATAACAAAAAAAGCATTATATGTACTGCTAACAACACCTAAGTCATAAATGTTTCTTTTGGTGAAAAAAAAGCATTTTACTCTTGTTTTGGGTAGATAAAGGCACTGGATTGATTTAAGATAACAGAGCTCCACAATTATATGACATTCTGTATTATTTTTTGTGTTAAATAAAATTGTCCACCACGGGCGCTTCTACATGCGGGCCAGTGACCCTGTGGAACTGGTCATGGCCCCTGTTATGGCCCCTGTACTGAAGACATAATACTAAATCAGTTTCTTATGATAATATGCACTGGAACAGAAACTGAAAGTGATTGGTCCCCTGCACCAAAAAAAAATGTTTTACCTCTATAGGTTACCTTTAAAAGAACCAATTTCCAGGGTTTTGGCAGAAGTCTGCCCCCTCTGGCGACAAGTTGAAATGACACCAGTGTTGTGCACATGCATTGGAGAAGAGGAAAAGCATAGTCCGCTGTGACTGCACAGGCCTTTTGTTTAGAGGCGTGATGTCTTAGAGGTCACAAAGCTATAAATATTGAAGTTAGCACGTGTTCTCTTGCTAATGCATTGATTAAGGTGGAGACTCTACAAAGTAGCAGGATAAATGAGAGTGTGCAGTGTGTCACATGCGAGCACCCAGAGGATTCGGCCCAAATCACTCTCTCATGAACTAACAAATCCAGCCTATAGAGGCAGCTGTGGTAAATAGAGGATAACTCATTTTACAAGTCGGGCAAATGTAAGAGCATGCATGGGACAGAAAATAAATAATATTTAACTTCAAAACTTAAACTATGCACTTTCAACAATGTTGTAAAAACTAAGGTGTTGCACTTTTAGCTTCAGCCCTATTGAAATAGGATCACAGATTTCATCTGCTAGATCAGTGGTCTGCAACCTGCAGTTCCAGGGCTCTTTGGCTCACTTAATATATTAAAGGATGAAACATTGCCCCTTTATTTTTGTTTCACTCTTTTCTTTGGTGCCCCCATGAAAAAAGAAAGCCCCCTCCCTGCCCCGTCAGGTAAATTTGGTCTAAAACCTCCACATTTCCTGCATGTTTTATTTATTTATTTTTTAGACTTCCTTTTAACTACAGACTCAATTGCTGGTAGATTTATGAATAAGACAAATATACTAGTGTTTTTTTTTTTATTAATGCTGCTTAACTTTTATTTTTGAAAAACATACAACCCAGTTACACACGATCCTGAGTTAAATGGATAGACATTTTAGTCTTTGAGTAAAGCAGCTCAAAGACAGACATAACCAAAATCAAGATGCACAGAATTTGACTCTTTGAAATACAACAAGTTAGATGGATGAAAGTGACAACAGACTGAGCAGCTGGGAGAAATTCACACAGCAGGTCCAAGAGTTACTTACTGGGGCTCACAAAGTAAACCATTCCCGGAAAAGTCATAACCAGTTTATGACTCTTTTGTCATCAGAATTAAATTGGAAGACTCATCTACCAAATGGATCGCTCCTAATTAACCGATTTTATAAAACAGTTTATAAGTACATATTTTGTTTTCCTTTTATTTTACAACATGGATATGACAGAATTTCTCCTTTGTTCTCTCTCTTTTAATTATTATGCAATGTGGACATGTCAGCCAACAACCCACTCAGAGAGACAGACACTGGGTTGTTGCAACTTGTGCCACAGCTATCATTAGCTTTTATGAGGCTAAGTGCCAGACTAGGCAGAGCGCTGTCAGGGAAAATCCATGGATGGCCCCTCCAGCCCATCCAGTATCGCTCTACCATCTGTCTAGCTGCCGCTACTGGTACTGAGGGAGGAGAGAAATGAAAGTCAACTATACCCTGTCCAAAATGCTAATTACAAGCCGAAACTCTAATGTTCAAATTGACTGAAGTCAAAACCCAGAATACTTCTAAAGTTCTTTTAATGGGACAGCATCTTAAAACTAAGACTCTGAAAAACAACACTGGATTGTTCTGAAGCTTTCCTGTAAAATAACCTGCGTCTCTAATGGGTTTTTAATAACGTAAAACTAGCAAACATATTTCACATTTAGATAATCTAAATAGCCATCACATTGACTGACATCTATTTTTTTCCTACAATTTGGCTAAAATCAAATAGCTCTGCAGAAAAGGCCACGGGAAGTTTTGAAAGTGGAAGCTAAAAACTTTTCAAAGACAAAAAAAAGTAAAACTAGCATCTGGACTTTATTAGTTACTGGGGGGTTAATAAAAATCCGTCAGCAACTTTTGGTAAAAGTTTGGAAAAGAAAATTGCTTGGATTTGAGAAAAGACAGAGTGGCTGATGAGTGGAAGTAAAACCTGAGGAGAAACTGACATCATCATTTTCACATTAGAGTCGATACCATCTGTTCACCTTCAGCTAATGTTCCTGAAGAGGAAGGTATGGGCAGATGGGAGGAAGGAGAAGGAAGAGCAATATAGAGGTCTGGATTTGGGGGTGTCTGCTCTGGTGTTTCTTCTTCCTATTTATCCACATTTTATTGTTTTCTGTGGCAACTTTGTGTCTAGACTCCTGTTATTATGGCAATGACCACTAGGAGATGCTGTTTATTTTCACTACTTTGATCCACTACATTGACCAATATTACTGCTAACGTTACACATTACTAATTATTCACTCTATTCCTACACCATCAAACATCTGGTTTGATTTATAGTGAGTAGTGTGATTTTTGGGAGATCAGGTGACGGTATATATTTCCCAGTTCACTTGTTTCAAGGTGTGAGGCATTCAAAGTGGGTTTCAGCTCCAAAGGACACAAAGCAAACATGACAAATGCACTCCGTAATAATTGCATGCTGTTGCAACATGTCTCTGTATTAACCTTTCATGCCTGGAGAAAACATAGATCTCTCATTATTTCAAAGACACAAAGAATACTTTTGTTTCTCATTCCATGTGGCATTAAAGAAAGAATTATATTTCTTCTTAGATGGTGAATATATTTTTTTTTCAGAAGCTGACAAATAAAATAACTCTTTTTCAGGACACACTTGGACTCTTCAAATAGAGATCTGGTGACCTTCCCACCAGCCTGCACACTTAATGACGCCCCTACTCAAGGATTTACAAATGCCTTAAGAGACATCTCTCTTCTTTTTAGATCCAGCTTGCATTGTGGTGGCATAATCCTGTAATGAAAAAGTTTGGAGGAAACAAATCCTAAGTGTAACTTGAGTACATTTAATCAGTGGGGGGGGGGGGGGGGGAGATAGTTTCCTTATTAAATCAGTTGGCAATTTTCCCCCAAAGCTCACTGTCAGATAACTGCCAAAAGGATTGACCTGCTGGAGTAACTAAATTTCCACAATGCGGCAGCTGGAACGCAGAAGGATCAAGGTAGGGAGCACATTACCACCCCCATTGGCGAACTAGCCCCTGAAAGTTGAAGAGGGAGGGATGGCCACCAGAGCCCAGCGTAGCTCCTATGGAGCCATAGGCCACCAGATGGGAGCCCATCAAACTAGTCCCCCAATAAGTCCACCAGGGACCCCCAGACCATCCCCACATCACCAATCCCTGGCAAACCAACACAGGCACCGGGACGGGAGCGAGAGGACCATGCCTTGCCCCACTAGCTCAGCCCCAACTTGTTTGCTCGTGTGCCTGTGATAATGTGATATGAGGAATGCAGATGTGTATGTCTGAAGTATATCAAAATAGAGAGGAAAGACGGTGCCACACACAGCGGAGGGGTAAGGCACTGCATAGTGCTTCCCCCATGCCCTCCAGGAAAACTGTGACACGTGACCTTCATCCCAACTGGTTGTTAGGGAGGCAAAGCAACAAAAACATAACAGGCTTGCTATGAACTACAGTAACTTTACTTTGAGCCAAGCACTTCAGTCAAATTTGAATAACGTGAACAATTCAGCAACAAACACTCTGGTCCAGTTTAAAAAAATAAATATAATAATAATAATATGTGGAAAAGTAGCTAACATTCACTGTAAATAATGTCAACACATCTGTGATGCTTTGGGCCAGGACATTGTCAATAAACATCTGGTTTGACTCATTGAGCTTTTCAACAAGATAATGATCCAAAATACATGACCAAAGAAACTAAACAAAATCCAATGTCTCCCAGTGCCATGACAGTCCCCAGGCTTAGACTGGAAGAAAACCACATAACCGAGGACCCAGGATACTGAATGAGTTACAGAGGTTGAGGAAAAAGATTGATCAAAGATCCCTCTCTTTATCCTCCGGCCTCGTGAAATGAAAATGCCACAGTCCTGTCCTGATGACAAAAGGGGTTCAAAACAAAAGGTTTTTTTTTTGTCCTTTCCCACTGAATAACTGTCCTCAAGTTAAAGGTGGAATTTTCCACATTTTCATGCTATTGTAATAAGAGAAAACACACTTGAAGATCAGACTAGATGTCAAAAATGTTAAGGATCTGGTAAATAATGAATGTGATCACTGCACAGTTGAAACACCCGATTTGAAATAAAATTAAAAGATGTTGATAAAGTAGCAAAAAATAATAATTTTTTTATCAAAGTGACAACAGATTTTGCAATTACTCCCCTTATCTTGTCAATATAAGAAAGCTTTTGTTTTCCATTTTACTTTCAGACCAGATAGTTTTTGCCATTTCTAACATGATCTGGAGATGTTTTGACAGATCTCATAAGCCAAAAGGCTTGTGTGGGATTACTTATGTATTACGTCAGCCAAAAATTTAGTTAAAATTCAAAGTTTTCCCTCCGACGTGTAATGTCGCATTGGAGTGGACACCCCCTTTTCAGAAGCTATTAGTCCTTGATGCAGCCATCTGGGGTTTGAATCCTGCTTGTCTCCCCCACTTCACTCTGCCCATTTCCTGTCTAGTTATTGTCAAGAAAGGCCAATAGTGCCACAAAATCTAAAAGAAAAATCTGAATTGCACCTCGGGCCAAATAAGTTACTGCAGTGGATGTCAACCATAAACAACGTTGCCAATAGAAAAAGTTACTCTTTTGGTACCAACCACACTCCGCTGACGCAGCGGGTAGAGAGGGCCCGGGGCATGACCTCTGAGCCTTGCTGCATGAAGCCTCCTATTGGGAACCACAGACTGTTGCCCAGTGTGTACTGGTTCTCCAGGATGTCCCGCCGCTCCCGTAAACATGGGTGAGGGTTGTACCACTCATAAGGGCTGAGCCTGTAGACAAAAGAGCAAATGTGCAAAAAAATATTCAAAGAATGTACCATACTTTGCAAAAGGGATTCATCGGTGTTGCATTTAACGCAGACCGATAGAGCTATTTGTGTGACCCCAACTGCAATTCAAGATGTGGTGTGCATCAACCCCCAGCACAGGGGGTTGATGCACACGGAGACTTTGTATTCCCAATTAGGGCTAAATTAAAGCAGACAAGTAACATTTTCTTACAACTGAAAGTGATAGGTACAACATAAAGTGTTTGTCTTTAATAACCACACTTCTCTTTAATTTCAGAATAAATAGAACATCTGTTCAATGACTTTTTCTCAAATTAATTAATCAGTGCACCAAAATCTGCTTTTAATTACTTTATTAAAATTAGCTAAATACAGCAAGCTTTTACAATAAAAGACTGAGCTGAATCCTATACTTACTGCTGGGAATACACAAAATATTTGTTTCCATTTTTTCACCATCTTTTTATAAGGCAAATGTCCCAAATCCTTTTTAAGTTTTGGATCTACAATGATTTACACATACCTTTCCTTCTGAAAATCTAACTAATTTGTTTAATTAAAAATGTTGCCAGCTCATATTTTATGGAGCAGGTGAAAGAAAAAAATCACAGTACCGTTGGTGATTTTAGTTCTTCTTCTAAATTACATTTTTGACCCCCCAAGTACTTTTGGCTGATAATTATCTGATAATTTTGGCCCGTGTGATGAAAAGTTTGGAAACCCCTGATTAAACATTGAGCTCTAAAATGTCTGTGGTCAAAGAATAGATTGACTTTAAAGCACCACCATTACATCTGACTGTTTGTATGATGTTCTTTTTCTGTTAGTTTTATGTCAGATGTAATGGGTCTGACATCTTCTAAAAAGTCTCCCTTTTGTCTCATCAGCCTGCAGAATATTTTCCCAAAAGTCTTGAAGTGCATCAATATGTTTTTTTGGATGAATGTGAGATGGTTCTTTTCTTATGCCTTGAAACTCTGCCATAGATGTGATTTTTCCCTTGCAATGTGGTTAAAGCTATAGTTGGTAATCCTGTTCAGAAATACTTTTTGTTATACTTGGTAAAATCGTCCTTCCATCCTGAAAGTAGTGAATACATTATGTATTCACAAAAAGGAGGTTAAAAAATATTTCTCTGTGGGAGCTGCAGGCATGTAAAAACTCTAACCAATCTCTGCCGTTCGGTCCGAAGGGGATGGATTTGTCACAGTTTTGTTTCTGCTCTCCCGTATTGGTTGTCCCACATGCCAATCATTCTGACACGCTGATGATGTAATGCCAGCTTGCGTGCTCTTTCCTTCCTAGTTTCCGCTTGCTGGCTTTGCATGCGCACTACTAGGGTTTATGTATCCAGTTAGCTTAGGGACAGAGACAGATGTGAACCTTCCTGAAGTTGTTGCACTATGAGAATTACTGCAAGAGCAAATCAATGACTTCATGAGGTCATGACCATGAGGTCACTAGTGGTTTACTGCATGGTACAAAAAAATGGAAAATGTGCTGCATGCCAAAACGGGTTCAAAACTCTTTCATGATGGCTAAATGGGCCTAAGTTAAACAATTTTAGGCAAAAAGACAATAAGCACAAAATAAAACCCAATTATTTACAAAGTAACACATTCCCTTTTCCTAATAGAATCTATTTTCATCAATCATCGTATAAAGTTACCTCATTACTTCACTGGGTTTCGAATGTTATTTGTCTGGTTTTAGATTTTTTTTTATTGTTTTTATGATCAGCAATAAATGAACCCCAGTAAGCCTAATAAGATGAGCCCATTGAACAGTTCATTAATAAGTAAAGAGCTGGAAAAAAATTTGCAAACTATATTTTCTGAACTAAAATTACTAGAAAGCTTTCCTACCTGGCAGCGAGGAAGAGAACACAGCTGACAGCGAGGTAGGCCAGCAGCATAAAAAGCCAAACAGCAGGAGAGAAGGGGTCAAGAAAGGAAAAGTAACCTGGTTTTCGAGCCTGAAACAAAAACACAAACAAACACTCTCAGAACCGACAGCAATACTGCCCACCCCTGCTTTTCACTACATGAAAGTAGCCTCAAAGAAAGTTGTGCTAAAGCTAGGTCTGAGAAGGTATCGTTGACTGCCCGCTGCACTAACAATGTCCTGCAATCACCTTGAATAAAAAACTGAATAAATCACGTCCACAATAAAATGGAATGCTACGCCACTAGATGTCAGAGAAAACAGCATTACCATGTAAAATAAAAAAAATGCCTACATGCTAGTTAGAGATACTAAAACCCTCAAAGACAGATCTTTATGTTTTCTCTAGCTTGGTAACATCTCAATTCCTCTTCCTTATTTGATGATATCAGAGGAACTTGATGGTACTGTCAGAAAATGTTGCGCCACAGATTATCTGAATACCAAGCAATAACACAATGAGTACTGATGAATTGGAAACAGCGGTAAACATTAATTCAGGCTGTTCAGCACCAGGGGGCAAGAATGCTGATAAACACGGAGATGTCTTCACTAATGTGTGTGTGCCAGTCAACAGCTTAGGCAATTAAATAGATTACAATCTTTTAATGTGCTCATAAGCTTTGCAGACACATGCAGCATGTCCCTGTGTGTAACTGTTTATGGTGTGTAAAATGCAGATTATGTGCTGCCAGATATAAATGCATTGTGTTGTCGATTACTTCGGAAATCACAAAGTTGGTATTAAATGATTAAATGACTTGTTTTATGTGTGTTTCTCTTAGCTCAAGAACTTACAATCAGTAGTGGCTTGTTAATAGGGGGCGCTAGCACCCCCCATCATATTTGCAGGGAAAAAAAACACAGCATATACAAATTACAAAATAAAAAGTTATTATCCAATATGATCCTTAAATGTATCACTTTAGATTTTTCAGCATTCCCATTCATTTTTGGATTTTTGGATTTATCGAGGTTATTTCATGTGTAAGCCGGAAAAGGGTAGAGTGCCTTCTCCGGGTTGGGGAGGATGTCCTGCCCTAAGCGGAGGAGTTTAAGTATCTCGGGGTCTTTTTCACGAATGAGGGAATGATGGAACGGGAGAATGATAGGCGGATTGGTGCGGCATCTGCTGTGAAGCAGGCGCTGTACCGGCCTTTTGTGGTGAAGAGAGAGCTGAGTCAAAAGGCAAAGCTCTCGATTTACCAGTCGATCTACGTTCCTACCCTCATCTATGGTCACGAGCTTTGGGTCGTGACCGAAAGAACGAGATCCCGGATACAAGCGGCTGAAATGAGTTTTCTCCGTAGTGTGTCTGGGCTCTCCCTTGGAGATAGGGTGAGGAGCTCAGTCATCCGGGGAGGACTCAGAGTAGAGCCGCTGCTTCTCTACGATGAGAGGAGCCATTTGAGGGGCCTTGGGCATCTGGTTAGGATGCCCCCTGGATGCCTCCCTGGTGAGGTGTTCCGTGCACGTCCCACCGGGAGGAGATCCAGAGGAAGTCCCAGGACACGCTGGAGGGACTATGTCTCTTGACTGTCTTGGGAACGCCTTGGGGTTGGAGGAGCTGGGCCAAGTGGCTGGGGAGAGGGAAGTCTGGGCCTCCCTACTAAGGCTGCTACACCCGTGACCCGACCCCGGATAAGTGGAAGAAGATGGATGGATTTCATATTTAAGTCTGTATATATGTTTTAATAGCGTGGAACACCGGCAAAATGAGTGTGTATGTATGTTTTTAAACTATTGGCTTAGGGTTACTATCTGTAGTTATTAATTCATCATACCTGTTAATCACAGTCATACTACTGGCAGCTCAGAGGCACAGGCGTCACTCATACATGATACACATAGAAAAGACTCAGACTACAGAAACAACAAGACAGGAGTCAATGGCGAGAAGCAAATTTGGTTATTTATTTACAAAATAATCAGTTCACAGGGCTTTTGCTGGATGATAAAAGCAGATGATGTCATGGTCCTGTATTGTGAGTTTGTGTACAAGTGGGAGGTCTTTACTTGGCAGGTGATCGGTGGAGGGCGTGGCCCCAGACAGCACACCTGAGGGCCATCTCCTCAACAGCCTGCTGGAGATAAAAGAAGATGTCAGATAATCAATCCTTCACTTTATCCTTCACGATTATTAATCTAACTGGTTAGATTCAAGCCACAAATAACATCCCAGAGTTCTCAGGTACCCTATTTGTTAACGTAATGATTGCAAGTCTTACCTGTGGTCTCATCTTCATATCTTTGTGTCTATCAGGTTGCTGAGTCCTTTTCAGAACTCAACAGGTTTTTGAATCCAATTTCAAGAGAACCTAAGCAACAATAACCTCCTGGACAATTTGCAACAATCAGTTCCCACCGTTCCTTTATCACCCGTGGTTCCCAGCCTGTCAGCTCTCCAACGGACTGCTGCCTAAACCTTAGAGGGTCATATCATGCAAAATCCACTTTGTTAGTTAAATACATTTTTTTTTGTACTTTCTGCTCTTTCTGCTCTCTAGGAGAGCCGAAAGGTTGAATTTAGTTTATACAGATATATAAATATATATAGATATCGTTCCATTCTGTTTGGGTCATATTTTTCAAGCTGTTCAGTTTTCGTTATTCCCCATTACATTTTTTGGACAATAACGTCAAAGTTTAGCAGAACTGCTAAACAAGGTCATGGACTTTTGGCTAACCAATTTAAAAGAAATCCAGCATTTTCTTCTTGCTGCTTAGTCCACCATGTAGTCCAAGCTGAAGGATGGCAGAGCTACAAGTGGATAATTGAAAGTATTCAGTTGTTGGGTGTATTAACCCACACAGTACACTTTCCCCCAGCATGCTACAAAAATGGGGTGGATGTGAACGCTCTGTGACCTGGAGGGAGGCAGGTTATAAAGTTCCTCAGTTGCATTTAAAGAGACCACATGAAAACGAGTTGCTCTCACACCTGAGAACAGGGGTAAAGAGGGGCTGTGGAGCAACAGTAATGAGGAATTCAGACCAAAGCATTGCAGTTTTACTTTATAATGACCACAACTGAATGGTTTAAAAAACATGTTAAAACTTCTAGCACTACTGGTTGACCTTCCAGAAAACAAGTCATCTCAGGTCTACTCACAACTCTAGATCAACTTTCCCCTCCCGGTTCAACTCCTATCACCGACACTGTAAGTCCCCTTCTCCAGTATGTCCATAAAAGTTAGATCATCATTCTCTTCGTCATTTCACTAACCGGTTCCCCAACTTCCTCCAGACTCAGCCGAAGGCCTTTTCCCTGAAACATGCATTATTCTCACAATCTGCACTTTAGTAAATCATTCTTCTTTACAAAGACTCAGTTTCCTGGTTGATTTCTGCATGTGGGTCAAAAGGCTTTCCAAAACCTAAGGGATTAGACAAGACTGACCGGATTTTAAAATCCTGCAGCAGGGAAGTGACCGTGGACTCATTTGTCTTCTAGTTGATGCTACTGTTGTGTTGTAATTCCCAACCTCTATGTGCCACCCCACCCGTCCCCAAAAAAATGTTTCATCACCACCTGCCACTGCTTACAATGGATGTGGTATTTACAGTAAATTCTTTAAACGCTGCACATAGGAGAAACATCTTTTGCTTCCGGTTAAATACAACGACCTTATGTCATTCATAAGATAATAAGTAATATCAGAAACAGGACGCAGAAGTCTATGATTGTGAACAAATTTGGGATTTGATCATAAGCATGTAAAAGTGTAATATAAGACAAAGCAATTGTCAATGACATTCAACTACAGGTTTTTTTCAACTTTAAATGTTAAAACTTTAAGTTTTTCATATTGATTGAATTACATCAAATCCTGTTTACACAACTTGAATGACTTTGTTGTCCTCATTAACTTTTTCAAAAAGTATTCATAACGACCTTAAGTTTTACAATGTTTAAAAACATTTAAATAATAAAGAACACATTTAATCTCATGTAATTTAAGGTGGCAACGCTGCATTCACTAGTCACAATATTATGACCATCGATAGTTAACTCAAGGTCGGTTATAGACCTTAAGCTTATGTAGAGATTTGTACCCATCAGATAATTTTTTTAAGATCAGTCACAGTTATTAGTTGCATTCCCGTCCACTTGCATCTCTCTACATGCAGGACAGCTGAGGGGCCCTCAAAATCCACTCGCAGAGCTTAAAGACTCCCAGCTGCTCAGCAGCCATCTAAAATCTCCTAAATCTGTTTGTAGCTGACAGAAGCTGGGGTTGCCTTCAACAAATAAGTTCTGAAATCAGTCTTATGGTAAACTGTGGTGATTCTCCACCTCAGGGTGTGCTTTTCAGGTTAAGATTACTCCAGCTTATCTGTGAGATGTGATATAAAGCCTTTAATGTCTCTGTAGAGCTTTAACTGTGTGAAGTCTGCTAAATGCTATCAACTGGTGTCAGTTAAGTCGGCATCAGTCCTAAAATGCTCTAGGCTAAATAGTCTGCTACAAGGATTTGAGAACCCATTTTTCCCCCTTGTGTGTCGAGTTGCATTGTGGGTAATATTGGCTTTAGATATTGGCAAAAAAACAGACAAAGATCTGAAGTAAAAGATCCAAAACTAATTCTGGTTCAGTTTTTTTTTTCAGGTTTCAGTATAAGAAAAATACTCAATGTCTTACAGTGATTGAACAAATGATATTGTCAAAAAAAGAAATTGAGAGTTCTGTTTAAACTTTTAATGTTGGCTAATAATATTTATTGAAACCAGACGTGACAGATGTACTCATGTCCGTTGTTGGGCATATACTCATACTTTTAGCTTTAGTATTCTTACACCTAATTTCATAGATGAGAAATATTTTCTGTGAAGCTCTTACTCCACAAGCAGCTTCAGACTGTAGTAATAGAGGCCATGCAGCTCTTTAGAAATCACTAGTCTTCTTGTTTTAGAGTTTTTCGTACTAAAGCATTTAATTTAAACAGATAAATCAATAATTTGCCTGGAGAAGTTTAGGACGCTATGATTAGGTCAATAAATCATTGTATCAGTTTTATAACCTGCTGCATACTGTAATCCTCAGGATTTGGACTGAGAAAAACACCTTAAAGCCATTTCAACAAATATCTTATGTCATGAAAAATTCATGAGAAATTCTGTGGTTGTGGGCTTACAGCTAGAAACCACTGATCAGGTCCAAAATGTGGGTGTAATCATGGACTTAGACCTGAATCTTCAGAGGCACACAAAGATAATTACAAAGTTGGCCTTCTGTCACCTGAAGAACATTTCCAGGATTAAACGACTAAAAACCCAGCAGGATCTTGAAAAACTCATCCATGTGTTTGTCTTTAGCTGAAATGACAACTGCAAGCGTGTCTTAACAGGTTTGCGTAAAAACGTAACCGTACGGCTGCAGCTGATCCAGAACGCTTCTGCACTTGTGTCTTCGTTAAAACTAAGAAAATAGAGCACATCACCCCAGATCTGCCTGTATCTCAGAGAACAGACCTGCCTTAAATAGGTAGTTTGTGGTTATTCAGTGTGACAGAAACACTGATCGCCCATTTAGCACTTTCCAGACCAAAGATGACCTATGACAAATATCAAGATGTCAGATATTTTGTGTGAAAATCACGCAGTGTGACTGCAGCTGCGACTGACGTATTTTGACACAGCAATGAAATCTTCTGTCTGGCATCTTCTGATGTAGAAAATGATTTGGTTTACCATTATTTCGAGCTTGCACAGTGTGACATTACAAGTCCTCTATGATTTTGGAAATTGCACAGTGTGTACAGGTCTTTTGTTAAATGAGCAATGGGATTAAAAAGACATGGGAAATAAAGTGTTTCCTCACAAAAAATGTCTCAGTTATTTCGCAATTGTTTATTCAACAGGTTAAACAGTGGTTTGCATCTAGGTGATAATTTACCTAAAGACACAGTATTTGATATTTAAAATTAAAACCTAATCTGATCTTTATATTTTGAAATTTTCTTCTCTTTATCTGAAGTAGTCCTTGTGCAAAAAAGCCAAAAAAAAAAGCAACGAAAATACTCCCTAAATAGCATCAATGTTACATGGAATTCGGGTTTTGTTTTAAAGAATCTCTGTTACAGTTCATGTTTGACCAGCTATGACCAAGTTTGTTAGATTTTAAATTATTTAAATTACAGGGAATCACATGTAGTTAAGATTTATGGAGTGAATTTTGTTGCAAGCAATGAACCTGGTCTGTAAATGGAAACTTGGGATGAAAAAAACAATCAGGAAATTAAACTATGAAAAATGTCTTAATCAAAAAAATGGTTTTGAGAGTAATTTGTTTGATCAGATTTTATAAAAACTATATTTTATTTTTTTCAAATTTCATTTTTTTCAAACGTATCTTTTTCAGTTTGACTTTTACGAATTACATTCTTTTCAAATTGCATTTTACAGATCACATTCTCTTCACTTCTCACTCTTGACCAATAAAAATGTCGTTGCTGACGTCCATGCAGACCAATAGAAACGCGTCTTCGCTCCTCACTGCAGAGGAAAGTTCGCCCCCAGAAGTGAAGAAAAAATTAAATATGAAAAAAAAAATCAATCTGATAAAACAGCAAAGTCACCCCCAAAACCTTTTTTTTATTAATAAATTTTCTACGTTTAATTTCTGGATTGCTTTATTGATTTATTTTTGTCAAATTCCCATTTACAAAATGTGTTTTTTTCTTCAAATTTTCATTTACCAAATATGTTCTTTTCTTGTAACAATAATGGAACAAAATTCTGTCCATAATGATTCCTAAAAAAAACCAGAAAACTAAAACGGTCTTTAAGCTTAGTGGAAAATCAAAAGCCGTGAATCAGATGCCAACTTTGCAGCAATATTAGACTCTTGTAGTGATAACATATCGCTCCTGTCTGGTCTGTCACTCATCAACATTTATTGTCCCTCTGAGGGTAACCTAATGCAGATCAAACAGATATTTACGACACCTTGGACTAGGCGTGCTTACAACAGAGGTGCTTACCACTTTTCACACCAGTACAAAACTGCATCACGGAGAAAAAGAACAGACTGATTTACGCAACATATATGAAAAACTTTGGTGCTGCTGATTCAAAATAAACCACGATTAAAGCCCTTGTAGCACTTAGGATCATTTAAGGTTTTGTATCATTGATCCAGACGGGTGGGAATGGAAATTCAACTCTGACATGTTTCACAACTTTAGAAGACACTTAAAAGTCGAAAAAAAAAAAAAAAACTGTAACGAAAAGAAAAGGTTTCAATAGAAACCTTGAGATCACTATTGCCTTGTGGTCCATTAGCAAATAAACCCTGCCGATACGCGTGTACTGAAATCAACACGGGCTGTCACCTCGCCTATTCAGGGTTGTGCACTCAGAAGGAGCAGCTTGGTGTTTAACAAAGTGAATTTATAGTGTCTCGGTTGAAATCTTCCAGCTCAGACTCAACCTGGAGGCAGGAGCTCTCGTCCTGATTGAGAGGATGGATCTCTCACAGCACGTCAGGGCGAGAGCATAAATTGCCGCTGCAGGCCGTTACTGTGAGTAAAAATGTGCTCTCGGTCAACTTAATCTCTAAATAAACACTTAAGAAAATGCAGCGGGCGCACTGCTGTGTGAGCAGGGCTTTGCTGTACACACATTAAGCAGCTGACTGATCACTGAGTCAATAAAGTGATGCTGTCACTGTGGACTGGATCAAACATGGAGGACAGATGGTGGAGGTGCATACTAATGAGCTGCAGATGTACATTATCTGCAGACAGGGACCATGCAGCCATCATAATCCTTCCCTCAAGGAGACAGAAGTGAAACTTTTAATGATAATGGCAAATAAAAGAATCGCTATCATCATTAATTATTGTTGGATGAGACTTATGCTCTGAGCCCTCTGTTTTTCATGTAGTCTCCGTTTCCCAGGACTGTAAGATGCAGCAATCTTGAAGGGAACGCATTGTGTTTCATCACAGTTGCGATATCTTAAGGTTACCCCTCCTTACTTTACATCGAGATGATGAGAAAAATAAAAATAAAACAGGATTTTATCATATAATTGTTTCTTGAATGTTACAGTGAAAGTAGTCAGCAAAGTAATAAGTGAACACAACCTGGATTTCCTGATTCTATTTAAGGCACCTTTTAAATGAATGAATGAATATTTGTTTTGAACAATAACTGTGAACCAAAAAAGAATACATAAAACACCAGAGATCAATGTACAGAAATCAGTTTAAAAAGGAACAGGAAGAAGTATACACTGATTTACTCCTACCCCCTTGTCACACATAATTTACTGCAATAATGCATGTCCCTGAGTATGGTACTTTTCATATTTATCGTTCTTTAATTTACAGTCATTAAATGGCACCAATATATATTATATAAATATACCATGCACATAATTAACTTTATCATAAAAAATATTCCATTTGCTAATAAGTGGTTGTCATAGAAATGTATATTACCAAAAATAGATTACAACAATTCACTACATACACCCAAGTACATAAACATATTAATAACTAATTATTAGTTATTAATGCGTTATTATACAATATACTGTAACCTAGTGGAACCTGTTTTCCTCCTACTGAACACATGTTTCTTGTATGCACTTTTTAATTTAATTACATTGTTAATTTGTTTCAATTTAATATTTAAATGGTTCCATAATTTTACTCCACAACTTGATATAGAGATATTTTTTAAAGTTAAGCCAGACTAAGGAGTCTTGAAGTTGAGTTCAGCTCTCAAACCACAACCTTCTTTGTCACTGAATAATTTTTGCAGATTCCCTGCTAATGTTTTATTCCTTGCCATGAACATTATTGTTGCAGTTTTATTGCTGATTAAATCTGTAAGCTTCATGGCATGTGCATTAAAAAACAAAGGGTTTGTGTGAGCTAAATGTTCTGTATTATCGATTACTCTGATTGCTTTTTTCTGTAGATTACTTTTACATGTGTTACCCCAAATGTCTGCACAGTAGGTGATATATGGGAGTACCAGTGAGAAGTAAAGTCTGGACAGTGATTTATCATTTAAGAGGTGCCTCGACTTCCCAATAACTGCTATGCTCTTTGCAAGTTTCGATCTTACATAGTTTATGTGAGGTTTCCGACAACTCTTGTGATCCAGCAACACACCCAAAAAATGCATTTGATTAACTCTCTCAGTGTCAATATTATCGACCTTAACTTGAACTTGTGTGTCACTTTTCCGATTCCCAAATAACACAAGTTTTGTTTTGTTCAGATTTAAAGACAGCTTATTCATGTCAAACCAGACTTTTTTAATTTACTTATTTCAGATGTGGTGACCTCCAAGACCTGTTGTATAGTGTCCCTTGAACAAAGGATGCTGGTGTCATCAGCAAATAAGATACATTTAAACTTTTCTGAAACCTTGGATATATCATATATATAGAGAGTAAACAATAAGTAAATAAATAAGTAATGGTTAATAATTAATATTAATTGGTTTTAGAGTTGCAGAATAAACTCAATTGTCTTTGATTCTGTAATATCCACATTGATCCGTGCAACCATCTTTTGTGTGACCCATTTTCCACGCACAAGTTGTTTGCACAACTTTGAAAATTGTACTTTAGGCTGTGCATTTTACATTGTTGATCTAAGCTATATGGGTTTGCCTGTAAAAGCCTCCCCCTTTACCAGGGAGTTTTATGTAAAAGAGAGGGCTCTAGCTGCTGTTGTTCCCTGTCTGTGTCATGTAACCTACTCTGTGGCTTTGCACGCATATCGTCTTGTCAATGCATTTTAAAATGTTCAAAAACAGATTGCTGATTTCACGAAGCAGGAGAGCAACTTGTTCTGCAGGTCTTGTCTATACACAGTTGCATGTAACCCCTTTTGAAATATACTGTGAGACAATATACAACTCATATCAAAACAGGGGGTCAACATGCTGCAGCAAGCTGCTAGGCATTGAAACATGCACAATGTGTGAGTTTATTGTAGCCATCTGTTTTTAAAGTAAGATGTTGTTTAAGAAAGAAATGATGAAGCTACAGTCCCTTGCAAAAGTATTCACCCCCTTGGCATTTTTCATTATTTGTTGCCTCTCAGCCTGGACTTAAAATGGGTTGTTAGAAAATGTGCACCATTGTATTTGCACAAGATGCCCAGAACTTTGAAGATGTATTATTTCTTTTAACTATGAAGCAAACACAAATACGAAATACGAAAATAATAGGAAACTGCGGCATGCATAACTGTTCACCCCCCTAAAGTCAGTACTTTGTAGAGCTACTTTCTGAGGCAATTCCAGCTGCAAGTGGCTTTGGATCAGATATGAGCTCGTCACATCCTGCCACTGGGATTTTGGGCCATTCCTCAAGACAAAACAACTCCAGCCTCCTTCATGTTTGATAATTTTTTGCTTGTGACCAATTTTCAAGTGTAACCCCAGATTCTCAATTAGATTGGTTTGGACTTTGACTAAGCTATTCCAAAACAATCCATTATTCCCTGGACTTGGACCACTTTCCCACTTTCTCCTGCTGAAAAACATCCCCACAGAATGATGCTGCCCCTGCCATGTTTCGCTGTGAGGATGGTGTTCTTGGGGTCATAGGATGTGTTAGGTTTGCGCCAGACATAGCGTGTTCTTTGGTGGCTGAAAAGTTTGATTTTAGTCTCAGCTGGCCAGAGTGCCTTCCTCCATACAATTGTGGAGTCATCCACTTGCCCTTTGGCAAACTCGAAATGTGCCTTCATATTTTTAACATTTAATGTCTTTTTTCTGGCCACTTGTCCCTGAAGCCCAGCTCTATGGAGTGTACGGTCTATTCTGGTCCCATGGACAGATACTCCAGTCTCTGCTGTGGAGCTCTGCAGCTCCTTCAGGGTTACATTTGGACTCTGTGCTGACTCTTTGATTAATGTCCTCCTTCAAGCAAATAATTTATTGAAAGTTTTTGGTTTTTACTTTTTTTGCACTTTTCAAACAGATTAAATCCTTTATATATATATATATATATATATATATATTTTTTTTTTTTTTTTTGTATTCAAATGTATGGTTGTCTTTAACTAAGGAATTAAAAAGTTTTCTGTGACATTTCACCAACCCTCAAAGAAACATTATGAATACAGGTAATTTATGTTACAGATTTAAATAAGGTATTGCAGGATAGGCATAAGCACTCACTACCAGTACACTTTTAATATGATTAGGCATAAATCCTGTTTTCACATCTACTTTTTCGTTCAATCCTTTTTTCAAGGGACTAGGCATCTTGACCAGGGTCTGATTAGAGGAACCTTAGATGACTTTTCATTTTTCAAAAGAATCCCACTTTCCACCTTTTATGTTAAACGCTCTAAGAAATAAAAAAGACAAAAGCCCATCTACAAAGCAGCTTGCAGCTTTATTGTTTTATATTGCATCAGCCTCTCAGGTAGAGTTGCTTAAAAAATAACCTTTTCATTTTTTTTTACCAGCTTCCTGCTTGCTTTAGGCCTAAATTGAGTCAAGTGGTTTTTATTTTGTTGTTGCTGCTGTTTCTTATTAAAAACAACAACAACATAAATACATACTTATATATATATAAATACTTTTTAAATCTAAGCAGGTTGAATTACTTTTAATTTAAGAAGGCGTACACTTGGACATGTAACAATTTGTAGCACTTGTGGATTTCAAAAGGTTGCTGTAAAACTTGACAGCAAAACTGTAGCTAGAATCGGACCAAAAGGCATAAAAACCATCACAATTTGAGTGTTCCCAAGGGCAGTGTGACCCCAGTAAATGATATAGAAGTTTGTGTGTTTGTTCATAGAGTTTGTTGCCCGGTTTTACATTTTTTCCATCCTCCTATTCTCTACTAGCTTACCCTTGAAGTGTCACGGGGGGACAGGAGCCCATTTCCAGTGGTCTTTGGGCAAAATGCAGGATAATCCATAGCCAGGTCACCAGTGCATCACAGGGCAGATTTTAATAACTTAATTTCAAAAGCTCCTGTTGACATTGTAGCTCCTGTAGTAACTGCAGCCTTTTTGTTTCTACTGTTTAGAGCCTAAAACAGCAAAGGCTTGGCCTCCCTTTGTTTAAGTGTGAACCATGGCATTTTAAACAACAATTGATTCTCTGATTTAAGGGTTCTAGGGCACAATAAGAGGTTTCGAGCTGGAAGGAAGTAAAGGCAAAGTAAAGGGGAGAAAGAGCATGTAGTGATTTAAAAGTAATCAATAAAATGTTTAATCAAAGGGGGAGCAAGTGTAATTCAAGCAGGACTGGTGTGATGTATTCCCTGGGTGGAGTTGCTGGAGAGCTGATGCTGCATTTTGCTTCACCTGGAAATGATAAACTGCTGCATTGTTTAGGTAAATACACACATAGCTGCACCATTCTGGTTGATAAAAATTAAGATATGGGATTTGTGTGGGCTGGTAAGAATTTCTTCAGTTTCGCTGTATCACGATAATGACGCAAACGCTCTAAACAAAATGTATAACATGACCCAGTTGCTTTGATTTAAAAAGGCATCACTTAGTCTTACTGTGGCTGAAATAACGGTAATAACCACAATAATCTACCGTTTATTTTTCATTTTGATTTTGATACATTGAGTTTATCAAAAAATAAATAAAACACCTGGTAAGTTTCGCAGGTGTTTTCAAGTGGTTTACAGAAAATAGACATATCATCTAGCTTTGCTGCTCGTAACTTTCCAACTGTACCTTACAAAGAGTAATGAGTGGTGTTTTAGTTTCCACATTATTGTTAGTCATGATATTCACATCTCGACACATTTCCAAAATGCAAAGTTTGTCTTTCTTCTAAGTAAAGGGAATCTTCTTTTAGCTAGTTACCTGGCAGTGCACATCAACTGGTGAAAGAATGGTGTTGCTCTTTTACTTTAGACATAATAAAAGTAAAATAAAAGTCTGATGCCTGACTAAGGAGGGTTAAGGGGGACACTATTAAATAAATAAATATTTCATGAAATAGCTAAATGTAAATACACCATGAAATGATTAAATGTACCATGAAATAATGAAATGAAAAATTAAATAATGAAATGTAGAATGACATAAATAAATAAATGTACCATTAAATGTCCTATTAAATCATTAAATATATCATTAGATGTACCATGAAATAAATAAATAAATGTGACATGAAATAATGAGATGTAAAATGAAAAAAAAGAAATGTAAAATTAAATAAATAAATGTACCTTTAACTGTTCCAATGAATAAATAAATGTACAATTTATTCATTAAATACATCATTAAATAATTAAATGTACCAATTAATTATCACATATACAATTAAATATTTAAATCTGCCATTAAATAATTAAATATGCCTTTTAAATAATGACATTAAATAAATAAATTTCATTTTTGTTAAATTCATTTGAATATACATTTAATTATTTCATTTTGTATTTATTTATTTGATGGTGTGTCACACAGCCAACTCATGGAATAAAAATTGGTAATTATTTTTACAGTGTTGGTCATTTCTTGCCTGAATTTTTTGAGGCATGGCTATAAACAAACTCTGACAAAGACTATTGACAAAACTCATAAATATGAACAAAAAAATTCAATGACTTCAATGAGCATGTATCTAATATTTGTATTGTTTATGACTGTTTAATAATTGTGGGAGATTTCAACATCTATGTTGACAGGCCAAAAGACAGGCACAAAAAGCTATGAGATATACTTGATAACTGGTTTGACGCAACATATCGAACAAGCAATGCACAGTCGAGGACACACTCTGGACTTGAGAGTTTATAAGCAAGGGTGTAAATATTTCCAACGTCTCTGTAATTGATGTCGCCCTGTCGGATCATTACTCTGTTATCTTTGAAAGTAAGTATAATCTCCGTCGACTCACTTAGCAAAACAGATAATATAACAAAACCTTTTACAGGCATCACAGCTGAAACCTTTAATCAAATATATTCCTCCACCTCATTTCAATGTTATAACACAGTGGATGAGTTAGTATATAATTTGCATTGTAACATTTCTGACATTATCGATTCCATTGCTCCCATTAAAGTGAAGGTTGTCTCTGGGAGGAAGAAATCTCCATGGAGAAATGTCCCATTAGTGAGATGTGAAAGAAAACTTCATAAAACTCGAGTTCACGTTTATTATGAAATCTACAAAGAGAGACTGCAAAGCTATCACTCATCACTAAAACATGCAAGGGAAACGTTCGCAGAAATAATAAACAGAAACATCAACAATGCTCGCGCTTTATTGACCAACGTTGAAATACTCATGAACCCTCCTGTTATTGTACCACCGGAGCTCCACTCTACCTGGGCCTGCAATCAATTTGCCAACTTCTTTGCAGAGAAAATAAAAAAAATAGAGGGTTAATCTGCACATACACTAAAAAATCCAGTACCAATGTTATGTGCAAATATAAATGCAGAGAAAATTACTACATTTCAACAACTCAAGAGTGAAAGCTTAGAAGAAATTATGTCAGTTAAGCTCCTCCTCCTGTTCTTTTGATATTCTACCTACAACCTTCTTTCAAAAGCCTATCATTACATCTGACCCGATTCATATAGTAAACTCATCCCTCTCATAGGGTGTTGCCCCCCATGCTTCAAAAAAAGCAGTTATTAAACCACTGATAAAAAAGAGCAATCTGGACAAATCACATCTGCAGACTTACAGGCCAATCTCCAACCTGCCATTTATCAGCAAAATGATTGAAAGAGCTGTGTAGTCAAATAGCTTCCTGACAATGATCGACCGCTTAGATGTTTCTCAGTCCGATGTCTGTTCTCACCACAGAACCGAGACCGCCCTCGTCAAAGTGTTCAATGACATCCACCTAAATAAAGACTGTGGCAGAACCACAGTGGTAGTTCTGTTGGTCCTCAGCGCAGCATTTGACACTGTTGACCATGATATATTATTAAAGCGACTGGAGAGCTGGGTCGGACTCTCTGGTACAGCACTCAATTGGTTCAAATCCTACCTAAAGAACAGGGGCTTTTCCAGCTGTACAGAAACCAAACTGAGGTTATTATCTTTGGACCTGAAGAGGAATGGACAAGGGTCAGCACGCAGCTTCAGTTATTACAACTACAAACAAGTCATCAGGCTGAAATCTGGGTGTAGTGATGGACTCAGACCTGAACCTCCAAGGATACATAAAGACAGTCACAAAGTCGACCTTCTACCACCTGAGGAACATTTCCAGGATTAAAGGACTGATGTTCCAATGAGATCTAGAGAAACTCATCCATGAATTTATCATTATTTGGATTGATTACTGCAACGGCGTCTTTACAGATCTACCCAAAAAAAAAAAAAAAAGAACCAATCAGACAACTGCAGCTGATCCAGAATGCTGCTGCTCAAGTTCTCACTGAAACCAAGGAGTTAAAGCACATCACCTCAGTTCTGGAGTCCTTACACTGGCTCCCTGTAGCTCAGAGAATAGACTTTAAAATATTTCTGTCCACTCCTCTAGCTGACAGGAGTGGCATTCACTGTGGTCTTCTGCATCCACAGAGACCCTATCCATTCTTCTCTGACATCACCAAGACATGTTTGTCCAAACACTCATAGGATATGCTCTCTTTTACTGATCATTGTCTGTAAACCCAATAGCAAGGATTAGTTGATTTTTTAAAAAAAATATTAGAAGTCATGCCATTTTTAATTGCAGGAAAGTGTTCGAAAAGGAATAAATATTTTGCTTTCATCGTGTAAAATATTGTTTTATGTTGGTCAGTATAATAATGGAGCTGTCCAGTAACGACAAAAGCTTTGCTGAAAAGGTTTTGTATCCGTCTTCAATAAACACTAAAAAATGACTGAAAAACAGAATGAAAAGGAAATCCCGAAAGAAATAAAAAAAAAAAAAGTATTCCCCCCCCCCCACATAAAATAATGCAGGATTTGAAGACCTCAGAACTGTCACAAATCCTATGTCTTGGATCTGCAGGTCTGTCAGACTCAGGAAGTAGAGAAGCAGAAACCCCAAATTTCAGATTCCAGTCAGGAAGCCAGAGTCAACCATCCCCCATCAGAGGCTAACAAGTCACATTCAAAAGAAGCAGCTCCTGTCGCTCCCTTCCCTACCTAAAAAAACACAACATAAAAACATGCCCTCTATCTGTGTTTTCAGCTTTGATTTTATCTGATCCACCCCCCCAAAAGCACCCCCTCCTCCCCTTCGTCAGTGTTTGTGCTAATACTTTCTGTTGCTTTGTTGGAAACTCAGTTTGACTGTGTGACCCGAGCGGTCGAGCGACTGTCGGCGCCTCCAGCAGCACAGCTCGTGCTGAGAAGGTAGCTCCTGATGCAACCGCGGCTCTTTTCGCCTCTGAATTCATCAAATCAAACACGCAGAGGTCGCAGACATAAAATATCAGCCGCAGACGAGCCGCGCTTCAGTCTGTGAAAGTTCAGAGCCAACTCTGCCAGCAAGATTAAAAAAAGTGACAATAAAAATAGACTTTTTATTGTCACTTTCAAATTCTAGTGCGAAATAAAACACATATATCATAACTTAACAAAATGTACTGTTTTGTAGCAACCTTGGGTAAATGCAAGAGCATGTTTATTAATTTATTTTTGATATCGTAAAAGCAGTGTTACAATTTGTTTCTATTTCTGTACCAAATCAAAATCAGATCTATACTTCCAAAAACACAAGCAATGGCTGAATGTTTTTATCTTTTAGTAAAAGGAATAAAGATTGAAGACGGGAAACTAACATTCTCCCATACATTTTTTTTATTTCTTCCACTCCTGTCAAGATTTGAAAACTGGTCAAAGCAAATGCCATGCTTTGAAGACTTCATAAAACCCCTCAGCTATTGCTGCATGTTCAGGATTGTTGCTTTATCAGAGGAACAGACATTATGCTCCTGTCTTAACTCCTTTGCAGACGTTTTTTCTTTCTTTTTTTCTAGGACTGCCCTATATTTGGTTTCTTCCATCTCCCCATGAACTCTGATCAGTTTCCCTTTTGCTGCTGAAGTAAAGCACACTTATTCATGCTTGGTATGTTGTGTTCAGCATCTTAATTTTGCACCTTCCTCCACATGTTTGCAGGGTTGTTTACACAGTTTGTGGCAAACTTTTAACTTATTGCTTATTGAGGTTTTCTTTCAATAAAGGGGTTTTTCTTGCCACTCTTCCACAAAGGCCAGATTAGTTGAGTGCACAAATCCTGTCAACAAATTCTCTCACCTAAACTGTGTGTACATCTCTTCCAGAGTTACCATCAGCTCCTCTGATTAATGTTCTCCTTGACCAACCTGTTGGTTTAGGTGTACATCCATGTCTTGGTAATTTTACACTTGTGACACTCTTTCCATTCTCAAATCATACGCTGGTGTAGATTCTCAGCCATCCAGGACAAGTTGTAGTCAACTTATAAGCCTGTTATTTTCAACCATGTTCTGAACTAGGGGGGAAATCATTTTGTGTAAAAGAAACAAGGGAAAAAGTCCAGTCGACTTCTAATCAAGGACTTAGGATTCTCATAGGAAAGATTGAAAAGCCCAATGTTTACAGCTTGGGGAATTGTTTTATAGCCTAACCCTGTTTTCAAGTTTAACCTTGACCTGGCTACGGGGTTCTTTGGTCTTTATGATGCTGTTTTATCCCTAATGCCCTCCAAGAAACCTCTGAGGCTTTCCCAATCAGACCAATTTATAGTGGGATTAAGCTGCAAGCACTTGGATTCTTGTCCATGATTTTTATTGCAGACACTTAGTTGGCCTGTATTTAGGAGTAAATGAGTACAGCAAGCTGGATACAAATGCATTTACAGTTCACAGATTTTTATTTGTAAAATTGAAAACCATGCGTTACTTTCTGTTAGTTTGAAAATGCTCCTAAGACTAATCCTAAAATTAGTTTTAGGACTAATCACAAATTTCCTTGAGATTTCTTTGTGTTTCTGTTGACAAAAAACGTGAAGAAAGACCAAAAACAAACAAGTGATAATAGTTATTTCGCAAGGCGCTGTAAATGTAAAAGCTACCCCGTCTAAAATGTATTGCTGCAAACAGTATAAATTTGTAAAAGTTATAAAATAATATTCCAATAAAATCAAATAGCCTCTTTATGCAGAGCCAAGCAAAGGCATAGGCAAACCTTTTGACTAGTTTGAGCCCTTTGGTGGCCTTAAGGCTTCAGCTAAAGTTTAATTTACACACAGCAGTTCTACAAATGCACCTTTTTTTAGGAAAAGTAAGGAAAAGTAACTTTAATGTTAACAGAATCATTATTTCATGCCAATTTGATTGTTTATGCTGTTTGTAAGGGGATCAGTGAGTTTTTTCCCCTTTGCTTGCTTGTGAAATAAACATAAAATCTAAAGCATTATCTTTTTCTGTAATATTTGTAATAGATTTTGCTGGATGTGGACCCTGAAGGAAATTCTATTTAGGGTCCTCACTATCTTGAAGCACTGCTGTGTTACTTTATTGAAGGTGTAGTGGCAGATATCCATCTAGATCCAACTTTAATATTAGGACTGATGAATAAAGTTAAAAAAAAAATAGAACAGAAGCTGAAAGTTAAAAAGCAAGCTTACCAGATGCACTTGGTAAAGGATGCTGATTCCCAGAGTCATAAATGGCTTGGAAAAATCGATCACCTTCTCTCTCTCTGAGGTTATGGTGAAGCCAGCAACTGCCAGGTCTGCTTTCTGCAGCAATATACAAAAATAACAGATATGCATGTTTAGTTGTAGTAACTAGCAGGTACTTAGAAATCCCAAAGTAAGAAAGAAGGCACAGCAGAAAATACTAGAAAATAATTCTCTCGTTTCACTTGAGCGGTGTAAAAAAATATAGTTGAAAATGGACTAGATAAAGAAACAAAGAAGAGACAATAGGAGAAATTTGAAAAAAAATATGAGATAACGGATGTCAGTAGATGTCTCACAGAAAATAACATACACAAGCCACAGAACACAAAGGAAGGAAGAGGAGTCGAGTACATTTAAGAGAAGCTCATATTTAGGTTAGAAGAATAGACAGAGACAATCATTGAGAGGAAACTGAGACCTTGAACCAAAATTTATCTCAAGTGTAGAGCACCAGAAATATTTTGAGCCTGAGCAAATAAAGAATGCAAGGAGAGCAAAATGTAACTAAAATTATCTTTATGGAAACGCTTTTGTTGTTTTCCTAATGAATATAATTAGCAGAAGAGCCTTCAGTAAATTGCATTCATGTTTAACTATTCTGCATTCCCAGAAAACACTTTGTTGGGAACGCAAATCTGTCAGAAACAATGTTTTTTCTGTAACACTGCTCTAAAATTTTCTGCTTTCAGATACCAACGTTTCCTCCCACCACAGGGTTGATGGTGTAAAACACAGCTTTAATATTGTGTCTTCAAAGAATCCCGTTTCAACAACAAATTTAGTTAATCTCTTACTAACATAACAGGCTATTTCAATAATGATCTAGTCATTGAATTGGCAATAATATAGCCTACTGATGGTAATTATTACTTTACATTCTTGTCTGTAATCATATGTTTTATTTCAGACTCAGGGTCACATAATCTGAACAAAAGAACAGTAATCATGTATCCCTAACATGCAATTAGATGATACAAATCTGAGGGCTTTTTTTTCTTTTCTCTAGGCGCTTTTGAGGACAATTGATTTTTATTTCACTGAATCATTCCTCATTTGTCCAACTAATGGGGTTCTAATCGGCATTGCTGTGGGCAATGCTAGGGGCAAAAAAAATTTGAATTAAATACCACAACTGAAGTTATTTTAAATTATTTAACTTTAGACATATATTTATATTCTAATCAAAATAAACCCTCTCACATATGGAATTTCTATTTGTGATATATCTTGGCAAAATATGACAAAGCATACTGTTACCTTACAGAATCAGAGGCTCATTTAGCAATTTCTCAATTCTGCCCTTTGGATTTCTTAAAACTAATAATTGACTTAAGAACACTGGGTTTCTGTGAAGAGGAACATAGTTTATTGGAATTTTAGTCAGGATTTCTGGTCGTAATGGACCCAGATGCAGAGACGAGCATGGTAAGCGCATGATGAATTAGGCTATTGATAAACAGGAGGAAACAACAGATCTGTCAATGCAGTGACGGAAACAAAGAGTCATTCATGTTGGGAGGTGAACACTACACAGGTGAGTAAATGGACAGATGAGAAACAGCAGTGGGAGAACAGTGAGGTATTTTTTCGTTTAGGTTGTACGTCCACTAGGATGCGTTGTTTTGGGAGACCATAAACAATAATTTTTCAAACCCAGAGTCCCAGAGTGGATATATTTCATTTTGAAATATATCCAGCTTCATTTTTTTGTGTTAAATGGGAGCCGCATCTTTTCTTAAACAATGACGACATAGCTCCCCCCCTCTCTGTAACCCGCATACGCCTGACTCAAAGATGACGGGGTGTGGTGTTGCGGCTTTGTTATGGCTGTTACTTTCTAACTAGCCGGCTAAGTCCTCTTGTGTGGACACAAAATTTTCCTTAGTTGTTTATGAAAACTGACTGCATTCGTCTTCATGTAGACAAGGCCTGAAATTATATAATATAACTACTTCCAAAAGGTTGTCACATTTTAGGAAACTAAGTATCACGCCGATTTTCATTAAAAAAAGGGTACAGGCTTCACCGTTTACACACTGTGTTTTAAACAATCTGTTCTAAATGTGGTATTCTTCTTAAAAGTTTGACTAGTCTGTATTTCAAATTATGTTGTTTCAAATCTTCTAGTGCTTCAAATACCCCCCAAAAAAGATGATTTGTGTTTTCAGAAATACAATTTTTAGTTAATAACTCTCAAACTGCACTGTAAAGTATCTTTGTCTGGTTCAGAATAATTTGATCAATGATAATATTTTAGATTTTGTAGTCCAGCTGCCTTAAAAATGTGACATTTTTAGTTTACCATCTCAATAGGAAGCACCAAAGCAGGGGCCAACTTTAACATCGATAACAGTCAGCGCCTTGCTATAGTCTCTCTGTGCCAATATATCATTCATATTTTGTCTGTCAACCTGTCACTGTGTTTTTCCTCACATGGGCACCAACAATGCTGCCAGATAAATGACTTTAAGATAGTGTAGGCCCCTTCAGGGCTTATGTAACTAAGTGTCCTCAACAATGTTGATCAGCCCACTCTGTCTGCGGGTGACAGCTATAGAACGATGCATTAAATACAAATGTCTTAAATGCAAATATGTGGCTGATAACAATAGTTTGAACTAAATTAGCTTATATATAGTACTTTGCAAAATAGACTTTATCCTGTTGAGAAATATTGTGGGGTTTTGATATTGCAAGAACTTGTGCCATTAGATCTTTTTTACACCCTGAATTAAATATGAAATATACTCAAGAGCTCATCATTCCCAGCCTTTAAAGTTAGCACCAACTTTTAAAAATTAATGTTAATTGTAACTGATAACCAGTGAATGTCCAATATATTGTGTTATATGTGCATTTCTCATTTTTGGTAGTTAGGCTTTTTACTGTGGAGTTTTGTACAAGCTGAAATATATAATCTGGGGCTTTTTTTTTGCTTAGGTAAACAGTGTGTTACAACAATATTAACAAAGGGAAATAACAGCACGGATAATCATCTCCATTTCATTAAGATAGGAGCTGAGAATGATTCTCAAAAATTTGTCAGACCTAATTTGACATCTGAGTCTGAATGGCCAATACGTTGTTCAATTTTATTTCCATTTTATCAGAGTTTAGGTGATGTTATTGCTCAGCCATTATTCAATGTCTGATTGAATACAAATGGATATTGAAGTGAAGAAAATTAAAATGCAGTTTGGATGATTTATTTTTAATTTTATTTATGAGTCAAAAAATGCAGCTGCATTTTAGAATGAAAAAAAAAAGTATATTGATACATTTTAATTAGAATATTGAGACACATTTGCTTTCATAAAAGGAGGCTGCCCATGTTTTGAAAATCACTGCTTTGATGCCATCATACGTCAGAAAGTTTTGCTGAAAGAGTTAAAATGAATGTTGTCAGTCTCGGGTAAAGGTAATTAAATGCTTAGATCTAAGTTTAATTATTATATCCATGAATTCATTCTCAGTTGCAGTTCACCTCTCTAAACCCAACTCACTCAATGTTAGATTTAGACAAATTCATTTTGCTCACTACTCTTCACTTCTACTGATATTCAAGTATTTTACAGTGTTGAATATCCAGAATTCATTGTGGTATCAATACATAGGGTCAGCACCTTACTTCCAAACACTTTAACCCCCCTATGCAATTCCAGATTATGGAGATTTTAATTAAATATTAATTTTTATAGTAGAAAGGTTAGTGCTGAAGGTAAAGCTGCTGTTACATGTATACAGAGTTAATAGTGAATTGGTACTATGCAAGTATCATGGGACAGTCACTTACAAGTGTCTTTAGTCTTGATTGCTTTCTGTGGCTAAATAGTGGAACGGCATGACTGAAAGCTACAACACACACAAATGTAGACTAGCAAATAACAGACTTGATCCTCGTTAAAAGAAATCACCAATTTCTGCCAACAGGGTGGATTCCAGCTGTACCATGGACCCAAGATGAGTTTTATCTGTGAAGTGCCAGACTTTATTTGTAATTTTCATTTGTTTTACCCAACTAAAAAAAATCTGACTCGTTTCTTACTCTGTGTGTGTTTGTCTAATTTGCCTTCAATCTGAGTTCTAGAGAAAAAACTTTATATTTGGTACACAGGCTTAGTCTAATATGGATAACGTCATTATACCAGGTAATACATTCATGAAAATGTTATCTGTGAAATATTACAGACATTTCTAATTCAGACTCTCTATTCATCCTTGTTAAATATACGGAGACATATTCTCTTCATCACACTCTTGATCTCATTCTAATATAAAGACTGGACCATTTTTATTAACTTTTAGAATGTGTGACCAGAGAGCCGCTCGAGGAAATCTGACTCTAGTATATATCTTATCATGCAGATACAAAAATGAAAAGTAACATCTGTTTTCTTTTTCTTCAACTGCCATTAGCAACACCATGGATAACCACTATGTAAACATTCCCATTTAAGGTTATCATATTATTGACAACATTTTAGCCTCAACATCAAATGATAATCATCTGAAAATATATAACAGTTCAGGGGATGTTGGCCCTTTCTTTTGCCCAACACTTCTTTACTTTAGAAGATAAACAAACTGCTATTAAAAGGATCTTAGCTAGATTAGAAAATAGCGTGGTAACTAAATTGAAGCTATAGAAGCAAGAACAGCTTATTAACTTTAAATAGAGGAAAATGAGAGAAATAAAAAACCCTTAGGCTGTAGTCAGGCTGAGAGTTATAGTTTTAGTGAGCTATGCATTTCCTTAAGCCTATACAGTGACTAGCTTATTTGCTTCTTAAATGACATTGTTTTGCATTAGGAAAAAAAGCATATGGTAATATATTTTCGAGTGCCTTGAGACAACATTTGTTGTGAATTGGCATCATAAAAATAAACTGAATTTCCACTGTGGTATTATTGGGGCAAATTGTTCTTCCTATTAAAACTAAGAGCATGATATGTTTATTCTGATAGGAAGATTCCTTATTTTCACTCTGAAATATTTATTTCTGCTTTTTTCAATGTGGAATTTGCTCTGCTCCATCGCATAAACGTGTTTCTGTGGTCAGATTTAAGACCTCTTGCCACCATGACTTCTGCTCGTACTGCTTGGAGTCCAGCTTTCCCTGCTCATGGGCAACCCTGCGCTCTCACCTCTGCTTTCTCTGCTCATGGATCCCTTCGGAGGGAACAACATGCATGCCCTAAGGAAGGCAGGAATGTAAACTTCACACTGTCATGCTATTGGCCAGAACATTTATGAGACCACCACTTTGTTCCAAGAGAAAGTAAATAAAATCTGCAACCATAGAAAACATACCTGAGAGTGCAGGTTTCATCCAAGCAGAGAAACTCAACACACAAGATGCAATATTCAAACATTTGTGCGAGAGGCATAAAATCTGCACATAGACACCTACTTTTCAGAGGGAATAGAGTGTTTTTGTAAGGAAATAAAAGCTTGCTACCACACAAAAATACTCTGTTTGCTGAGCTAACATTAACCTTGTGTTGGCATTTTTCATGTTTTAGTAGGCAAGTGGATGCAATGTGTTTTTATTTAAATATTTAACAGTCCAGCTGAAGGATGACTCAAAATACTAACATGCTATTATTTTTAAAGTCCTTACCATTACAAAATGTGTCCATTGTTACCATTGTGCTAATGTGTTTGCCGCAGGTTATTTACTGAACTAAAAATTTTCCTTTATATTTTCAATCATATTTCGCACAAAAAGAACATAAAAAGTCTTTGTATGTCCGGCCTCGGTTCCACTCACGTCCCTGCAGGTGTAAGGCTAATGAGACTGCGGCGAAATCTGAAAATTGGCTGGTCCATTTATTCAACACTACATAATGCAAAAGCATGGGCTCTTTCTTCTTTCTGCCTTCAGTGGAGCAAGCACCAAAATTAATGAAGCTGCTGCTGTCATGAAGTGGTGGTAGAAGAGGGACCCAAATGTAGACTAACACACGAGGCCAGAGCAAAGAGAAGCAATGTTTAATTAAACAAACAAAAGAACAGACAAAGGACACACCCCCCAAAGTCCAAACGGAATGCCAAAACAAGGTCCAGCAGAGAAATAAAAGCAAGAAGAAAACAAGAATGATACCGATGTAGCTGAAAACACATCTGCCATATAAACCAACAAACCTGTGTGCATACATGTACTCAGAAACAGCAGGTTAGAAGCCAGAGGAAGACGAGCTGGGTGGAGGCAGAGAATGGGAGGCGAACTAGACACGAGGGAAGACCATCTATAGAGACTAGCAGAGGTAAACTAGACATAAAAGGACAGCTTCTACAGAGCAAACAGGGACTGGTGGAAATGGCAGCTGAAATACTGAGAAGAACGTAGTAAAAGGCTTTGTGAAGGTGTCCAAACCAGTTTAATTTTTCACGTTTTGTCACGTTTCATCATCTAAAATTACAGCTTGGCTTTTTTGGGATGTTTTTTTAATAGACCAACACAATTTCGTGCAGAATTGTAAAGTGGAAGTTAACTGATAGGAGAATAAAACAGAATAAATATCATAGAAATATAATTTACCGTCCTACCATGGGGAAATTTGGGTTTACCAGCAGAAAAGTAAAATGGAAGTGGAATCATGCAGATAAAGGGTTTTCAAAGTTATTAAAAAATCCCCAAAGTGTGCTGTGCATTTAATTTCAGCTACCTTTGGGTCAAAACATTGTAGAGCTATCACCATTTACAGCTGCAAACCTTTTATGGGCAAGTATCTATAATTTTTGCACATCTAGAGACTGAAATATTTGCCTATCTATCTATGCAAAAATAGCTAAAGCTCAGGAACACTTGACTGAGGGGGATCTGTGCATATCATTTCAAAGTCTTGCTACGGTTTCTCAATGAAGTGCATTTTAACTTGTGCCTGAACTACAATGGCATGCCTTAGATCAAAGCCTGTTAATGTATTATCATAGACTAGTCAAAGCCCATTGTAATGTAGATTCATATTTCAGAATGAAAGTTGACCCATCCATTTCATGGAGATACTTTGATCTAAACCATGCCTCTCCATTCGAGATATTTTTTTCCTGGCCAGGGTGAACCTTTGGCCCAGTTTCCATTCTTTTGTAGCCTCTAAAAGTATTTTCTTTAGGATTGCGTCGCATCTGGCTGGATCTATTTAGACATCAGCTCTGACCAGTTTCCCTCTGCCTTCTGAAGAAAGATCTCACTTTGTCTTTTTTCAACAACGACTTTCTTGTTTTGTATATGTTAACCATCTAAGTGGCTTAATAATAATAATAATAATAATAATAATAATAATAATAATAATAATAATAATAATAATAATAGATTATATAATATATAATACTCTTTATTATCATTGTTGCAGGAACAATGAAAAACACATACCTCTTCACATGGACAACTGCACCAGTCTGCACATGTGCATTAATAGATAATAATCATCATGTATTTCTCATAGTTTTGAGTCTTTGCAGAGTTATGCGTTTGTCGCAGCATGGAGCGTGGGGTAGGGGGTTGGTATTTGAGAGGTTTTTAAAAGGTGTCTGCTCTGAGTGTCCTGTAGCAACTTACCAGAGGGGAGGAAGGGAGAAGAGGGAGTATATAGGGGGTGACGGGTTTTTGATGATACAGATGGCTCCCCACTGGAGTCTATGAGTGTACAGTGAACTTTGTCATAGGCAACTTTATGTGGTATGACAGAAAATGCCAATGAAATACATTTAAGTTTGTTGTAACATAATACGATGTAAAAACTCACAAAGAAGTCTAACATTTACAACACAGGCAACTAGTATCTACCTTGTTTCTGATAGCACAATATTCAAAATAAGGTAGCTGTATGTTTCATAAGGTGCCTTCTTGACAGAAAGTGCCTTGCAGATCTCAAAAGACCAGCATACAATTGGACAATGCACATTTCCCATATTATGGCAAGGAATTTGTTTTTCTTTATCCTTCCCTCCATCTGGAGAACACAAAGAAATCATATTTACTTTATTCCAATTGTAATCATACCAAATGTCAACTGGCCACCAAAAGGGAGCTGTGATCTAGCTATAAAAACCCTCTATTAAAATATCCTCTTTGGTGTGTTTTTGCAGCAGCATTACACAGGAAGCACAGCATTACACCTGAGTTTGGATTTAACCTTGATGAGTGAGGAAAGGTGAAATTGAAATTGAATGATAATCTCATTAAACGTTTAAGGTCAACTGCAACCCAGAATGGAGCCACGGTGGAGAGTTTATCTGGACCCCAGACCCTTCTCCTCTCATTAATTAACACCTAATTGATTAACAAGCCCACATTTAAATGAATTTCTCCCAATTTCCATGAGACTCCTGGGTCTCACAGACAACAGTTTTTTTTAGGAGTGTGTTTTAGTGTTTAATTTGGACAGTAGTCTTTATGTTCTGAGCACCCGAGAGACAGAGAGAGGATGCTCGTTTAAATGCATATTTCAAAAAGGTTTTCTGGCAACACATATAAACTAAAGGAATACCCGCTTGCTTGTGCATGTGTGCCGGTATGTGTGGGTTCAAGCTGAGGAATCCCAAAGTGTAATTGAAACAGCTCTGTATAATTAGTAAGGAAAAAGGCAGTTGATTAGCCTCTTAATGGCTCGCCTGTGTTCCCAAGTTTCTCTTCCTGACACACATACACAACCATCAGCCACAATCATCATTACCATCACCATTATGTGTTTGTGCGTGGCCCCACATGCACACACAGGGGGACAATTGTGCAGAATGATAACCTGGGGGCCATTTTTGAAGCGTTGTAGTAGATACCATACATTTAACAAAAGGCTTTAGGGTTAGGACTTCTTTTCAGGGTTAGAGTTAGAATTTACAGTGAGGATGAGGTTCACTTCGAACTGCAGCGTTTTAGGCCGGAGTACGCAGTTTGGGGATGCATCACGGCAATATGGATTCCTCATAATGCCACCTTTCACACATCACTACCAGGCTGGGCCTTCTCCCTGTGTTGTGTGAAATCAACAAGCTGAGGTGGAGTAGTTGAAGCTGATCAAACACTGTTGTGTCTCTGAGAAGACATGGGAGGAAGTCAAGTTGCCTCTTTCATAAAACAGTTTTATCATATAAACGCAAAGTCAATCCCCTCTTTGTGCTGCTTGTGGCTGGATTGAACTCACCAATCGCATATGAGTTTATAAAAAAGGTGTTGTGGAACCAATGGAGGTGTGGAGTGGAACAAGGGTCGATACTGAGTGCTTTGCAGACATGTAAGCACATGGGACGGGTAAAACAGAGCGGACATGTGCGACAACTAGTCAGTTTTTGTAATCATTTCAGGGCTCACTTTCTGATAAATACACTTGGCTGAAGTCCAATGATCTTTTCTGTCTCAGCTCACTTCAGTGTAACCCATCCAATATCTGTCAAGGGCAAGAAATGATGTGCATAACATGCAACACTACGGAGGCCCTGGTGTGTTTTAACGCAAACCATCCGTAATTGCTGCAGTACATCACACCCTTTGAACCACCAAGCCAGCTAACTCTTGCAATGATCAGCCCTTTCTGGACTATGACTAATCATTTGGCAGCTCAGAGGCGTAGCAGTGGGAGATTCAACAACAACCATGGCGTCTAAGTCCTGTTAGAAAACACCTAGAAGTTCCGGCACTAAGTGTGTTGCAGATGATGCTTATTTTGGATGTGGGGGCAATACAGCAATGACACTGTCACTCTGCAGTTTCTGTCCTGCCGGTTTCATATAAGTAAACACGCGTTGCTGCAGACTACAGTAACCTTATTGATTAATCTGTGAACAGCCGCAGAGATGTCTTGGAACCATGTCACAGGGCCCCAAGTACGATCAGGGCTAAAGCAGAAGTGGGCAATTCCAGTCCCCCAACCTTGTGTATGTGTTAATGTTTCCCTATTTGAGCATCGCTGTGGGACTAGCAGGATCCTGCAGATCCTCATTACGGCTGATTTATATGTCAGTTAGCTTATGATTTATCAAATGAGCATGGTGACCCCAGAATCATAAAAGCTGATATTTTTTTGAAAATCATATGGTTGAATTCAAAGGTGAGACCAATTTTAGGCTTTGGGTTTGGTGTGTCCCAATTCCGTTTACAATCCATCCATCCATCCATCCATCCATCCATCCATCCATCCATCCATCCATCCATCCATCCATCCATCCATCCATCCATCCATCCATTTTTCTGTAATTCATGTCATGGAACGAATAGGGCCACGAGGGGAACACAGGCATCCCTTTCTCTCCACTGACTGTCTCAGCTAATTATTAAAGATTCCCAGGGAATTTCAGGCCACAAGATGTATATATGCCCAGAAAACCTTAAAAGGGATTCATCCATGAGATGTCTTGATGGCATGCCCGAACCACCTCAGCGGATTTATTTTAACTACGAGGAGAAGTGGCTCTAAGCTCCTCACCTCACCCTGTCTCTAAGGCCAACCCTGATCCAAAAACTCAGTTCATCCGCTTGTATATGGGATCTCATTGGTTCTCCCAACAGGACCCTCAGACAGAGGCTGGTGCATCCCAAAGACAAAACGCCCAAACCTAAGATGAGTGGAGTGGTGTATGCAGTTCAGTGTGGTGAGGAATGTTCTGATCTTTATATTGGAGAAACCAAACAATCTCTCCACAGACGCATGGCTCAACACAGGAGAGCTACCTCCTTAGGACAAGACTCTGCCTACACCTTAAGGACAAAGGACACTCTTTTGAGGACCAAAATGTTCACATTTTGGTTAAAGAAGACCGATGGTTTGAAAGGGGCGTGAAGGAAGCCATCTACATTAAGAGAGAAAAAACAACCTTACACAGAGGAGGGGGCCTTAGGTTCCAACTCTCAAAGACTTACAACACAGCAATAGAGTTGATTCCTTCCAATTATCGCCACAATCCTCACCTCCATATGGGTGATCAAAACATCGCTCTGGTAAGCCAGGCCAATAACGACCCTAACGACTCCCCATTGCAGAGGTGTGGACCAGTTTCAGTTTAATTTGCAGGCCAACAATGACCTTAACGACTCCCCATTACTAAGGGGGGTGGACCTGTTTCGGTTCAGTTTGCATGTTATCTAACCCATTACAAGGCCTTTGTTGGGCAGTAGTATAAAGCCTGGAACTCCACACTACTCCAGACATTTTTAATTGAGAAAGCTTTCTGGATAGGAAGCGAAACGTCTTCAAACTTCGAAAAAAAGTCCAGTTGTTTAGTTTTTTTTTACTTTTTTGGAAAGATCTCATTGGTAAGGATCCCATAACTCATGACTAGTGTGCAGATGGACCACAAAACTGAGCGCTTCACTGATTTGGCTCAGCCCGTTGAAACAGACCAAAACAGCATCGATAGTAGTGCAGATGAGGCTTTAATCTGTTCATCCAGCTCCTGCTCCGTCCTACCGTCACATATGAACAACACCACAAGACCTTTGAAGTTCCTTGCTTTATGCAGAGGCCGACCCCACCATTTTCCGGTTAAAACTTACGGCCTAAGGGAGTAACAATTTGTGTTTGAGATCCAAAATGAGAGTGAATAGCCAAAAACTGTGTGTGTGTGCTTTTTAACAGCTAAATAAAAAGCAAGGAAACTTAAATTTGTGGAGACATGCCAGCTGTTCATTTTGGCTGCGACAACAGATGACTAGACCAGTCGGTACTGATTTATGTTAATCCTTCACCGTTTAGAACTTCTTGCACCCAACTTTTTCTGATTGTGGTAGTGTTCAGTTTATACACACCTTGAGGGAAATATGTTGTATTGCAGAAACGCTGTTCTGTTTTATTCTTTTGGGCTTTTAAAATTATCTATATTAACTAAAGCTAAATGTGCTTATAACTAATATGAAACACTAAAACAGCGTGAAGTATCCAGTGTAAAATGTCTTTGTTTTAAAATAATAAAAAGTTTTGAGAAACTGTTCTTTTAAATTGGTTTAACTCACCTCTGCTGCCAACATAAATAATTACTGACTGCTCACATCAGGAAGACTTAAGATAATTATTTTAAATGGTGTTAATAACTCGGAATGGTCTATAATAGTTATCCGGAGGTCAAAGTCTCTGTGGTGGTCTATTTTAGCGATAATGTCATACTCAACATTTCCTGAAATGAAGGCAAATTTCCTCATTAATGACCACGGTACAAAAAAAAATAATTCATGAACAAGAGAAACCAACCTTTAGTGGTCATTTAGTTTTACTAGATTTCTGATTAAGACTGAAAAGCTTTTATATATCAGAGGTTTAAATGCTCACTAAATATTTAATGCACAAAAACAATCAAAAGTTTTGGTTTTCAAGAAAATAATTCATCATTTTCTAAGCTAAAATAATATTAAAGCAATAACTTTTTTTCCAACTTCAAAGCCCAAAAGGGTTTTCTACGCACACAGAGAAGATCACACTCACTGCCCCTCGCCCTTATCATCTTTACCTCCTCTTGCAGTTTTTATTGTAGGCAATTCTCTACTCTGTGTTAATTAGACTTGACTTTAAATGAGCCGCTTTTGCAGAGAAAACAACTAACTTGGGAAATTGAGCTTCAGCTGAGCCACTTAATACGTCCTGAGCATTCCTGTGACTGCTGATCAGAGCTGAGCAGGCTTTCCAACACTCCGCTGCTTGTATAATTGGCTGACGTTTGTGTTGCAGTTAAGAGTGCCATCACTGTCAGTAACTCAAAGCCCACGTCTTGCACCCTCACCCCTGCCTGTTGCCATAACAACTAATGCAGAGGCAATGTTAGAAAAATCAATTGGGGATGCTCGTGTTTTTGTGTATGTGCTGGCTTCGCCTGATTCAATTTGCTGCTTTTGAACGTGAAATGTTTTTCGGTTCGGTCACACTTGAACTTGATAATGCTGTAAAGCTGTGAGCAAATTTCACTTCATCTTTTGCCAACTTCAAATCCAGCATGTTACAGACATGTTGGGTCTTTCCTCACAATAGAGTGCGATACTTAGACTTGCAATAGTTGAGCGGCTTAAAACCATGGCAACACTTTGTGTCTGTTTCTGGAATGTAGATAACCTTTAATTCATTCAATTATCACTCTAAGTGACCCTTAAGTACCCACTCACGGAAATCCCAGGTTTGAGTTTGTGTATAGACAAGAGGTGTAAAGCCCAGAATGATTTAAGACAAGAAGTGAAAAAAGCAGCTATGTGAGAGAATGCAGCAAACACAGAGGGAATGGGAGTGCCAAAGAGAATGAAGAGTGGATAGGGGATCCATCCAAAAGACTTACAGAGTCTGCACTAAAGAGAAGGTGGCTGAGGACAGAGAGAGCAGCGGCATGAATCCAAAAAGAAACAGTCTGTGAGTGTGGCAGTACTAGAGATGACATTGGCAGGTCAAATAACTAATATTGAACTAGAAGAACTAAAGGCAACTTGCAAATGACTCATAGCTTTAGGAAAAAGAGACCTACTTTGACATGAATTTGTTGGATTTTCATGTATGGTAATATTTGTAAAGCCCCTTTTCCTTCAAACAAAGCATTGTCATTGTCAGATTACTGGATCAATGTGTACTTCTGTGCTTTTTTGTCTGTCTTGTTGTGTCTCTGCTCTGTCTTCTGTAACCCCCAGTCTGTCGAGGCGGATGACCGTTCATACTGAGCCCGGTTCTGCTAGAGGTTTTTCCTTCCCGTTAACGGGGAGTTTTTCTTTCCACTGTCACTTCATGCTTGCTCAGTATGAGGGGTTGCTGCAAAGCCATGGACAATGCAGACGACTCTCCCTGTGGCTCTACACTTCTTCAGGAGTGAATGCTGCTTGTCAAGACTTTGATGCAATCAACTGGGTTCCCTTATATATGACATTTTTGACCAATCTGTATAATCTGACCCAATCTGCATAATATGATTGAGCTCGACTTTGTAAAGTGCCTTGAGATGACATGTTTTATGAATTGGCGCTATATAAATAAAATTGAATTTAATTGAATTTAATTAATTTAAAATTATTATAAAATAGTGGTCAAAAGAAAAAAAAAGAGGCAAAAAACCCCAATATATTTACTCTATGAATCTTAATTACACAGATTCTTCTAGTCCGAACAAAGGGACTTCCCGGTATAACAGAAAGGGATATTTGGGGTTAGCCTGCTTACTCTCTAGCATTTCCTACTCACCCTGTTGATCAACTCCCCCACCATGCCGGTCCAACTGCCGTTTGGTTCAGGTGCTCCATATAACCCATCATCCACCAGCTTAATCTTGAAGGAGAACTTCAGGATGTCTGCCAGTTCTCTCAGCATGTCCACACAAAAACCTTCGTACTGATTGTTTCCGTGGAAGTCCTGGTAATTGGACTTGCGCATCACGTATGGGCTTTCCTGTCAGAGCGATAACATTGGGCAGTTGGAGCACGTTGAACAGGAGACAAACAAAAGCACCGCAAGCTAGCCGATCCACAACGTATACATTTAATATTGTGTCTCTTACCAGTATAGTGGTGACAATTAAGGACTTGTTAGCCAGTGTTTCCAAGGCATTGAGGTCCAAGGAAGTGGAGTTCATGGCCAATGTGTTGTTGGAATACCAAGTACCAATCTGTAGAGAAAAAAGAGGAAGTAAGCACAACCTTATATTCAAGTAAAAAGGTAGCAAAAATCCATAAAAACTAGAAATAGTGATAACTCTTAATATGAAGGAATTTAAAAGTGTCCCGTATTCCAAGAGTTCATTACATTTTACAGTTAATTTATTACATTACAACTCCTTTGCAGTCCCCAATCCATCACTCTAACATCCATTTAAAAAAACAAAGAAATGTAATAAACTTAAATAAAGTAGTAAAACACAAATACAAAAAAGAACATACATATGAGGATACATCGATGAAAATTGTAGTGCATATGCAAAGCAGTTAAAAATCCAAAGATAAAGGAATTCTATATTATTAAATTAATGCTATTCTTAAACTTAAAAAATAGTTTAAAAGCACATTAGAATATGAAATAATGTTATGCTATGAAATACATGATTCATAAGAATAAGGTTATCTGATAACTGTCTACATTGCTTAGGTTAACTTAGCACTCAAAACATCCATGTGCCACGACAAAGCCTTATGTTAAATTTGTCTAAAGGGATCAATCATTTATCTGGGTTGGGAAGCTTCTGAGTCACCTTTGCATGGTTGAAAAGAAATTTTATCAAAATTCCCCTTTCACAAGAAATTCCCATTAAATTTTATTAAGATCTCTTTTTTTTCTAAAGGGAACTTCCTAACTCTTAACAGTGTTAATTTTTGTAGATATTTATTTTCTTATTGCCTTAATGACAATTCAGAGCTAAGCAAAAATAATGATCGGATGAAATTAGATGGAATTGTTGTTTTCAAGTTGTTTAATCTGAAAGGGAAATAAGAAGTTGAACCCCATTCAAAGGGCTTAGATTTAATTATTATTTTATTTTCTTGTGGTCAAGGAGATTTAATCATAGTTGATTGCATTTGATTAGTCTCAAGACGTCCAGTATAATTACCACTCAGGTTTAATCAGGTCAGCCCAATACATTTGAAAATTAGGATTTATAAAAAGAGGAAGGCACTCATTATATAAAAATAATAACAATCATCCACTTAGCTTTCAGATTTTGTTTGTTTTAAAATCATATTTCTACCAAAGGATGAGAGAGAATAAAAAATGTTGGAAGGTGAAAACAAGTTCATTAAAAATCAAAACATCCTGACCAGATATTTACATAAATCAGTATCTGTGTTCAGTGTCTGAATCAAGTCAGAAACTACAACCTCTAGAGCTTTCATCCGCATGCTAAATCAAAAACTATGAATCTATTTAACGCAAAGTTACCATCTGATATTTGTTGTTCTGATCATTTAGGATTATAAACCCACCCTCAGCCCAAAAAGACAGTCCGTTCGCACGCTCTGTACTGATGGAAGAATGAAAGAGCTGCTTACTGAACAGACAGATCAGGTCTTTGCATATCTAGTATTCTACGTTTCTTGTCGGTGTGACACATTTGTTTTTAATATATTGTTCTTAGCTCATAGATATGAGTTCACTGGTACAAATGTATTATTCACAGATATGTATTTGAATAGTTAACTTACTTCTTTAAACAGTAAATATTAGATCAGATTCATGCATTTGATGACCAGCTTTTAGCACTCCAGTTATTTTATTTAAATTATACACATAAGTAATTGACTTATTTTTTCTCTGACCTCTTTATGGCCTGCAGGGTGTTTCTCCAAGATCTTCAGGGTGTAGTTGGTCCTCTGTCCTTTACTGTTAAACTCAATGTGACCTGTAAGACCGTCATATTCCACCTGATAAAATAAGAGCACAAACAAAGACACAGATCAGGTAGCGTAATCCAATGGCTAATTTGTGAGTTTCTCTGCTTTCATATACATATATATATATATACTGATTGCTATTTATCAAAACAGAGAAAATGTCTTGTCAACACTACTCGAATTTTCATGCTTCAACAGATTTTCAGATCTGTTTTAACTAAGATCAAAAACATGCATTATATTTAAAGACCACCTATGAGTAACGCCGTGACAGATTAAAATGCAACCTTCGGTTCCTGTGTTTACTGTTTTAACATTAATAGTCTTTGTTACAAAAGGCCTTTTTAAAAAATGTAGTTAAACTTCTTTTCAGAAATGAGCTGCATGACCTTTATGTCTTCATTGCTTTATTAAGAACTTGCACTTGATTATTTGAACATAGTTCTTTTTCCTTAATATTCCGAATGGCTTCATTTAGAGTTGTCTCAGATTCTTTTTCTTTTAACCAGGCTTATTCCATACCAAAAATTCTCTCAACTGCTCCTCTCTCAGAAACATTCTTGGTAATGAGAACACACACACACACACACACACACACACACACATACATATAGCCTGGGGCTTTTTGTGTTTCCATTTTCTTAGGGCTATTTATGCAAAGCGGGTTAATGACGTGTGGTGACGTTATGAGGAAAACTGCAGTACCACTCCGGTCCAGTGAGTGGCGGCAAAAAGACAGCATAGGTCAAACAGACAAAGGCAGACTGAGAAGCTGGATCCGGATCCTCCTGCCACTCATCCAGACTCCAGATAAAACAGGATGGACAACTTTTGCAGATGGCGTTCCATCTCCTTAGCCCCTTTTACACTGATCTTACTCTATTTGGCCCCCTCGGATCCACCGGGCTTTATTCTATTCTACTCTTATTGGTATACATAAATGAAAATATGCACAGCTTCTCGGCATGGAGGAGTATGCTGACTGATCTGTCTGATTCAAACTTTGCCTTATGGAGTTAAAATGTTGAACTTTGTGAGTAGGGTTTTGCCTCATCTATGGCCAAAATGACCAGGCAAATTTTTTAAGTAAAAAACCAAAGACTTTTGATGGGAACAAAATTATCTTTATAGGTAATTGGACATACACGCTGCGCAGATTTGGCTCCACTTTCTCTACTACTCCTGCAGCAGAAGAAAAGCTGATTTAGGTTATTAAATACACGGCGCCCATCTGTGGTTTATAAATAGTAAAAGAGTTCACAGTCCTCCAATTTAGGTTTAGATGAAGAGTCAGTCTTAGGGAAATGTGTGTTTTCTGTGCACAAGGAAAATGAAAGGACTCCGTTTGATCATTAGTACTAAAATATGAGTCTAATACAGAACTGTGGCAAAACCATTTATCCAGCCAAGATTTTCACATTTGATATGCGTTATATCCAGATATTCCCCACAAACTTAGTAAACACATTATATTAACTTTTCAGCTGCAATGAATAGATCCAGTCTGTGAGGAATTACAGATGGTCTGGTTGACAACACGCTGCAGCAATGGGGGTTTCTCCCTGCAGTCGACAAGTCCGAGCATTATTAAAATTGGCTCATAATCCTGATGAACTGACTGCACAGATGAAGTTTGGCAGTGTACTTTCTCGCCTAAAAACAAAATACTTTTTGTGATAAATTAAGGTTATAAAATTGATAGGTTTGTGAACCCCTCATCTCCTTACTGTTCCTTACACCCCCTTGTGGAGGAAGCAACCCTGCCCCCTCAACAAGCCCCAGGAAAGCAGAGCAAAGTACTGGGTCACTTGAGGGACCAAAGCCCCAGGAAAGTGAAATTAGCTGGGTAAATGTATATGGAAATGTATAAGCCTCAGGCTTTTCAAAAGGCCCAGGCTTTTGAGTGACAATGGAAAATGGGCTATTGAATCCGTTCAAGGAAAAAAAGACGTTCAGCAGAACTCTCCGAGCTCTTTGAGCGAAGTGTCACGTAGTGCCCCCCTGCCAAAAGGTTGGTTTTAGCCAAATCACGGTATCAAATGAAAACATAACTGGCAGACGTCATGAGAAACCACAACACAGTAAGCTGGTCAAGGCAATTCTTGCTGTCCTTTTCTTAAAGATGAAATTGTGGATTCTTACAAAACAGATGTGACAGTAGCAGCTACACCTCCTGCGCTGCCATGTTTGTGCTGGTCGAGCTGTCAGCCCAGCTGCACTTGCTTTCATCGCACCGGTATGTCCCGCCTTAAACCACAATACTGCAACCTGATTGGACCAGACTGTTTTTGGTTCGGACACAAACGGTTAACGCCAGAGCGGTACAAGATGGATTGTTGTGTGTTTGTGAACACACAAATACAAATACAAATACAATACAATACGAAATCATCTTGCAGGCAATTAATAATGGACACCTCAAATGGCATTATCCCGCTTATACAATGGTCACTTCATGAATGAAAGAAATAATGAATCAATTATTAATAATTTAATGTTTTTTCATCATTAAAATTGTAAGTTTTTTCACAAGAAGTGGCTGAGATAACTATTTAATATTTATCGTTGTGACACGTTGCTAAGGTAACCAGCATGTCTTGCTGTTACCAGCTAACGTTTGAGGTAGCGCAATAATTTAGAACAATCAGGCTATTTGACCGGAACTTTATTATAAAAAAATTTAACGGACACCCTGCAGCCAATCAGAATCGAGTATAAAAGTGTTTAACTTCTCTTCTGCGCTGATCACAAAAAAAACACGATTAATAAATGCTTTACCAAGCTGAATTGATTTGTATCGACCTTTGACAATGCTAGGTTATTCTTAGCATAGTTTTCACTACGACTTGTCAACAAGAACATTTTGTAGCCAACAGCTACATGTGGTAAGTAGTTTAAAAATCATATATTCTATACATATTTTACATATATTAGAATTTTTACTGTGAAAGAGTATTTAATACAATGACTCGTAAATGCTTTACTACCTTTCTTTACTAGAATTTTGGAAAGAAAAGAAATGAATGTGCCTTCCTCTTACTAATTTGGTTACTTACAAAGTTAAGGCAGCCATTACACCATTTGCAACACCTTGCTATGTATGCTGGTGTGTTAAAAAACACTTTTTCTGAATATTATGTGTATACTGAGATCAATAGCATGGAATTCAAGTGTCAAGACCATTTAAATTATGATGACACAATCTTGTTCTTTTTTCATATTATATTGAAACCGACTATCTGAGAATAAAATCTCAAAACTCTATCTCTGAATGGCCTCAGGAGGTCATATACAGGACTGTCTCAGAAAATTAGAATATTGTGATAAAGTTCTTTATTTTCTGTGATGCAATTAAAAAACATGAAATGTCATACATTCTGGATTCATTACAAATCAACTGAAATATCGCAAGCCTTTTATTGTTTTAATATCGCTGATTATGGCGTACAGCTGAAGAAAACTCAAAAATCCTATCAAAATATTAGAATATTTCCTCAGACCAAGTAAAAAAAAAAATTATAACAGCAAAACAAAATCAAACATTTGAAAATGTCCATTAATGCACTCAGTACTTGGTTGGGAATCCTTTTGCACAGATCACTGCATCAATGCGGCGTGGCATGGAGGCAATCAGCCTGTGGCATTGCTGAGGTGTTATGGATGCCCAGGATGCTTCAATAGCGGCCTTTACCTCATTTGCATTGTTGGGTCTGGTGTCTTTCAGCTTCTTCTTCACAATACCCCACAAATTCTCGATGGGGTTCAGGTCAGGGGAATTGGCAGGCCAATCAAGGACAGTAATGCCATGGTCAGTACACCAGTTACTGGTGGTTTTGGCACTGTGGGCAGGTGCCAGATCTTGGTTGTGCAGCGTTTCCTGCCACATTTCCCCCTTCCAACACACTTTTTCTGAATGTGCTTTGAAACTGCACTCTGTGAACAGCCTGCTCTTTGAGAAATTTATTTTTGTGTCTTACCCTCCTGATGGAGGGTGTCAATGATGGTCTTCTGGACAGCAGTCAGATCAGCAGTCTTCCCCATACTTGTGATTTAGTTTACTGAACCAAGCTGAGTGTTTTTCAAGGCTCAGGAAACCCTTGCAGGTGTTTCGAGTTAATTAGACGATTCAAGTGATTAGTTGAATAGCCTACTAGTATACTTTTTCACAATATTCTAATTTTCTGAGACAGTCCTGTATATACAAGTCAATCAGAGGGCAAATGCATTCACTATCATGAGATGATCACTTTATGTTATGATTGTGTGTTGATTAATGTTCTTGATGACTCTTGACTGTTGTTGTGTTTCTTATAATTTTCAATAAAACCTTTGAAAACAAGAAAGATAGCAGCCTCCATTGAAACAGCCTAAACTGACAGAAGCGAGGCTGCCCTACATGGCGCCACCAGGCCCTCTGGCCACCACCAGCAAGCAATATCAGTGAAGACAGTCACCCGCCCTGAGACAGTCAGGGCAGGGGATCGAACCAGCAACCCGCCAATTACAGGACAAACTTCCTAACTCTTAGCCACCATCGTCATTTATATAACTTACAGATTTTTACTAACTTTGCCAGCCAGCCGAATTCTCGCAGTATGTGTGCATCCACAAACACATGAGAATCCATCTTGTACCGCTCCTGCTTCAACCGTTTGTGGCCGAACCAAAAAACGGTTCGGGCCAATCACGTTGCAGCATTATGGTTTAAGGTGGGACATACAGCTGTGACGAAAGAAAGAGGTGCTGAGCCCACAGCAGAACCAAAATAAACATGGCAGCGCAGGAGGATAGCTGCTGCTATCCCATGTTTTTTTTTCACAATCCACAATTTCTTCTTTGAAAGAAGAACAGGATGAAGTGAATGGACAAGCTTAACTTGTTGTGGTTTCCTATGGTGCCTGCTGCTTAAAACTTTGTCAAAACCAACCTTTGGTAGACGGGCACAAGGTGTCGCTTTGCTCAATCAGCTCAGGAAGTTCTGCTGAAGATCCATCCTTTCCCACGAATGGATTAAACAGGAGCAGGCAGATTAATAATGTGCCGAACGTAGAGTGCTACACATTATCAATCTGGGTTTCCAGGTTACATTTTTACATAAATAGTTTTATAAAGCCATGAGTCTTTTGTTATTTTGATTAGCCATTTTTACATTCATGAGAGCTTGACCATTCCTCAGAAATTAGTACAGTTCTTAGCAATCATAAAAAAAACACTTGTTCTTACTTGGCAATCTATTTTGTGTGTTCTGATGATAACCTCCTGTGTACTTATGCTATTGTACTACGGCATTTTTTTTAAAGAAAAACCAGGAGTGTCAAGCAAAAATACTAATATGATTAGAGTACAGAGATTGTATCTGTTCAACAAACACATTTCTAACATTCAATTGGCTTAAACAAACATGGAAAAATGGTCTGCAGGACCTACAGATTATTATCTATAAAGAAAATTATTAAACTTTAAACACACGTTATTTCTTTATTCACAGTGTGAGGTTGCTATAAACATTAACATATTCTTACTCTTTGCTGGTCTCCTTATATGGTTTTGATGCTGAATCTTAATGGGTCTTTTAAATATTCATATAAATGTAAACTGAATTAGACTGTGTCCTTGAATTTGAATTGAACTTTTTTATGTACGATAGTGCCTGAACAGTTGTCATGATCTAACGCTGTATTAATAACCTCTATTGAAATATTAAATAAGACTGGATCAATGGCTTTTTATTTGTTTCAGCTTAGACTAACAGAAAAGTGTTGATTCAGATATTTAGTTTGTGAATAGGGGAAATAAATTTAAACATAATCACAAACTCAGAAAAAAAAACGCATATTGGTAAGAGAAATTGAGAAAACAGACTACATCATATCAGTGACAGAGCTGCTGGAATATGTGTGCTTGCAGTAATGTGCAAATAAGTGTGAAGCTTGTGTGATACACGTGCAGCCGAGCATGCATTTTGTTCCTGAGTTTATGTGAGTTATGCGTTATGGAGTACACATTCAATATGAATTGGTGTGTGCGTCTGCATGACTCAAGATGAATTACATCCCAAAAACAGTGGAGCGAGAAAGACAGAGGGAGGGAGAGAGGTCCCCGGTTGCTGCCAAACAGAGGGCAGAGATGATGAAGTGATGCACTGTGAGCTACCAAAACAATATGGAGGGAGAGGCATCATCAGTGGACGGAAAAAACAAGAAGTGGCAGACAGATACAAACAAGGGAGGGGGAAGATGGGAGTAAATCAAATGAATATGAAAGAGAAACCAATGTAAAAAAGAAGAGAAAATCTATAAATTCAATAACATATGTTGAATCTAAACATTTATTTTGCTGTTAGTCATGCTGAAAACAAACAAGTCTTTCAAAGCTGTTGTACAAATGTAAGATTTGCTGCCATAATGTTTGAGTGCCCTGGGAAAAAGCCAGCACAGTTAAGTGAAATGCAACCTAATAATTCCTACTGGAAATGCAAACGACTACAACGGCAGTGGATAATGCAACAACGAGAAACAGCCATTAAAGCGCACCGGAAATTCCCAAAGGGACGTAAATCTAATACAAGCACATGTAGAATAATTGCAAATGTTCGTACATCCTAATAACAGAAATAAACATTGTTTCTTTCAAATGAAGGGACAACTGTAATTAATGATCAGATAATCAAAGCTAAATACAAATTGATGGGTAGGATAAAATATCACAATAATCAAGCAGATTAGAAGACAGTTTTAAATAGATTCTAGGTATAACTACTGTTTTTATACCTGTTTCTTTTTTCAGAGTGGGCTTCTTAGCATAAAATATTAGTCCTACACAAAACAATCTTCCTAAAGAATAAAAAAAGTCCTTTACAAAAGTTAACTGTTTGCTGCTCTTATTTTTTTATGAGCTCGGAGCAACATTATCTATTATTCTAAAATACATTTTGGGACTATATATTTTAAAATATATTTTGGGATATATTTTGGATCTTTTTTGGATTCAAATATTTTTGCTAAGTGAATTCAACATTGTAATTGTATGTTGCATTACATTATCCAGCAATGACACTTTAATGCTAATATAGAATCTAATTTCAAAAGGAGTCCAAGGAAAACATTGTTCCTTCCACAAACAGATGAAAATACTTTCATTGAAATCTTTCCACAGCGGCTCAGGATGTAAATTTAGGGTTTTGTCCTGGTTGAAGGTAAAATTCTGCTCCAGTCCCAAGTCTTTTTTCCCCATGTCTTATGGGTATTTAACTCAATTTGTGTCCCTGAGGAAGAAAAGCATCTCCACATCTTAATGTTGTTCAAACGCGTGGATGGCATGTTCAGGATAATGGTCATTGCTAGCGTTCCACCACCCATGGTATTTTGCATCTAGGCCAAACAATTACATTTTGGTTAAATCTGACCAGAGCACCTTCTTCCACATGTTTCCTATGTTATCTGCATAGCTTGTGTTGAATTAGAAGAAGGAACTTTGACAGCCATCTTTCACCAGTGGCTTTCCAGCTGTCACACTTGCATGGAGGCCAAATTTGCGCAACAGACTGCTAACACATGTGCACTAAAAGCTGAGCACTGGATCTCTGCAGCTCCTTCAGAGTTACAATGTGTCCCTTGGCTGGTTTTGTGAATAATACTTTCTTAGCCTGGCCTGTCAGTTTACATGACTGAAAAATGGATGGAATGTATTTGTGCCATACAAATTTATTTTCAGATGATATTCTCAGTTGTGCTCCATGAGAAGTTAAAATCTTAGGATTTTCTTTTATACTCTAACAATGACATGTTCTTCTTGACAACTCGCTTCCTGACCATTCTGGTGAGGTTTTTGGTCTTCATGATTTCACTTTGTTCAAAAATGTTCTCCTACAAACTTCCTAGGCCTTCATAGAACCGCTGCATTAATACTGAGTTTAAATTATACAGAGGTGGAGATTAAAAAAAAAACAATGATGCCTTCTGTAGACGGTTGAACTGGGTTTTATTTAGGGATTTCAGAGTAAAGGGGTTGAATATAAAATTGCAACACAGATATTAATGTGTGAAAAAAGAAAAAGAAATCCATCATCATTTCCCTTGCACTTCAAAAATGCTGACTTTAACAACTGCCAAAGGGACTACCAACGTTGATTAATGTGTACAGTCCCATGACAAATAAATAAATAAAAACATGTACTACTTTACATTGGGCAATCACATAAAATCCCAATAATATATGCTGGAATTTGTAGCTATACCTTGACAAAATTTGAAAACATTCAAGTTATATAAATGCTGTCATAAGACACTGCATCTACTCATAAAATAATTAGCATCTATTATATTTACCTTAGACCGTTTCCTTTACATTCTTGGTTTAGGTACCAGGCTTGTTTAAATCTCCACATCTAGTTTATAATTTTTTACGGTGTTTTTTTTGTAATTTATTGTTTTAGTGTTTTTTGTTTCCTTTGACAGATCTGGTCAGGTCGGGCTGTTAGAATTCTATATGTTTTCTGTGTTCAGACATGTGAACTGTGAGTATGTGGATTACGTGTGTGTTTGTGCGTGTGTTTACCATGCGTAGGTAGTTCATGAGGCTGGTCCCGTGTTGCCAGATGAGGGGGGAGGTGCAGCTCAGTGGCTTCACTCCAATCTCCTGACTGCGGTTCAGCTCCCGCACGGCGTTCACCACCACGTGAACAGCATCAAACATCAGGGCTGATGACAGCTTGGCATGAAATAAATAAATAAGTAAGATTTTCTCTTCCACCCCTTTTGCTCAAAAAAGCGCCATAAAACTACAGTCACAAGATATCTTTTCTTTATTTCTTTCTAATTAACTTCTGCAAAAATATTTCAGCTCCCAGTCCCAGTGCTGCCAGAATAGAATGAATTTTACAAACAGTGAATTGGTAGATTATGTTTTTACTTAAATGACTGTGTACAGATTTGAAGATGAAAACTGAAAATAATTCTATCTTTTTTTTTCATAACCTAGCCATGCAATCAGCACAGGGTTGATGAGGCAAATGAATACTAATCAATACTGATAAAATGTTTGAGTAAGAAGTACAAAATATGGAATATTGTACGTGTTGCTGCCACACATAGTTCAAATAAAGGCTTTTGTGAGACAATAAAAATGGTTCTCTGTAACCGGATACAGAAAGCAATACCTCCAGAGTCGCTGAACAATCATTTCATATTTCCCATCCCAATTAATCGTCCACTCAGTCGCATGGCCTGTGTTATGTAAATGTATTCATGTGTACTGGTTCCCTGGAGTCTGCCAGGACTTCCTGTGCAAACCTGCCCACATCTTTGTGGTTGCGCTGATTGTGCACAATCAGTACATGTAAATTTCTATTATGCAGTTGACAAAGTAGCACATCAACACCCCCTGTGACGCCGCAGGAAGACATTCATTTTTCTAAATGGAATGCTGTGGTTCAACTAAGCCAAGAATTGAAAAAATACAGATGTGGGCAACTTGGCAAAGCCCATGCAGCTTTCCTGCATGAAAAAAAGAAAGAAAGATATGTAGAGCCCTGGTTCAAATAAGAGTCTGAGAGGGACAAACCAAGTGATAGCAGCTGAGATTAAATCAAACAGCAAATAGGAAAATATCTCAATATTTTCCTCAGTAGTCATTTTTTTCTCAAAATACTTCTTATGCAGTTGTTCACATTAATTTCAAACCATATGTTGGTAACAAGTACAGAAATAAAATCACAGAAAATAAAATAAAACAGTCAATAAACTATATATAATAACTGTCATGATTTAGGTTTTTGTTTGTTTGTTTTGGACTTCTCTGGATTCAGCTCTGTCACCTCTTAGCTCCATCCAATTAGCTCAGTCCATTCCTCAGTCACCAGGCATCAGCCCAGTTCAGTTCCACCTGTTTCCACTAATCAGTTCCTAATCTGCTCACCTGTCCCCCAGCCTTCTTATACCTGCCTCACTCACCCACGTATTGCCAGATCGTCTCATTGTCTCACTTGTGCTCTGCTGCCGTGATGCTTTCAGTTCTTGTGTGCTCAGTCTGCATCTGGTCAAGTCTGGTTCTGCCAGCAACTCCTGGTCTGTCAGCATTGAATATTTTCAATAAACCCTTTTTAATGTACTCTGTGATGACTAATTTCAGGTTCACAACCGCAAACCTGACAATAACGTGGAATGACACAAGAAAATAGTATTGATCACAGAAAATAAAGTTTTAAATTGCATCAACATTCAAGAAGACAACAAAAATCTGGCACCGATTAATATAAGAAGGCTTAGTCCTAACTGATGACTATAATAAGGTTTCTTGTTACCAAGGTCCTGCACTACATGATAGGTAAAGGCAAGGAGCACAAGACTGTTGGAAACTCATTGTCACAAAACATACTGATAGCACTACATACACATATTTCTGAACTTTTGAATGCTCCAGTGAACCCTTCTGGTGCAATCATCTGAAAGTGAAGAATATAATTTCACCAAGAAATGATCACAATTCATAATTATTTTTTTCTCACAAGATGTCACACCCCCATTTCCCCATTGTGGGACAATAAAGGTATTTCTCTTTTTATATTTTTAAACATGAGTCAGAAGAACACCGGAGTTTCCAAAGAGCCAAGGACCACTCCCTTGCACATTCAGAAAGTGTTTCTTAACTGCAATGACGTTAGTGCAAAATAAGCGTAAAGAATCTTCTGCCAAAAACAAGAGCCCTATTGTCATGTTGTGTATGTTTGGTGAAGGACCAAAGCACAGACTGGATCAGAGGATGAGCATACCCATGATCTTTAATAATGAACGAGAAAATGTACAGGTCATGGAACACGAGGAGAACAGGAGAATAAAGCACGGCCAGAAAAATTGAGGGAATAACAGGAAGTCTAACAGGATGATCCAGCAGGGAACAATAACCAACAGTGAACTTGAATTCTTAGTGAAGTGAGAAGAATGAAATTGGAAGCCAGTGTGACAATCTGAGTGCATTACAGGAGCAATTTAGGCAGAATGGATGCAGGGAAGAGGACCAATTAACATAGAAGAATTGAACTAAGGCACCAAAACTAACCAAGAGAAAAAGGCAAATGGTAACCTATAAGTATAATAAAATGGAATACACAGGGAACAAAACACAAGAATAAACAAAAAAAAAAAAAAAAACGCCCCACATATTAATACAACTATTATGGAAAAGCCTTAGTGACAATAATAATCATAGGGAAATGAACAATTATATGAATTAATTAATTAATTATGAATGGGGAGATTTACTGAGACAATCTTGATGACAACGTGAGGCTGAGGATTTTTCAGTAACATAATGATCCTAATTATAAAAGACAGGGGAACTCGGAGCTGGTCTCAGAAAAAGAAAAAGCTGCTTGAATGAATCAGTCAATCACACACTTTAAATCCAATTTATATCCGGTAGATAGAACTGAAGATCAGAGTTCATAGATGCGGCCCTAAAAACATTTAAGATTCGAACACAGTTCACAAGGATCAAAATTACACTTGACCAATGCAAGCAACTAGTTGGGTTATTTCCTAGGTTATGTTTTATATCCCCATTGGACATAAATTTACTAAGAAATACAACGACTTTATGTTTATTTGTTTTCTCTGCTGCACTAGCGAATAGCATTGGCGGGCAAGCAGTAGAAGTCAAAAATAAAACCACTGAAGAGCAAACTCATTTAGCTGTTGGAAAAAGTGCCCTTCTACCAATTTTGGGCTGGGACTGTGTGAGAATTATCGGACAATGCCTTTCAGAAAGCAATAGTGAAGAACTGTCAACAAAAGTTTTACCGCAGAACAACATAACGAGGTGGCAACAATGAGAAGAGGATCCAGAAAACAGCTCAAAAGTTGTTCTGGCAGAGCATTAAAACAAACAAACAAAAACAAAATCCATACACTGACTGCTACAAAATCACCTAGAAAACGGGAAAGACATGTTTTAGAAGAGAAGCAACAATGATTTCCAACACATAAGAGAAGCAAACGGAAAAGAACACAATACAGATGATATGAATGTGACGAAAGTGGATGTAACTTTGTTCTGCCTCTCTTCTGTTGTAAGTTTTAATAATAACATACAGTTTAATTGGTAACAGTCATTTCAGCTTTCCGGATCTCTGTTTAGCATTTGTTAAGGGAAAAGTTGTATCTATAGAAGGTTGCAGTTGTGGAGCTTTGGTTGAATTTGTGCAGGAAAAACAGGGAAAAGTTAAGCACACCTGCTATCAGCTGAATTCAACTCATGGAGCTGAGCGATTCTATCAGAGTCTGTTTGGTCAGTTGTCTTTCAGACTGACACTCTTAGAGAATCAGATAAATTGCCGAGAGGCAGAGCTGCGCAATCTGTGAAAGGTTGATAATAAAAGACAGATGTACGCAGATAAGAGTTTCTGGCAAGTTAATAGATTCAAAGCTTAATGACAACAGCTAGGAATGGTTTGGAATAAGAGACAGATAGATACAGGAAAAGAGAAGGAGAGAAAAAAATAATAGGCAGTTCTCACCCGATTTTCTCTGGAACCACAGCTTTTTCTACAAGCTTGCATGTGTAATTTCCAGTGAGTTTAGTCATCATATATCCTTCTCTAACACTTAGATCATGCCCTTTCTGCTTTTCAGCATGATATAAATATTTCTAAGAAGCACTTAAGCAGACCTCAAAGCGTGTTGATTAGTTCAAAATAACTGTAAACGTTATGTGGGAGATTTGTAGGAGAAAATAGGTTGGACTATGTGTTAAGGGAGTTCTAAACAATAATAACTGAGTTCCCATCTTTACTAAATGAAGAGACGGCGGTGATGAAGTTCCAGCACTTTTATTGAGAAACAGAGCAGAGATCACATAGATGAAAAGTAATCGCACCCCACGGTCCCGCTGCAGTCTGCGTCTGCCCTGTCTCTGCCTGTCTCGCTTTCCGGCTCTCCCTAATACTGCACAGTGGCCTTGGCATGAGACAAAACAAAGACAGTATATCGTAGACAATCAGCTGCAGCATTTGGCCTTGCAATCAGCAAACAGTGGATCTTATACACAGCCATCATGTCTGCAGTCCTCCTATGTCCGAGTGATGTGAGGCCATAGTGACTTCAGAATAATATTTTTATAACACTATGAAACAGAAGAAGCTTCAGTTCATGAAATTAAAATAAAAAAAAGATTATTAATCGACTTTCCTCTTAATTACTTTTAATGATGTGTCATTTCTAAAATCATTTTAACTACATTATTATAATTAGCATTAAAAGTCAAGATTATCATTGCAAATTATCACTTAGAAGAAGTGACAAAATTAATTTCAACAGGTAGGACATAACTGCAAAACATTAGGTAATAAATATATTATCTTCAATTCGATCAACTCTGGTTAGTGACTGATCAATAACTAAAAAGCCCAATCTTTTTTTTTCCAATCAATGACTGCGTCGTATTAACTGCTACCAGGTCAATATTTGGCATGAAAATAGTTCTTGTGAGAAAAAGCTTGAACATTAGCTATTTATGAAAGGTAATGTGTTTAAAATTAAATCAGAAGAAGCACTGGAATGTAGGAAGCACCATAGAGAGTATTCTGACCAGCTGTCTCTCTGTGTGGTGTGGAGGCTGCAGTGCCTCCGACTGGAAGAACGTGAGGAGAGTGGTGAGGACAGCAGAAGGGATCATTGGGGCTCCTCTTCCCTCCATTAAAGACATTTCATCGCAGCGCTGTGTGTCTCGAGCCCGTAACATCATAAGGGACCCCTCACACCCCCACCATAGACTATTCTCCCTGCTGCCCTCTGGAAAGAGGTTCCGCAGCATCCGCTGCAGGTCCACTAGGTTCTGCAAAAGCTTTTTCCCTGCTGCCATCAGACTGTTGAACTGCTGAACTGCTGAAGTATAAAAACGGACTGTGTACCCCACTAGATTCGCTGATTTGCACATTTGTACATTTGCACATTGTATCGTATCCTGCAAAATTGCTGTTGCACCTTAACCGGAAACGTACTGCAAAACTGTGTACAATGCAACTGTCTACTTTTAAATCACTGACGCACCTTACTGCATATTTGTTTACATTTGGTTTACATTGTTTACATTTCAACTGCCTACTGTTCACTGCTGCACTTTATCCGGAAGTAAACTGAAATTTATCCTGTAAGTGACTGCGATTGATCACTGCACTTTATCCTGTACTGTAATTCACTGCAAGGTATCCTGTAGAGTTACTGCAATATTTCTGAGCTGTGTGAAAACGAAATTTCGTTCTGTATGCACTCTGTGTATACAAAATGACAATAAAGAAAGTCTAAGTCTAAGTCTAAGTCTAGGAAGCTAATTTAAAAGAAAATGTGATTTCCGTATATGGGATTCATTCAGGGTGCAAGACAGTGAGAGAGAAAGCAAATATTTAACAGCAGAGAGAAGCAAGGCAAGCGCAGCAAAGCTGATTAAGAAATTATAGTAGTTTTTTTTAAATTCATGGTAAGGATGCACCATGTCCAGAATATACAAATAGATAATTTAATGTGCTAATATGCTACTAGTTTAAAGTCTTTGTTTAAAAGGTTCTTTTTTTAAAGGTGTTTTCCTGGGGTTTTCCTGTGCTCATCCCTGTATTGGTCCTTCTTGGGCTCCTGCGCTCTGGGGGGCCCTTTCAGACGTTTGGGGCTAAAGCTTCCCCCGGTGTTTGCCTCGGTTTGCCGAGGCACAACCACTACTGAGTCATGCGCGCGAAGAAAGCAGGTTGTCGGTTCGATTCCCTGCTCCAACCGTCTCAGTTGTTGTGTCCTTGGGCAAGATACTTCACCCGCATTGCCTGCTGGCGGTGGTCAGAGGTTCTGGTGGCGGTGATGTATGTCAGCCTTGCTTCTGTCAGTCTGCTTCAGGGCAGCTGTGACTGCTAACATAGCTCATCACCGTCAGTGTGTGAATGGGTGAATGACTGATTGTAGCGTAAAGCGTTTTAGGGTCGTCAGACTTGATAAAGTTCCATACTACAAGGACAAGCCATTTACCATTTGTATTAAATAATACTGCATAATTTCATTGATGTTATTAAAAGGGTTGGTTGTTTGTAGCTGTGATACTTTTTTTTTTTTCTATTCTTTCTATAGCTCTTTCTGCTGGTGTCGAAGCAGACTCCACGGATGTTACCTAGTACTCTTTTTCCTCTGCCGTATTTTTGTCACCTTTCCTCCTCTTCTCTCTTGCCCTCTTGTCTCTTCCTTTGTTTCTCTTTTACCTCTCTGTTTCTTTGTCCATTGAATTTGAAATAATCCCAAAATAATATCCAATAAAGTTTTTTTGCATACATATCAAGCAGAGCACTATAGCGAAAGCAGTAATGCTCCATTTGTGAAGTAAAGCTCTTGGGCTCTCTTTGGCATTAAGACAACAACTCTTAGTGCTGCACTGCCAGACAGGACACGTTAAAAAATGTATCTAAATAAATAAATAAAGGTCCGATATTATCCTTTTTTAAGCCTTACAAAGTCAAAGTCAACTATAGGCATATATATGAAGAAATATTGCCTTTGGCACTACGGAGTAATCATTTATTATGAAATATTGTTGTTGTTTTCTGGTGCTATTTTTCCATCCCAAAAGACAGATGCTTGCCTTAACTCTGATACCGCCTCTCCCCATGTGGGGTCACCCTAGAGTCGCTGCAGCATGGGTTTCAGAAAAGATGAGTCGCTTTTGCTGTGCAGATTAGGTGCTGAAAGAGCTACTTTGTCTCAACTTTGAGCAGAAATAAATGTGGTCTGCGTCACATCACTGCTCGGTGCGCTTGTTATTTACTGAGCAGGTGGAGCATGGTCACAGTAGGTACATCCTAGTGGGGTCAGGTAATCAACACTCTAGGTAGACCAGTAATGGATTGCTAATTTTTCCTAGCCTTGTGACGTCCTTGGCCCCAATTTTATGGTGCATCAAACTCTGCTTCTAATAGGTGGGTACATTTTTCTCTCTGTATCATTCTCTTACCGCAGGTCCCGGGTATGGGTTGATCTTGCAGCCTTCCTTCCATGACAAGTTAAGGCTCCTGATGAACTCCAGGTAGAAAGGATGGGAAGTGTTCAACATAGAGAAACCAACGATGTTGGACTGGTCACCCACCACATCATCCAGCTGTAGCAGAGGGAAATCCTTGACGCCAGATAAAAAGAAAGGGAGAAAATAAGAGTTTGTCAGCAATTTGTTTAGGAAAAAAAATACAGTGTGACACGCAGAAGCAGTGACCATCCAAGATATCAGAATGAATTAAATGTAGAATGACTCACACTTCAGACTTAAGAAAACATGGAAATAAACGAAGAGCCCGAAGTCGGTTTTCTTCAGGCTACACTACTTCGGATTGTGTTTTGAAATTCTGAGCATGCTAGTAACGTAAAAGAAAAAAGAGATGGACATCAAAAGCTGGGAAATTTCAAAGAAATTCAAATAGTCCTTGAAGGCAAGTTGATGTCACGCTGAGCTTTGCTGCTGAAACAAACCAGAATCAAAATGTTTGCTTTGCCCTCAAAGGGTTTGTGTTATGCAACACATGCTGACAATGAAATATTTAGCCTGAGTTGTGGGGAACCAAGAATGTAGGCGAGTGAACCAAACACTTCTCCTGCTGATTTGTGGCATAATGACAACATCAGGTGACACAAGCCGTCAACACAATTGTATTGACCTCAAATAAACAAAACCCTGCTCTTTGATTCTTTATAGTTAGACTAAATAGGAAAGAATTGCTGATTTAACTTATTAATGTAATTTAATGCCAAGAACATAATAATGATCACAGGGTATCTTAAGTCTAACTTAACAGTTAGACACATAATCACAAAATAGGCATTTCTAAAATACTCTAATTGAATTGCTCTGGGATTGCTAAGTCTCAAATAGTGCCAAAAAAAGGCAGCAGATGGCATGCCAGCATACGCCACTTCTGGTTTGGTGGCATATGCTGATTCTACAGCAATATGTGGTTGCCATTAGGTGGTATGCTGCTGACTCAAATCACTTTGGTGGGTCGTGCTGTGTCTTGCTGTTAGTTTGCACATTCATTGATAATTTTGGCATATTTTCAAAATGGTACAGTATACTGTAAAACGAGATGCACACGCATAGGTAATCTAAAATGCTATTCTATTGAAATTTTTGTTTATATGAAGACTTTGCAGAGCTTTCAAATCATACTCTTCTATATTATCAGCCTTTTTCATCAATATTCTGTATATTTCAAGTATAAATCTGCTGCTCAAGATCTCAGCACAAGCCCTTAGCAATTGCTTCTCTCCAGGTATGTGCCTATATGCTGATGAATGCTGTAACATTTGTGCAACCTTTACAATTATTTATTATTATTATTATTTTGCAGCTTTTAAAATATATTAGCTACTTCACATAAAGCTTGTTTATGAGTGTGTTGAGAGTACATCATACATACTTCTACTGTAACTAAAGTTCAGTCAACAGCAAATTCATGTATCCAACAGCAAAAATCACAAGGGGCAGCCAACTAATTGTGTATTTTTTTTAAATACAAGATTTTAACTGTATAACCACTATTGTGACACATCACTGCAGACGTGGGATGTTCCGTCCACCAGTGCAAAGCATTAGAAATCTACTGCTTGAACCTGCAGTATCAAAAAACACCACCGGTAATTTTGGATCACAATCTCTCTGAGTCTTCGAAAACACATTATCAAAGCAATCAGCCTGAAAACTGCCTTGCATCCCCAAATTATCTGAAATAACTGGAAATTGAGACCTTGCTATTTGAATTAAATGGATTTTAAAAATCTCATCTAGTGAGTTTACCTACAGATTGAAAATTTGGAATTTTCCTTACAAAGTATGGACTTACAAAAAACACTGACTGACAAAAATGTGTTCTGCCGGAAAACCTACATCCATGCATTGCCACCTATTTTCATCCACATAAAATCATTTGGCTACTATCAGAAATAGTTCAAATAAAAAAAAAGTTAAATTAACTAAAGCTGGGGACACAATACATCCTTTACCCTGTTGATTTTATGATTTTCAGACAGGAAATGTCATAGGGACACAACAGCTGCAGGCATATTTCTTTTTTTTTTCTTTTATTAGAAAACTTTATTTGAAAACATGCAAAATTATTAAAATAAACACATAACAACAGTGGACATAATACAAACTACTAACAAAACCGTCTCAGGTTGAGCAGATCACATAGTGATGAAAAAGAAGCAAAAGAAACAGACGTGTTAAACTAGAAATAATGTTTCTAGAAAAAAATAAAATAAATAAATAAATTCAGCATTTCAAAATTACCTTGTGTATTATAGAACACAGAGTCAACATAAACCAAATCAAATCTTAGTTTGAGAAATTCGCTGGTATTGAAATTGCATCTTTTTTTATTTTAGGAGGGAGTGGAAATTAAATTTAGCCAGTCCGAATTCTGAAAATATCATAGTCTGTCATCAACAGCTATGTTTCTTTACCATTTAAATTTCACCTTCAGGTGTGTAGTTGGCTTTAGTTGTTTACAAAAATCATTTAGTCTGATTGCTCAGCAGTTGGAGGTGGGTTAATCTTGAAACCAGTTAGTGTGAACGGCGCATCTCTACTAAGTCTGTGAAGACTGTGAAAGTTGTGTAGTGTGTCCCCATCTTACCGGCAACCAAATCTTTGTGATCTGATGGCATTTATGGAAATGAGCTTATTAAAGAGACCTCAGTCCACAATCCATACAGACGTTGAATATCCTTCTGCTTCCATGTGTCCACGAACTGGCAGCTCGCATCTTTTTGCATGAGCAGTCTATGACTTTGCATTCAATGGAAACCCCCTCAATTATCACCAGAAAGAAATAATGTTTTGATTGAACATTTTAACTCTTTTTATTGCATAAAGGTTTCCCTTCATACTATAACAAGTTATCAATAAGCTTTAATACTTTTGTATTTGTGCAAGATGTGTTTTTTCACATACAAATCTCCAAATGACCAAGCTCAATTGTATTATAAAGTTGCTGTTAAATTGTCTGTTACCTTGCTGTATTGGTCAGTCTGAAAGCGCTTTTTGCCAGGGGTTCTACGAGGAAAATGGAATGAGGTTTGTGAATTATCTATTATTAAAAATTTGTATGAACCTTGGTATACACTGCATTTGCATCAGATTAAAGGGAGTACAATTTAAAGTGGGCTGCTGCACAACAATCAAATGGCTAATGCAATTAACTTCCGTCTGTAGTATAAACATGTAATTTTTTCGTGGTACCTAATGATTATTAGACTATTTGTGGCTGAAAGTTCAATTCTACACAATATATGAGTGCCTTCAAGTCAAATAATTATTAGCTGACTGGATAAAAAAAATAAAAAATGTCAGCTGCTCAAAGCATTAGGGATGGTGACTTCAGTAAATTGTTACCCGTGCATATAGAAAATATGTATTAGGTATCATTAGATTATTCGGTTAAAGGCACATATATGCATAATTATATCTGGCATATCTTGTCAAATGTGCGCAATTGCAATAGTCTGTTGTGAATAACTCAATTTAATTAATTCATAATACATATTTCCACTATTGTGGTTCCGAGAGTATCTAATAGTTTCTAATAGTTTTATAGAAATCTCATAAGGCAGAATCCCTTTGGCCTAATAAATGATCAGAATTGAGCCTATATTGACAAGCTAAAAATGTTTAAAACATAAAGTATAGGCAACTTTCTGTAGAGAACTTTTATAGTGACTGATTTTGGAAGTAGTTAAACTACAACGTACATGGACCGACACCAAAACTAGTTAATTACACTTTAAACTTAAAACTGGAAGTATGTTTCTAAAGTTAAAGCAGCACCAGGTAACTTTTAGCCACTAGGGGTGCTAGACCTGTAACATGCAGGTTTAATGCCCTGGAAGGTCACACACTGCACTGCTGCATAATTAAACGGTCTCCCTCCGTGATTTGAAATCTGACCAGCAGATTTAGAAGTCATCCAGTTACACAGAACCTTTACTGAAGCAACACTGGACAAGTTTCATACCTGTCTTGTTTTGTTGTTACAGCACCTAGAATGGGTCACGTGAGGTAAAGTCATGCTCTAGGTCAGAGGACCCATTCAGCAACGGATCTGACCCTCTCAAGTTACAGAGGCGCGTTTTTGAGAGGGGCAGCCCGTACAGAGCATCGATGCGTGCCAAGTTTTGTATATTGACCTGAGAAATAATTTAAAATGAAGCTAATACTTGGGTCAAAACTCACACGGTGCTGCTTTGATATAAGACGGTTTCCTGTACACATTGCCCTGTATTGTAAAATGTTAAGTTTGTTTTTTCTCTAAGACTCAAAGAGCAAATTCAGGAAATTCTCATTTACAGAATGCTTCTCCTCTTTTTTATGCCTAATGCCTGGATGTCTGCCAAGTCAAACAGCATAAATATTGTTCTCACATTGTAGTGCTTTTTGTTTTAGGATATTTCTACTCTGTTATTGTATTTTAGGAATCGTAAAAGACTGAATTAACAAACATCTGGTCAGCAGTTGTTAGCCTGATCTACTGTTCACCATCAGTATTTGGCTGTCTGCTCTCGAGATCGCTCTGGCATAAAATGTCTAATTAGCAAAAACAAGAAGTCTATAAAAGACATAAAGAGGAGTCAGGGAGATATTTTTTTAAATTACCTTAACACTAGTGTCAAGGCTTTAATTCAAGATTTAATTCATTATGGAAATGAAGCCACCCTTGCTGATCTGCTCAGTACTAATTTATTATGCTTTGAACATTCATTCACCAAAATATCTCTGTCTTTTTCTTATCTGTTGTTATTTCCATTGTCTGTGGTGGCTGAGTAACTGTTGCTGTCATTGTTGCTCTTGGCGGATGCCAAATCAATTTCAGCAACAGCCAGGCCGGCTGTCAGACTGTCGGACTGCCAGCACTGACAAAGAGCAGTTGGCTGGCCGGGTTGCAGGGACCAGGCCAACACTGCCGAGGGAGAAAGCACTGCGACAGCATTCCAGAAGGACACCAGTGATGCAATGACTGCAGCATACTTCATGCTAGATGTTCATTTAGGAAGAAGCTGGTCTTTAGGCTAGTCCAGGGTAGTAAACTATGAGGTCGGGATGAAACTTTTTAGACATGGTTTGTATGTATGAGATTTTAAAAGCGGTGGGTAATGTTCCCTAGAATATTCAACAGGTTATTAACTCCTCATCAATTTGACTTGGTTAAATCCATAGTGCCAATAACTTCCTGATTATTTGCCCTTGACGTTCTCACTTCAGGGTTTGAAATTCAATTTCCTGCCTTTAGGTTATTCATGGATCTGTGCAGTGAACTTCGGCAATATTGTTCACCATCTGCTTTACCGATTTTAGTGGTTAAAGCTCCAGACGGTCTCTCACCTGTTTCTACATTTACATAGAGCTTATATCCTAGAATTTAAAGCATGCGATGTGGCATTAATAACTATATGAAATACTGATTGCATTCCACAGTGGTCTACCCTTTACCAAACATTTGGTCATGGTTTGGACTTCACGCATACATGAAACAGGTAATCTTTTTTAAAGTTAATGTCATTTACATCCAAATCTTTTCGGATAAAAGAAATTCAAAGTGTAGCATGGGACCTTCTTCTGCAGTAAATTGAGAATGGCAAAACCTAGTCAAACAGTATAGTAGCTGGAAAAATGTACCCAGCTAATAAGGCTTTATAACAGCTTTTTAGCATGATAGTGCATACGGGAAGTTTCAGAATTGTTTCTTGAAAAAATCCAATCTCAAAACCAAACCTTATCCAAGTACTATTTGATGATAAGCTACACATGATTTAGTTAACACCTTGTCCAATCTGTAAAAAAAAAAAATCACACTGCTGCCTTTCTCTCATAAGTTTGTTTGACAGTTTGACTGTAAAAGCCATCCAACTTTTAGAGAGTTCCCCAGATTCCTCCTGGCAGTTCAACCCATAAACACCAACTGAAGTATACGTGCATTTCTAGTATGGCCATTGACACAACATTCATACCAGATGTTGACAGCAACCAAGTATTTCACACGTACAAATAAATCAAAGCACACTAGTTCATAAATAATGTTCTGGATAAACAATTGGAATGACACATGGAGCCAAGTTTTGAACAATTCTTTTGTAAAACGAGGTTTTGGTCATAACAACTTCAACGAGTTTACAGTTTGGTAAAACTGGTCATCAGCACTGCTTTGGTGTGATTTTAAACCATGCTATCAAACAAACAAACAAACAAACCTTAAAGTCTTAAATTTTGAACTTTCTGGTGTCTTCTTAGTTGACAATAATCTCCAGTTTTTCCCCAGAGAGTTTCAACTTAATAAAGGTCAAGTGAGTGACTGGATCAGGCTCGCAGTTTTCTTTTCTTCCTCTAAACCTTCATCTTGTTTGTGTGTCTGTGACGATTGGCTTGCTTGGACACATTTCATCTTCAGATTCTTATCAAATATCTCAGTAAATTTCTCAATTCATCCTTCCTTCAGTTATGTGAAATGTGCTAGCACCATATGACGTAGCACAGCCCACACCAAACATAATATTTGGCATGGTGTGTTTAGGGTGATGCACAGAACCGTTCTTCCCAACATTATGTGCGTAGTGACATCCAAAGAGATCAGCTTTGGTCTTCTATGACCAACACTATATTCTCCCGCACTAAAAGTACAAGGTGGAAATACTCGTTGGCTGTTTGACCATTCTGGATTATTATTTTGACTCCTCTGTCAGAAGTCTTACAAGGCCAAGGCTGGTTTATTGTGGAACCAGATTCTTTTCCCATCCAAACATTGACTCGAGTGGCACAGATGTAACCATTTCCATTAGTATGTTTTGCAACAGTAAGGCTTTTGTAAAGGGCTCCTTGTTTTTATCAATTGTGCCACTCTGCAATACATTGGTAATGATAAACCTTTTTTAATTTATATGCCATCAGTTAATATCAAACCGGTTGATTTTGATTTCCACATCACAACAAAATGCCTTCTAATCAAAATAGTTTGCACCTGGTTTCCTGGCTTACTATGACTTTTGGAAATCCTATTTTTCCATGTGTTCAATACATAGTTCTTGTGTCGTCCAACGCTATAATGCGTGAATTAATTTGGGGACTACTTTGCTTTGATTCCTTAGTATGTGTGAATTACTTGAGTTGTTGTTGAAATTTGATGTAAATATTATGTTTGTAGCCCCATAGGAAATACATAATTAAGTAAACCCTTAGCAGGCTGCTAGTTTACCACAGGTTCAGCCACACACCCATGCATGCGCACACTAACACCTAAGGACAGTTTAGATTGGTGAAATAAACTAACACATATGACAGTGGAAGGAACCTGGAAAGAACCCATACGCACATGGAGAAAACAAGCCAGCTTCACAGAGAAAGGCTGTGGTTGGTATCCAGCTCTTTCTTGCTGTGAAGAAACAGCTCTAAGAAATGCACCACCTTTCATAAAAAATAAAAACAACTGCCAAATAAAAACAAAAATGTAAACCAAAGATGTTGACTGGAATGAGTCTGTTAAGAGTAAGCATTTTAAAATGAAACAGTATATGGATAGCAATAAAAAGGGAAATTAAACAACAATAATGGCTCCAATCGACTGCAAAGCTGAAGGAAAAATCATCCAGTCAGTGAGAATTTCCCAGAGTCTAATGATTGACTCCCGTCTGTGTTTCATATGTTCTAACAACATTAGAGTAATATTAAAACTGTGCTTTTTTTCTACAGTATTTTCAGTCTGCAGAGTATGTTCAATGCAAAGTTAAAGGTAGGTCACTGACATCGCTGCAGGTAAATGAAAATGTGTGAAAGAGGAGGCAGGGCTGGGACTGGGGGTGGGTGGGTGGATGGGATGGGATGGGGGTTGACAAATTTGCCCTTGGTTTGTTAGTGCTGCGAGAAAGGACCCGTTAAAGTCTCATGTCATGCAGTGTTTAGAGTCAAGGCGGAGATCGAGACACGTTATTATCCACGCAGGTTCTTTGTACAAGGGCACGACACCAAACAGGGGAATTATAATGATGACAAACAGTGGAAGGAGCAGCATGCATCCCTGATGAGAAGGGAGAAATGCGGAGAGGGAGGTTAAGGGGAAAGAGAGGAAACAGGAAAGCTATGTTTAAGGATGTAACATAAAAGTTATCCTAGAGGCGTGAAACGGTTGCTTACAGTGGAACACACCTGAAAATGTGCTTACAGTAAATTTTGTAAATCCTGCTTCGGGGATGTTAGGATAGGGAATAAATTTGCACTTCTGTAATTAATTCATCAATACAGAAGTGCAGGCGAGGAGAATTTCCAAAAACTTCTAGCATAAATGAGTGTTGCCAGCTTTATCGCTATAACTAGGGAGTACCCAGACCCTTCTAGCAACAGTTTTTCCAAAACCAACCAGTGACAAATCAAACAACATTGTTGGAGTTACTGGAGAGTTTAGTGACTCATGAGATCATGTTTCGTTCCTACTCATGGGTGCAGCCATGGGCCTGTTGGGCTCAGTCGTAACAAAAAAGTCGGTCCCAGCTGGACTGAGAGCAGGATATTTTGTTCTATATCTCCCATCCAAACTAGTTTGTATCAATGAAAGTATACAAAAGTAAAAAAAAAAAAAGAAAAGAAAAAAATTATGGTTAAAATGTTAGTCTTTTACTTTGACGTGTTTGAGCCCTCTAAGCAGACCGTAAGGTTAAAATCTAAACCAGAATTAAGAAAACAAAGTTCAGAAATAGGTAGGTCAGCATATAAGTGGATAAATAAGTCAATCAATATAAGCAACTCTGCTGCTGTTGGGTCACTTTGGGTCCTAAGCCCAGGTAAAGGAGGAGGGTTGGAACTGTGACATAAAAAACAAGAATTGAGTTTATTTTTTTACTTCTAAAGTAAACTTTAAGGTGTCCTTTTACTCACTTTTTATCCAACTATGTTATTCCCTTTTCTTACAGCAGTCATTATTATTTCATTCACACAGCCAAATATGTAATTAAGGCAACAATGTCATTTATCAACTTTTAGGACGACCTAAACCGAGTTTTTCTTGAAAGAAAAAAAAGAAAAAAGTAGACGAAAATGAAAACATGTAGCGTGGGAAGAGCACTGAAAGAAAGGTTTGTAAATGTCAAGAATAAAAACACCTAACATGCTTATTGTGAAAAGTCACGGGGAGCAATCAGCAACAATATTAGGCAAGCAGGAAAATGAAATGATAACTAAAGGCATTTACAAAGGGAAAATAAATATGTAAATGGTAAGAAATACTAGTGACATATGGTCAGACAGTGTGAGGAGTAGGGAGATGTACAGTAGATACTTTAGATGAAGATAAATAACTAATTAAACATTTCCATTCCCTTTGAATTATTTAAAATTAATAACTCAAGAAGGCATAAGGTTCCTACCATAGTGGTGAGAATATACTTGTAGAAGGCTGACATCATCCCAAGCTCGTTAGCCTGCAAGTTGAAAGAAGAAAGGCAAGGTGAAGAAGGATACACAAATCATAAGCAGAGAGAAAAATCACAGTTCAAAACCACAACTGTTTTTCACTAGGTAGTCTCATTAATATCCCATTTAATGAGACTACCAAAACCGTTTCCTGATCCTTTAAAAAAAGGACTCTAATCAACAGAAAATGATGTTAGAAATAAGAGAAAGTTTAAAAGAAGGAAGCTAAATGACCTTGGTGTGCCATTTTGGTTGAATATATGTCATCAAGACATCTCCATTTAACTTCTTCTATATCTTGCAAAAGACCAAGGAGGCAAATTATAAGTAAACCAATCTCCTCCAAATTAGGTTTTTGCAATGGATTCACAAAGCAGATTGCACTACTTGAGCTGGAATTCCTCCATTCCCTGCCTCTCTGTGATCACACCAGCTAAGAGGCAAAGAGTTCCCAGTTCGCCTCAAATGTCAAAATAGAAGCAAATGTTATTTTATATGAGTTAGGTTTCTGAACCTCTCCATCAGAATCAGAATTAGTTTTATTGCCAAGCAGTGTTTAACAAATACAAAGAATTTACTTTGGTGATAAGGTGCTACACATAGACAAACATAAAGATGACATAAGTAAATATAGACGTATATAGTATGGAATAAATAAAAAAATTGCAGGTTGTATAAGAATAATAAAATAATAGATAAGAATAACACAACTATTTGCAGAAGAGTAACAATGTGGCAGACATGTGCATTCCATTACTCCGGGTTTGTGTTGTGCACATATTGCCATGGTAGTAGACATACAGTAGTTTACATAAATACAGGTGTGGTCATGTAATTTGAATATCATGAAAAAGTTTCTTTCTTTCAGTAATTCCATTCCAAAAGTGAAACTAGTATGTTATATTCATTCATTACACACGTATATATTTAAATTTTGATGATTTTAACTGACAACTAATGAAAACCCTGAATTCAGTATCTCAGAAAATTAGAATATTGTGAAAAGGTCTAATATTGAAGACAGCTGGTGCCACACTCTAATCACCTAATTAACCTAAAACATCTGCAAAGGCCTTTAAATTGTCTCTGAGTGTAGTTCTGTAGGCGACACAATCATGAGGAAGACTGCTGACCTGACAGCTGTACAAAAGAGGACCATTGACACCATGCACAAGGAGGGCAAGAAACAAAAGCTCATTGCTAAAGAGGCTGGCTGTTCACAGAGCTCTGCTGGTGTTGGTCTGTTGTGTTTTCGGAGGTCCAAGGTCAACACAGCCATCTACCAGGAAGTTTCAGAGCACACGCTCCCTGCTCCTGACCAACTTTATGGAGCTGCAGATTTCTGTTTCCAACAGGACTTGGAACCTGCACACAGTGCCAAAGCTACCAGTACCTGGTTTAAGGACCATGTTATCCCAGTTCTTAATTGGCCAGCAAACTCACCTGACCATAACCCCATAGAAAGTGTATGGGGTATTGTGAAGAAGAAGATGGAATACGCCAGACCTAACAAAGACGAAGAGCTGAAGGTCGTTATCAGAGCAACCTGCGCTCTCATAACACCTGAGCAGTGCCACAGACTGATCGACTCCATGCCACGCCGCATTGCTGCAGTAATCCAGGCAAAAGGAGTCCCAACTAAGTATTGAGTGCTGTACATGTTCAGACTTTTCATTTTCATAGTTATCAGCTGGCCAACAGTTCTGGTCTTAAGTAATATTCAGATTTTCTGGGATACTGAATTTGGGGTTTTCATTGTCATAGATATAATCAAAATTAAAAGAAATAAACATTTGAAATATGTCAACCTGTGTGTAATGAATGAATATAATATACAAGTTTCACTTTTTGAAATAAATTATTAAAAAAAACGATGATATTTCACGATATTCTAAAATGACCAGCACCTGTATGTATATCTGATTAAAGAAGTAATTTGGGAAAATATAAAGTACTTGAAGAGATATGGTCTCCTGATAACAGCATAGATGATCCCTGTTTTCTACCTCTATGCCAAAATTACTACAGTAATCCCCCCCACAGAATATGCATACCACGAATTGGTATTTAAAAATGCAATCTTTCAGATTTGTCCTCTAAGTTTCCCACATATGTTTCAATTTATATTATACAGCACAACACTTGTGAGATCTAAATTATCTAACAAAATGTACTGGAATCTATCGATTTTAAACTGAAAAGCCTTCACACTGCTTGGTTCATTAACCCGTCAATCTTCCACACATGCTGTACTTCTATTTACATTACAAGTTTTCTTGCTGCTTCCTATAGCAAATCTTTATCTGCCTTGTGCTCTTTTCATGTAAAAAGAACCAGAGAGATGAGAGTGAAGCTGTTATTCCTGACAAAAGTTTGTAGATTTAATTTGTTGTAGACTCCGTCTGCGAGTCTTGCAGAAGAAGAAAACCTGTGTTTGAAAGTTTAATCTCTGTAAACAACAAAGAAAAAGAGACACTTGAATTGAACAAGAAGAAAAAATGCTTTACATAATTGTGCAGGCCTTAGAGGGTCTCAGAACAGGCGTTCATAATCACTGCAGCAAACCAAATGATGCAAACTGGATTTTGATCTCATTGTTGTCTTCAGCTGAGTAATCAAGTTTTAAAAATGCCACATTATAGTGGGGCATAAAGAAAGAAATGCAATCTGAAAACACTTGAACACATTTTTTTTTTGTGTGTGCAGAGTTCAATTGGATACAGCTGGATGCATACCAACCATGTCATGGTGGGCATTTTTTCCTAACTCTGCAAGTGGCAACGTTTGTCTGGGGTTGCCTGGTATAATTGTGTTTCCAAACCCATGCTGCCAAAACTTCTTTTAATGTGGCTTTTCTCTGTTGAACTTTGGATGAATTTAGGTTGAAGTATCGTCAAGATCAAGTAAGCAAGTGAGTGATTGATATTAAAGCGAATTTCAAAGTTTAAAGTTGGGAGTGATCCAACAACTTTATTTTATGGTGACAGTATTTTTTCCTTAAATCTCCTCTCAAGATTCCCCTTTACCAACAACTGTACATGGAGTGAATATAGCTTGAAAAATGAAAAATTATTATATCTCTGAGTGTCACCTTACTGTAAAAATAAGCAGAAATGCTTCCAAGCTAGGCGTATGTTGTGGTCCAAAGTATTGGCTTGGGATTCCAATCAGACTTTTTTTTTTTTGGGTGGGGGGGGGGGGGTGATCTTTCAACCCAGTATATGTGCTCTTCTTCCCCACTATGTGTTATAGGTCTACTGTAATTTTTTTGGCTGCAGCCCCACGTAGCTGTGTGGCTGTGTTTTGCATGGATAGTTGTCTTTTCAATAGGGTTGCCTATTTTTGTTTTTTGTATGGCTTAGAAAACCGTATTGTATGCCATGGAAATTATCTAGTTGAGGTAGCAATGCTGAGTTTTCCCCGATAATCTAAGTCTCGTTCACCCCTTACAATGACATTGATGGAGAAAGAAAGACAACTCCAGGTACTCAAGTAATTGTTCTAAAGAGCATTGATTTGTGCCTCTTGCAAAATGGCTTGGATTCATGTTTGGTACAAAAGAAATCCATCATAGAACAACCTTATTTTTAACCGCAATATTTAACTATTGCCTTGAGTCAGTCAATTCCTGGTACTTGGGTATTAAACAAATAATTAATTGCCTTAATCAAGTCCAATTTGAATTAGTTATCTTTACTTTAAGTCTAAATGTGAACTAAAATGTTCAAATATTATAATTTCATTGGAATAATATGCAAGGTAAGTTTATTTATAAAGCACATTTCAGTAACAAGACAAAGTGCTGTATACAGTAAGTTTTCTTCAGGTTTGTGTTGGGTTAGTTTAGGTTTGTGTTGGGTTAGTTTAGGTTTGTGTTGGGTTTGTTTAGGTTTGTGTTGGGTTTGACATGAACCATAATTTATTTTCTTTAATTAAATCTGACTTTTTGTATTAAAACAAGGGATTTTTAGTAAATGCATGAATAACAAGTTTAAATGATGGCGTGGCTCACATCAGGAGTTAACAATATCCAAATCATGTAGTGCCTTCATAATTCAATATTTTCAATATTTAATTATTAATGCACGATGTCTAGTGGGCATCCTCACCTTCCTGAGAATATGGTAAGAAATAGAGGCATTAGCATCGATGATGATGGTAGCCACTTTGTCATCACGGATCTCCTTCAGCAAGGGCGTGGGATCCAGACTGTCATCCAGCATTCGCACCGACAGTGTCTCTCTGGAGATAAGGAAGTGGCGAACAAGCTCTTCTAATCGAAGCAGGCCTAAAGGCAAGAAATGGGAGTAACAAAGGTTCTTAGACATGAAATGCAAACACAGCCCCTGTTTGGCTGGATTTTAGAGGCATCTGTTCTTTAGAAAAGTAACTCGGATGGGAAAACAGCAATAAGATGATTCATCAAAACAGGCCATGTCAGATTTTGTCAAGCTGAAAACAAAAAAACTAGTAAGGCAGAAGAAACAGGGAAAAAATAAACAATGTTCAACTGAGTAATAAGCTTATTTTCTCGTTAAATCATTACTTTGATTTAAAAAAACAAGGAGGAAAAAAAAATCAGAAATTGATGGAACTCAGAGTCATTAGAGTGACAAATAACTGTTGCTGCTTCAATGCCCTAAAAGAGGAAATAAACAGACTGGGATAAAGGTGATTATGTAGAGAGCCCATTAATTTCTTTCCTCAGAGAATGTGTTTTGTCCCATGTGTCCCAACAGATGTAAATGGATTTACTTAATAGATCCTTTTACTTCAGAGTAATATAAAAGAAGACTGTTTTATAACAAATGGATTGAACATATTTTTGAAAACACTGTCATTTATTTAGAACAAATTGAATATTTTTCCCAATTGAAGGATCCCTAAGGAATACAGAATAATGCCAAAACAATTCTCACACACATCTCATGAACTGAATTAAAGAGCAAAGGAAAATATATCACCTTCCTTCGTGATGTTCATTTTTACACTTAAAAGGTCTGCTTAACTCAGCCAAAAACAGTACTTTTATGTTTGCTTTATGTAATATTTAAGTTCTTTAAAAAATGTAGGTATTTGGAAACACCAACTGGGACCTACAAACATGTCTAAAGATAAAAAAAAAAAAAATACTGTTGATGTTTTCAACAAAATTTATCTTTAAAACTTCAGATAAATATTACCATATACTCCTGAATTATAAAAGTCACCCCAACAATACTTAGACAGGGCTAAATTAAAGATCAACAAACAATTATCAGCATGAATATGCTTGGTGTATTGATTTGTACCTCATCACTGGTGAATTTTATTTTTCTTTCTTATTCATCTTTATTTGACAGGGACAATGCAAACACACATAGTGACAAAACAAAGCATGTCACTGAGGTGCTGCACATAAAGTTTATAGCCAATGCTAATTTTCAACTCCTGTTTCAAGCCCTGGTTGGGCTTTTATACGGAATAGAGTTTACATACTACACTGCTTCAATTTAAAAAAAATAAAATAAACTTGATCAAATTATAAAACGTGCATATCATACACAACTCTTACCTACTTACAACAATTAAAAATTTGTATAGTTTTGGTTTGTCTTTAACCAGTTTTTAAGTCTGGTAGAGAACAGTTTAAAAACAGTGTGGATGTCAGATGGTAATGAGTTCCATAGTTTAGAGCCCTTTTTTGTGTCATGTCTGGTAATGTGACAATTGTCACATTACCAGAGTAGTTGTCTTAAAGAGCCCAACAGATTTTACTTTCGCAAGTGGAGCCTTATTGCTTTCACCATAGTGCTCTGCTTGATTTATACATGCATAAAGGTTTATTAGATTGTATACTGGGACAATTTCATGTTCAATGGACACAGAAAGGGGAAGGTAAAAGAAAAAAGGAGAGAAACAGATGAGACAAAATGTTAAAACGGAGAAAAGGTGAAAGAAAAACAGGAGAGGAAAGAGCACTATAACATCCTCTAATTCTCCCCCCTCAGAGAACCGAGGCAGATGCCAGCGGAACCAAAACCTCAGATGCCCGAAGGATCCCCCTATGCAACGGTGCCTGAGAGGGGCCAACACAGGGAAAGCTGCCCCCCCCCCCCACCATCTGAGGGAAGAGCAGAGGTGGGCCCCAAGAAACCCCCCAACAGCCACAATGCCGAGGCCCCCAAGAGCCGCGGGGACAAGCCCGTGGGCTCTGTTGGATGCCAGCCACGCCAGAGTGGATCCAGGGACCTGAGGCCCATGGCCACCGACAGACAGGGCCCAGGCCCTGCAAAGCAGTCACCAGAAATGAGCCAGCGCCTGGCCGAGCACCCAGCCCCCGACACCGAGGACCACCAACGCACCAGTGGGCCATGGTGCTTGCCAACAGAGGAGAGCAGGACGGGGGGCTGGGCTCCACACTTAGTGGAGACCTGAGATGTCCCAGGAGAGGGGGCAGTTCAATCTCAACCTGACAAATAGACAAATAGAAAGAACCACATACACAGTCACATTCACATGTCCCCACCCTAGTGCCCCCACATGTGGACACTCCTACCACAAAAAAGAAAAAAAAGGGGATGCAGTACACACACTCACACTAACCATGCAGACCTCTGTTCCCCGGATAGAACCAGCACTAAGAGCAACCATGAACCAGGACAGAGACAAGGAGCCGGACACGGAGCCCTACAAGCATCCCCCACTCACCCCCCCCCCCCCACCGAAGAAAGAAAAATTAAATGAAACCCACCCTAAAACTAAGATTCAAACAACTCTCACACCACATACGACAATATACACCAAGCGTGGGTTCACCCCACCCTGCAGTAGCAGAATGCACCCCCTGAAGGGGAGAGCATCTGCCATGGGATGTTAGTGTCCATACCTTCCTCCCAGCCCAACAGGCCCCCATGGCCCTCTAGCGCATACACTGGCCCAAACCCCCAGCAACATACTCCACAGAGCCCAAGCCCCCGAGGCCCCGCCAGGACACCTGCCCATCCAAGTTACCCAGCAATCACTGTGAACAGTTATTAGATTGTGCAAAACCCATCCTGAATAATCTTTGACCTGTCTAGTGTACTCTGTGAAGGATTTTGTATTGTATTAGTTGTAAATTCGGCTTTCTAGTCATTTTGAAAGTTCTTAAACATACCTGAAACCAGGTGTTTTGTTCAAAGCTGACTAATAAATCCTCTTCCCATTTAAGAATGGGAAGAAATATTGAATCATCTAGTTTAGACTGTGTCCTGTATAATTTAGACAGATGTCATAAACTCAGGTCCTTCAAATATATGTTCCAGGTTTTCAATACCTTTACTCTTCCAGCACGTTTATCAAACTATTTTTTTGTAGGATGTCAGAATTATTCCAGATGGGTGTACGGCTGCATGGGACAAGTGATGACATGCTGTCAGACAAGAGCTGATGTTGATATTTTTTAAAGCATACATGGCGTCTTATATTTGAGCTAATAAATGTCAAATCATAAATGTTGATATCAACACGTATTTTCTGTTCTGTGTCTAGCCGGAGCTCATCAAAGAGATTACGTTTTGACCATGTTGAGATGTATTGTAGCCTATTTGCTAAGAAGTAGTAATGGAAGTTAGGCAGATCTAGTCCCTCCTTATCTTTAGTCTTCTGCAGCGTCTTTAAGCTGATTGCACGATAACTCTGTATAAGAAAACAAAAATAATTCCAGGAATTTAATGAATAAATAAGACAGAAAGATTGAGCAGTTTTAGGAACACTTATTTGCCCATTTTTTTTTTACAAATCTTTCATAAGCAGGGAAATTACCTGTGTGGTAGGTTGTGACTCTAGGAATAATTAAGACATTTTCACCATTCCCTAACCATGTTTTTTTTTCTCTACATGACTCTGTCTGAAGCATGAAAACAGCTAGCTCCTTAAGTTGGCATTCAGTGATGAAAACATTGTCAAGCTCCCAATAATTATAGCATATGGCAACAATTATCATTAAAGTCCCAAATTAGACGATGAAAAGCTCCCAAAATAATTTAGTTCTGTTTTACTAATGAACGATTAGAAATTAGTCTTTAATTGGTTGTTTTATTTTAAATTTGTTGTTTAAAGATATTTGTACAAATACCAGTAGGAACATTAGTACAGGGAAAATTATGGATAAAAGAAAGTAAGTAAGAAAGAAGAAAATATAGAAATGCACAAATGTATCTCTTACTTTTTTGTAAATAATTTTGAATGTAAAATAATGTTCCAAAATCATGCACTGTATTTTGTTGGACTATCACATAAAATGCAATTAAATATATTGATGTTTGTAGTTGTAGTTTAACAAAATGTGAAAAAAGTTCAACAGGTTTGAATACTTTTGCACGGCTTCTGCGGTATAAGTCTCACTGCATTTGTAGATCTGTGTTTTTTTAAGGGAAGGAATGGGACAGTGTACTTTTCTATGTGGTCAGCACCAAAGAGCAGAGACAATTTGATTGGAACCACATATGATAAGGTTTGTGGGGTGCTGTGAGTCAGAAGATAGCATTGGTCTGAGGAGAGCCAAACCATGAAGTGGCCACGTCATGATGGAGGATGTGCTGTAACAAATCAAACTCACAGCAGCTCTGACTTGAAACTTTAAGGATTTGAAGAACCTGCAGGACACATTCTGGCTGAAATGCAGGGCAGGGAATCTCCAAAGGTCTTTCAGATTCATCGCCTCAGCAGGTAGGCCTAGTTTTGGCCAACCATAAGCTCACAATAAACTTATCGTCTAACCAGATCAGTGAACTCTATAGAGTTTGTAATAACTACTGCTTTGAAAACTAAAATCCATTGTAGATGCAATGCACTTGCTCAGCACAAGTACCTAAATCCAGCAGGGTGGAAATTAACATGCAGACAGGTAGAGAGACGAATCAGTAACAAACCAGAAACTCAAATTGAGCCAGTGGTGTTACCATAAAAGCAATTGTTTTTTGGTCTTATAGTGAATGAGAGTGCATTGCAAGAATCAAATAGAAGCATATTATATCCACAGTTTGCTAAAGAACTTACACTCTGCTTTAGCACAAATGAGGCTGGCTGTTGGGTAGCCAAAGGAGCGCAGGATGGATCCAATGGCCAGGCTAAGGTCCTCGTTACTCGGATAGAGAGTCACCGAGGCGAAGCGCAGGTATGGCAGCTTTGGGGTTTCTTCAGGACCGATCTTCACATGAGGGATCTGAACAAACCGGAAGAAAGGAGAGAAAGAAAAAAAAAAGAGTAGTACAGAGAAGCTTTGTCACTTTTAATCATGCTGAAGACTGAAACACTGCATGAGAAAGAGAATACAGAAGAGGGAGGACAGAAAAAGCAGTAAGAACATAAAAGAAATTATAGTTTATTACTCACTGACATTTCTGGCTTTATTCGCTGTCAGAATGGAAATCAGATCTCTAAAGCCTGTAATTTTTAGCAATAGTTGAAAATGACTTGTATTCTGTGCCCTTTTTTCCATTTTTTTGTTAGTAGTTCAAGCATCCCTTAAATGCTGGAATCGAGACAAAACCAAACTCGCTTGAAGATTACATCTAAGATTGTTTATGCACAAACATACATTTTAAATCACTTCTCTTACAGTGTAGACTCCAGAGTATTGCTGGTGTGACCTGCAGGGATGTATTAAAGCCGAAAAATTTATGAGAGATTCAGAAATGACTCACTTCAGTAATAAATGATAAATCTTGTGACTGGACAAATGTCTGTGCTCTAACCTTGGCTAACACCCACAGCAGTTTAAAGCTAAGCTGTAATTAGCTCAACTGGGCTTTGCTCTGATCCGCAAAGCATATTATATGGAAGAAACTTAGAATCCAATATTATGAGACATGTCATGTGCAGAGTTCAGGATAAGAGGATAGGTTAGAGGGTGAAAGTAAAGTGTGGGATTGTGGTTGTGTGGAATCACTGAAGCAGGAAAATGGTGGAACGTGAGCTTATCCCTGTTATCAGGATGTTTTCACATCTGGATGAGAGCTGATCTGTTAACATTTTGCATCAAAGTAGACAGAGAATAGTAAAGTATGAGCAATCCTCTTTCAGCAGTTAACACTTCATTTTCTATAACATTATTGGCAGTGATTTAGTACATATTGTTTAAAATCTTAGGGTGGAAGATCTATTTTTCAAATTAAATTGAATCTGTCTTTTTCTAATATTAGTGGAAAGTTTATTACTTCTACTACTACTACTAATAATAATAATATTAATAATAATAATAATAATAATAATAATAGTACATTTGATAAGTATACTTAAAAATCCCAAAATGTACATTTAAAATCTTGTTTTAATTTAGGAGTTAAAAAAATTCAACGCCCCTGAGAGATTTATATTTCGTTTGCATTAAACCAATACGTTTTGATCTGACTGGAATTGCAGTAATAAAACCATTCTAATAATTGCTCACCAGCTTTTGCATGTTTTCTCTGGTATGTTTATTTACCATTTATCTTTGGTGAGGATATCGAAGCCTTTAAGCCTGGAGGGCCTCCTTGCCATTATCCCAATCTTCAGCTTTCCCCACAGATTTCCCCTCAGAAGACATTACGCCTCTAAACAAAAGACTGTGCAGTCGCAGCGTCAGATGCTTTTCCTCTTCTCCCATGCAGGTGTACAACACTGGTGTCATTTCAACTTGTTAGCAGAGGGGGCAAGCTTGTGCAAAAACTCTGGAACTTGCACAACTTGCCCCTTTAAGTGTGAGTTAATCTGTTTTTTGACTGTGAAATAATAGTTTTAAGGGCCCAAAAAACAAAACCCATGCCAAATCACATCTAAGCTTAGTTGGTGTTAATAAAAGGGTTAAAGATAACAACCGAAAAGTAGTCAGCTATGGAGCGCTGTTCAGTCAAATTTTTCTTTTCAGTTGATGAAACTAGCGAAATATGTGAATGAGCTAGTTTGTGAACTCAGCCATTATTTAGTTCAATTCAATTTTATTTATATAGTGTCAATTCACAACACATGTCATCGCAAAGCACTTTGAAAACTCAAATTCAATCATATCATCCAGATAGATTGGTCAAAAGGTTTCCTATCTATGGAAACCCAGCAAATTGCATCGAGTCTTGACAAGCACCATTCACTCCTCCTGAAAGAGTATAGAGCCACAGTGTTCAGTCATCTGCATTGTCGATGGCTTTGCAGCAATCCCTCAAACTGAGCATGCATGTAGCGACAGTGGAGAGGAAAACTCCCCTTTAACAGGGAGGAAAACCTCCAGCAGAACCAGGCTCAGTGTGAACGGCCATCTGCCGCGACCAACTGGGGGTTGGAGAAAACAGAGCAGAGACACAAAAAAGCACAGAAGCACACATTGATCCAGGAATCCTTTCTATTATGAAATATACTTTGTGAGCAGACAACAGGAAAGAATCAAATGGATACCAAGCCATGGCAAAATTCCTGTGAATTTATGAATTATGTCATGAACCATACATTTTCACTTTATTTCAGACAAAAATGTGATAAATCACAAGAACTAGTTCAGGCTGGAGCAGTGAACTTATTTTGAAAAACGTATGTGGCGAACTGTGAATGAATTCATTTTAACCTGTCAGAAGCACATTTGGAACTACAATCACGTTAAGGATGAACTGGCACAACACCGGCTTTAATGATACAAAACACAACTTTCCCTGGATGAATGTGGATAGAGGACATGAATGTGCCTTTGTTATTGCCTGCCATTCAATCAATTTCCGGTGAGAATGGAACTGACTTACTGACATTGAGAAACCATCTGTTTGGACTGATTGAGTCTCTGCTCTAAGTTGATAGGACTGTGAAGTTTCATATACTGACATAATCAAATGGCTGGAGGCTAGATCTGGCTCACCTCTTTTTCTCCACAGATGTGACTGATGGTCGATCCTGAGGCGGGACTGGAGGCAGGGCCAATCACTGAAACCACACCTTTAGGCAGGATCTGACACACTGATGTGACAAGGACACAGAAACAGAGGTCAATGTTAGCGATTAAAGTCATCTTAAATAATTTTGTAAATGTTGGTACACACCAACAAGAGTTTAAATGGTTATCAATACCATTGCTATGAGCATCCTAGTTTTTAATAGTGAAGACTGAAATCCTGAATACACTCTTGTTTATTTTTAATTGTCATTTTTTTGAAAAAGCATCCAGAATTGTTGAAAGCTGTATCCATTTTAGAATGAAATGCAATAAATTGCATGTTAATGTAAAGCTGTTCCCAAGGCAGTCAAACGATTACAGTAGATGGCCTAAAAAGGGTTTAGTTATTTGACACTTATGTGATGTTTATTTTACTCCGCAAAGATCATGCTCATATTTATATAAGCATGATCTGTGTATAAAGCTATATTAAAAAAATATATTAACCTTTCTGTAGGTTACAAGTGAGGTTTGCAGGTAGCATGGACAGCTGGAGATTTTTCAATATTCTGGTTTAATTAGTCTGGTTTTGCTTGCAGGTGTTGTGTCGTTTTGCACTATTCGGCGTGTGTCTATGCCCTCTGCTCTGAAAGAAAACCTAACTGCCTGTCCTCTGGGAAGTCTCCTCTCATACTGCTGGCAGTTCATAATCAATAAACATCAGCAGCAGCTGCTCATTCAGAATGCTGCAAGCTTTGAGGTCGCCATGACCTCGCTTCACACCAACGCTCTACACCTTGAAGCGGTGAAACATCGCCACGAGCCATCCGTCCTTGTGTCCCGCTGACTTTTTCCATAGTATCCTGCTTACCCACTGTAAAAGGAAATTACTCCACACCTGATACATTGAACGTAGACAGTACATTTGATTTTGAGAGGACTCAAAACTTAGTTTGTTCATTTAATTTCATTGAGGTGAATGACGTTTATCCCGGACTGAATGCAGGAGGAAATGTTTTATAATAATTTTAAGTAGCATTTATGTTTAGGTCCCTAAAACAGTGGGCCACTTCCTTCATTTAAAAGCATAATGGAAGATGTCTGTGTGTAAGTAAAATATCCAGAAAATAGGTTGAGTGGCAGTTTTTATCCTGCACAACAGTATTTCCATTTACAATTTAAAAATAATTTCATACATGGTACAAAAAGACACTGGCACGTTTTAGCAATGTCTAACAATAAATCAGGTTAAACCTCTCCTGTTTAGTAAGCTAGGATTACAAAATAATTGCTTGTATTTGCCAAATGCCAGACTAATGAGAGATATGTTTTTTTAAAGAGCGTTTAACTATTTTTCAAATTAAAAAGCTTGCCTACTTAAAGATTACTGTCTTCAAAAAACCTGGGAAAGCCCGAATAAGAAGGATGTCATGGCTTATTAAGCTTCGGATGGGTAAATAAAAAACATTTAGGAGGCCCCTGTGGATGGAGAAAACAATGTAACACCCCAACCACACAGTCTTACATTGTGAGAAAATCAGAAGAGCAAGCAAGAGTCATGCAAGAGAATGCAGGGCCTTTTTCAAACTTGTGAACAGTTTTCAGATCTCTGAAGATGCCAGGTTCCTCTGGTCAAATGTTTCTAAGTAAGTATAAATGGCTTGGGAATGTCCACCCCATGATATCATTCAGGAAAGAGGCGGAAGTGATGAATGTGTTTTGGTGCAAAATGTGCACATCAACCCGAGTACAAAACTTAAACCCCTTGTAAAGATGCTGGGTGAAGCTAGTTAAATAGTTTCATTATCCACATAAACTAAAATTGAAGCGTTCAGCTCAATGAGCTTTGCTGCATAAAAAAAATTGGGAAGCCTGTAAGCCTGAGAGCAACATTTCAACTGTGAAGAACTGTTTTGTGTAATATCTTTGTCAGTGCGGACAGGGTCCAACGCGTCTATTTTAGCTTGTATAACATTTTCTGACTTCACTGGATGCTCACCTTCCCTGCACCCTCCCCTCCATCCGTCTTACTTCGCCAATGTCTACTATTACCACAGCCAGTTAATTAAATTCACTTCAGTTTATTCATACTTATATTAATTTCTTGTTTTCTAATACGAACACCATGTCTGGATCAGAGGAGTGCAACACCACTTGCCAACTTCTGCACCTTCAGAGGAGGAACTATTCATTTATTTCACCTCTGATTCAACGATGAGGCTGCAGTTTAAGCCAAACAAATTGCTGGCTGCATTTTGGATTGAACTGGAGAGAGATTATCCACTGCTAAGGTAAGAGAGACCAGGTGATAGTCTTCTTTTTGCCACATCCTGTGAGTTTTTTTTTTCTGCTGTGGCCTTGATCAAGACAAAAACACAGATCAAAGCTGGGCATTGAAAATGAACTCAGAGAGGTCGTCTCACAAATGCAACTCAGATTTTGAGAAGATCTGTAGCAACAAGCAGACTCGCACAAGTCACTGAAAAGATGAGAGGATAAAAGGGGCCACTTTTACACAACAAACCTTTAATCTATTTATTTTGTTCATGTTTTTAAACCAGTTTTGCACATAAAAAAACAGAAGTGGGGCCCAGCTGAAAAAAGTTTTGCCACCACTGTTATCAAGCAGACCTTGTGCACTGCAATTTTGACAAGGACATCCTAAGGAGAATATGCTGCTTGAACCTGACACAACATAAAATAAAATAAAAGTGAGATTGCTATTACTTGAGTATTTTATGATAAAATAAGGCACAGTAAGCCTAGTCATGATGACAGTCCTTGATAAATCCTAAACATACTTAACGTCTAACATCTAGCTAAAATTCATTTGTACCAAATACTAGGTATAAAGAGATGAAACATCAGCTGCTATATTTTTTTAAAAAAAAGCAGTTTTACATGCATATTTGCGTTTGTTAAATCTAAGTTCATCTAAGTTCAACCATGTTGTGTATCTTACTGCCACTGATATTGTCTGTCTACAACAACTAAACAACTCTTGCCTCTTTATGTACCTAAAACATACCACAATACCGCTTAAACTTTGTTTGGTCTATTGTAGATAAGAACAATTCTAATAAGCAAACATTTATATTAAAACTAAATGTCAGTTATTGCTATTTTATCAACTGTTTATGTAAAGCAAACTGAGCTATAAGTTTTATCGTGTAGAATATATTAATGAAAAACACATCTCTATATTTTGTCTTAGTTTTATTTATTTATGCATTTTTTTTATTTTGAACATTTTAACCTGTTGAATCATCATGTGTGGGAGGTTCAGCTCCCTTAAAAAGACAATTACTTTTTTGTTAAGAGCCTTTCCAAAAAACTTGCTTGCTGCAATAAACTCTAGACATATAGAAGGCATACGTTATCTTTTAAAAGTAATAGTACATCTGTTGTATTAGAAATATTCAATTTGATTAAATTAATAAACTGCAATATTTGTCTACACATCAGTGCTATCATTAATAGTTTAACAGTTTAATACTTCTTCATGCTCGAGGAACGGCTTTAGCTATAGTTAAAGAATGGGTCTCATCATAACAAAGGGAATGACAGGACTTACTGGTCTCAGTGGTGTCATACTGGGAATCCTTCTGTAGCTCGTAGACATCCACCTCTACCCTCGCCTGGGAGGAACCCTCCATTAGGTTGTTAATGTTCTCCCTGGCCAGAGCCAGAGCCAGACGCTCACCACGACCACACACAGACTGGTCATCCAAAATAGCCGCTGAAGGAAGAGAGAACAGCAGAAGAAGCAGTGTGTATTCATTATATGGATGTCTCCTCTTTGGAACACAATTAAAAAGAGTGAACCCAAAATACAGAGGTTAACAGAACCTGTGGGTGTGACAAAACCAGTCTAATCAAGGCATATTTTGTGATATAGTTTCATAATCTGATCCTCGGTTAGCCTTAACACCTTCAGGAAGATATAGGTTTGATCTGTATTAAAATATCTCATGACCTTTACAAAGTGTCTTTGTGTAGACATTTGCGTGTATTCAAATTTCAACACTACATTTAAAGCACCACTTATTTAAAACCCCTGACAACATTACCCGACTACCTGTTAAAATGCTGCCTGTAACCACAAATGTTTGCTGTTCACTGCCCAACTTACGTTTGGTCATGTAATACGAATGCCAATCTGACTTTGTATTAGTGTTAAGGTTTGATGTTTTGACATTTTTTATCTTAAACTAAACAGATGAGAAACTACTTCCTGGATTTTGAACATGGAACTAAAAACAGTTTGATTGATTGTTGCTCTCCATAAGCCTGCCCCTAGACATGTTTCCTGATGGGAATGCTTTTTTCTCTAGCACACATCAGAGCACTTTATCCTGTACTGTAATTCACTGCAAGGTATCCTGTAGAGTTACTGCAATCTTTCTGAGCTGTGTGAAAACGAAATTTCGTTCTGTATGCACTCTGTGTATACAAAATGACAATAAAGAAAGTCTAAGTCTAAGTCTAAGTCTAAGACTTTTGAAGAAGATGAAGATGAAGATGAAAAGTTGGTGTAAAGAAAGAACTACTTTCAGGGGCCAGAGCCAGACTTTTGGGGTGAAAATGCAAAAAAAAACTGGTGTTAAGTAAGAACTGATACCAGTTTAGTAGTCAAAAAACCTCTGAGATAACTGAGATTATCATGTATCTGAGGTTGAATTAATTCCCCCAATGGGAAAAACAAATTTCAGCAACTTTTATCCAGGCTGTTGTTCTTTCAGTGATCAAATTGTATGATAATAGATGATTGTTGGAAGTTAGATGAACCGGTAAATCAAGAGCATTTCATGTCGACTCAGCTATTAGTAAAACGTCCTTTACAAATAGGTATTTAATAACATCCCAGTCCTCACTGTACTTATTAGTTTAGTGATCCAAAAAACACATTAATTCTAAAGCAATGCATCTTTTTTACGGTACAGGCCTTTGCAACAGATAAAAGGTCTATGAGTCAATTGAACGCATGCAAAAAATACATCCAGCTGCCAAACATTACCTAACTACTTCCAGTATTCCTTTGTGTCTTTCTGAACATGTTAGCTGCTAGTACCAATATTCTCTAATTTTAGAGCATGCATTTCTTTCACTCCTAGAAACTGACCAAGAATGAATCAAATTAGAATTTCAATTAAAATGTATAATCTGTAGCTTTCTCATGACTTAAACATAGTTCAGATTCAGTCATGCCTGTAACAGGTGCTGCAGTATTTAAAGGTGTGACCAAATGGGAAACTGCTGAAAAACAAGCTGCTTTCTACCAGACCTAAATAGTCCTAAAATTAAAGCACACCTGCACCCTATGAGAATAGATAGCATCAGAAGAAGGATGATAAACCAAAAATAGAAACAATACTCGTCTGTGCATCTAAGCAAATAGCAGAGTAGAGTAATAGCATATGTAGAGATTCAGTGTGTAAAAAACCACTCATCATCGTCAAGCTTCCTCCTACTAGAAACAGTAAAGAAATAAGTAGCCGCTGGCTGTGTACAGTAACACCTGCCATGTTTATTTTGGTTGCACACTCCCCACTGACTCGTCTGCTTTGCAAATTGAACCTGTGAATGTGTGTTTCAGGAGTGGGCAGATGCAAAGGAGTTAAGCACTCAGAAAACAGATGGAAATAGAAAAAAAGTGACAAGGTTTTTCACTACATAGACAAAGTGTCCAGAATGTAAAAGAAAATCATAACTAAGTTAAGCCAGTAAACTTGTGCAAATGAATTGGTCTAGTAATTAAGACACTGTTAAACATAAAAACAAACTTCAAACACTTCAAAAGATTTTAGATATGAACCCTTTTAGCTGTGCAACTTAACAGAACCAGCGGACATTATAGCTGTGACACAGCCCCTGAAAAATGACTAAATGTCAAGCGAATATGCTGCTGTATCTCAGTACCAAGGAGAAATGCTGCAGGTGAGGCATTTGCTCTGGTTTTGAGTTGTGTTTCTTGAATAATTAACGACTGTAGGAGTGAAGCAGCAGACAATTTATTTGGTCTTTCCTCAAAAAGACTGTTGTGGGTTTTTACCAGTTCAGGAGAATACAAAGAGAGCCAGATGGTTCATGCTGAGTTTTCCCATGCACCCAGGGTTTTTTTTGAGCACAGAATATATACTTGGTATGAGGCCCTGATACACAGAGAGGGTCGCACTTTGTTTTCTAAGAATGTGATGAGACACACCACAGTGAGGAATAACGAGGTCCATGGGAAGATGAGTTTATAAGGTCTGTTGCCAAATTCAGCTTTAGTTTAAGAATTATATCAGCATACATACTACCGGTGAGTAAGTGAATGACCAAAAAACTAATTCTCCAGCTTTCACAGCCTTAGCGAAATAACTAATCCTGAATTACACCCTTGGCAATGTCAAGCCTGAACACTGCTTGACAGTCTTAATGCCACATTAGATCCTTACATGGTTGCCATGTTTAAAAAAAAACATCCAATGACTCAAAAGAAAACATATGACTTTTGAAATTTCAGTTTCAATTTTATTTGTATGGCGTCAATTCACAACACATGTCATCTCCATGGCACTTTACAAAGTGAAATTCAATCAAATCATACATATTGGTCAAAAAGTTTCCTATCTAAGGAAATCCAGCAGATCGCATCAACTCTTGACAAGCAGCATTCACTCCTCCTGAAAATAGCGTAGAGCCACAGTGGACAGTCGTCTGCATTGTCGATGGCTTTACAGCAATCCCTCACACTGAGCATGCATGATGCGACAGTGGAGAGGAAATTTCCCCTTTAACAGGTGTGTTAAACTATGACTCCTGGTCTTCCTGGTCTGGACCCTGGGTTGTCAGCATTTTGGAGAACTAATAAATCCGGCCAGATTCCTAGAAAGAAGAGTTGCACCATCCAAAGTGGGATGGATGCTGTCTCTCTAAATCAGATAAGGTTTTCCCCAGAAGGTTTGCCAGTTATCAATGTAGCCCATGTTGTTATCACCTAGCACCACCTAAACAACCAGTGGTTGAATGATGACATGCGACTAAACATGTCATCACTGGTCAGATCAGGCAGGGGATCAGAGAAAATAATGGAGTCCGACATTGTTTTAGAAAACTTACACACTGAAGAAACACTAACTTTAGTGACCTCCGATTAGCGTAACAGTGTGTCATTACCGCCAGCGTGAATAACAGTCTTACTGTATTTACGCTTATCTTTAGCCAGCACTTTCAGGTAGGATTTGATGTTGCCTGTTCTGGCCCCTGGCAGACATTTGACTAAGGTCCTTGGTGTCTCTAATGCCACGTTTCTGACTATCGAACTGCCAATTACCAGAGTCGACTTCTCAGTGGGTGTATCGCTGTTAGAAACACAGACGGGTTGGTGGTGACCTTGAGGCTGGAATCTAAAGCTATGCTTCCTGCATATTGTCACCCAGCCGGCCTGGTTACCCAGATGCTCGGGTACTGCTGGGGGACTGCTACGTGAAGCCAATCTCTGTGGCTCCGCGCATTTCTAAGGGGTGGCTATCTTCTGGTAACCATGGCATGTTTCTCTTGTTTTAGTACCATTCTCTTTAACAGGGCTACAGCAAACAACTTTGTTGATATATTATAAAAAATGTTGAGTTCTTTGATACTGCTTGGGTACTTTTAGTGCTCTTTCAACCAATCCTGATGGTGGTGAGAGCCCCCAAGGTAATTTATGAATTATTTTTGTTTGCTTTTTGTTGTTCAGAAATGGTGCATCCTGGAGCGTATTCCCACAATTAAGGACCAAGATTTGGTCAAGATTTGAATCCAAAAAAGGTTTAAAAAACAAAAACTACAGGACTTCAGTTATTGTAGTTGAAGACATATTGCTCTTCATCTGCAGAGCTTTCTCAATTCCCAGCAGGTGAGGGAGAAATCCCAAGCTTTTAAATCTGTAACAACGTGCTTTTCTGCTGATCCAAATTCACCAAATGGCTTTGCCTAACAATACTATGTCGTTAGTGCTGTTGTAAGCTTGGCTCACTGAGAAATATTCGGTCACATGCAAGAAGATGTGAATTGTCCTGAAACTGAACTTGAAATGACTTCAACTAGGCAAACTAAAGTCCTGTTGTTTTGTTTTTTTTTTAAATTGGATTTTTTGGATTTGCAATTTCTGTGGTGACTGAAATTTTTCACCAGTAGACGTTTATATTTGAACTGTATGCTTTCATGTAGAAAGGTAACGTTGCTAAACAACAACCCTACAAACCCAAATGCGTTAACATATAATCTAATTTATCAATGACGACAACATGTCTATTGGGCAGACCTTGCATCTATTGTCAAATATCACTTATCCAAGTACAGGACCAAAATTAAACCTTGTGCATCTGCACTTCCCATTCACTTAATTAGGTACATTTGTTCAATTGCTTGACAACACAAATAGTGACTCAGTCAGTCATATGACAGCAAGTCGTTCAATTTAGGCATCGAGGCATGGTAAAGGCAACCTGCTGAAGTTCAAATTAAGCATGATAATAAGCATAAAAGGTAAAGTATGTGGTCTTGAATATGACATGTTTTTTGATGCAAGAGAGGCTGCTGTGAGCGTTTCAGTCATTTCAGATGGGTTAGCAGCAGTTCTATCATCAGGATAAATTAGGAATAGCCCAAAATATGAAAATGTTCATTGAGCAGTACTTGTGTAGACAAAACTGCCTTTTTAACGTAAGATAAAACTGGACAGACTGGTTTGAGAGGAAAGAGACATGACATACAGTAGTATGGGCGGTCCTCCATTTCAACAGAAAATGGCAAATAGAATGAGCTATGGCTGTCTTTGCTTGTTTTATACTCCTCCACCACCAACAGCACGTCTTCATATAGAAGACAGATAGGAGAAATGTGTAAGGCTGACAAGTTTGTCCTCTTTCGGCTACTGAAATCAAAAATAGTGACGCACCATGGCGCCTCCCAATGGGTGCACCGACACCTAGGTATTTATAAACTACTAATTCTAAGTTATGAAAGAGGTTTCATTTTTGATATGAGGTTATTAGACTTTGCCAGAATATGTATTTATAAAAGCAATACGTGAATTTTGCTAATTAAAAGCCAAATTAGTTACACACCATCCCTTTAAGATTGGAGCTGGTGTAATGGTTTGGGAGATATTTTCATGGCACTGATGGATTATTAAGCACAACAGTCTAGCTAATCTTATGACCACCGTGTCCAAATCAGTATGGACCTATATGTCTGAGGAATGTTTTTGGCAAATTGTTGAATTGGTGCCACAAAGAATTATGGTACTTCTAAAGGTCACAAGGGGGTGCAATGTTTAATTTCCTGGGTAAAGAATGTCCCTTCCATGGTGACACTTCGATTTGGTATGGGTCAGGTTGATTCACTTCTACACGGGTGGTTTTCAATTGCAGCTAAATACCACGCCAATGTGGGTGGAGTCAAGATAGCACTGAGACTCTGAAGTGATGTTTTTTATCAGTTGCCAAGCACAAAAATGTGTGCACCTCCACGTTGGCCCTGTTTCATTATTTTTCTGCCTACAAAACATTGTCCTGCCTTCCTCCTTCTTCTTATGTCTTTGCCGTTCTTCTCTGGATTTTGCTACTTTTTCCCACCATTCTAAATCCTCCCATCCTTCTTTTGCCATTTTGTTTTTATTATTTTTGGGGGTTTCCATCTTCAGTCAGTATCTACCTAAATACTTATAAAATATGGTAGGGCTAATTCTTGTTTTCAAGTCGCTCTAGTTACGCAAACAGTGACTCTACCCCCTAGCAAATCAGTTACCGACTGTCTTCTGACATTGTGTCTTGGGGCTGTCTTGCTGCGCTTAGAACCACATCAAAGCAGGTACTAAAACTGGTCACAAAAACCCGAAACGCAAGTCAACCCGTAGCAAACCACTCTGAGTTAATACTAATGGAAAAGGAGCATTATAAGTGCCACAAACCTGCCATAACAAGCATAATCATTTTGATACTAAATATTTGCTATGAAGGTCTTTATCAACATTTTTAACCTCATTTTGAACCACATGATGTTCTTCATGACATTTATTGGAAACCAACAATGAGCTCAGTATCTTTGTAGAAAGTTGGACACTCAGCGAAGGAAGAAACAGGATAAGGGGTCAAAGATGAATTGGCAGGTAAAATGTTCTCTTTGGGAGCTTACCCAGCACCTAGACACCATCTCTGATTACACGGTATAAAATTATTTGCAGTTGCTGAGACAAAATCCACATCAGCACTCATACTATGCTAACAATAACCTTAAACAAAGTCTTTAAAATTCAATGATTTATTATAGGGGCATTATTTTACCTTTTTGTGAAGTCATCACTATATGACTCTGCAACCAGTTGCCAGATTCTAAAATACAAAGGCATGCACTGCAAACGGTTAGCGCTGCTGGAAAGAGAGACAAGGCAAAAGACAAGCAATCAGAGAAAGGTCAAACACTTGAACTCTATCCTTAAGGTTTTTAGAGTGCAGTCAGTCTCCTGTCTCATTGTTTTTCTGTAACGTGAAAAGCACAGCCTTGCCGTCTTTATTTCTAGCTTGCTGGTGCTCGTTAACCGGCTACCTGCGGGAGACAGAAAAGGCATGAATAAAAAGTGTGGGAGAAGAGCAGTGCTGGACCATTATCATCCATTTTAATGAAAGGTGTGAAGGGACCTCTCAATTTTTATGAATATGGTTTTCAGATGATACATTTTTATGCCTAACATATTGTACATGTAGAAGTATGGGAAGAAAGTAAGGGAAAGATTAAGGAAAAAGTTTACATATTTAGCCTTTAGAATTTAGCGGGTTTTATTAACAAAAATGATCAGTTTTAAGACACTGAGGTTTTTTTCAGATAATGTAAAACAGTTAGGGTCAACATTCTTGTCTTCTTCAGCACGTGTTCACTGAGATGTTGGCAAGGAACTGGAAGATTTAAAGCTTCTGATAGAGCAGCTGAAAATTTTGTTTTGTATGTTTGACTTCACTGTCGGAACAAAATACTTCAACCGCTATTATAATATTAAAGTGTTAAACATTTGCTTGAGGTTCCAGCGTTTTATGTATGTTGTGAGCAGTGCACACTTGGATGCCTGCAAGTTGCACAAAACGCCGTAGACCGTCACATGAAAGAAGAGGAGGTGTAATCATACAATCGAACCCCAGGTTGGCTTTCAATCTATTTCTGAGACATGTGTTACAGGTCCCAAATATGGGACTGTAATAACAAATTTAAATATCCTGAAAGACAGGTGAAATGAAAGGAGATTTAGACACAGCAGCTTTCCATGTTTTCTCCCAAATTGGATCTGAGTTATTTATTCAGAATAAACCACAAAACACCTGTGCATCAACTGTCTCGCTCAAGCTCCAGTGTGGTGCACAACACACAAAGCACACAATACACAAATATACAATAGTAAATAGCAATGTATACATAACAATTCATACAAAACCACTTCTAACAAGCAGAGTGTCGGAGCTCAACATGCTATGTTACCTGAAAATGAACCAAGAGACGGCAGTTAACCGACTGCAGTACCGTTATTCCAGTTAAACCGTTATTTCAGTTAAACCGTTATTCTACTGGCTAACGGTTTACAGTAGCCTACCTCAGCTAACTGCCTCGATCAACGGCAAACTTTCTATTTATACTCTTATTGTTAGATTATAAACAACACTACAGTCAGTTATCAAACAGACATGTAAAGATGGACAGTTTACCCATTACTGACCTGAAAGACAGGTGAAATGAAAAATTTTGTTTGTTTCTTTGGGTGATTTCAGACCAGGGTAGTCTGAGAGACCCACTTCAATTAGGCAAGGAATGGCAAAAGCATTTCACACTATCATTTGGTTTGATTCACTTTCACAGCCCACTTTTTAAAGTGGACCAAACAAGCTGGGCAACTTCATGCAGTAAAAACAACTGCAGTTATAGTTTGGGATGCTATTACAAAAATCTGCACAGAATGAGCAGCAGGCGAGGCAAAGAGCTGATGGGCATTTGGCTGTATACATGAAACCACAGCAGCATTGCAGAAAAAGTAAGTGAAGAGGGAAAGGCTAAGACATGCTGCTGTCATTACACTTACACAGGGAGGAATTACAGTATAACACTTCCTGTAGTTTTTTTTTCTCTTTTTGGTTTTTAGCCGGTCCATTTGCTTCCTCACTTTAACACGACCCCATTGTGGTTGACTCAAAAGTGGAATGACACCTGAGGTTTCAGGATTAGAGGTGGCTTTTTTGGTCTGCACCAGAGTTCGGCTGAGCTACAGTATCTTACCGGGCTGAATGAAGCAGACAATCCAGGTAAATAATCACTGGTCCATTTAAAGCGGACCAAAATAGTCTGAATAGTTTGTTGCAATTTTACAAAATTGAACTTGGTAAACAGATTAATAGTGACACCCAAGATACAACTTCAAGATCCACATATTTGTTTATTTTAGACATTCCCAAATCTAAAACCCAGATCAAAAGAAACAGAGCCTTGTCCCATAGTCTCTGAAACAGCCTGCCTTTGAAAACAGATTTCAGATTCCAATTTAGTTGCTTAAAATAGGTAATGAATAAGTATCTGTAATCACAATAAAATGTTGCCTTGGTCTAACTTCCAACTGATTTTCACATAAAGTACACAAAAAAGAGTAAAACAATTAAAAAGTGAAAACACAACTGACACCTGCAGCTCGCAAATTATGGAACGTTTTACTGCATTTGCTTTTCTTTGGCTTTTGACCAAGAATAAGTTGTTAATTAACTTTATAATTTCTTTCTGTCATGTTGGTACTTTTACTTTGATTTTATTTCTATTTTTAGTTATTTTAGTTGTTTAAAATTGTATGTGTTTTTTTATTATTCTTTTGTTCAGCACTTGGGTCAGTGCCTGCTGTTTTTAAGGCAAGGCAAGTTAATTTGTATAGCACATTTCATTAACAAGACAATTCAAAGTGCTGTACATGAACAGAATAAATAAAAGAAAATGTTACAGAGGTAAGTACATTTCAGTTGAATAGTAGCAGCAGGTCAAAATATAAAAGAAGTTGTACTACAATCTTCAACATAAAAATTCATAGGCAACTGTCAACAAAAAGGGTTTTAACCTTGATTTAAAGGAACTCAGGGCTTCAGCACTTTAAAGGGCTTTATAAATAAAGTTGGATTGGTTTGGTTTGGCTTGGTATGAGAAACTAGGTGAAACCCAGGATAGCAGTAAAAGTGACCATATTATCTTGATATATGATTATGTACAAACCTATGGTGCATTTCCATCACGGATTACATACCTATGTCCAAAAAGCTTTTACACATATAAACTATTATGACGAAGACCTATGTCCACTACTTCAACATAATTGAAAGGGTTCTGCTAAAAGTCTGATAGTTGCTCATGTTTAACATGTTGAGAGTACTTTAGTCACCACCTATTGTATATATTTCACATGATTTATTTAACACTTATTTATTTAACATACACAACACTAGTCAGCCCTGAGCCACATCTTTAATTATCCTTTATAAAACCATTATTGAGTGTGGTACCATAAAGTTTCAAATTCAATTTTAATTTTTTAGCTGACAACACATATCATCTCAAGGCACTTTACAAAGTAAATTCTATCAAATCATAGAGACAGATTGGTTATTTGCATCTGACCTAGAATGTGCCTCGGAGGATGGGCCTCTATGTCCATAACAACAGCAGCGCTCCAACTGCAGGTTGCTCAAATGCGATCTACCAGAATTGACAAAGACTCCTGGGTAGGTGTCGAAATGTCTTCATAAAGAACTGACCGAAGGTCTTGTTGCCTCCGATTTAAGCCTGTTTGCTGTTGGCTAAAAAATTATAGTCTGTTGTTTGTTTGTCTTTCGGAATTCAAAGTCAAATTCCTTGCTTGTACCCACAAACCTGGCAAAAAAACGAAGGCCAACAGTGGCTGTTCTGATATGTACTCTAGGTATCAAAAGATACATATAGAAAAAGATAAGGCTCATTTTATGTTTAATCGTTGAGCATTCTGTGATAGTGAAGCCTTTAAAACTGGAGTTCACAGTCAGGGATCTAGCAACAGTGAAGTTACTTAGAGCATGGAGGCAAAAAGCTAATAGAACTGACCAGAAAGGCACTACACGTCTATAAACTGTTTGTGTTTGTGAGCTTACTCTACAGGTGAACTGTGGCTGTAAAAAAAGAACAGGACCTGCTAATATCAGACTTGTAAAATATTTTTTTTTTCCAAAGGAGGAGTTACTGAAGCAGCCAAACTAAATGATGAATTTGGTATTTCCATGCCTACAACAACGATTTACTTTGACATGGACGATTTCCCCTGGGATAAATTGCCGTAATTTTGTGGCTGCTTGGTACAGCACCAGCTTTACCAATCTTAATGCATTTTACCCTGTTACTCTGACCGCAAAAGATGAAAAATGTAGCTTAGTTAAAAAAATATATAAAGTATTTTCATTGAATAAACTTGTTCTATTAATGTTCTTAGAATTAAAAACACTTTTTGCACAGTGCTAACATTTTTTTCAGTTACCAGGAATCCCCTACTGCTTCCATACCCCCATTTGTGATTTAAATGTTTCCCCTATTTAGCGGTCCTTTTTGCACTTTCCACATATTTTCTTCTGTGCTTACCATCACAGAGGGGGAAAACAAGCTCCCTCTGAAAAAAAAAAAAAAGGAAAACAAGCTCCCTCCAAATTTATTATGAACTACTGTTGTTTGAACTTCACTTCTTATCCTGTTGACAAAACAGCTTCACTCTATTCTTACTCCCTGATGGTATAGATGTCTCATGCGTTTATAAAACTGTAAAGATGAAGTCAAATTGACAGACCCAGTATTTACCCCGAGACGCCATGAAATAGCTCCTTTTATCAAGGCAATGTGAGCACTGCAGACTGATTTTATTTAACCCCTGGAGGCAGTCTACCTCCTCTAAAATTGACTACAAAGTTTTATTGTGACATCCTTCTACTGAGCCCCATATATTTGACAATACCAGTTATGAGAGTAGAAGTGCGGACTCTGCAGGCTACAGTTAGCCCGACAGATTCAACTAGACAGGACAGAAAGATGAATAATAACAAAATAACACCGGTGGCCTTCAGTTAGGATTAGAGCGCTGCTGAAATCCTCTGGTGGCCAGTGTCCTCTTGGAAGCAGGCGAGACGGCTTTTCACTCATGTTTCTAAGAGTGTTTCACCGCAAGTTCATGTTTCTACAGACGTATTGATTTTTTTTTTTCAAACTTCTCTGTCACAGAACTTTGTTTACTTGGAGAAATGTACCATGGTATACTATGGTAGAATAACTCCCTAAAGGACAAGGTGGTTTCAATAGCAAACAAAGAGGTTTACTCCGTCGATTGCAATCCACCATTTCTTATTCTAAATTTTATGTAGCTAAGCTTGAGCCCTGCCATGGAGACCTGAGACAGTTTGTCAGTTGTTGTTCCTCAGGAGAGATTAATGTCTGCAAGGGTTTTTGAAGGATTCCTCCCAGCAACCGACTTATATTAATCTCCCCCAATGTTCTCACTTACTACCAAATCCGTGTAAAATAGACTAATTGACTCTATCTAATTTTGATATTCCCAAATGTAACCAAATCTCCATCTTTAGCTCGTAACTTTACCTTGAAATTACCTTGCACTTTGAAAGCTGCAATTTTAATGTTCATGTTTTTTTTTACTGCATGAATAAAAACTCCACGAAGATCAGAAGTGAAACAGTTGTTGCAGCATTGCGATTGTTTTGTTTCCCTTTGATAGAAAATAAAAGACAATCTGACTCGGTAATGTTCCTCTTCAATGGATGTCCTGTATGCCATGCAAATGGTTGCACGGGTTCTGATCTGATCATGAATTGTTTACACTGTCTCTCAGATCCTATGGTACACTTGTACACACCTTAGCTACTCCAAGATGCTGCTGTACTGTCATGCATATCACATATTATCTCATATCGCTCTTAAAATAGTCTGTGGTTTCTACCACTGTTTATATTGGCCTTTCTGATAAAGCTCATTCTCTGTAGCTTTAGAACCAGCTTTAGATGAGATTAGCTTGTTTTCTTCTTTACTTAACACTGTGTGTAACTCTGTGATTTTTGACACTGTAAAACCCAGATTTCCAATACAGGGAGTTTTATCTTAACATTTCTTGTCATGCTGCAGCTTTGCTTGCTGCACCATGGACATTTTAGGACACTTTTCACCCTCCATACACCGCAGTCTCCTCTCCACCTCAGTAATCATCTACACCTGTCAGCAACTAATCAAGCCAGAACTCACCACACCTGTTATCCTCCCTATTTAAGCTCCCTGCATTCTGTCCTTCCCTGTCGGTTCGTTCTGTTGGTTTCTGTTGATTCTGCTCATTGCTGCTCACCTCATCTTGTTCTCGTCCAGCCCGTGTTCCCTTCATCTCCGCCTGCCTGCTGTGGTTCTGGTCCTGCTCACGCTCTCTCCGGTCCTGCAAGTATTCACTCAGTTGTGCCGTTAATCCTGCTGTGGTTCAGGTTCCTAGTCTTCATTCTGCCGTGCTGTTGGTTTTGCTGCCTCCTTGCTCTGGGCTCCGTCCTGCTTGCCAGCTCCAACCATTTGCAGCTCCAGCCTGGTCTGAACTCTGGTCATCATCTTCCACAACTCATCATCTTCAATAAACTCTCTTTAAAACTTTTCTGTGTGTGGTTACGTTTGGGTTCATCTAAAACATGACAGAACGAACCGACCACATGAACCTGAACCCCACACGGAGTCCACCTCAGGAGAGGTGTCAGATGGATGCAGAAGCATGCGTTGTGAGCCGTGCGGTGGAATCTTTGCGATGGAGACTGGGAGATTGTCTGGCCGCAGTTGCTTCCTTGAGCCCCCTGTCTCAGCGTATCAAGGCTGTAGTCCAGCTACGAAGGTTCTGGGAGGAGCAGGTGCACCAGCTCCCTGGACATCCCGGAATAGCTGGCCTTTTAAAGGAGATAGACTGGGATTATTGGGTCACCGAGAACCCTCCCGCTGATGCAGCTGTCCCTACTGTCTCCGCCGCTGCTCCAGCCGCAGATCCAGCCTTAGCTCCGCTCTCCGAAAGACTGACTGTCCCCACTGCTGCTGCAGCTCCTGATGCTGCTGCGGTTCCTGTCGCTGCTGTCTCTGCCGCAGCTCCCGCTGCTTCGCCAGCTGCAGCCACTCCTTCGCTGTCCGGTTCCTTCCGGCGCAGACGCCGGCAAAAGACCTCCCTCTATGTCCAGCCAGACGCCGCCGCTGCTGCCACACCTACTGGAGCTGACGTCACCTCCCTTCCCCTGGTGAGTCAGCCGGATACAGTTACTGCTGCTACTTGGGTGACTCCGGCTAGAGCACCCCGGATCCATGAGACCCAGCTATGGGACTTCTTTTACGGGGATAGGGAGGACCTGTTTCCCTATCAACCCACCACAGCCAAAGACCCGGCTCCTGCTCAGCCTGCAGCCAAAGACCCGGCTCCTGCTCAGCCTGCAGCCAAAGACCCGGCTCCTGCTCAGCCTGCAGCCAAAGACCCGGCTCCTGCTCAGCCTGCAGCCAAAGACCCGGCTCCTGCTCAGCCTGCAGCCAAAGACCCGGCTCCTGCTCAGCCTGCAGCCAAAGACCCGGCTCCTGCTCAGCCTGCAGCCAAAGACCCGGCTCCTGCTCAGCCTGCAGCCTCGGCTCCTGCTCAGCCTGCAGCCTCGGCTCCTGCTCAGCCTGCAGCCTCGGCTCCTGCTCAGCCTGCAGCCTCGGCTCCTGCTCAGCCTGCAGCCTCGGCTCCTGCTCAGCCTGCAGCCGAGGCTCCTGCTCAGCCTGCAGCCGAGGCTCCTGCTCAGCCTGCAGCCGAGGCTCCTGCTCAGCCTGCAGCCGAGGCTCCTGCTCAGCCTGCAGCCGAGGCTCCTGCTCAGCCAAAGCCTCGGCTCCTGCTCAGCCTGCAGCCGAGGCTCCTGCTTAGCCTGCAGCCGAGGCTCCTGCTCAGCCAAAGCCTCGGCTCCTGCTCAGCCAAAGTCTCGAGCACGCCAGTCTGCCGTCCAACATGTGACATGGAGACCCAGGTGGGTCCGCCGTCGACGCGGAGACCCAGGAGGGTCCGCCGCCTCTTGAAGCCTGTAGCCAGGCGTTTCCTGAAGCCTGTAGCCAGGCGTTTCCTGAAGCCTGTAGCCAGGCGTTTCCTGAAGCCTGTAGCCAGGCGTTTCCTGAAGCCTGTAGCCAGGCGCCGCCAGTTTCCTGTAGCCCGGCGCCGCCTGTATCCTTCAGCCCAGGTTCTCCTGTACTGTGTAGCCCAGGTTCTCCTGAACTGTGTAGTCCTGTGACCTCCGTAGCCTGTAGTCCTGTGACCTCCGAAGCCGGTAGTCCTGTGGCTTGGCGCCACCCTTAGTCGGTAACCCGGTGTTTTCCAGGGTCCTCTTCCGCCGCTGGCCACAACAGACCATGTCACTACGTCGGGGTCGCCCACCGCGACCCCCACTTCTAGCTCTGCCTCGTCGGGGTCGCCCTCCGCGACGCCCGCATTCAGCCCTGCCACGTCGGGGTCGTCCTCCGCGACACCCCTTTCGGGCTTGCCGGCTCCGCTGTCGGGGTCGCCCACCGCGACGCCCACGTCTAGTTCTGCGTCGTCGGGGTCGCCCACCTCGACGCCCACGTCTGACTCTGCGTCGTCGGGGTCGCCCGCCGCGACGCCCACGTCGGGGAAGCCCTCCTCGAGGTTTCGATCAGGCGATGTTGCTCCGCCGCGACGCCCACGTCGGGGCCGCCCTCCTCGAGGTTTTGATCAGGTGATGTTGCTCCGCCGCCTGCCATGCCCTGGCCGTCCTCCATGACGATTATATGTGGCCTAGCCGCTGCCGATCTCCTAGGAGCTGTCACTGCCTGTGCCCATAAGGCTCCAGTGTTTTCATGTTTATTTGTTCTAGTTCTGCCTTAGTTTTGAGTTAGTTATCATCCCTTTAGTTTCAGAATTATTTAGTGGTTCTTAGATTTCTTATAGTCCTTTAGTTTCTGTCCCGCTTAGTTTTCTAGTTTTTGTCTTTTTTTTTTTTCAATTTCTGTCTTGTCCTCTGGTCCCTATATTCTATGGGTTCCTGTGCTCTCCCAGAGCTTGTTAAGTCCCAGCGCTCTTTAAGGTTGTGGCGCCTATTAAGCTCCCAGTGCTCATTTAGGTTCCTGCGCTCCCTAGTTTCTGTTTTTGACTTCCCCTAGTTTCCCTGTTGTGCTAGTTCTCCTGAGTCCTCCTAGTTTCTCTGTTTCCCTGGTGTTTAGATTTTTCCGTTCCGTCCTAATACGCCCTCTGTTCCCAGGCGTGTTAGGACGCCCTCTGTTCCCAGGCGTGTTAGGACGCCCTCCATTCCCAGGCGTGTTAGGACGCCCTCTGTTCCCTGGCTTGTTACACGGCCTCTGGTTCCTTGCGTTTTCATTATTTTTTGTTCCCTCGTGTTATAGATATTCCCGTTTCTTTACGCTCCGGCGTTTCCTAGGTTCTTGCCTGCCAGCGTAGTTTAGTTCTTTTTTGCCTACGTTTTCCTCTTTATTTGTGGTTCGCCCCATTGGGGTAGATTTGTGTTTTTGTTTTTTGGACTCTTGCCCACCGTCCAGTGCCTCCCTCCGCCCACCCTGGGTGGGTCGTCTGTTGTTTTTTGGATTCCTTTTTTTTGTTTAGATTTTTTTTTTCTTGGCCGTCTGGAAGCCGGCCTTAAGGGGGGGGGGGGTGATGTGATGCTGCAGCTTTGCTTGCTGCACCATGGACATTTTAGGACACTTTTCAACCTCCATACACCCCAGTCTCCTCTCCACCTCAGTAATCATCTACACCTGTCAGCAACTAATCAAGCCAGAACTCACCACACCTGTTATCCTCCCTATTTAAGCTCCCTGCATTCTGTCCTTCCCTGTCGGTTCGTTCTGTTGGTTCCTGTTGATTCTGCTAATTGCTGCTCACCTCATCTTGTTCTCGTCCAGCCCGTGTTCCCTTCATCTCCGCCTGCCTGCTGTGGTTCTGGTCCTGCTCACTCTCTCTCCGGTCCTGCAAGTATTCACTCAGTTGTGCCGTTAATCCTGCTGTGGTTCTGGTTCCTAGTCTTCATTTTGCCGTGCTGTTGGTTTTGCTGTCTCCTTGCTCTGGGCTCCGTCCTGCTTGCCAGCTCCAACCATTTGCAGCTCCAGCCTGGTCTGAACTCTGGTCATCATCCTCCACAACTCATCATCTTCAATAAACTCTCTTTAAAACTTTACTCTGTGTGTGGTTACGTTTGGGTTCATCTAAAACATGACATTTATTGAATAAAGCTTGTCTATATGTTCTTAATATCACCATTTACAGAAGAAAAACAGGATTGGCAAAAATGTTTGAAGTTAGCACATATCAGTAAGTACTCTAAATGTTAACCATTAAAATTATAGAGAAAAGAAAGCGGTATCATAAATGGTTAACTGAAATAAAGTGCTTTATACACATGTACTAATTTTTCTTTTCCCAGATAATCTTGAGTGAGTGAAAGACTGAGTGGTTGAGTAAGTGATTGAGTGAGGAAACAGATGAATAAATAAACACAATTATTCACAGTTCTATTAAAAAGAGTTCTGTTGTGTTTTTGCTGTCAAACAGGAGGTAATTTAATTAGAGATTGTTGATTGTAATACAGCACAAAACATATGTATACATTTAAGTATGATGTATGTTGGCAACACCAGCCATGGTTGGGTATAATAATTTTCCAATGAGAGCTTAATTATCTTATTGATGCTACTTTTACTAAACCGGCCTTTGAAATTAGATTACAACATGTTTCTGTACATTCAATTTTGCTCTCTCAGATTGTTTCAGAGACAGCTTAATACTGTGAAAGTGAAACAAGATGTTCCCTTTTTAGGCTTCCATATTTGTTTGTTAAAAAGTATTGACATTTGTATGCTGAGTTGAATGGTTTGCATAAAGTTAATAGGATAACAGGAATTGCAATCATGCAGAGGCATGTTACAAACAGTTTAAGAGCTCAGGAATGTACATGTTGAGAAAATGGGGAAAAAAACAGCGTCTTCATATTTGAAGAATATTTGACACTACCACTGTGCTATCAGCTTCAACAGATATGTAGGCTTTTAAAAGGGAGACTTTTACAAAACATGAAAAAAAAATCTGTTCGGATTTTACCACTAAAAGGAGAGAAAACATGATCTTGCCTTTTAAACCTAAAAGTGACACCATAACTCATCCAATAAAACAGGAGGTCAAATTTAGAGAAATGTACTCCTAGGTTGAAACGATATATGCTACCATAACGCTGTGGTGACAAATTGCCCTTTGAACACAGGCTCATCTGAGGTTCTGAGATATTTAGTGATGAACATAAGGTAATCTTTCTTTCAGAATAATAGATAGCAGAGGCTAAATGATTTATTGCACCTTTTTTCCCTTTTAGCAAAGGACACCAATGTCGTTGAATGATTAACATTCTTCACTTTAATATTCATGCTCCGGATTTCAGTCCTGCCACCAAGGGAAGCAAGAATTTTGCAACCTATCAATGTTTACACAAGCGTTTTTTTTATCTTAAACAGTATGAGACATTTTATTTTACACCTGGAAAGTGGTCTAATTGTCACGATTTGGGTTTTGTCTTGGTTTATGTTATCAGATTTATTAGTTAAGTTTCTGCTTTTGGGGTCTTGTTTGGTTTTGTTTTAGACATGTTGTTCTGTTTAGGTTACCTGTTTTCCACCTGTCACTTTATCAGTTCTGTTTGGTCTCCCCTCAGCAATCTGTCAGCTTTCTTGCCTTGATTAGATCCACCTGCTCACTTATAATTAGTCTTCACTCCTGTTCACCTGTTCACTCCCCTATATAGTCCTGCCACAAACCTCTGCAATCTGCCAGATCATTAACGAGCCACGGTGAGTTTAGTTCCAGCATTCTTTATTCTGATTGACCTGTTGACGATAACCCGAGAGCCTTTTTGATTCTGAGCCAGCCTGTTCCCTGATCTGTTTTTCCTGCCCTGTCTGACTGATTTACCGGTTTACCGACTAGTTTCTGTCCTATGGTTATCCGAGCTTGCTTTGCCCTGTCTGTACCTCTGCCTATTTTGGACTGCTTTTTGTGTACCGGATTTTGGACTGCCCTTTTGACTATTGAGCCCGCCTGTTCCTGTTTTCATTATTAAAATCCTGTTTTTTGCCTTAACCTCACTTGTTGGGTTTGAATACTGGGTTTGCCTGATTCACGATCATAACAGAATGATCTGGCCAAACTAAAACCTATCGCCCAACAAGTTTTTAGAGGTTTTTTTTTTTTTCCCCTCCACACGCTATGGCTTGGGAGGGTTCCAGATTGGCGTTCTGTCCCCCTGGTATCGGTCCCAGACGCCATCTCTCCAGCAGCCGCAGCAGCAGTAACCCGCTGCCTGCTCCGAGTTTACGATTGGGAGGGCTCTTTGTCACAAATTCAGATTCAACTCAGAATAGAAGGGATCACTCACCCAGCGACACCGCTGTCGGCTCTGCCCATGGGTTTTATCCAGAACCAACTTTGTTTATGGAGGTCGAAGCGGAGGTGGTGCGGGATCTTCGCCCGGATCTTTTTTTCTCTCTCCCTCCAGAGGAGGAGATGCAGGGAACGCTGTGGGCTCCACCGATCCCGGCTCTACCGACAGGATCAAACCTCCAGCAAGTCCTGCCGTCCCGCCGTCGGAGGAGGGGACGGAAACCTGTGGGTCGCTCCTTCACCCGTTCTGTTCGGCCGACAGGCGAGTCAGTACCGCGCCCGTCCGTTGCCACTTCCTGCCCAGTGGATCGGAGTCCGGTGCTTCCCAGAGCTGAGCAGCCCACAGCGCCTCCTGTTGGCGCCCATGATGCTGAGGATCTGGCTCTGGAGGACCAGTTAAGAGCTTTTGCCCCTATTATTAAAGACCTTAGGGAGGCTCTTTTCTGCCAGTATTCAGAGGAGCTGGAGGCAAAATTAAAGGAGGTCGAGGGGCACTATAGAGCGGCTCTCCAAGGTTTCTATAGTGGACTCAATCCTGTCCCCAAGGGTCCAGCCGACGCCCCGGCACCTGCACCTGTCCCAGAGGACCCGCCTCCTACCTCAGCTCCAGTGCCGGCCTCCGGCAGCTATAAGGCAGCACTGTCTGCGCAGCCGGCCCAAGACGCTGCAACCCCGGAGGGTCCGCAGCCGGCCCAAGACGCTGCAACCCCGGAGGCTCCGCAGCCGGCCCAAGACGCTGCAACCCCGGAGGCTCCGCAGCCGGCCCGAGACGCTGCAACCCCGGAGGCTCCGCAGCCGGCCCGAGACGCTGCAACCCCGGAGGGTCCGCAGCCGGCCCGAGACGCTGCAACCCAGGAGGGTCCGCAGCCGGCCCGAGACGCTGCAACCCAGGAGGGTCCGCAGCCGGCCCGAGACGCTGCAACCCAGGGGGGTCCGCCGCCGGCCCGCGACGTGGGAACCCAGGAGGGTCCGCCGCCGGTCTGCGACGTGGGAACCCAGGAGGGTCCGCCGCCAGTCTGCGACGTGGGAACCCAGGAGGGTCCGCCGCCAGTCTGCGACGTGGGAACCCAGGAGGGTCCGCCGCCAGTCTGCGACGTGGGAACCCAGGAGGGTCCACCGCCAGTCTGCGACGTGGGAACCCAGGAGGGTCCGCCGCCAGTATGCGACGTGGGAACCCAGGAGGGTCTACCACAGGCCCACGATGAGGGGGTTCAGACGAGCCCTCTTTCAGGCCGCAACTCGGGGGCTCATCGGGACACTGGGCGCCGTGGCCCTCGCCCAGACGACAAGCGGCGCCGTGGCCCTCGCCCAGACGACAAGCGGCGCCGTGGCCCTCGCCCAGACGACAAGCGGCGCCGTGGCCCTCGCCCAGACGACAAGCGGCGTCGTGGCCCTCGCCCGAACGACAAGCTCCGTCGGGGGCCTCGCCGAGAAGACAAGCACCCAGAGCCCCATGGAGACTTAGAGGCCCCTGGACCTCTTCGGAAGCTCTTACCCCCTCATCTTTGGCTTGACAGCCAATTTCCCAAGTGGCTGACCAAACTGTCTTTGTCGGAGGTTCTGGAAGGGTTATTGATGAGGTTCTGGGTGTTAAAGGGTCTGGGAGCATCTGAAGTCTGTGGTCCGGGGCCTCCTGAACCTGAAGCCTGTAGCCCGGGGTCTCCTGAACCGGAAGCCTGTAGCCAGGCCCCGTCTGAACCTGTAGCCTGTAGCCAGGTCCCGTCTGAACCTGTAGCCTGTAGCCAGGCCCTGTCTGAACCTGTAGCCTGTAGCCAGGTCCCGTCTGAACCTGTAGCCTGTAGCCAGGCCTCGTCTGAACCTGTAGCCTGTAGCCAGGGGCCGTCTGAACCTGAAGCCAGTAGCCAGGGGCCGACTGAACCTGAAGCCAGTAGCCAGGGGCCGACTGAACCTGAAGCCAGTAGCCAGGGGCCGACTGAACCTGAACTCTGTAGCCAGGCTCCTCCTGAACTCTGTAGCCAGGCTCCTCCTGAACTCTGTAGCCAGACACCTCCTGAACTCTGTAGCCAGGCTCCTCCTGAACTCTGTAGCCAGGCTCCTCCTGAACTCTGTAGCCAAGCGCCTCCTGAACTCTGTAGCCAGGCGCCTCCTGAACTCTGTAGCCAGACGCCTCCTGAACTCTTTAACCAGGCCTCTCTTCTAGCTCTTAGTCCGGCGTTGTCTCCAGCCTTTAGTCCGGCGGCAGGTTCTGTTCTTTCTCTCTCCAGACGTCGGTTCCTGAGGGTCCGGTTCTACCGACGGTCCCCGAGGTTGCTGCTCGGCCGCCGGCCTATGAGAGACCTGCTCCGCCGCCGGTCTATGAGAGACCTGCTCCGCCACCGGCCGCCGGACATCGTTGCTAACCGGGGCCGTCCTTCAGGACACCCGCCGGATTACCTGTCTCACAGAGGTCGTCCGCCGGAGAACCTGACACGCCTAGGACGTCCGCCGGAGAACCTGACACGCCTAGGACGTCCGCCGGAGAACCTGACACGCCGAGGACGTCCGCCGGAGAACCTGACACGCCGAGGACGTCCGCCGGAGAACCTGACACGCCGAGGACGTCCGCCGGAGAACCTGACACGCCGAGGACGTCCGCCGGAGAACCTGACACGCCGAGACCGTCCTTCGGGACGTCCGCCGGAGAACCTGACACGCCGAGACCGTCCTTCGGGACATCCGCCGGACAACCTGACACGCCGAGGCCGTCCTTCGGGACGTCCGCCGAACAACCTGACACACCGAGGCCGTCCTTCGGGACGTCCGCCGGACAACCTGACTCGTCGGGGCCGTCCTCCTGGACGACCGCCTGAGAACCTGACTCGTCGGGGCCGTCCTCCTGGACGACCGCCTGAGAACCTGACTCGTCGGGGCCGTCCTCCTGGACGACCGCCTGAGAACCTGACTCGTCGGGGCCGTCCTCCTGGACGACCGCCTGAGAACCTGACTCGTCGGGGCCGTCCTCCTGGACGCCCGCCTGAGAACTTGACTCGTCTTGTTTTGTTTGAGTTTTTATTTGGACATTTATTTTGATTCTAGCCCTCCGTCCTGTACCTCCCTCCACCCACCCGAGCTAGTCTGTTTTGTTTCTGAGGCCGTCTGGAATCCGGCCTTGAGGAGGGGGTTCTGTCACGATTTGGGTTTTGTCTTGGTTTATGTTATCAGATTTATTAGTTAAGTTTCTGCTTTTGGGGTCTTGTTTGGTTTTGTTTTAGACATGTTGTTCTGTTTAGGTTACCTGTTTTCCACCTGTCACTTTATCAGTTCTGTTTGGTCTCCCCTCAGCAATCTGTCAGCTTTCTTGCCTTGATTAGATCCACCTGCTCACTTATAATTAGTCTTCACTCCTGTTCACCTGTTCACTCCCCTATATAGTCCTGCCACAAACCTCTGCAATCTGCCAGATCATTAACGAGCCACGGTGAGTTTAGTTCCAGCATTCTTTATTCTGATTGACCTGTTGACGATAACCCGAGAGCCTTTTTGATTCTGAGCCAGCCTGTTCCCTGATCTGTTTTTCCTGCCCTGTCTGACTGATTTACCGGTTTACCGACTAGTTTCTGTCCTATGGTTATCCGAGCTTGCTTTGCCCTGTCTGTACCTCTGCCTATTTTGGACTGCTTTTTGTGTACCGGATTTTGGACTGCCCTTTTGACTATTGAGCCCGCCTGTTCCTGTTTTCATTATTAAAATCCTGTTTTTTGCCTTAACCTCACTTGTTGGGTTTGAATACTGGGTTTGCCTGATTCACGATCATAACACTAATACATTGATAGTCTTAGATCTAATAACATGGACAATATTCATAGGACTATTTTTTTACAGGTTTAGTGCCTGTATGCTCTTTTATACATTAGTAGGATAATATTGAGGTTAGATTCCTCTTTATGAACTAGATTTTATATTTCAGATATGAAAGCTTTTTTCATTAATGCTTAGTAATCCACAGGTCACTGTGGATTTCCTGTCAATACATTTATCTTCATATATAGTAAAGTATTGTCTAAATAATTCAGCTTGTTTGTGATTGTGTAATAACCTGCCCCTGCACATAAGAGAGACTCCTTCACTGCCCACTTTTAAAACTCGCCTCAAAACCCACTATTATTCTTTTCCTTTTTCCACTAGCGAGACTTAGTTTTCATTTTAAATTGGCTTTATTGTTTCTTTTAAGTATTTTCATGCATTATCTTTTCATCTTAGTTTTTTAATGGATGTGTTTCAGCTTTTAGCAATGCATAGCACTTTATTTCTGCTGTTGGCTGTTTAAGCGCTTTATACATAAAGATGGTATGGTATGGTGATCTTATGAGGCCTTGTAAAAAAAAAGTTTTGTCATATAACAACCACAAACCTCAATGCTATTCAATGCTTGAGAACAACCTACTGAGAAATTCTCCATGAAGAAAGTGCTGTGCCTAGGTACAAAGATTGGGGCAAAAAACACCGCCTGTGGTTCTAGTTTGAGAGAAGGAGGCAATCATCCAATATGCACATATAGGCAGATTCCAAGGAGAATGAGGAAATATTAGTGGAAATGAAGTGTTCAGCCTGAAGTTTAAATGCAACATGTGTGTGATAATTGTGGTATTTGATTACTTTGTGCAGAATGCCTTGTGCTTGGGTAAAATTACTGTGCAAAATAGCATGGTCAGGGATGTATTCAACTGCCTTCTCTCCTAAGCTTACGAAATTAATGATGGCGTCTTTCACAGCAAGACTAAAACTGAAACATCGTAAGAGCAGAGGTGGAGAAATCTCCCATGCAGTAACAGAAAGCTCCACATATCAAGACTTAGCGCAGATGTGACAACTGGAATGGTATTTTTGTGATAGGATTATCATGAAAGCAACAGTGAAAAAGCTATTTTCCAAATCGTAAGAGTGCAGATCGATCCTTCACACTGAGGCAACAACTTTAAAAATTCAAACAAATTAAGGAAACAGTGATGAAATGGCAAAGTAGATTTATAGTTCACATTTGGTGTGAACAGCAGATCTATTAGTTCTGAGGTTTTTGACATGGATGTCTGGAGGAATTAACTGTCCTTGCTTTTTTTCAGTATAGAAGCTGTACCGAACTCCTGGTATGGTAAACCTCAGACTTCTGAATCAGTTCCTGAGGGCATACATGTGAAAATATTGCTAGGAATGAGAGTGATTAAAGCTAATTAGGCTGATTCTAGAGCTGGATATCCTGGTGATATTAGAGGTGCTTTGACAGGTTGTTCATTGGTTAAGACAGTGTTTTAAATGCATCAGTGCTCCAACACGCCTGAATCAAATGGAAGAATTCCCTCATCAGCTTGGGATTCAGCTCTGCAGAGGCCTGGTATGGAGCCATTCATTTAATTCAAGCAATGTTGGAGAAGAAATGCATCTGTAAATGGAAGGATAATAGCTCTCAAGCACTGGACTTGCGCAGCACTGCTCTAGATCAATGAAGCCTTTGCTGGTCCTGCATCTAAAACACACAGTGATGAAGTTGGCCAGTATGCCGCGGGTGTGGCATAGAAACTGGGGAATGTTTCCATGCATGTCCAAATCCTCAGTGTCATTAGAGAGATCTGCAGTTGCAGAACTTTCTTGACCAGCTGGGTAATGCTCTGTGATCATGTGAGATTATCATATGAACAGACAATAATTCAAAATTGGGTGTGGTCTCCACATATCAAATGTTGCTCTAAAATAGTTAAGCTAATTTAACCTCATCCCACATTCTTTAAGATGAACTTTGGTTCTCTAACTTGGATCAGCAGTGAACCAGGATTCTCTGAATCATTCTGATGATGGTTTTCAACTATTTAATTTGTCCTTTTGTTTCTTTTGTGTCTATATTGTTCCTTAGTTTATTTTTATCTTAATTTTGCTTAGTATTTTAGTTGAGTTTCACTAGCCTAGTAGATATGATTTGTTGATTGAAATAAAGTGTTAAATCAGATAAACAGCATTCTATAGTGGTGTTCTCTGGATGTTCATTTATTTATGTTCATAAATTCTTGTTGTCACTCATTTATTCCATATATGTGCAGAGTTTGCTGTTAAAAGAACGCCAGTACTTGAATCTCTCTTTCAACTATTGTCCTAATATCAGCTGGTTGGGCTGATATTCACCGGACAATACCAACAGACCGAGGGTTATTTATTAAACATTAAATAACTTAAAACCATGCGTAATGGCACAACAATGCCTTTGCTTCTGCTTTGCAATTTATTCTCCAATTTCCATATAATATGTCATATGAAATACTGGTCAACTACAGTGAAGTTTTTTGGTTAGCTTGAGTTCTGCAGGTCACTGTTCCTGTCAATAGGTCTATCTTTCTATATAGTGAACGTATTGTCTAAATCAACAGCTCAGTGACTGCAACTGTGATAATGGAGACTCCTGTGTCTCTGAACGCTAATTGGCACAGACACCTATTGATCTATTAGCTGATGCAGCAGCTCGGTCGGAGTCCTCCGACATAAATACACAGTTCCACTAATTATAGGTACCATTTCTAATTTAATCTAGGTCACTTCTCCACATGACAATGAAACATGCATAAGTGATGTATTAGTAGAGGCTACATTGCTTTTCATGGGGAGTGTTGGTTACAATAACATGGGGACCTAATTTAGTCAGTAGGGTCATTACTCATTAAAGTATTTATCATTTTTTGAGCACCGATGATCTTTTCAGACATTGTATTATTTTTTTAAAGATAGCCTAAACAACAGGGTTTTGTGGACTGTGTTCTTCATACCCACTTCCATCAACATTTATTGTGGAGCTCAGACTTCAAGATTTGTTCTTGAAGTCTTGAAGTCTGCACTGTTCCTACAGATTGAGGTTCACTAAATAAATGTCACATTGGGAGAATCGTTTCTTGCTGTCTGAGGTGTAGAATACCACTGTGTCCTCCATCCCCCACCTGTTGCTGCACAAAGGCGGTAAGTCTTATACTTCTTCCTTGGGTTCCATAAAGACAAATTCAGCTGTTTGGAGAGTTGTGACATGGAAACGTTACAAAGTTAATTGTCTTTTAAATGCACAGTTGGAAAGCTAAGATTGGCATGTCTGCACCTATAGCCTGAATGATTAACCAGCTAATATCAGTGTATTATATTTCCTGTCTTAATCTATATAAGTAAAACAGCAAAAAATATAATATTCTGTGCAGTTCAATTCCATCCAATGTTATTTATATTCATAACACATGCCATCTAAAGGCACTTTTACAAATGCAGTTCAATCAAATCATAAAGACATATTGGTTAAACAAGTTTTGCATCTACGAAAATTCATTAGATTGCATCAAGTCTTTGACTTGCAACAATCACTCTTCCTGTAAGAGTGCGTAGTCACAGTTGACATTGCCTGCAATGTATTGTTGACCACATTAGCTGATGAGTAAATCATTGGTAAGGTATGAAATAAAAAACTGATTTTAAACTGTAACAACCAACATGCTCGCCTGTTTATTGTGAATATTTTTATCAAAATATCAATACGTAAATGTTATAAATAACTTTATAATAATTATATTATTCAATGTATGTTGTTATTTAAGCAGCAGCAGCATTTTGTTACAAGTGTTATTTTAGATTAATTTTTTTTATAAATTCACTCGAAAACTGATTTTAAACTGTGACAACCAACATGCTCGTCTGTTTATTGTGAATATTTTTATCAAAATACCAATACGTAAATGTTATAAATAACTTTATAATAATTATATTATGCAATTTATGTTGTTATTTAAGCAGCAGCAGCATTTTGTTACAAGTGTTATTTTACATTAATTTTTTTTATAAATTCACTCGAAATGAAAAACGGATCGCTAAAAGACCCAATTTAGAAAATAGTTTTTTTTTTCGCTAAAGTATGTGTTGTGTTTAGACAACACTAGCTGATCTTTTCAGCTTCTGAGTCTGTTTGTGCTTGAATGGTTCAGAAATATGAGTGAAGAACGTTAATAAACAAAACATCACATAGTCATCTTCAGGACTGAAAATGACAGTTGATGAAGCTGCTAAAGTCCCCCAAAATACCATCAAATGTCTGTCAGACAGCATATGGAACAATTGATGTAGACCACTTAAAATAATGACAGAAAAGTCTGGATCCTTATCAGCAAAATAATATAATGACAGATATAAGAGCATACATAACACTGTACATAGAAATATAAGAAATCCCAAGGAAATACAAATTCAGAACCATTAGTGCTTGAACTGAAAATAATAACACAGGCATACATGTACCGACTGTTATTTTTGTTTTACAGACCGTTACCCAGCAACTGAGAAGGTCTTGTGAATACAAGTGTTTCTGTTTATTACTGTTTGATGTTTGGTTACCTGCCACAACAACAGTTACATCTGGCTTCCAGCATCCATCCATCCATCCATCCATCCATGAAAAAAAAATGTTTGACTACTGGCACTTTCCCATCACAACAGGAGTCCTTCAGTTACTGAAACACTTTGACACAGCCTTTTTTGGTTTTCCACCCACTGAGTAATTAACCTTGAAATTTTGCTCAGAGCTCTGAGGATTGGAGCTCAAGCAAACTAAATTTCCCTGTACCTGATGAGAGAAATACAGTGGAAACAAAGCAGCAATGCACATGATCTCTGGGAAAACTCTTTTTAGTTTTGTGAATGAAAAATTGAAACTCAAAAACTCAGTTTTCAGTACACCGAGGTTCAGATTCCTTTAACTGCTTGCTGACATAAACGCTCCCTCATGTCCAGCATATATGAGCAATTTACACCTATTCTGAATCAAGTTGCAATTGTCCTTGCATCAGATCCTAAATATGTCTTTCTGAAATAAAAAATGGTTGGTATATAAGTGACAAAGACTGTGCCTTAGTTTTTTAGCTTAATTTTGCTATGTACACATAAAAGAACAAAAGGACAAATAAAAAAGATTGAAAACCATTACAATAAAAATGAGTCGATGATTTTTAAAGTTCAGTACGTATCTTTAATTTAGGAACAAAAGTTCATCTTAAAGAATTTGGAATGAGGCCAAATTAGCTTTACTAATTCAGAACAACTATTGGCATGGGTTCAACTCATCCACAATACAACTCAGGGTTAGATGAAACATTATTTGAGAAAATAACATTTTAAAGAATGATTTGCTAAATCAAAAATTGGTAACCAAAACAATGAGTCTTGAATCGATCACTTAAAATGGTGGAGGGGCGCTTTAGGGGAGGGGTGACCGGGAGTTACGTCAGAAGCATTCCCAGTCACATGGCCATTAGCTTGATAGCTTTCTTTTAAGTTACACAAAATACCATTAATCAACATTACTGTTCCTTATTAATGTTATAAAACACTTGTGGCATTATCGGACGATTGCGGAGCAAAACAAAAACATGTGTTATGCTTTGCAAACCGCAGTTATGTTTAATTTGACTAGTAGCAAGCTGATGGCTGCTAATGCAAGTGGACATTAGAGCATTTTAAGCTCTGTACAGAGTGACCCAAAAAACACAAATGTTGAGCCATTAGCATAGCTTTGTTTCAGAAGATTGCTAGCAGGTAGCTTGGTATTGTAGCACCAGATTTTAACCTCAGTTAAACCATAAGACACAGTGAAAACACATCCGATTAGTTTTTTTAATTACATTTTATAGTATTCTGTAAATATTCTGCAGGATGTGAGGGAGGTAGAACCTTAGGGTTTGTGTGGTGGGCTCTGGTTGGTTGGCCCAATCAGTTCATGTTGGTCCCATCCTCGGGTGAGACCAACATGCACCAATGGGACATTAATGTTTGTGTCTTCTGGTCTGCTCATTACAACAAAATATGGCTTAAAAGTCTTTTTAAGTTAGCGCTGAATGTCCTCTATCATTACTTGCTCTTAGCTTCCCAGATAACTTACTGCTACTAATTCTAATAAATGTAACTACGGCATTTAATAGTGCTACGAGCATTAATGGTGTTTCATGTAACTTAAGGTTAACTCATCAAGCTAATGTAAACAATGGCAATGGATGCGCCCTGACATGTCATTTCCGGTCCATCGTCCACTATAGCGTCCTCTAGCTTCCGAAATTAACAATTTAAATCTTAATTATTTCCTGTAGAAATAATTGCATTAATAAAATCAAGTGTCCTAAAGGTTAATTTAATTAAATTTGTTGATTGAAATATCGTGTTCTCTGGATGTTAATTTTTTTCTGTTATTAAATTCTTGTACTTGAAGAGAGGTTTTCACTCATTTATTCCATATGTGTGCAGAGAATGCCAGTAATCGAATCATCCTTTCAATTATTGTCCTAATATCAGCTCTTTGGGCTGATATTCACTGGATAATACTTAACAGACCGAGAGTTATTTATTAAACATCCGTAATGGCACAACACTAAGCTACAGACAGGCCTGGAATTACCTGAAAGTGAGCCATACCACAGACATCATGTGTCAGCTGAAACTGAGTGTTGCTTGGATTAATGCAAGAGTCTGGTGAGCAGTTACAAACCACAGGGTGACCCGATTGCCATGGCAGCAGTTTTATAAGTGCCAGACAGTCTTTCTAAAGCCCTTTAAATCAAAAACCAGAGGTATCTGAACACGGGGCCATAAAGGTCAGGATTAGAACATGCGAAAGATGTTTTCAGATGGCAGGAGTGCTGACCTTTTTAGCTCAATATTAAGGAACTGCTTTTAGGAAAGGTAATCTTCTACCACGGCATGATATAAGGATGAGAAGTAAAGGGTCAAGATCCGAGCATTCCAACAGGGCCCTGGTGAAGATGATGAAGGTAATTCATAGAAATGTTCATTTGGTTCTGATGGAGTTTGTTTCTACTTACAAATGACCCAATATGGACTGAAAACAAAATAGGCTGGGAACAGGAAAAAGAAAGAGTAATTTAATCAGAGAGAAGCCAAAGGGAGGCCATGAGGTATATTTTAATTTGTATTTAATTTAATATTTTAAATGCAGAAACAACACAAAGTTTGTGCAAGAGGAATTAAAATCTGAGGGATCCACAAGTAGCAAAACACTATAATGAACGGAAGACAGGTGCAATAAACAGAGGTGATCAGAGGACATGATTGTTCTCATCAGCAAATACATAATAAAAGGGTGAGAGAATAACAAGACTGCTGATATCAAACAATTTAGCAATCAGATTATCTGGATGAATAATCCCTCAATGAATTGAGCCTGTAGATATAAATGTGCTATGCCAGGAATTTTGAAACCTTTTTTTCTAAGCCCCTAATTTAAATATAGGCCCCTTTTCTCTAACACAACTGTGCACATTTACAAGCATGTACATGACATCAGTTCCTGCCATTCAAAGTCAATTCAGTCCATTATTGATTCTGTTTAAGAATGTTTCTCTTCTGGAGGAAGCGATTAATCAAGAATCAATCAATCAAGAATTACAAATCTTTATTGTCATTATGTGTTACCATAATGCCATTTTTGATGAGACATACCGCGGTTTAGGATGCACCCAGATTACACATAACATGCAGATATCACAAGACATAATGTTTCCATATCAGTTGATTACGCTGGTCAACAACGCTTCCTGAAATGTCAAAAAGTCAGATAGGAATCCTTTTACAAATAGTGCAGATTACTGTGCTGTTGCATGAATTAATTACCCAAATGCTCCATCATTGATACTTTCATCCCCGTAGTAAATACTGCGCAATAATTTTAAACCTTCATGTTACAGAACTGTGCAATCTGCATGGATGGATGTCCAACCAGACAGTCCCTGAAAAACTACAGTGTGTAAATAGGCATTACCAGTAGTGTGTTTTTAAACATGTAAACATGTAACAGACCACAGACTGGGCTGGTAATAATACTACTACTACTAATAATAATTTGTAATGCATATTACATTTGACATCAAACCTCAAAGTGCTACACTGGCAAACAGATAAAAACAACAACTCGGCAAAATATGTCTTTCTAAAAAGGTAAGTTTTAAGTTCCTTTTTAAAAACATCCACCTCAGCAGACTGCTGCCACTCCAGGTCAGAGTGGAGAGGCAGCAGTCTGCAGCTGAGCAGGCAGCTGCTCTCTGCCTTCTCCCTCCTCCCACACATGGTGGTTCGATCAGCTTTTTGAACCAAACACTCTCTAGACACAAAACCTAAAAACTTTAATTTTACCTGTATGTAAAATGAGACAAGGCCTAAAAACACAGATCTGATTTAGGTTGTTAACTCCAGCAGGTCTATCTGCATATTGAAAGCTGACGTCAGGTGGGTGCTAGAGTGCTATTTGCAAAAACACAGACAGCTTTTTCTCCCAGGCTGTCTTTCTGAAAAACATAATGAACAACGTACAGCCTACATTGTCACCTATGCATATTTGCACTACCACAAACGGTACATAAGATAAGAAATTCCTTTATTTTCCCACACTTACACAGTTTGTAGTAATGAAAAAAAGATAAACGAATCTGAAGTTAGTTCTAAAGCAGAGGATGAGCTTTATCAGAAAGGAGAAAAAAATAAAATTAAATTAAATACTAGAGAAAATATTGCACAATTATTGAGAATATGCAAAACTCGTGTAGAAAAAACTAATTATTCGAGTTAAACTGTGGAAAAACAGTGAGAGTATATATATATATATATATATATATATATATATATATATATATATATATATATATACCATGAAAATGAAATCAAATTTGGGGCAATAAAGCCAAGATTCTCAGTCTTATTCTGCTATGAATTGTACCTGTCTCGTAAAGTTCTTTGAGATTACATTTATTGTGAATTGGCTGCATATAGTTTAAGAAAAACATAATTAATTTTGAATTAAATCAATTACATATCAGAAACTCACAGAATTGTATTCAAATAAAAACATGCTAACAGACATGTAGGTCCTAAACCGCCTTTGCCCAGAGATTAGTTGTCAGAATATCTGTAGCCTTTTACGGCTCCCCAGGATTTGTTTCAGTCACCAGCAGGTATGTAAAGACAGAATAACTCAAAATGGTGTGCTTACACCGTTGCACTTAGGTTGTTTGCAGTGCAATCAGCTGTAATCCAAAACACCTTTGCTTGTAGTCGCAAAGAATCCCAAGACTAAAAGTAGCTCTTAAATGATGTCATTTTAGGAAAAGAAATCTTGGAATTTCTCAGATCCTAAGATTTTTCTCTGAATTTTATCTTGGTAAGATAAAAGCTATTCACAAAGCATCTGAGAATTCCTAAAGTGAAAAAATGCACACTTAGGACTTTTGTGAGCGTAAGTGTGTCTTAAACAGGGAAGCTGGTGGAAACAGGGAGAGCTGTTTTGCTCTCAACCACCTGAACAGCGGAGGAAATGAGCACATAAACTTCTTTAACAACCATACAATTGTTAATATGTAGATAAGATAATCTTTATTATCCCCATAGGGGAAAATTAATTAGTTTAGGGGTACTTATCATCACGGGGGAAACCTCTCATTCCTCTCTCCCTCCTCAGAATGTTGATCTGAACACACATCCTCAGAGCAATTTAAACATGAAGCACGACTTTCATCCGATCTATAAAACAGTAAAGTTTACTTTTTAAGAAAACTGGATTGCTGTTATATTAATGTGGGCGACTTATGTGCTTTTTACCTTTGATTTACACATTTAATAAATCTTTCTCACAGTTTTGCTTTTTCTCCATAGTTGCCATTTCACCATAAAAAAAACAATCAGCTGACCCATTTTTAACACACATTGCCATTTACGAGGTGGTTTGCATTGACTATTTATGGCTGAGTCTGGGCGTGTAGAGGGCAGAATATGAGGTGGAGCCTTCTATGCAAACATTCAGGTGCAGCTGTGATCTATAAAGGGAAATGGCGTGCTGGTTGCGTGCGCATGGTTTTATTAATCTGACTTTTTTTCATTGCCGTACGCCATTTTGCTTCCTTTTTTATGGGTGTACGTACACTTTTTGTATGGATTCTAGGCAAAGTTATATAAATGAGACCAATGGTGAAAATGAGGTGGAAATATAGATCTTTTTTTGATCATTGAGAATACTAAACAGTGATGATTGTGATACACAAGATAGGCCCCAACATCATAACAACCCTTCTTAAATAGCTTAGTCTCCTCATTTTTCTTCAAAGAGCTTGAGCAAAGAAAATCTGATTCCCACCTGGGAGTCTTGAAACGTGTTTGTTTTAAGGTTCTTTTAGGTGGAATCTCAGTTGATTAGGGAGGAATTTCCCTTCAGGCATTCCTTTTAATTTATGTTCAAAACTTTGAGGAGCCACGCAGTTTCGTTGTCAGCCAGCTGGTTGTTTAGGGGATTGCTGCTTCTTTTTAAATTTAAAAATTCTTTTTAAATTATTAAGACTACTCTTTAACACTCACAGGAACACATGTTTATGTGGTAACATTAGAGCTATTATTCATTTGAAATATGTTACTCCTCATGTTATTCCTGATAATGCCAAAAGGCAACCTCCAGGGCGTTTTTAACAACAAAATTTGAATTATTATTTTTTTATGGATGGCTAAAATAGCGTACCTTTTTATCATACCATTTCACGTAATATGAACACATAAAAGAGGCTTTTTAGACCAAACCATGATTTTCTCTTGCACAAATCTTATTAGAAGAGTGATCATAAAAGGTATGAGGTCAATGTTCAACTGTGATTGAGTAACTGGCAGTTCAACAATTCTAAGATTTGTGTTCAAAAGTAAAAATTTTACTCCATGCTAACAAAAAAGGCATTGTAGGAATCAAACATTTGCTGTTGTACTCACCCATCCGGACGGCAGACAAGGTGTTGGCCCGGCTGATGAAGAGAGGTGCCATGGTCAGCAGCAGGACGACGACATAAATCGACAGCAGCAGTGCTGGCAGAGCCGGCATCTTCCACTGCTCCTCATGGAGAATGGTCTGCTGGCTGCCTGTACTGCCACCTTTAACACAAATAGAAAAGCCATCACTACTGAGGAAAATGTCATGTATATTAACATGTCACATATTATCTAAGCAGCGATGTCACCCATTATTTAACATAACCGGTTATTGACAAGGAGTGTACATTTGCTATCGGAATTCCTGTTTAAACTTCACACAACCCTGGTGCGCAAAATACAAGTTAATTGTCAGATGATAGAGAAAAAGGTTTAAAAAATATATGGAAAAAGATCAAAATAAGTAACACAGTTGACAACTGAAGTTTACATAATTTATACCGTTTTTATCACTCTGACAATAAATCAGATAATGTTTTATCCGTTCCAAATGCCCGAATATAATGCAGTTTTTTTATTTATTATTGTCTTCATAGCTAGTTACATTTCCTTGCCATCTGGTAGAATTGTGTTTAAACATAATGGGTCTGATCAAACATTTTGGGCATACTTCCATAAGATCCTCCCCATGGTTTGCAGAAATCGTTGTCCATTTCTATTGACAGAAACAGTCTAATAGAGTTAGATTTGTAAAAAAAAAAATGTGTTGGGACTGGGAGCAGGGCTTTTTGATGGCCACTCCAAATTTTGACTTAATTGTCTTTAGGCCACTTTGTAACTGATCCAAAATAAGATTTATAGTCATTGTTCATTTGAAAGATCCACTTGTGTCGAAGCTCTTATCTCCCTACTGATATCCTCAGATGTTGCTTCAGTGTTTTCACATAATGTTCTTCCATCATGATGCTATTATATGAAGTTCCCTTTGCAGCAAAACGTTCACCACATGATGCAGGCCACCTCAACCTCCCTACTTCACAGGTGGGATACTTTCTCAGGCTTAGAACTTGCTTTTTAGATCAAATGTAATGATAATTACCATTGCCAAAATATTAAGGTTTTGTTTGACAGACCTGGAGAATGGGTCTCCAGAAATTAGGGTTTCTGTTTGTAAACACATTAGCAAACTGTAATCGGCCTTTTCTATATTGCTTCTGGAGTAATGGCTCCTTTATCCCTGAGTGGTGTTTTAGCCCATGCAGGTGCAGGACTTGTTTCATTGTGGATAATAATGCTCTCTTCAGTCAGCATCTTCCCATCATCTTTAAGATGGATACACATTTTTTTTTGTCCATTCTGGAAAACAGAATCTGTGTCCTGCCTTAACTATATGATGTCTGGACATTCCCATGATATTTAACCTTGCATTTAGCTGTTTGAACTGATGAACATTGCACCTTCAGGCATCTGAAGACTGGAGACACATCTCTTCCCAGTCGGGGAAAGTCTGCGTCCGTCTGCAGTAGTTGCCATCAGCCGGCAGCACAGGTTGGCCCAAAAAGCTGTGAGAGGAGGTGAAGACTAGACTTTGCAAGTGTGTGAGGGGAACTGTCCTGACCTGACCTCAGCTCAGTCAAACAAACATATTTGGGCTGTTGCAGAAACCAAAAAAATCCTAAATAAAATAATTAGAGGCTGGCATGCGACCTCAGCTGGAAGCTGTTTTTTTTTAGGATTTACTTCTAGATATACAACTTTACGAAGATTAATTCAAAACATAAGATAAGCCTTGAGCTAGCTAATTACAATCAGAAAGAGATAAAAGAAGCAGAAAGACAAGAGAGACTCTGATATATTTATCATATCTATCTATCTATCTATCTATCTATCTATCTATCTATCTATCCAGATAGATAGATAGATAGATGGATAGATAGATAACTGGTTCACAGTAAATTCTCATCCCCTTCTTCTCATGCCACAATTGCTCCTTTAATGAGTAGAGCAGAAGCACTGTATAACCTGTTCAAAATATTTATCCAGTGTAAATATCATGGTAAATTGGTTTGTCCCGTTCTAATATGGTCTTTAAAAAAAAAATGGAAATTTAGTTTTTTTCTATTTTCAAATATAGAAAATGGTTTTCATAATGTGTTAAATCAAAGCTATTTTCAGTATAGAATAAACCAGTCCAAATTTGACCTTTGTATATATTTTGGATTTTGAATCAGCAGTAATTTAAAAATAGCAAATCACCCCTTTAGGTTGTCACGGATAAAAACTCAGTTAAAACAATGAGCACTGTTGTAATCTTTCGGTGCTTACAAACCCTTCTTGTCTTTTTCTCTACCAACATTGAATTTTCTCTATTCTGAAACCAAAATACTGCCACAGTAACAATATTTTATTCAGAGTGCTTCTTTGGAGCTTAACTGTGCTTTTTTCTCTCCTTTTTCCCCCATCTAGCAGCCTTTATTCATTGACTCTCAATAATGAGTAGCCCAATGAATACTTCCCTCCTTACTTAAGAAAGTGACCTCACCTCCAGATAAGGGGCGTTGAATATAAAGTTGTTTTGCTTTACAGTTCTGATTTATTTTTATTTATTTTTTTGTGGTTTGTTTAGTTTTTTGTTTTTTATATCTGCATGAACGTGCCTCTTTTCTGCAGAGGATAAATAGTAAAACATGGACTAAATTTGTTGACTTCCCAAGCAGCTGTGCCTCCAAAATAAACTTCATGTTTTCCAACATCCGCTGTAACAAGTATTTCCCTCTTCAGTTCGAAAGAGAAATAACAGGGATGAATAGCAGAGGGAACGGGCAAATAGAAGAAGACATCCAGAGGAATTGGTGAAGTATATATATATATATATATATATATATATATATATATATATATATATATATATATATATATATAAGCAAAACACGTTTTAGAATCATGCAGAGACGGTAAGAAATTAAAAACAAAACTGGATGGATTGTAGTCCAAGAAATGGAAAATAGGACAGACAGAGATGTGATGGTGAGCAGTGACAGGAAATGAGAACTGACTGCGGGTAGAAAAAAACACACACACATAATGACAACAATTAATTAGGGTATTTCCGGTAGGAAACACTATCATGTCAGCAGGCAAACAGAGCCAGCGGGACCCTGCTGATACAAACCAGCACCAAAGCTCGCTGCAGCAGTTCCAAGGCTAATCACAGGCACAGCTCTATTAGCTGTTTTCAATCCAATCTCATTTTACATTGGAGGCATTTAGCTGACACACATTCACAGCAATTTACATAGAGCGTAGCAAGGCATTAGGCTTTAAAGCCTCACTTCATCAACTTCACAAGTGAAGATGGTAAGTTCCCAGCAGCTGCAATAGAGACTCAATTTATATTCTCAAAGACGGAAGAGGTAATATTGTGGAAGAGAAAGTTAATGAACATAGCTTGATTTATGTTTAATATATGCAATAACACAATGAGGAAACACTACTGCATCCAGGTTTTTTGGCATATATAATAGATTAAATGTTCCTGCACAGATAATCTCAGCAAACCTAGTTGGACCACATGTACAACGGATTTAGCCTCACATGCAAGATCCAAACTAGAAATAATTCCCTGCATGCAACATGAATGTTAAATATTTGCGGTGCCAAAATCTAATTGTCTGTAAGACATTTACAATAGTACAGTTCTTTTTTTATATTCTTGAAGTCTTCTTAAACTACTGTCACACTTTTTCTTATCTTGCTGTATATATTGGCACATATTAAAATACCCTTTAGGTGGGTCTTAATGTGAAGAAACTATGCTTATAGAGCATTGAAATTTCAACATGTATTTCACAAGACTTGATGTTTACAAAATGGGCAGCCTTTGATTGCTCGCAAACAGTCAAATCAGAAAATAGGACCCACTGCCCTGCCAAGTCAGTCACTTGAACATTCAGCATACTGAGGTGAGTGAATATCTTTGTCGTTGACAGAGCTCTTGCAAAGAGTAGCAGATGATGTGGTTAAGCTATTTTTGGGTCATTCCTGTAATAGTCTCAACATATGCATATGACTTAAGTAATATTGGGAATGTGTAATGCATACATGGGGTCTTGAAGTTATGGCCCTCTTGCCACAGGATTTTTTTAATGTCCAAAAAGCCAGTGGCAGCCTGGCTTAGTTGGATGTGTAGAAAGACAATGCTGGAGTGGGAGGGGGAGGGGTATTTTCTTCAAGGCATGTATTGTCTTATAACACTGGATTATACATACAGATACAGTATGTAGCGGTCTGATGCGGGTAAAGCAGTAAAGATGTTGGTACACCAATGGTTTCGTGAAACTAAAGGGGTTCCTAATGGAGTCTAGACGAATATTCAGACTGGAAAACTCACCTGTTCCCTGACTGTCTTCTTACCGCAACCAATCACCCTACAAGGCTTTGCTTATGAAGCCCTCCATACATGGACTCTCCTGATCTTCAGCTGAGCTTTGACCCACCTCCACCCCATCTCCTCCTCCATGTTCACAGACTCCACCTGACATCCTTATCTCATCTGGCCTCCATCACTAGTGTCCGGACCCCGGGGGAAGACTTCACTAATCCTAATACTAAAATGATCATCCAAGGTCATAGACATTCACAGCTTTCACGTCTTCTCCCAGGGTTTGAGTGCCAAAGAACTTTTCGATTTATGTCAATAAATCTTTCTAATTGCCTCTTCCATCTGTGTGAGTGTTTCCAGGTTGAATTTTCATATATGTAACAATCAAGAAACAGAATAGTTATTTTGTTTCTTTCTTGTCAGACAGAAATAATAGGCAAATTAAATGTAACATTTATTTAACGACTAATGAAAAGTACCAGAATAAATAGAAAAACTAAATAAAAAATGTGAAAGATTTATTAAAGCTGCTAAAATATGTAGGTCAGGACCCAGCAAGAGACATTAATGCATCATGAGAAATATATTACTTAGTGCAGGTGATTGCAAAGTTCATAAAGCTTTACTACAGGTTAGGTTCTGCAGAAATATAAATGGCTCCAATTTGAAATTTGTAGTTTTAATAAATAATCAGTTAATTGCCTTTTCTAAATTTGAGTTGAGAAACACAAAATGTTCTCCTATGGTTGCATTGTTGCTTATGCCAGTTAACTATGTCAAGATATTTGTGAGGCAACTATATCAGGTGGAGAGCATGCTTGTCTAAAGGAGATAGTTTTATTAAATAAATTTAGTAAAGAGACATAAGTTCACACATGTGTTCTCTATAAATGTCTAAGTTTGTCAAACAACTGAGTCTAAGAGTCCTGTAAAAACTCGACCGTAGCAGTTGAAAGCTTTTTTTATTATCATGTTAATCTGCGACAAAGTAACCTGGTCAAGTAGACTTTTGTCACTTCTTATGAAAAATATTAACTTCTGAGATATGTTTGGGTATACTGCAACCTAAACCGAATAGGCAATAATAATCACTAAAAAGTATTGACAGCAAATCTCAACGTTCACATGTAAAAATAATGTTTGCAAGATATTAAATATAAAAAATGTAAACTTGTAAAATCGACCCTTTGAAATCATTTGGGAGTAAAATGGTAGATTATACAAAGCATGTGTTTATCAGATGCTTTGTATTAAAATTTACATTTATTACGTTTATTCAAAATAAACATAATAAATGTAAAATATCAGCAATCTTTGTTAAAACCATATGATTTCCAACCAGATATTGCATGCTCTTAAATACATTATTTTTAACATATTGCTTATGGAACAATACATTTGTATGTCAAACTTGTTAATGTTTCATTATTGGACTGCACCACATGAAGGCAAAGCACTTAACAGACAGAAGCTTAATATATATGGAAATATCCAGCTCATTATCAAATGACTAGACTGAAAATGTTCTTATCTATGCTGTGCAGATCCTTATTAATTTAACACATGCTGAGACTGCTCCTGTTTTCATAGACAAATGTCTATCCTTAGTTTTGTGTATTAAGACACAAATTGTTAGCTTTCAAGTTAAGTGTGTAAATAATTGAAGGACTTGTGATTGAAGGGCAGAAACAACACTATTCCTCAAGTCCACTGTATGCTCTTGAGGGGGGAAAATGGTTGATAAAAAAATTACATGATTATTACTCAAAGATATTAGTGGCTAATCAATCACTGCAGCTCAAATTCAATTACAAAGAATACACTATTTCTGCATTGGCCCCCATAATGAACCTTCAATCCATGACAGAAAATGCTTTAGAGATTTAGCAGAAGAATATATTCAAATATATGTTAAACGGAACTTATAGTCACAAAAACAAAGCCAAAAACGTTTGGAAAAAAATAAACCTAATTTATTCCTTTCCTCTGACTACCATTTTATCATCACATTGGTACCCTAAAGGTTACATTGTAAATTCAAATTTCCTGCTGCAAGAGTGACTCACTCTTATATCACTGTTCAATTAAATCACAGTTGACTTTGCCACACTTTTATAGAATAAATGTGTATTCTGCTAAGTTGTAAAACTTAATTTATTTTAGGGTAGTACCAAAAAAAAATCTAGTCCTGTGGAAGATTACTGTTACTGATATTTCAGTAAGGAATTTCAGATATGTCCCATGTTCACTCAAGTGGATCTTGCTAAATATGAAAATTAATCTCAGTTGAGTCTGTTAAAAAAATATTATTTATCATCTATCTTAATTTGTTGTTGAACATCTCTGGTAGATACAGCAAAAATGCATGTGATAGGTTATGCCATCAAGCTTCCTTGTTCTGATCAACAGATTATCTTCTTTCAGGTGCAGTTAGCACAAAAGCGAAAGGAAAAAAGAGGAAAAAATGGCTTTCACCCAACAAAAGAGGAGTGCTTCGAATTAAGCACACCGTCTGTTGGGTAATGGACCTTAATGCTCACCTAAATATAGGATATTAGCTTTCTTTTCCTTCAGGGGATAAGTAGATTTTGTTTTACAGCAATAGCATCATGAAGCGCAGTGTTGCTGACTCAAACCTTTATAATGACGTGGTAATCGTCTAATTTAGCAGACAGGGAAGAGAGAGGATTGATTTCTGCACGTAACAAAAATCATTCTAATGAAAAGTAAACATATTTATGTAAACATTGAGGTGTTCGACTGTTCCTCCATCCACTAAGCATTTTTTGGTAAATAATGAAAAATCTGAGTTTTTATGAGGTAGCTCATAATAAGAAAGAAATAAGGGAAAAAAGAGAAAACAACATTTAGGATCAATCTTTAAGAAGGTTTATTTTCAAAACACGCACCTAAACTGTCACATTTTATTATCTTCAGGTGTCTTTAAAGCTTATCTTCAATCCCTCACAATAATAGAAACAGTCAGAGACAGTACACTAATTTTGACAGTTTAATTCTGGCCGTGGACATCCTCTGACTCAATCTTTTCTTACAAAGAAAATTTAAAGTTATCATGACAACATACATACTGTTGAGTCAAGGGATCCAATGACATTGTAAAATGGACTTGACCTCTACTTGGATAAATTCTGCTCTAATATCTTCCTACAAGTTCCTGTTTCCTTTGAAATGTAGAGTAGCATACTCAATAAATGTGCTTAACTAACTGAATCTTACTCTACTTAGTTACTGTAATGGATGTAAATCATACATCATCAGGTAATCCAGGCTACTGTAGATTTTTTTGGACATGTCATAACATTTCAGAAGCACAAGCTGTACAACTCTGACATAACATTTATACACTGCATATGGACTGTATATATGCTACAAAACTGTGACCAGTGACACTAAAATGTCATACCATTTGTAATGTATTCAACCCATGCTGCACTACGCAGACACTCTGTCTGCACTGATCAGGATTAATACACATTGGCAAGCCAAATGCTCAGAGTCTCCATCTAACAACATCTGCACTCACTTTCTGAACAACTGAGTTCATGATTATCATAGAATGTTAATAGAGCACCAAACCACTACAGCCAAAAAGTCAGGATGATTATGTACGGAATAAAAAAGGGCAAAAACAACATACCCTTCTTCCAAGTAGACCAATTAAACAAAATTGGGATACATGCTAAACGCCTATGTTTGAACAGCAATTTTCCAGATATAATTCCTCTAATTGGATGCTAAGAAATAACATGGTAAGTTAGATTGATGTGTAGCATTCTCCGTTCTGCACATATCAATCTGGGACCGCTCCTATTGAATCTGTTTGGGGCAAGAAGTGACATTAAACATAACTTTCCACACTCATTGGGTGTAGCGACACCTAGTGCCCACCTACCAAAGGTTGGTTTCAGCCAATCACAGTATCAATGACAATGTAAGCAGCAGGTGCTATGAGAAACCACAACAAGGTAAGCTAGTCAATTAACTTCTTACTGTTCTTCTTTCATAGAAGAAATTGTGATTCTGACAAAACAGATATGATAGCAGCATCTACACGTCCTTCCTCCTGCACCATATTTATTTTGGTTCGGCTGTGGGCTCAGCAGCAATTGCTTTCATCAGAGCTGTACTTCCCTCCTTAAACCATCATCCTGCAACGTGATTGGCCCGAACCATTTTTGGTTCAGTCACAAATGGTTGAAATGGCAGCGATACAAGTTGGATTCTCGTGTTTGTGAACGTACAAACACCACAAGAATTCAGCTTGCAGGCAAGTTTAGGTAAGGAAGGTTCTTAAATCTAAGTCTTATAATTATGACAGGGTTGATAACCCCTAGCTCTTGGTAAACAAAAAAGTACTACCTTCTTACCAGGGTATTTTTTGGGGTAAAAATCTACCTAACCCCTTAACTGGATGGGGAAAATTAAATGACAGCCCAGAGAGTCCTAGTTCCCAGTAAAGGTTTCAACTGTTTATACATGCCTTAAGAAATCCCTTCCCAGGCACCAACTTGAGAAACATTTCATCCAACAATGACAGTAATAAGTCAAAACTTGTTTGCATTGATTTGCAATGACCCCTTCCTCTAAAATGACAAATGGGTTCAAACTGTGCCAGCAAAACATCTCACACCACATAACAGCTGTCAGATTTCCTCATTTGTGGATTTGATGTTTTAGGCTTCCGCTTAATTTGTCACTCATCCCACAATTGTTTTGTTTTTTTTAAACTTAGGACTGAGAAGGGAGTAAAACCCACAAAGTTGAATGATCTGAATCATACCTGGCAAAAAAATTAAATCAGGCAGCTTGTTGCAACTGTGGATTAGATGAAGATTGAGAGATGACTTTGAGGAAACAAAAATGTATTTGGAGCATAATTTAAAATTTGCTGATCAGCTTTCTAAGCAGAAAATAAAACATCTTCTAAAGCTCACTATTAAGTTAATTTCAGAGAAAGTTTCCATGGCACGTTATCCATCAGATTATTTAGAAACAATAACAAAGTATTGGTGAGAAATGTACAACAAAAACAGCAAAGACAAAAAAAAATTCTATATTAAACTCAAAACTTCAGAAGGCATTGAGTTTGTCTTGTTTTGTTCCTTGGATAGGACCTTTTTTCAATTGCTGGTTATGGTGTGCTCTTCAGAGGGCCTCAGTTACTGGCTAGAGCAGCTTCTTGAATAAGGCCTTATTCAGGCCTAATCTAAGTATTGTAGTGGTGTGTTCAAGCTGATATGTGTTGAACAAGGGTTAACCTAGGTCAATTTATTTTGCAAAAGTGCTATAATATTAAAGCTATATATTCTTTAATATTCTAATCCTGTTCAGAAACACTTTTTGTTTTACTGGCTAAAACAATCCTTCCATCCTGAAAGTAGTCAATACATGTATGTATTCAGACAAAGGAGGTTAAAAAATCGATCTCGGTGGGAGCTGCAGGCTGGTAAAAACTCTAAGCAATACCTGCTCTTCACACTGAAGGGCAGTGATCTGTCAGAGTTTTGTTCCTCCTATCACCCTTCTGTCCCTCAAGTTTACGAGGGATCGCCTTATCTATTGGTGGTCCCACATGCCAATCATTCTGACGCGCTCACGTAACACCAGATTACGTGCACATTCCTCGTTAGTTTCCGGTTGCTGGCTGGGCATGCGCACTTCTAGTGTTTATGTACCTGGTGAGCTGAGCGGTGCGTTTATCTTCGGAGTTATTGTAGCTACACTGCTCTCACTGGATACTTTGAACATGGCTGAGAGTCGCAAGAAGCAAACCACGTTCATGTTTATGAGAAGAAGATGAAGACCTCAATAGAAAGAAATAAGACCAGAGTGGATTTGGGAGATTTTTTTCACACGATCCCCTTGAAGAGCAGAAGAGCAGGTAAGACGGTCTTGGATATGCTCAGTTATTCAAATAGGGACTTTGGGAGACTTCTGGAAAAATCGGCAGTCCTAGCTTTAAGTCAGCCTGAAATTAGATCATTTTTAGGGCTAAAAAGATTAAATCAACCAGTATTTCTACTATAATAATTAACCAAGTACTGATTCCTGATGTCAGTTGGTGTCATAAATCAAATTTGAGGACAAAGCAGTCTTCAACAATACCTTTTGTTTGTGTTGTATCTATGGTTTGACGAAAGTTGCACCCCAGTAACCTAGGAGACTGCAACATACTTGGGCAGTTTAAAAAAAAAACACTGCCTATTTTTATGTGTATCATAGGGTGTAAAAATTATTTTGTTGATCTAGCAAACCAGGGTATTCCCTGACAACCTGAGCATTTCTCACTCTTTACAATGATGTTCACGTTTAAGCAGGGACTGTATTGACTGCAGCAGCTTCCTCTCTATGGGTGACGTGACCTGCTCTGCACAATGCGGCTTGAACAGCTGTCAGTGAGGCAGACAGTTGGGTTGAGGAAGAGTGAAAAACATTTACACAAATCAACGGAAAGCAAAACGTATGTTAGGCAAGAAACAAACAAAACTTCCTCTGTGAGGTCTGACTGTTAACATCTCAATATGTTCCATACTGAATTATCATGGAGCCACATGTACCACTAATCTATGTAGCTATAAGATGTAAATAAGTATAGACATTTTTAGATTACACTTTCTACTTCATATTTTGACGTTTTATGTTCAGCTTGTCACTGTTTGTGTTATGCATCGTATGCTGCTGCTGACCAATAATTTCCCAATTCTGAGATTAATAAAGTACATCTCATTTTATTTTATGACAACAAATAGTAGCATGTTAGCTTCAGTCTACAGCAAACTGTGCTACATAAAATAATGGCCAAAAGGGGTAAGAGCTTGGCTTACTATAGACTGTGGCTTTTTTTGTCAGATCAGGTATATATCTAAGAAATATTGAATGCTACTTGCTCTTAAGTGAAGCATTGTGAGAACATTATATAGTCATATTCAACAATTTAGAAAATGCATTCTGATGAGGGTCGTATTTCAGATTAAAAGTACATTTTGAAAATAACTACCTTTAGGCAGGTATTAAGCCCAAATTACTTAATGTTTTAACTGGTCTTATGTAATAATATCATCTTAAAAGTTGTGTTTCCATTAGCTGTAAGCAGAAAATCACAATTAACAGAAACAAATGCTTGGAAACATTGGTCTGTGTATAAGGAATCTATTTTTTTTATTATCTAATTCAATGAATATGACTGTGCTAGCTTTCTTAATCTTGTTAAACCTGCATTAGAGCAGCACCTCAAGGTTTCTATGGAAACTATAGTTCCATTATTAATGTAGATAATGTAACACTGATGGAAACATATGTGCCATTTACTGCAGTTACCAAGTTTTCAATAATAAACGCAGATTTGTTTTTGTTTGCTTTTTTACTCTGCAGTATTGGTCTAAGACTTGGCATTAGTAATCCATTCTTTACGCAGTTCAGAGTTTGAAGAAACGTAACCAAACAAAGATTTAAAGTAAGTTAACCAGAAAGAGGAGCAGTCTAAATCGGTTGCCTCTATACATCCTTTTTTAGACATTCTGGATTGTGATACAAAGCATCATTAGAAGTTAAATACTTATTGACAGTGGGAAATATTTTTATGTTGTTGTTTCATTCCCTTTTTACACTGCAAATAAACAGGCAAACCAAGCAAACCACACAACCTTCTTCGTATCCCATTGACTTGTCTAAACTTCTTGTTACCCTTTTTTGCCTCGTCATGTGCAATTCTTCACTGATTAATGAGAAATTACACCAGGATAGCACTACATAAATTCTAGTATATCATAACATGAACACAGTCATACTAATACATCAGATTAATGTATCATGTACAAACAGATTGGGGTTTGAACTACAAATCCTGAGTGATAAGAGACTCCTCTACCTCTTGAGCCCCGGCTGCCTTGCAGAGTCCGTGTTTCTGAACTGTTGGTTTTGATTAAAGCTGCAGTATTTGACGCCAGTGGATAAGAATTAGTTTCAACATCAGATGCACCCCAGATAATCAGATTTAGTCCCCTTTCTGAATCGAACAAAAAGGTCAGTAACTCAAAATTAAATTACATTTGTGCAAGTGGGTAACTGATTAGTGATTCAGTTGCAATTTGTGTTGACATTAAGTCCTTTCATCCTGGAGATTCTCAGGTTGTTTGTGTTATTAAAAAACAATCCAGTGCCATTTTCAAAGAGCGTGGTGCATGCAGTGAAGAGGCCACCAGATATTAGATTGATTAGGCATCCTAATCTTTCAGAGATTTATAGATGCCACTTTGACACAGAGTCTTACTGTGTTTTTTTCAAATCCTTCACACAGTTGATTTTAGCGTTACAGATCCTAAGCCATTATTAATTAACAGGTAGGTGTGTGTTTCATATGAATATTATACCTCAGATTTATTAATATAGTAATTATATTATCATTATTACTTATTGTAATAAAAGCTAAATATTGTGATAATTATACTACTGAAAGATAAAATAAAAGGGTATAATAGATCAAAGGTTTTTCATTATGATATTACAAACTTCACAGTCAATGTATGGAAAACAATGCAACCAGCAGTGCATCTCAATAATTGTTTAGTATATTCTACATACATGCATGCTTTGGTGTTTGTTTGTTTTCTACACAGAAAGTTATGGAAAATCATGGATTTTGTTATTTCAAGTACCTGCTATACTAAAGGGCACATTAGTAAGACTCACCAATATTTATTATTTGGCAAGGGACTAAACCCATGGTTTCCTTAGGAGTTTGTTAGTGCGAGTGGATGGAGACTTGAACTTACATTTATTCCAGCAGGATACTAACATTGTCACAATAGAGTATCTAGTCACACTAAATTGAACTGAAATCTTTTCTCTACTATTGAGACACTAGAGATTAACTTTAAATGTCAAGAAGAAGCAACAAAAACCACAGACATTTGACTTGCTGCATCTTGAGATTAAATTTTACTGTCAAGATGGTCAGCTGGCACAGGAAACTTCATACACACAAATCCACACATAGGCAAAAAGAACTATGTACCTTTTAGATGCAGAATCTCTGGTTATAAAGAGCAGACATTTCTATACCTTTACCTTTCGCAATATGAGTGACTTGAATGGTTTCTTTTAATTATCAGAGCAAATTCGGGAAATATCTCAGCTTTACACATTAGACTAAACTGAGAAACTAAAGAATCAAGAATATTTTACTGTCACCGTGTGTAAAAGGGGTGAAGAATAACTTCAGCTAAATTTAGATGTCTATACGGATGATTTCTTTTTTCAAAGCACACAAAAACTTTAATATAATGAAAACTCAATAAGACAAAGATAAACTGATGACTAGACAAATGCACACATGACCAGATGAGCGGAAGGGCCTCTGCAGCACTGTGAAGGTGACAGATTGACCCCTGGGTCTCCTCTGCCCCTTGGAGACTCGGACTGACTGGGTGAAAGCTCCAGAGGGAGTCAGCAGGGAAAGCTACCAACTCCGGAGTCAGCAAATATAGAGGAGTTGGAAAATGGAGGGATGAATGTAGGAAGAAAAGGAGAGGGGAAACGCTTACAGTGAGGAGAAGGAAGCAAGCACAAAATAGGAGCAAGGTAAGAGGATGGAACAGAAGAAAGAAAGGTACCAAAACAAATTTGAAGAGAAGACAAAAAGAAGACAAACAGAGTCAGACACATGGGCAGAGGTACAAAACTGTCAACAGCAAAAAATCTAAATAGAAAGGTAGGTATAAAGATAAGTTGAAGTCGAAGGCAACTGGACTTGTGCTCTGTTTTATGAATGAGACCACTTGTGTAATCTCTCTTATCAAGGTTCAAGTGACCAAATAAACAACTCACACCAATCAATAGACCCCAATGACCTAGGGGAGGGAAAGGCAGGTTGTTGATTTATTTATTTATTTGTATATTTGTTCATTTCAAGGATAGCCCCTTGAGATGCAGCATCTCATTTTCAAGGGGGTCCTTCAAAATGAGATTGCATCTGACTTTGAGTCCTCCAAGGAAGATGTGCCTCCATGTGTTTAAAGATGGCAACTCCCAATTTTCAGGTTGCTCAGCTGCAAGCCTGCAGAATTGACAAAACCTGGATTGGTGTTGAAACATATTCATAAAACTGAGCGAATGTTCAGCAGCCTTTGATTTAACTGTTGTAGTTGCCATGACTTGGATGATTGAGATTCTGCACAGGCATGTTGGTATAAGGAAACCATAAAAATATATGCATGGCTTCAACTGGGTTTTTTATAGCAAATATATTTTTTATATGATATAAATCCCACTTGTAAAAAAAAAACAAAAAACTGTCAAACACTGCCCATTGGATAGTGATGAGTGATCAGCATCCAACCTTTTATTAGAAAATGTGTTGCAAGTATTTATCTATTCCAGCACTCATCAGCAATGATGGGGATACTACACATAGCGGAAATTTTCATTTTCTCTGAGGGTGCCCCAAATGTTTTTCCTCGAAGCTCTGAAACTGACAGCCACAAATCACAGGCAAATTGAAACAACATTAATCAATTTCACCTGTATGGAAGACAGCTGGCGGCTCACTCTTACTCACGATGTGTGAAGTTAACATCTGGGGCCCAGTCAAAAATAATGAATTAGCCTATTCATCTTGAAAGTCCTACTTATCAGAAACCACCCCCCCCCCATCAAAGTCTGTATGATCAAGTGATATGTCATTTATTCATGCTGTTTTTGGCTTACAGCCTTTTGGCAGGGAGGTAGCAGTACTAGATTTATTACTCATTAAATAAATTTGTCGAAGGTCTATGTGTACTAAGAGGATAAACTACTAGCAATGTAACTCGTTTAAATTTTGATTCAGACTGCACTACAAAGTAAAAAATAGCCAGACCAAGGATAGTCTGAGGAGGTTCTTGAAGCATTGTTCTTGTGCATAGAGTGCAGTGAGCTCCCGCTTACACGTACAAAACAGGTAGAAGTTCCCCAGCTGTTCAGAGTACAAAATATTACCCTTGAAGAGATTGTGACGGTAGCTTATTGGTGTCCAAATAGCAGTAGGAGGAGCTTTTCCATTCCATGTGTCTGGTGCACACCTGCTTGGACTGGTCAACAGACAAATTAAAGCCGGACTGCCATTATTGCCTTATTGGCTAGTTTAAATGTCATGGCGGTCATACAGCTTGAACAGCAACCAAAGTAAGTTCTTGTAATGTTTGAGCCTCTGCTTTGGAACTAACCAAACAGATCTCACCAATCAACGTAAATTAACAAAGTTATTCTCTCCATTCCAGCAGATACAATGCTCTCTACAAATAAAAACATCAGATTATTTGCCTGGGAGCAAGAAAGCAGCATAGTTGAAACAAGGTTTTCCACATTTGCTGCAATACAACATCATCAGAATGGTTGTGAAGATCAAGTATTATATGGTCAAAAGTTTCACATAATCAGAAACACTCAGAGTACTTGTCATGTTTTGTTATTGAACCCAAACACAACCACAACAGAGTTAAGTTTAACAGTTTATTGAAATTAGTGGATAGTGGAAGAAGGAACCAAGAGTTTGTACTGAGCTGAAGCAGGAGGATGGTGAAGGCAGGAACTGGCAAGCAGGTTGGAACCAGAGCACGGAGGCAGCAGAACCAGAAGCTCAGCAGAATGGAGACTTGGAACCAGGTTGGACTCACAGCACGACAGAATGAAGACTTGAAACCAGAACTACAGCAGGCTGGCGGAGAATGGAGGAACATCGGACTGGATGAGGTGAGCAGCAGAAACAGAGGTAAGCAGGGAAACAGAACGAACCGACAAGGAATGACAGACTGCAGTGAGCTTAAGTAGTGAGGCTGACAGGTGTGCTGAATGCTGGCTGATTAGTAGCTGACAGGTGTGGATGATTACTGAACTGGAGACTGGAGCTGTATGGAAGGTGGAAAGTGTCTTGAGTCTGTGCATGGTGCAGCAGACAGGCTGAATCATGACAGTACTTAATTAGAAATAATATCAATATAAAGCAGGGTTGTCCAAACATTCCAGCATGTGGGCCAAGATTGTCAAAAGCACTCCAGGGCCAAGGTAAAAATAACAATTTTAATATCTTTGGATAGTTGTGTTCCTATTTACTTTGAAATTAACGATATTGTAAAAAAAACTGTGGATAACAGAAGACAAATACTTTGTGTTGTATAAAATATTTTGAATTGTAACATTTTAACTTGTCTGTAATAATTTTACCCTGAATAAAATCAAACTTTTACAATTTGCACCAGCCACCTGCGCTTGTCAGCCAATTTTTTTTTGAAATACTGTCGGAAGCAGGGGGCCAAAAAATGAGTTCAGGGGCTGCAAATGACCCCTGGGCCGCACTTTTGACATGGCCACCATAAATTTATGATTCTAGATTATAAATAGATTACCAAATTCATACAAAAGAGCTGTGGCAGGTTAATCAGCGAATGCAGCCTGGCAAAAGCTGTTAGGCACAACACATGGTTAGGATTCCATACAGTTTTGTTTATGAGGCTCATAAGGAGTAAAAGGCATGATGCCTCAGGCCTGATTTAGGCTTCAGTCTCACAAGACTTTGCAGAGAACAGAGGCTTACTCTGCTTCACTTAAGGATTAAATTCTTACTCAGATCTTTCTTCTGAGAGAGAAAAATGACCCAGACAACCAAATCTCAACTCGGCTGTACTTTTGTGGAGAGCACATGCTTCAATGTCAAATACTGACCTTCACCAAACAATGTAACAAGCTGGAGAGAGAAAGATATTCAGAATGAATGACAGCAAAGACAAAAGAAAACCAAAATGAAAAGATAACTAGAGTGATGGACCAAAAGATGACAGGAGACAGAATGCATCCAAAACCGACATAAAGTCATGTAGAAGAAACACACGATGCAGTGAGTTTTAGTCAGGAGACTTAATCTCCTGACTAAAACAATGTGAAGATGGAAATTGAAGTGAATGAGCTTTAGACAATGTCTGTATTACTGCAACAACTGCTGTGTATCCTGCATAGTTTCTGCAGACTGTGTGAGAAAGAAGGAAAGTAGGTCGAAGTGCAGTGATTATGTTGTCAGAAATCCTCTTATGAGAACTCTAGACACAGGACACAAAACAAAGTGAATAAAGAGGATTGTAGTTGTGAAAACTCTCATCTGCCTGCACACCTGGAGTGGGAATGTGAAGTACAGTGTAAAGCTCTACTAATCACTTCTGTCACAGGAGACATGCTGCTCTCAGTGACAACAACCTCTCAACCAGTTTGGTCTGTTGGTTATAGAACGGGAGGACAGTGTCTCTCAGTTCTATTACATGAGGCAGACCAAATGTTACGGCAAATTGGAATCTCAAAACCAATATTTTCACAGACACAAAAAAAGGAATGGAAGCTGAGCTAAAAAATACAGTCACAAATTATTTTTTAAACATACTCGTGCCATTAGTTAATAAAATCATTCAGAACATAGTTTGATTAAGTATGGTAAGTTTCACTGTTGCAACAATAATTGTTTGGACCTTCTTAAATATATATAGAAAATTATGGCTTTCTTTTTCTAAAAGGGGCTAACTTGTGGATTGGTGACCCCTCCTGGTTCCCTAAATTGGGGACAGAGATGGGAACTTGATGAGACTGACACTGCAAGTTCTCCTCATCTGAAACAGGAACATATGTCCCCTTGTTGAGTGGTGGGCACAGTTGTGCTTATAGATAACTGCGGAGCTAACTTTTCATTCATTGTATAATTATTCATGCTAAGTTTAGAAACTGTTTGCAGACCGGTTAGTATCCTCTTTATTGGGTTAAGATACCTGTAAGTACGATAACATTCAAAATATTCATTCACCATTTATGTCACTGTCCTGGCTCTCACTACGCATTCAAACAGACTTCTCCACACAACAATAGCAGTCACAGCTCCACACAAAAAAAAAAACATTGTTAATAGCTGTGCCATTTTACCTTTCTTTTTCTTGTTATGATGTGTTCTTGATATTTTCAGCAAAACAGAACAGCCGGTATCCACATTTTTCTCTCCTGTAAGCAGTCTGCTGTGTGACCCTAAGGTTTATGTAGTAGTGTAACTGAGCTTTCTGGGTTCCTTACCGGCACCGTATAAGGTGGAAGGAGACTGGAATCAGAGCTGGGCTTTTGGGTTGCCATGTGGCTCAGCAGGACTCTTATTCTTTTAACACTTCTGTATAAAACAATGCCTGGGGGTTGCTCTACCCTATGGCAATCCCCAAGGGACATTTAACCAGTATGTATAGACTAGGAAAACACGTTTCTACACAAGGATGAAACCGATTATTATCTATGATTTTCAGTTCAAAAGCAGTGCACATTAAATTTAAAAATATTGATATTATTGATGTAACAACAATAAGTAGTCCAAAACATCTTGCTTCATTGCACATTTGTTAAAGAGTCTGATAACAGAGAGGAAAAGGGACCTCCGGAAACGTTCAGTCTGCACTGTGTTCCAGACTTCCAGCACTGTTGCCATATCCGCTTATTATAAGCAATTTTGGGCTTGTTAATTTCTACTGTTTACAAGTTATAGGTAATAGAACTAGCTGATTGTTTCTCTTGCAAGAACTGGCAACACTGGCTGCCCACACTCACACAGTTTCTTTTAATATGCTGCAGCCTGGGCACAAAGGAATATAATATTCTTCTCAAATGCTTCCACTGCCGTGTAAAAACTGAAATCTATCAGCTATCCCCTCAAACATGCAGCACTGTGCACTTTTGTCATGCACCATGTGTGCATGCAGAAACTTTTGTCTGAAGATGTATGACACAGACTGAGGGGCACCTGTTGGTTGTGGTTAACACCTAGCGTTAGGTTCCTCAAATTTGTTTAACATTGGTTTAGTGGTAGTGAAGCTAATATTTTTGTTTGCAGAACATGGGTTTTTGAAGCTAAATTTTTGGTTACCTGTGTCCACCATTGCTTGTTAGGAACAGGTAGTGGAGGGTGAGGCGTTGTTGATGCCCTAAGCAATTCCAGAAGCCTCTGTAAGATTTGTAATTATTTTTATATTAGGTGTAACATAAACTCTGCCTTAGAGGGTCCGGCCTCTGCTTTGCTTCAGAAAGTCTGACCAATCTCTCTCCTGGTCAGATGGGAGACACTCACCTCTCTTCAGGGGTCTAATCAGTGACACCTTTCCATAGCCACTAACTGCACAACCCCTGCTTCAGCTTTCAAAGCTTCAGTCTCATCACAGGTCTGCTACTCTGGTTTCATTTTCTTTTACCAAATTCATGGGGGCTCCTGGAGGGCAAGGGTCCTTCATGTCCTACTTCTATTGAGGATTTTCTCTTTTGCACAAACCTGTCCCTTGAGTTCCCACCTCAGTTTCCTACGGCTGCTAAAGTGGATGTTCTCCTTCTCTGGTTTAACTGTCACCAGGTGCTCATTCAGAAGGAGTGATTGATGCAAATTTAGTGACTTGAGTCAAAACGTTTATGGGATGAGATGACCACAGCTGTTTAAATCACTGACTAACAGAAATAAGAGCTCATAGTCAACATAAAACTAAAAAAAAACATAAATTGTATGAGGGAATGAGGATATTTGATCAGTGTTTAGACAATAAATATAAAGTTCAATTCATAGTAAGTAATGAAGTAGTGATTATCTGCCTGAAATCATTCTTGAATGACTGGAAGCTTTCCAGCACTGCAGCAGATGAAATAGCAAAGAACAGACATGATGTGAAAAAAGAGCGAGAGGGAGAAAATGAAACAAAGCTTTGGTGTGAAAAGGAAGAGCAGAGTGTCGAACAGAAGGTTTGTCTCCTGTGGGATCGTTCACACCTACAGGGTTCAGTATCCTGTGACTTCAGCTCCTCTGCAGGCTAACACCAACAGAGAGGAGAAATCAACCTCTGGAGGAGTGTCTGCAGAGATGAAACTCAGGAAAGGCAGGCTGCACCAACAGGTTCCATGCTGCGGAGGTGGGAGTCTGCCACTGGAATGAATTTAATTGTGGGTTCAAGATTCCTTCAAGCTGTTAGTTCACTTTAAATTTGCTCATTCACGTAATGTCTAATAACAATGTCATTATCCTTAATATCCCTAATTTTACATGTCACAATGGACAAATCAAGTGCAAGTCAAAGTGTTGGTTGTAAATTTGGATGAAATCCACAATAATTTTTTTGGATCTGCCCTTTAGGACTCAATGAGTCTTAATGAGACTTTTTGACATAAGTGGTTTGTAATGAGTAAACTATATAAAATTATGTATGTTTGTGATTATTGAAGCCTGTTGTTTCTGCAGCATTCTTGTTAAATATTTTGTATATAACATTTTAGTACTTCTTGACTGCCTCTAAAGGCGTTGGCCCAATTCCAAACCCTTCACCCTCCTCCAACCCACTCTCAGTCCTTTCGCTTTGAGGGTCTGCCACATTAAGCCGCACTCTAAAACAATTAGCCCTAAGTGGGAGGGGGTTGTAAGGCCCTCTAAAGCAAAGTCTGCTTCTGTGCTGGCTCACTAACAACACTCTTCAAAAGTGCACCACTTGTTCTATGTCTGAAAGGACCTTACTCCACATGCATTATATGTAATCTACACATTTAAAAAAATTAGAAGGAATTTATTCCACAAATTAGCACAACCCTCACAATCCAGAAATTAAATGATGTGCAATACAGTTAAATTGCAGAGGAATCCAATAGAATATGAAATTATGAAAATAAGAAATAATGGGAACCTGTTGGATAAAAAGGCGTGGGAAGCCAGGAGTATCGGTGCATATAAGCTTTTTTATTTATAATGGAAGTCAGTAAAAAGCATTTTCCTTATGTACGTATCACACAATAAGGATGTTCTGAAGACTAAAGGAAAAAGCTCATTCAAGACTTTTACAACCTTATTGTTGCTTAAAATACTAACAAAATCAGAAGAAAATATATTTCTAAACGTCTGAATTTAATTAATAAATTTTACCTGTTATAATCCGCAAGTGGAAAGAACATACTTTCACTACATACCAGGCATGACAATGTGCTCGCAAAAAGTTTGACAGATGAGTCAAAAGAGAATAAGCAGACTAATAGTCCAAGGACCAGGCAATAAAAGCTTTAGAAACACCTGGAATAAGAAGGAACAACTTCCTATTGGCTCAAAGCACACTTACCACACAAGACTCCACAGCAAAACAAAAAAAAGCACGTTGAAGCTTGTTTAAAGTTTGCTGTTAAACCTTTGGACAAGTCATTGAAACACTTAGAGCAGTTTCTTGAGGGCTAGCAGACTTCACGTGTTGAAAAATAAGTGAATGGAGAACCTTACGATGACAATCTAGACATTCTAACGAAGAAATTTGGGTGTTTTTTTCGGCAAGACAATAATATGAAACACAGATGCATGGACACTCAAATGATTTCAGAGAAAGGAAATAAAGCTTTAGAAATGCCCCAGTTAATCAGCCACTTTGAATTCTTTAGGAAATCAGTGGAAATAACTGAGGATCAGAGTATGTTGAACCTTCAAGATTTAAAGGAGAATTTGTGAAGTTGAATGGTTCAAAATCATCTTAGCAGTGCATGCTCAGACAAAAGAGTTTCTCCATACAGGATATGATTGACATTATAACTATTTAAAAATGACTACCTTTTTTAATGAGCATATATATATAGTACTTGTTTTGTTTGCCGTCATACTTTATTTTGCAACTTAATTTAGGTAATAGATCACATATGTTTACAGCGCTCAGCAAGGTTTTTTGGGGTAGGGCTCTTTTATTGTTGTTCAGATTCAGAATCTCTTTTGCAAGACGTCTTGGCCATGGGAAGGCATTCCAACATCTACTCAAAACAAAGAACACAGAAATGACTCGCCTTTCAAAAAAAGTATTGCAACTTTCTTTAATACAATTTTTAGTTGATCTTGCCACCTGTAAGGATGTTATGGTTAGTTATTCATTTTATTTTGTTTATGACCAGCATGGGGCCTGTAATTTGTGGATAACCTTTGTACTTTATTGTTTTCAATGCGGCCATTGTACGACTGAAGATAATTCTAATCTGCAGTGTTCAGTTTTATGAGTTCACAAGAAAAGTCTCCAACAATAATATTAGTTGAAAAGTAATCTCCAGTAAATCACACTGTGTTGTGGCTTGTTTATCAGATTAAAAAATCAAAAATCTTTATTTCCATTTTGTGTTACCATAATGAATTTTTTGATGAATCAGACACCAGCTCAGGATACACATACACACAGATCACATACAACGCGCTGACATAATGTTTCCAATTTCTTTTTTCATCAAATCAGTTGATTGCACTGACAAACAACGCTTCCTAAAAATCTTAAAGTGTGCAAATATTCCTTAGGCTCTAATAAGACTCATATCTGAGTCAAAAGGTCAGATAGCAGCCCCGTTACAAGCGATGTATATCACTGTGCTGCCGCATGAATGAAAAACCTGAAAGCTCCATCGATGATACACTCATGCAAACAGTAAATACTGTGCACTAATTTTAAACCTTCAAGTTCCAGAATTTTGCAATCTGTGTGGATTTCCAACCAGACATTCCCTGACAAACTAAAGTGCACAAATAAGCATTGCCAGTAGTGTGTTTGGAACATGTAACAAACTACAGCTAAAAAACAGTATTCAAAATCCGAGCCAAAAAAAGTGGGCCACTTCTGTAAGCCTACGCTCATAAATCTTCCAGCCACACCTTCCAGCCAATTAAGGTAGCTAAAACACTGTTGCGTTGGCAGTGCTGAACGTCTAACACTACCCCGAAGTCAGTGGAGATAAAGAGAAATATTACAGCTTGCAAGATTATAAAGAGGTTTGCAAATGAATCAGAAAGTTTACAGGCAGAGACTTAAAGAACTAACACAGCAGTACTAAAGCCATGCTGCAATCCATTCAAGCATTACATCAGTGTTTGAAGGATGACAAATAGCAGGTGTTAGTCATCCAACCGTTTTTTTTTTTTACTGTTTTAACTGCATACCAGTTAAAACGGCAGTTCCTTGGATGGCACTGAACACTTATCCTAGACGTTCTGCTTGGTGCCTTCTTGTTTAGGCTCCTTGTTTAGAGCTTAAGTCAGTTTGCTGCACTGGTCTACCCATTGATTTAACTTAAGTTAAGGTTATTTATCAATTTTCTCACTCACACAGAGAAAATGCACACTCATATACCAGTTAAACCTACATGCACGTTTTGGATCCTGTGAAAAAAGCAGGAGAAGCTGGAAATAACTCACAACCTGCACATAGAAAACACCCAAACTCGACATCCAAAGATTATGCCCCAGCTGGGATTTGAAACCAAAACCTTTTTGCTATAAAGTAACAGTGCTAAAAACATTCTTATAAACGTAGGATCAGTTTAACTCTTATAAGTCCCCCCCCCCCCCCCCCCAAGGTTCTTGGAGCATTTAAGCATTACAAACTTTTCTATCTTGGAGGACACCCCAGGGTAAGTGCAAAGAGAGCAAGAAAATCCCTGGTGGCTTGAGCACTTGAGAATTTTGCTGGAGAAACCCGAAAAAGAAGAGTTGCTATACTTTCCAAAAAAAGAAATAACAGGAAATATTTTCTGTAGTTTCTCAGATTTATCTTTGATTCACCATACTGTACCAGCTTTAATTCAAGGCTGACTATGGCCTTAAAAATGCTATTTGTGCCATTGTCCTTCTTATAAATAATTTATTTAGTGCATGATGAGCAATCCTGCATTTCCAGAAAAATATCAAATGAATGTGAGGTTAAACAAGAGACCCCATCAACATGCATCATCTTCTCTTTATCTTTCCTAATCTTGCTCCTGTCCCCATCTTCCTTTCTTTTTTACGCAAGACTTGTTACAAGACTAGACAGTGTGCTTTGCTTTGCCCCTCCAGTTAGTCTGACCTATGACAACCTGTTGTTAGCAAGAGGCTAAGAGTCATGAAAAAAGACTTGGGCAACGTGTTAATCAGGCTGTTGCCAAAAGTAAAACATGGCCCTGTTTTGATCTTCATGCTCTTTCTATTAATCTGACCAGCATTGTCTCCCCTTTTTACCTATTTCTTTTCTTTATGTTTTATGAAATAGTCACTGATGCTGGAGGACAATATTTTAAAGGACTCAAGTTGGAGGTGATTTAGAAGAATTATGCACATATTGCAATGTTTGGTTGACTATGCATATGAGCTTTCAACCTGCTTACAGTAAGCTGCAGTCATCGGAGGCTCCTTATCCACCTCCTCTAGCACAGTTTTGTTTCCTTGGCAACACATCTCCTACACTGTTGATGTGACTTACGACTGACCCTTAGGGACACAAAGCCTTCCAGTTAGGCTGAAAATTAAATTTTTAGTTTTGTGTCAATCTCAGGGACCTTGTGAGGCAAAGCTATGTTGTACATTGTACTTTAGATCTTGTAACAGGAATGCCACACACTAGACATTTTTAATAAGCATCATGAGTTAGTGTGTAGCCTGTCTATGTCAGGCTTTCATGGAACAAAAACACCAGTGAATGTTGTTTTGCCTGCAAAAACGTCTGGCATCAGAAAGACCACAAAGATTGTAACACTGTTAAAGATGTCAAATACATAATCAAAACACATTGTATAAAATCAGATGTGTCTATTTGTTCTTATTTATAATCAGGATTTTGACTTATTTTCCCAGTGTCCAGAGGGCATTTTGGCAGTCAATCACAGGGCAACACAAAATCACAAATCAAAAGTGATTTAGAGTGACCAATTAACCTAGCATGTATGTTTTTGGACTGTTGGAGGAAGCCCTAGTACCCAGATGTATCCACGTATTTTACATTTATAAGTTTCTGGTTTGTCTTTGCACAGACAGCTGCAGCTCATCCAAATTCTGTCAAGTCAGTCCCTGCGCTTGCTCCCTGTTTGCAAAAGGATACATTTTGTAATTAGTGTGCAAGGCACTGAGTCTATGCTGAAACCCATTTCAGAGTTACTTGTCAAATATAAATCATGTAGAATCGAAAACGTTGCTGTTGGCTGCACCTTTAGTAACAGTAAGATATTAATTTATCACCTCACTATTATTATGTCTGTTTATTATGTCATTTGTTTTGAAAACAAGTATTAATGTTCCCTTTTTAGGTAAAGTTTGAATTTCACTACCTAATTCTCTTTATATTCCAGGAAACCATTTTGAATTAACTTTTGTATGAATGGTGCTGTGCATATCAAGTTGCAATGCCTTGTGCTTTATAGTATAACTAGTTTTAGCAGTGTTTTATGCATCTTAGGTATTTCAGTTATACCATATACCTTGTTTTTGAGTTAAATCTTAATTTTCTTATATTCACTCTTCTTTAAAGCACTCTAGTTCTGTTTGGCAGTTTATAGTGCGTCATAAATTGAGCTATGTTTGAATTGCCATGATGCAATATAAATACAAATACTGGCATTGGATGCACAAGAGCAGTTGCTGTTGTCTGTCTATTTTAGTTTAAAAGTCTTGCGACATCAAACGGTCCAATATGAATTTAGACGTTGGTATTCGAGGGGGTCGACACAAAGTATTTATTTCCTTCCCTTACACAGAAGTCAGATGAAAACAAACAGTGAGTCTCTGGTATGTCAAGTGGAAACATGCGGAGGTTTACTGAGCAAAGTGGGCCGTATGACAATCTGACAACATAGCATTTTCGAGTTGCTGTAGCATTAAATATTTACAGGCAGGGCTAATTAGAGGAGGTACATTGAAGAGAACCCACACATACGCACATAAACAGACTCACGCGCCAAAAGAAAATCCTTCACTGATGCTTGCCCTAGCCCTCACACAACAAGCCTTTCACTGAACCTCTACTTTTTCTGAAAGCACACACGTCTTCACTCCTTTTGAGTAGATGTAGATGGAAAACCCTTTTAATTACTGACACGCACTTCTTCACTGCCCACTCAGACTGTGACTTATTCCTGTTTAATGAGACCTGCAGACAGCTTCTGAACTTAACCGCTGTTGCTAAAATGCTTAATGAAAGGAGATAATATTGCATTATAATCAGCACGCACCAAAGAACGTGAAGGGTTAGGGTTGGCGTCATCTTTTTGAGAGTGAAAATATAAAAGGTTTGAAGAGCACACGTTTATCCGGACTCAATTGGTCCTGAGAATATTTAAATGACTCAATATTTGACTTTAGTGCAGTGGGATTAATTTGAGACATAGCTGGATCCTTACAAGATTTAAGTGGTCTGGAAGGTCACAATCACCAGAGACTTAATTTTGCCAGGTTTCAAATTATTTCTGTTTTTAGCCACTTGAATGCTACGGTTTGAACAACTAAGCCATTTATGCTCATGGCTACAGGTCAGATAGTAAATATATCTATCTAGATAGATAGATAGATAGATAGATAGATAGATAGATAGATAGATAGATAGATAGATAGATAGATAGATAGATAGATAGATAGATAGATAGATAGATAGATAGATAGATAGATAGATAGATAGATGGCACATGCCATTCTCCACTCCACTCTAATCAGCCATCGATGAGTTTGCCTTGATTAGTTCCACCTGTTGCAGTAATCAGATTCAAGCCAGCTCACCTGTTACTCCGCCTTCTTATACCTGCCCTCCTGAGTTAGTCAGTGCCAGAATGCCTCATCTCTAGGCATATATGTACTGTATGCTCCCAGGTCTGGTGTGCTCAGCCTGGCTAGCCTGAGTTCCTGTGTTTGTCGTACCCTCATCTAGTGATTGTGTGCACCGCCTACTTATTGCTTCTCCTGTGAGGATTAGTTCCCGCTCTGCGGTTTCTCAGAACTCTTTAGCTGTTTGCTCTGGTCACAACCTGGACTGCCTCTCTGTCCAGCTCACTCATCTGGTTTATGCCATCTTCACCTGGTCAGCCTGGTTCAAGTCATTATTCATCTGGTCAGCTACCTGTTTCTACCACCATGACTTGTTCTGTCTGTCTCTGCCATCTTCATCTGGTCTACTCCTTGTGTCAGCTTGGATATCAGGTTATCTGCATGCAAGCTTTTATTTACATATATATATATATATATATATATATATATATATATATATATATATATATATATATATATATATATATATATATATATATATATATATAGAGAGAGAGAGAGAGAGAGAGAGATAATTTACAAGTCAGTAAATAACTATATATTCATCATGTAAAACTTACATAAATGTATGTACACATATTTCCATATATGCACATGCAACAGAAAAATACAAGCAGGCAATCTGTCAAAAGGGTTGACTTTATTGGACCTGATGCTCCTAAACATTACAGGGTTTGAACACTACAGGCATGTACTTGCATAATAAAAAAACGTTTTAGAAGGGTTAGACAAGTGGAGCAAAAATGTGCTTGAGATTCTGTGATGTGGGCCAGTGGAAAAGATTTTCTCTGTCAGTAGAAACAATATGTATTTGCTACAGCAAAACGGTTTAACTAGATGAATAGATCCATGAGGGAATCTTTATCTACTGGGGTTTTTAAATACAACAAAAATAATCTATATTCCTAATAGCTATTATTTGGTCAGCTTGAAGAGTGAATATTGTGCCAAAAAGGTTTTTTTTTTCATAAAAAATGAACTATTCACTGCCCTATAAGAACAGCTTTTGAAGCTGTATCATATAATATATTTATACATAGGATTTTTGTTTGTGAGTCATCTGTAAAGCTACACTTGCACTTTAATATCTTGAAAACAACAGTGCCACCAGTGATGCACCACTGTTATGTCTGTGAGCTGGGAAAAATACCCCACAAGACAGCAGTTCACCAATGACATTACACAAAAGACAGGCTGTCATATTCTATGCATTCCACCAGTCAAATTAAGTACATGCCCATTGGTCTCGAGAAAAATGATAAAAAATGGATATTGTCATGATTCTATGAATCCCCCTCAGATGACCTGGACAGAAAAGTATAAAAAGCATGTCGAAATCGAGCATGTCTGAGAAAAAGAGGACCTTTTGTCACAGTAACCTAATGAACACAGGGTTTTAACTGCAACATTTGTTATGTCTTAAATAAATCAAATCGAAATATATTTTTTATTCCTTCAGGAACATTAACTGTTGTGCAAATATTTTACTTACTCTATTTATCTTTACATATAAATGTATGTTTACATTTGTAATAGAGTAAATATTATGCTTCATCAAATGTCAAAATGATTTAGAGCAGCTAAATCACAGGTTAAAGAAACTGTTTAAACATTCCAAAATAATTGTCCATCCATCCATCCATTGTTTTCCTCTTGTCCAAGATCAGGTTGCGGGGGCAACAGGTCCAGGAGAGAAACCCAGACATCCATCTCCCCAGTGAAATCCTCCAGCTCATTCTGGGGGATCCATAGGTGTTCCCAGGCCAGATGGGATCTACTATAGTCCACAGGGACAACCCAGGCCAAAAGGGTTGACGGCTTCCATCACCAGTGATGTCGACCACCGGGGCCTCTGGTTGCCCCCATGACAGACACTGATAACCTTCAGGACACAGTTCTGGAAGCTGTATCGAGAGTACAAGTCGTCGACATGGTCCATTCTGATTCTATGTCTCCAACCTCCCTCAGTAGATAAGAGAAATTCTCCTGGAGATATCAACTGAAGATCACCCTGACAGGTTCCCTGGCCAGACGATCCCAGCTCACCCACACCCATCATTTGGGTTCACCAGTGTCCGCCAGCCTCCCCTCCCACCGAGTATAAAATTAACCCCAGGTGATGATCGGTTTACAGCTTAGCCCACCCCTTTACCTGAGTGTCCAAGACTGTTGTCTGATGTTACGATTACAAAATCAATCGTCAAACTTTGGCCCAAAGTGGCCTGGTACCAAGTACACTTATTAACCATCATGTACTCAAATATGGTGTTTTTTATGGACATTCTATGCTTTAAACAAAAGTCCATCAGGTTCAAATCAGGGAGGCCATTCCTCCCAAACACACCGCTCCAGGTAACACTGTTATTGCACCACATGGGCACTGAAGTCCCCCAGGAGAACCACTGAATCCCCAGATGGTACCCCTTTCAGGACACCATCCATAAACTCCAGGAAGGCTGGGTAATCAGGATTGCCGTTCAGTGGGTAAACAAAGACAACAGTCAGAATATCTGCAAAACTCCAAAATCAAGAAGGCACTCAGTCGGGACTTGACTCTCTCTGAGCAACTCCAAAGTAGGAGAGAGTCCAGCCCCTTTCCAGGAGCTGGGTTCTGGAGCCCAAACTGTGTGTAGAGGTGAGTTCAACTATTTCTATATGGTACACGAAGCAGTTCCGGCTCCTTGCCAATTAGTGAGGTGACATTCCACATAATTAACGCCAGTTCATGCCACTAGGGATTAGCACACCAAGAGAGGTAGCACAGAAATCAAAGGCAACCCTGAGTTACAGAGTTCCACAGCAGAGACTGGATTATCCTTCCATAGAACAACAGTAAGCCATACATTCCATAGAGCTGGGCTTTATGTGAGACTAGTCAGTTCAAAGCCATTATTTTGTGTTAAAAAATTAGGGCCCATTTTAAGTTTGGGCAGCTCCACAAATATTTGGAGGAAGTTGCTCTGGTCAGACAAGACAAAGGCTACGTTTGTAATATTCTAGGTTCTGTTTTGGTTTGTTTACTCTCCTGCCTTAGGTTCTCTGGCTGCTTTGAGTTTTGTCTTGTCTAGGTTCCTGTTTAGCTTGTTTACAGTTAGTTTAACCTGTTTTCACATGGCAGTTATTCAGTCAGTTCAGTTCCACCTCCAGCCACTTCCCTGATCAGCTCCACTTAGTCTGGTAATTAGTTTGATTCCTTTCACCTGCTCACTCCCCTACTTATGCCTGCCTCTGTTCCTTGCACTCTGCCCGATCATTGTGTTTGTGTTTCCTGCCTGGGGTAAGTCTGATCCTGTCTGCCTTTACCCAACCTGATTCTGTTAGTTTTTACCTGGATTATTTGACCTGTTCTGCTCTTTTTGTTAATAGACCAGCCTGACTTCTGACCAGTTTATTTTAGGTTGTTGGCTGTAGACTGTTTAAGTTTTTTGGACACTGCCTCTTTGCTTTTTGGCTTGGTGCCCTCTTTTGGGTTTTTTTTGCTTTGTTAATAAATCACCTTTTTATTACAACCTTTTGCTTGTCTGGCTGAATTCAGGGTCCTCTGTTTCAGATTCCTGACAACGTTCACACTGCAGGGAAATGTGACCCAAATCTAATCTTTTTGTCTATATGCAACCCATATCCATCTTTGTCTTGGCAGGCTGATTGGCCCAATTGTGATCTTTTCACCCCAAAAAACATCCAATTTGTGCCACTTCTATATGTGGTACTAATTTGGATACGTAGCGTATTCATTTCAAAGCGTCCGCAGTCTGAACAGTCATGCCACATTTTATTCGTCTGTCACGCCACTTGTCTCTCTCTCTCTCTCTCTCTCTCTCTCTCTCTCTCTCTCTCTCTCTCTCTCTCTCTCTCTCTCTCTCTCTCTCTCTCTCTCTCTCTCTCTCTCTCTCTCTCTCTCTCTCTCTCTCTCTCTCTCTCTCTCTCTCTCTCTCTCTCTCTCTCTCTCTCCACATCCACACACAGTAGTAGCAGTTAGCGCTCCATAAAAGACCATTTTCAATAGCTGTGCTGCTTTCTTCTTACCTTACTTCATCGTGCCATGATGTGGTCTCAATATTGACGACTCCCATTGCAACAGCTTTCTAATAATAACAAGGAGAGATGCCGGCCAGTATCCAAAATTTTAATTTATTCATTTTTTTAACAAATCTTTATTGAACACTTGTAGAAACAATTACATTCACCATTACTTTTGTAAACAGTGTGCAGCTGTGTGATGTCTCCTGTTATCTACTGTTGAGAATTAAAAAATATATCTTAGTTGGGGTTACTGAGGAAAGCAGAGTGGTGTCTGTCCCCCCCTGCTCCAGCGTAAAATAAACAGAGTTTTATGGCCCCTGAGGGGGTGGGTCAGAAAGAGAGTTCCTTTGTTCGAACCAGATTACCCCTCCTTCCCTAATTTAGAGAAGGGCAGACACTGTAGTAAAAAGGATGTTCTTCCAAAATTAATTCAGACAGACTTCTCGACCGCGTGGTGAAAACATCTAGATTGGTAATGTAACTCTGTCTCCATATTTAATTTCTATGAATTAAATATGCATTTAAACTGTTCTACCTCTGATCAATGCTTCCTCATTTATAGCCAAATCCGGAACTGGGAAAGATGGGTTTTTAATAGACATGTAGCAGCAGGCCGGTAAACCCAATCTTAACACTGCGGATGCGGGTCGCTTTGCGGACGTGAACCATTCAGACAGAAGTCTGATGACGGTCGCATTTGATCGTAGTATGAACAGCCACCTCAAAAAAAAAATCTAATTACAGCAAAAAAATCTAAATTTAGCATCAAGACCTGCAGTGGGAACATAGCCAAAGATTGAACTTTTCAGCGACCAAAGAAAACACTATGTAAGGCACAAACCCAACACATCCCATCTCCCCCGTGAACACCATCCCCACAGTGAAACTTGGTGGGAGTAGTGATATGCTGTGGGGAAGTGTTTTATTAGCAAGAATTGAGAAAGGGATCTGAGTTGAGGAAAATATGGATGTTCTAAATACAAGGATAATCTTGAGCAAAAAGCCTGTCAGTCTGCCTATGATTTGAGACTGTGACAGACATTTAGCTTCCAGCAGGACAATGCTGCAAAAGCAACACTCAAGTGGTTTAAGGAGAAACATTCAAACATTTTGGAATGGTTTAATCAAACTCCAGACCTTTGTTACTCTTTTTTTTTTTGGGGAGGGGGGCATCAGTTATGCATGTTGAAGGCTGTCCTATTTGTTGCTTGCTTAAGAGAAGCAAAACGGAGGTGAATACTTTTGCAAGGCACCATTGCTTAAACCGGTTATGAAGCATTAATCTTTCAAGTGGCAGATCAGAGAGATTTTTCTCACAGATGATGTACACATAGCTATTTATTAATTCTGATAATTTTTTTCCGGTCTCCTACCCGCGTCTGTCGTTTTTTGCGTTCGCAAAATCCATGGGATCAAAACGATCTCGCTAGGCGGACTTTCCCACTGATGTCACAGCGGGAGTCACAAACCTGGAAGCCGGCACCCGCTGTACTGTCTGAGTACTAAATGGATAACGTTGTTTTGCTTTCACGGCTTTTTAACAAGATGCCACGTCGTTGTGTCGCTATGTACTGTTCCCATGAAGATTGCATGAGTGGCCAAAAGACACTTAGAGCCCGTTTGTGGCTCGTGATTTTAAAGCCGACTGCCTCGGTGCTCCGGGGGAGGGGGACTTTGGCTCTTCACAACCGCTGCTCTTCCTCTTTAAATTTTAATGGTAGCTTGCATCCATTATTGTTGCACTACTGCCATCTATTGGATCCTAATATCTATTCCTCAAATTCTCTGATCCCAGTATTTTTTTTAAACCTAAAAATCTTCTTTTTCCCCTAAATACTATTTAGCTTATGAACCACATTCTCAAATTTAAATTCCTATTAAAACCTAATTCCGTTTTTAATAATCTTTGATTTACATATCTTCTACAATTAATAAAAACATGTTCTATTGTTTCTACATCATGACACCAACTACAAAAACCAGTAAGATGTTTCCCCATTTTAGAGAGTTCCATTTAAAAAAAAACTGTGACCGGTTCTTATTCTATTTATAATTATCTCCTCCCTCCTGTTTATTCCTCTAATCCTTACTACATCAACTGTATTTTGTATCCTATATAAGTGCCTTCCATTTATTTGATTATCCCACTTACCTTTCCATATCTTCTTGCTTTCTCTCCAAACTATACTTTTGCCTTCAGATTTGGATAACTTTACTGGCAAATCAATATATTCTTTTTTAATAGCCTCCTTAGCCAACCTATCTGCTCTTTCATTACCCAAAAAACCTACATGAGCAGGAGTCCAAAATAATATTACATTTTTATTTTGTTCACATATTCTATGATGAACAGCCATAACCTCATAATATATTTTGATGATTATTTGTACATACATTTTGAATACTCAATGCAGATAATCACTACAAATTATTTTATTTATATTAGTATCCTCCACCCATTCTCAAGCTAATAATATAGCACATAATTCTACTGCATATATACTGAGATAATTAGATGTTCTTTTTGAAATAATCTTTGTCAGGAATCACCACTGCTTTACTAGTTGCTTCACTCTGTCTTTTTATTTTCATGTATCTATGTCTACATGTGTGTTGTCTCTTACTTTCCTGTATCTGTTTATTTGTGTGTAAATGCACCCCAGCAATCAAAAAAAATGTTATGAGAAATTTTACTCACTGCTGCTTTTTGTTTCAGACCATGTAGACGACTGTTTCGAGATGCTGCTAGCAGAGCTGGAGAAAATAAAAACTAAGCAGGTTGATGCAGCATAAGACCCCCGATCACTGACAAGTTCATTTGTGAAACAAACAAAAGATGATGCCATCAATCTCTCATTCAGTCGATTTTCAAAAAGACCATTAAAATAATTTTATTAGTACTTGCTTATATTACATAATAGCCACAACAATTTTATTTACATGCATGTTTTAGATTTTATTCTTTCAGCTTGGGTATTTTTTTAACTGCCAACAGGTGACCTCTAAACGTAAAATCATCTTCAAGTCCTGGGGGTGGGAAGTGGGCCCTTATACAGCTGACTGCACACGAGGGGATCACAGCCCTGGTATCTTTGCCTAAATAGTCCCAACACCATCTCACAAATTGTGTACAGGCTATATGCCTATGCTGTTGCTTGTATTGGGACCAAGCAACCTGCAATGTCCAAGCATTTAGACACACCGCTTCCATGCCAGGATGGTCTGATACAGCCAGGGATTTCTCCATCCATATCATCTCTGGCTTCTTCCATCTTAGCAACAACCAAGGCGATTTCCTGGCAACAGATGCACTCTCTCACAGAATCCATATTTGGCAGTGAGAACAGGAACACCTAAAAAATAAGATTGATTAATTGTATATTTGTATATGAATTACACACCATAACTGATTTGCTAAATTCACTATTAATGCATTTATGGTAAGTTGGAAATGGATTTACATTAAGGAAATCTTTAGGCCTCAATATTACTCAGTGTATATTTTTGATATATTATTTTTTACTTTTGTTATGCTAGTATGTAGGTAGGCTAAATATAATTATATGTACCGATACTGTTTATAAATTGTTGTCAAGTGATTCTTTATAAGTAGCACCTCATCATTGGGCCTAACTAGGCCATGGCATAAATTCATTTTTAGCTGTGAATACATGCTCATTCATTGTAGTGATACATTTTGTCCTCATCTCTTCATTTAAGATAAGATAAGATAGACGTTATTGATCTCACAGTGGAGAAATTCGCTTGTCACGTCGGCTCAGTAAAAGTGACAAAAGTTGGAAAAAGACCGATTATCTTGGCGTTTAAACTAACACAAAACAGCGCAAGAAGACCTCGTTTACTTATTTTTATTTTATAATTTTGCAAACAGCTGCCGATTAAACTGAAGGTTACAACCTTGACACGATTATATGCGTTGTTTTACCGAAAAATCAATTATAAAAGCCGTGAAAACGGCAGCAATGCGCGCTCCCGACAAAGGGAGGGGGGGACAGATTTTCACAGGGGAACTGAATTTCGCACAACACCGGCATTTTAGCTATTAAATATCTATGGTGCCTAAAAGAAAATGATGTCAACATACGAATAAATATTTGAACTGCGTAGTTAAAAGAAAAAACGTGTCCTACCATTCATCTAATCTCCACTCCTTGTCCGACTCGGAAGGCTGTAGTTCGTCGGCTGCTCTCTCTTTATCTGAAACGTCTGGGTCGAACATGTGAGGCTCCAGACATAAAAATTCTTCCTCCGACACATCAGAATCGTCACCTGGTAGGAATCGCTCGGTTGAAGTCGAAATTTCACTTTCAGACTTCTTGTCGTCGAGTCGTCGTAGTGCAGTAATCCGCCATGTTGAGATGAACGTTCACGACATGACGTCACCACTTCCGGGTTGGAGGGCGCATGAAAAGTGATCACAATCTTTAACGATTTTCTCTTAAATGTGGTTTTTTTTTTTTTTTTAAAAATCGGTGGTATGTCTATTTTTTCATATTTTGCTATATATATACGGAAGGTTAAGTCAAACTGACGGACGCTTCATAACCGGTTTAAAGTACATTTAGTGGGTTCCTTCATACAATACAACAATATGCATGTTAGACTAAAATGAGATTCTAAATATCCCCAAAGTTATTGTGTGCTCGGATGGTTGTTTGTGTTGTGTGTCTCTTTGATGACCCAGTGATGGACTGGCCTATGGAACAGTCCTTTCAGCAACCCCATACAGGATGATGCAGGTATAGAAGATGGATGAATACATTACAGTTTGGATCCATTGTACGGAATGTTGTCTGCTCAAAAGTTATAATCCAGTAAACAAGCACATTTACAGAGAAAAGAAATGATAAGATTGGGAGAACTTGTCAGCTCAAAGTGGTGCTGCTAACATTAATGCTGGTAGACAGGGAAGGAGACAGAAAAAAAAACAGGCATGTCAATTTCGAGACACTCTCCATTAATCACATCTGTCAGTGAGGAGAAGGGCTGCAATTTTACTCGGTTGTATGGCAGTGGGTAAATAGTCACCAGGAGCACCAGCTCTTACGGAAATGTGCTGATTACTACTCTCTGTTTGAGTACTACTTCCAAGTTCCAAGTTAGTTAGCTGGTAAAAATAGTCCAGCTTTTATCAACTAAAGCCACCCTTTTAACCTTTTAAGTAACGTCTAATGGATCAAATCTAACCCAAACCCTAAGCCTTGGCAGTCACAAAACAGTACAACTTTTCCATCCAGGTGTAACAATTGAAGTCTCAAAGTACTTACCCAAAGTACAGATCTGTGTTACTAAAATATGTGGCAGGTTAGGATGTTGTTTTTGAAATTTTGTTGATTAGATGATTGGTATACTGCTTGGAAGAATTTTTACTTGTGTTAAATGTGGATGTTACAGTTAGGATTGGTTGTTCTGGGCTCCTGTACATTTTTACAGTATAATCACTTCCTGTGGTTATACTGTATAAGGAAGCAACCTCATGCTTTTTATTTAGTTACTTTCACTCTATTTGCCCTTTCAACTTACACCCATCATCACATCATCATGGTTGTTGAGCCAGGTCAAGACAAATTGAGGTTTTCATGGGGGGGTTGTCTTGTGTCTGAGCTCTAACACCCAAAGAAACAATCATACCTATAGACCCCTTAGACAATCTTAGATCTTAGTATTCATGACTAATGGCTCGGTAGACTTACTCACAGTTAATACAAAGGAGTGCAGACACCTGGTGTCAATAAAGTAAGCCGTGACACCCAATTAGATACCATTGCTAGCAGTAGTCCAATGATCGCATGTGAAAGCGACATGGTGCTTTCTCTAACAGACTTTGCTTTGCTTTCTTGTTTTTGTACATCTCTATGCTGCACCTTACGGTTTACCTTACAGGTAAATATTCCAAACTAACATCCCTCAATCTTGCATTGTCAACAATGTTTACAAGGCGACAATTTTTAACAACACAATAGGCAATCGTCGTCGCTATTTTGTTGTTGGTTTTCCGAGACAGTGGCCCACCTCTAGCTCCAAACTGCTTAAAAGTTGTCTGTCGAAGACCTCCGCCCTCCAAAGTTATTGCCACACCAGGGTGCTTTGCCTAAAAGGAGTAATAATTTAATGGTAGTAATTCAGTATTTTAGGTAGAAAGAACTAAAAAATTGTGATGTGAAAAACTAATGTCTTTTAAGATGGAATATGGAATGGCATCACACACCATCTTTCTGCCTGGTTATCAAATTCTTATTTATCCTAGTCGGCTGCACATGCATGTAAAATGGTAAATGGCTTGTACTTGTGTAGCGCTTTATCAAGTCCAAGGATTTTGACAAATATGCACTAATTTGTCAAAAATAATGACCAGGATATGTAGATAGCACTATAAGACAATCATGTTAACAGTTTATTGATGGAATAAAGTTGATTTGGGGGTAAGTTACCGTTTAAGGAGAAAAACATACTTTTTCATTAAGCCCACGTATCTGTTTAGAACTTTAATTTTTTATTTTTGGTTGAACATAAGATTCTAATCTCAAATGTCATATTTTTATTATCTTAAAGCATGAAATAATTATATTTAACATAAATAAAGGCTTGAAATAAAAATATTTTTGCATGCAGTTAATTTGCTTAACGTGTTTCCCTCAAGGAATTAAGTTACTAAAATAAATATAATTTTCATTTATATTCTAATCCTTTGAAAATGACTGAATTTATATTATTTTGTGTATGTATGAATAGGCAAGTGCAGTGAGTTCCTCCAGATCTTTTTATTACTTCATTTTGAACAATCTCCTCCGTATTTTGCTTGTGACCAGTTTTGCTTTTTTCCTAACTTATGGCTTTAAGAATGTCTTTCACATTTTATGCAAGCAATAAAATCTAAAGTTTTTTTTTTTAGTTTTTTTTTTGTTTTACACCTGATACAGTAAATATTGGCATCTTAAGAAAATATCTTAGTTCTTTATATAACCCATGATTATTTGAGGGGGATCTTACCTCTTTTGTTAAATTAGCTTTGAAATGGTAGGTCAGCACAAAGCAATGGCCCACAACAAAATCGGATACAACACAACTCATGTTATTCTGTTTAATAAACAATCTATCCATACATGCATCCATGTTCTTCAGCTTATCAGAGGTTTGGTTAGAGAGGAAACTAATTCAGGAGGAAAATCCAGACATTCCTCTTCTTAGCAACACAGTCAAGCTCTTTCTGAGGGATTCTGAATGTAGCTTTTCCACATTCAGGTGACAATGCTTCAGAGGTAATACCTGTGTAAAACTTGAAATGTGTTATATTAAATAAATAATAAATAGACAATATGAATTAAATACCAACCAAAGAAAGCTTCAAGCAACGCTCAGACTTTTTTCAAATTGTTTTATGATCCCAGACACCTCAGGAAAGCAGACGATACTGAAAACACTTATGGGACAGATGGGATTGGTAATGGCTCACAGCACCATCCAGCTGGTTGAATGCTTGTAGTGTCAGCCGGAACAACAAACCATCCTTCACAGATTTTTTTCCACTTTATTACACACCAAAATGATCCGAAGTACTGGCAATGAGTCTGCGGATACTGTAGTCAAAATGCTAACGTAAATTGGGCATATACTTTTTATATTTGCAGGTTTTTTTGTAGGTTACAAGTACTGCCTGAATGTTTCCAATCAGTGATCATTGTTATGACTTCAACTTATTTCTCTTTTTAATCATGAGGGGTTTGATTTTTTTATTAATTTTTTTTTAGATAAAGGTTCTTTCCAATTAAGCTTATATAAAGTGTTCAAGTAAATCTGATGGTTAAGTAACCTTAAGTAACAATTTCCAAGGTACTGCATATGCCACAGTGGTGGAGATTTATTCACAATAAAAATAAATTGTTCAGTTTATTGGTATAAATAAATAAACAAAAAAACACGGGTTTAATATTTGGAATTTTAGCAGAAATTGAATAGAACAATTTTCAATTCAATTTCAGTTTATTTTTTCAGACATCTTTTACATAGATAATAAACAAATCAAAATGTTCACAGTGTCTGAAAGGGAATGGGCAGAAGCCAAAGCTTATTTCACTCGCCCTGACTACATCGTAGACAAAATTAGGATTTGAGCTGGCTGACAATGCTCCATAGAATAATCCTTAAGGTACAAACATTCTCACATAAATTACGATCTACATTAGGTAACAAAAATATTTTCATAAATGTTTCAAAAACAATCAGCTTCATTGCCAATATAGGAATTTAAAACTCTTTCTTTTAACATTTATTTTAAACTGAACAAGCCTTGAATAGTCTTTTAGCTCTGAATTCAATTTATTCCATGTGTTCACCCCAACAACAAAAATACAATGCTGCTTCACATTTGTTCTAACCTTTGGTATTTTAAACATGTCACTACCTTTATATGAACCCCCTTGAGGTGCGGAAGAACGGGTAAGCTGGTCTTGAGCATGCACAGTTATTCAAAAAAGGACATGGGCATTTCTTACCTACATTTCCAGAAAAGTCACCCAATCTACCTTTCATCAACTCAATACCTTTCAACAATAGCAAGAAAAACAAGAAATATTTAATATAAGGTCTAATTTGATCTTTCAAAATGTTTATTTTAGCTGATCTGTAAAGTTGCATTATGCAAGAATGTCATAAATTCAGACTTTAAAACTGATAATGGTGGTCTGTGGTCGGCCTATGTTGTATGACTTAACCAATTATTACTACCGAGACAAGTCCAGAAAGGAGCAAGCCTGGAGAAGAGTGAGTGAGAAGGCTGGAGTGGCAGGGAAGTGAAAGCATCACTAGATGGCGCCATTGTACTACTGTATGTCTGGCTTGTCACCTGCTGTGCGAATGGCCAGCGATAATGTCAGGCGAGTGACAGCAAGCAAAAGTGGCGACATTGTGGCACCAGTGTGAATGCACGTTAAGCCTAAAATAGCTAAGCACATCACTCCAGTTGTAAAGTCCTTACACTGGCTCCCTGTATCTCAGAGAATACACTTTAAAATACTTATGTTAGTCTATAAATCACTGAATGGCTTAGTACCTAAATACACCACAGACTTGTTATCAGGGTATCAACCCTCCAGACCACTCAGGTCTCCTGGCTCAAATCTACTCTGCTTACCCAGAACCAGAACCAAACACGGAGAAGCAGTATTTAGTTATTACACTCGAATCTTATCTTGAATAAACTTCCAGAGAACTGTAAAAGTGCTGAAACACCAAGTAAATTTAAATCAAGGTTAAAACCCTATATATTTAGAGTTGCCTTTAAATGTTAATGTTGAAGTTTGTAGTCCAACTGGTCTTATACTGTATCTGACCTGCTGCTATTATTCCAATGTAATATGCTTGCCTCTACGATGCTTTCCCTCTCTGTAATGCTTTTCTTTCCTCTGTTTTTCTTTTGTTTTGTTCATGTACAGCCCTTTGAATCATCTTGTCACTCAAAAGTGGTTTATAAATAAACTTGCCTTGCCTAGAGAGCCTCCACCTTTCAAGTTTTGTATACCTCATACCCCACATCCAGTGATGTCATTTCCTTGCACAATTGGGTTTATCATTTAACTTTACACATTGCTTTGTGCATTATTGACATTGAACACCATGCACAATAGTACAGTTTGATGATACAAGGGGTAAATGTGTTAACCAAAGCCTATTCATATGTGTAAGGAGTCCTCCAATGGAAAGCACCACTTTTATTTGAACAGATTCAATTTTATTAGGTGAAAAACACATTTGGCACAGTTTTGGCAAATGGTTAAAATGTGCCAAAATCACAGCTCCACCTGACATATTCCCCACCTCTGTGGAACAAACATGCTTCAACTGATTGACTCCAAATTTGCTGCAGTTATAGTGAAGATGTGTATTAATAAGATGTGATGCTTTACTTAGGTGTTCAAAAAGGTTTTCATGGTGTTTTGCAATGTTTATTTAGAGAACAAAAATCTTTCTTTGCTCAATCACCAATAAATCAGGCATAGTAACAGTTGCAACAGTGGTTCGGCTGGAAAAATATTACTCTGTTTTACCACTACGCAGGTAACAAAAGGTTGCATTTATATTTTATAACTATGGCGCTGTACTATCATTTCAGGCAGAAATTGCTCCTAATAAAGACATTAATGTGGTTAAGTCAGGAGAATAAACAAGAACAAGAACCAACAGCAATGCTTAATACACATTGGGTGAGACTGTATTATACAGAGTCGAAATAGCACAATTAATGTTTCCTTCTTTATGCAGGACACTGAATGAGTTAAACCCAGGCAGAAAAAAAGTTTGGGTGTGTAACAAAGACGTTGACAATAAAAAAGAAACTTGCTCTGCAGGCTTGGTGGAAAACACAATGGGAAAAAAGGGCTGACTGGATATTATGGAAATTCTCTTATTCCCAGAGATTGGGGAAGTATAACACAGCCAGTGTTAAAAAAGATGCTTGGATTGGGTTTCCAGTTTAAGGTGAATGTTTGGAGGTTGCTGCTCCATTTGCTCTCAACTGTTGAGGGCTGTATACCAAAAGTCTAATTGCTAATAAAAAAACGACCCTTAGATATTATAATCAGTAACACTTTTGTTTTGAGTCAGGTGACATTTTGGATTGATGTTGTACTCTTGTAGGTTCTTATATTTGGTCATGTTTTGCTTTTACTTTCTTATGCTCCCTTTGTGTTTGGTGTATAGTTTTTACTTTTTGGACTTAACTTTTAATAAGTTATTTTGCCCATGCCTCATCTGTTGCCTTGCTGCTGGTACACCTGAATTTCCCCAGTGAGGGACTCTAAAGGTTATTTCTATCCAGCTCTATTCTATTTTATTGTATCTTTCCTTGAGTTCTGGGTCCCTCATTGGGGCATTGCAGGAAAAATCCTAGTTGTTGTCACAGACAAAGGATCAAACATGGTTGTTGCTGTACACCCTTAAACTTATAGTTAAGGGCTCCATTAATGCTGACACAGACCTTGTGCCTGTTTTGGAAAAATGCGGTGCTATTGTGAGGTACTTCCACCACAGCCCAAAAACAACAGACAAACTGAAAGAAATTCAAAATCAGTTGCAGTTGCCCCAACAGAAACTCATCCAGGCAGTGGTCACATGTAACTCTGTCCTGTACATGCTGGACAGACTACACGAACAACAACAAGCTGTCACTACTGCTCTGTCTCCTTGGGAAAAACACCTTTTGCCTTGATGATGAAAGCTGGTCGACCATTAGGCAGTAAATTGAAGCTCTTAAGGCATTTGAAGAGGCCACTTGGGAGGTGTCTGCCCCACGTTTTGCACAGTGCAAACACCGTTCCAAAAAAGTAAAAAACAAAACAACTGGACTTTTTTCCGAAGTTTGAAGATGTTTCGCTTCCTATCCTGGAAGCTTTCTCAATTCAAAAAGTCTGGAGTAATGTGGAGTTTCAAGCTTTATACTACTGCCCAACAAAAACCCTGTAATGGCTTAGATAACATGCAAATTGAACCGATACAGGTCCAACCCCTTAGTAATGGGGAGTCGTTAAGGTCATTGTATGCCTACAGATTGAACCGAAACTGGTCCACTCCTCTGCAACAGGGAGTCGTTAGGGTTGTTACTGGCCTGTCTTACAGGAACGATGTTTTGATCACCCGTATGAGGGTGAGGATTGAGGTGATGATTGGCCGGAATTAACCCTATAGCTGTATTATACGTTTTTCAGAGTTGGAACCTAAGTCCTCCTCCTCTGTTTAAGGTTGTTTTTTCTCTCTTAACGTAGATGGCTTCCTTCACACCCCTTTCAAACCATCTGTCTTCTTTGTCCAAAATGTGAACATTGTGGTCCTAAAAAGAGTGTCTCTCTTTTGGATTAAAAAGCCCCAAATTCACACACTCCTACACCTTAACCCTTGAACCTAACCCTAAACCTAACTATTACCAGTGCCTAATCCATACCTTTGTCTTAAACCTAACCCTTTGCCCCCCAAAAAAATGAAGACCAGGAAAAGGTCCAAATGTTACCAAATGTAATTATGGTAACACATAATGACAGTAAAGAGTCTAGATTCTATTTACATCTCTTTATTTTGTTCACTCTTCGTTATCGCAAACAAAAAGATAAAACCAAAATTGCTGCCTCTCCTGAATTAACTTTAAAAGCCTCTTGCTCTCCACCTTAGATACACCCAGGAGATATTCCAGGAGCTTAAAGGCACACTATGCAACATTTTTCAGTTAATTAATGTGTTCCATACCGTTTTGGATGATTAAATGAGTCATTTCAGGTTGAACAAAGGTTTTCTTGGCCGCCCTGGTGGTCTGTGGGGGAAATACCGCACTTGCAACTGCAGGAGCCCTCGGCCCGCGCCCACAGGCTCAGAATCTCGTGCAAGATCGCGAGAGTCGGTCTTGCTTTACGGCGAGAACATGTTTGTTGCTAGCGCAGTGGCGATATCTGTGCAGTTATCATGGCGGAACCAGCGATAAAACAGCGAAAGCCCATGTCGGAGCAGGCAAGAAAGAGGAAAAGGGCTCTGGAAAGAGAAAGGAGTCGTACACGGGTGAACATCGGGCAAGCTTTTTCCGAATGGCGAGAGCTAAAAGAAAAAGAAGGCTGCAAGGCTGACGCGGACCTCGCGTTTCTGCTGATGCGATTGTAAGTAACATTGTAGGGTTTCCCTCACGCTACCGCCAACATTCCAAAAAAAAAAAAACTAACTCGATATGCGCGCAAAGCTTGTCTCCCCCGCTCCGCCGGTCGCTCGCTCCGCCGGTCGCGCAAAGCTTGTCTCTTTCCCCCGCCCGCCGGTCGCTCGCTCCGCCGGTCGCTCGCTCCGCCGGTCGCGCAAAAGCTTGTCTCTTTCCCCCGCCCGCCGGTCGCTCGCTCCGCCGGTCGCTCGCTCCGCCGGTCGCTCGCTCCGCCGGTCGCGCAAAGCTTGTCTCTTTCCCCCGCCCGCCGGTCGCTCGCTCCGCCGGTCGCTCGCTCCGCCGGTCGCGCAAAGCTTGTCTCTTTCCCCCGCCCGCCGGTCGCTCGCTCCGCCGGTCGCGCAAAGCTTGTCTCTTTCCCCCGCCCGCCGGTCGCTCGCTCCGCCGGTCGCGCAAAGCTTGTCTCTTTCCCCCGCCCGCCGGTCGCTCGCTCCGCCGGTCGCGCAAAGCTTGTCTCTTTCCCCCGCCCGCCGGTCGCTCGCTCCGCCGGTCGCTCGCTCCGCCGGTCGCGCAAAAGCTTGTCTCTTTCCCCCGCCCGCCGGTCGCTCGCTCCGCCGGTCGCTCGCTCCGCCGGTCGCGCAAAGCTTGTCTCTTTCCCCCGCCCGCCGGTCGCTCGCTCCGCCGGTTGCTCGCTCCGCCGGTCGCGCAAAGCTTGTCTCTTTCCCCCGCCCGCCGGTCGCTCGCTCCGCCGGTCGCGCAAAGCTTGTCTCTTTCCCCCGCCCGCCGGTCGCTCGCTCCGCCGGTCGCGCAAAGCTTGTCTCTTTCCCCCGCCCGCCGGTCGCTCGCTCCGCCGGTCGCGCAAAGCTTGTCTCTACAACACCCAACCCCCCCCCCACTCCGCCGGTCGTCCGGTAAGCAAATTCCTAGGGGAAACACTGCATTGGAATGGTTTCTCTCTCTCTGTGTGCATGTTCATACTTTCACTGTGTTAGTCATTGTTTGTACTGCCGTTTTTTCGACTTTTGTATTCGTTGCGTTCGCCTGTCTGCTAAGCTCAAAACAACCGCGCCTGGCTTGACGGATAAACCAGGAGAACAGCTGAACATATTTACGACAGTGCACTTTTACTTTCGCCCTCTGGGGGGCGCCTCGCTGGAAAATCAATCCCAGTTGCATAGTATACCTTTAAAAGCATCCTTCAAAAGGAACACACACACAGACACACACACACACACATATATATATATATATATATATATATATATATATATATATATATATATATATATATATAGACGTACAGAGAGTGATTATATTGTTTGGCTCGTTGTGTGATTCCAGCATCAGCCAAAATACTCAAAAGACCCAACTTTTGTGTAATTATGGGGACAACTCAGAGTTGAAAGGCAATTTTAATATGCGTATTGACAAGGCATCTCCTTCCCAAGGGCCTTATGACTTCAAAGTCATGCTTAGTGATGCAATGTGATGAAGGATTCGTAGAACATGAATCTGTAATATGGGTATATTTCTTTGTCATATCCACATACAGTCACCCTTCATTGAAAATACTTTGGTAGTTGTGTCTGAAATCTTGAGGGACCTACGTATTCTTAAAGTGCACTCTAAAACCATTCCTGATCACAATTAATATATGTGCTTATATTATAATCATAGAATGCAAAACAATATTTACCAAGCCACAAATGTTTGTATAGAAAAGGGACGTCTTAGGGGCAGAAATTAAAGGCTTGACAACCAATAATAGTGGAGGCTAATGTCACTATTGCAAAACTGAAAATTATTTCTGTGGGACATGAGAAATATTCACCATATATTATATTAATTATTATTGTTATTTTTTGTTGTTTTTTCCCTTTCTGTGGTACATTTAGAGCTATTAAGATTACAACATGTTGTTGATGGTGTAAATATGTCCATCTTTAGAGTTTAATTATGGAGGATATCAAAGTCATAAAGGCACTAATAGGTCATGAGTTCCTGAAATGCACTTTGTGGTCATAGAATCAAATTTAGAGTATTTAATTTGTATTCGCTAGATTGAAATAAAGCATTATTACCGACATTTCCAATAAACAGCCTTTCCCTTTTGCAAAGGAAAATGCTGAGTTTATTCATATCACTTTCTCAGCAACAATTTGTTGAGATTACACCTTATTGCAGCAATGAATAAAAACAAAAAAGTTTTTTTTGGAAACTTCTAATTATAGTTTTCTCTGTAGCTCTGTGTACACATGACTAGCTGTGTTTTCTTTTCTTAACTTTTACAACTTATACATTGTCTTTGTGGCTGTTTCACCAAGCATTATAAAGAACTCCATAAGTATTGGGAATCTGTGAGACCCACAATGGGTTCTGCTCCATGGACAGGTTTGACCATATTGGCAAATTTGATAAGGTATGTGGTGACTGTAATGGCAGTCTCCATGCTTCACAGAGAGGCTTACACACATGCAAATACACCACAAAGCTGTGATTAGCCTTTGGCTCACTCACCACAACCTGACTGTGTTGTCATTTTCTGAATGTCATTTGTCTCAGCTGCATTATCTAGATATTCAAATGTGTATTTTTTTATATGAACAAAAAAATGTCCACCTTATAAATTATGAATGTACATGATTACCTCAGCCTCGTGGAGGAAGAGGACCTTACTGCACTCAAAACAAAGAACTAGTAAAAACAGAGTCAATGAATAGCTAGCCTTAATAATTGGCAGGATGTGTTCCTAGGAAGGAGGGGTTTTCACACCGCTGAAAATGTCAAATGGCTACAAAACTCAGCACCTAATTTCTCTTTGCCGCAGCTCTCCACAGGCTGTATTGGGGAGGACACACATGTGAACACCTTGATCTCACATGCTAGGTAAAAGTCTGTATCTTAAAAGAACAACCTGGGATCTAAAGTAAAGTATAGCCTGCCTTTAGAAGTAACCCTGTGCACCCAATGACTGTACGTCATCCAAAGATAACACTAGCCCTGTGCTGTTTGAGAACCTGCAGAAAGATTCTGAGAATAGATCCTTCAAGAAGAAACAGGCCGTACACTTAATGTACAGTACAGACCAATACTGGGCAACCACCCACTTCACCCGCTACATCGAGAGCAGTTTTCACACAACTCACTGGCCCATCAGACAATGTGCTTCACTGTTCATCAGAACAATCCCAGTAAGCAGTTGTGTCCGGTTAGCACTACATGCTATGTTTTGGAAAGAGGAGGAATGGTAAAGAGTCACTTGACTCTGGCAACGTGAGCTTTTTTGGTTTTGAGTGTGTTTCGTCTTCCTCTTCTCTTACTTACTCACAGGACTGCATAGTCCTTGAAAATGGGAGAGATGCTAGTTGTTTATCCTTGCTTCCAAGGCTAAATCCTTGTAAATGTCTATATGCTTTTAGGTGTAAGAGCATTGCGCTTTCATCCTGGAGGTTCTGGGTTCAAATCTTACAGACTGCCACTCTGGGTCCCTGAGCAAGAACCTTAGCTCCAGAATGCTTTCCGTGTGCCACATAGTGGCAGCTCACTGCTCCCTAAGGGATAGGTTAAATGCTGAGGACAAGTTTAATTCAAATGTATGTTGCTATGACAAATACTCTAAATGATGATGATTATTAAAATTAATTAATATTTGGCACATCCTTAGGCATATAGCACCCGTTTTAATTACCTAATTCGAACATAGACTTTCCTAACTGGTTTGATTTGTATTAATACATTTCTGTCTTCCACCTGTTTGAACATGATAATGTTTGTAACAGATGAGGATTTACTCAAACTTTTTCGGCCATATTTCTCATTGGGACATTCCAGAAGAAGAGCAACTATGGTTGTTGCTTTGAGTTGCATTTCATATTATGAAGTAAGTTTAATTACTTATACATAAATTACTAAAACATTTACTTTGCAAACTAAGCTTTTCTTAAATTTGCTGATCTTGCTGTCATTTTTGCTGCACTACATAGAATATTGGTTTGTAAAAAAAACATCCTCCCTCATTTTTCTTTGTTCTTTCAGTGACCCAACAAAAAGACAGGAACTCCTTGAAAGAGTAATGCATAAATTATGTACTTGCCTCCACACCACCTTCCTTTTCCAACCTCCTTTAGCTTACACCCTGTGTAATCATTTTCAGTTAGCTCTACACACCACAGAATAATGTATCAGGTTCTTAACACGCTGTGAAAACAATAGAGATCATGGCAGGTGATGAAAGACTGATTCATCAAAAAATAAAGGGGATGCTAGTTCAAGAAAGAGAAAAAACAGATGGTAACAAAGATCCACTGGGAGATAATGGAAGATATGAAGGAGAAACCTTCTGTTAGAATGAATGCTAGAAAACCTGAGAAAGAGATGATAAAGAGGTACGTAAGAAAGATAAACTTTCATATACTGAGTGTGACTGAATTTTAATGATCCTAAAAGTTTGCTATCCTCCGGTGACATGTTTAACCTTTGTAAAGTGCGGAATGACGCTCTGAATGACGTAAACCATATCTCAGAGTTAGAGATACTTTAAGCATGTTACTTTGCTTATTAAAGTATTATGAAATGTAAACTCTTGTTGCTCCTAACATATGTACACATGTAAATAATCAACAATTTTAGCATTTTCACTGAAAAAGTCTTCATTGAGGTGAAGTGATCTGAATTGCCTCCATGTATTGTGAGAGTTTGCTGCAGCAGTAGCATCCTCTGCATCTGTCTTTGGGCCTTGTGTAACTGTTGGAGGACACAGAATGGGACCACCGGACTGCTTTGACTGAGATTATTCACAAGCTGCATCCGCTTCATCCACTACTCCAAGTCGTCCACATTTCGTCTCTCTCCCTCAATCTCAGGGGGTCTGGCTGACACCTCCACTCTTGTCTCTGAGGGCTTAGCCGATGCCTCCTCTCCAGCGTTAGAGGGTCCAGCCAACACCTTCACCCCAATTCGATTGAAGTTTCTCCCCTAACTCCTCGCCACAAAGCTTCCACTCCTGTCTTGCAAGGTCAGGCCAACACCTCCGTTCCAGTCTTTGAGAATTCCTGCTGATGTCCACACTCCAGTCTCAGAGCGTCCAGCTGACATTGCTCCTTTCTTGTTGTGTCCACCCGACACATCCCCTCCAGTTTCGGAGGGTCCAGCTAATGTCTCCCCTTCTCCAGCATCACCAGCAGGCTCTTCAGCACCTTTCAGAATTCCACCTTAGAGTCATTTTTCAACCTGTCTGGCTGACCTCCCAGCTTCTTCTGCCTCCAGCGGCCAGCAGACCCCCATTGCTGCTGACCTCCAAGGGTCCTGTGGCATATGTCTCCTAAGATCCACCATTGGTCTCAATCAAGATCGGATTCAATGCCGCCAAGGTGTCACCTGTGTTCAGGATGATGATCACTAGGTCTGAAGTCAGACTTGAAAAACATCCTTTAAGTGAAGAGAAGGATGATGACTGAGGTTTCACCTTCCCCCCACCTTCCCTCCACATTTCAGGGCAATCCACTCCTTCATTAATGTTACCATGATATCAAGCCAAAAGGCCGAGACACAATGCTTGCATACAGAACTCCACGCTCCATACAGATTTTTTCCTGACTTGCTGGCTGCGTGGAGGGTCCCTTCACAGATCCCCGGACTCGCAAGATTGAGTATTCATGTGAGAACATGTACCGCAAATTCCGACAGCATGAAAAAGCTAAGCAGTAAAAATAAAGCTGCAGTTGCTGCGCAAACAAGGTCAAAGTTGATCGATGTTTCACTATTTTGTGTTTTCTGTATTTCCGAGCTCCTACCATGGGTAAATACACAGTTTTTTATTGATTATTTATTGAGCTGTGAGTTTCTAGGACGAACCTGGCCAGAAATTGCACATAGTTGACCTAGCAGTTTGGATATTTTATTTTGTTTTATATCAGTCCTTTGGTTTCCAACAAAGTTAAAACTTATGGTTTATAACACATGGTGAAACATAAACTAGCTGTGTGATTTATTTATTTATTTTATGTTGAAAGGCTTTGAACACTTACAATAGCAAAAAAGTTTCCACTTGTTGGACTAGTTTACGGTTTTTATGAGATGTACATTATCTGTTGTAGTGTCTTGTCGTACAATTGTACTGTATTCTCGACCTGCCACAGTCTCGGCTACAAAGCAGTTGATCTAGGCTCAAAGGCAGTTGATCTGATAAAAAAAAAAAAACTTTTATGATAGATGGGTTTAACTGAAAGATCCACTCTATGAACCATAAATGTTGCACAGGAAAATGACACAGAAAATAATTGAGTTTCATATCACAATATGCATTAGCAGATGCATAAAAAAGAGAGGGAAGGAAAGAGGAAGAAGAGATTAGCTTTGAGTTTTGAGTGAAGCCAGCATTGCAGTGGTAAAACGTCCTTCAGCATGAAGCTGAAGATAAGAAGAGTTCAAACGAGATTACAGGAGCGCAGGAAGCAGATTACAGGTGCAGTGGCAGCGAGGCAGACACAAAGCTGGATTACAGGAAGGTCTGAAACCTGAACACAGAGACAGCTGCATACACAGCAGGTGGGGCACAGAAAACTCCTACTTCTGTTCCTTATACCCCTGAACCATTTCTATTTATGGTTTCTTTTGTTTCCTCCAACATTTTTTAAAGAATCAAGAGTCTTCATTGTCATTATGTAGCCATAATGAAATTTTGATGAGACGCCGGCTCAGAATTCACAGACATATGTACAGACACAAGTCAAAGACAAAATTTTCAAGTTGAATGTAATGACAACACTTGTGTGCAAATGGTCCATAGCATCTAATAAGATTTAAATGTTCAAGTCAAAAAAGACAGATAGCAGTCACTTTACAGAATGATGTAAAATACTGTGCAATTGGAAGAGTGTACCACACAAACACTACCAGAGAAGCTAAAAAGAGTGCAAATAGTCATCAGCAAAAAATTAAATGTTCAAATTAATTCAGTGATTCTCAAACATTTTCTGTTGTGCCCCCTTTCAAGAATAAATAGTTTTTTTTCCCTTATTTTGATCTAAGCTGACTTACTTCTGCTTGCAAGAACTTCAAAATATGGTATGGAGAGAGCCTGAAAATTCTGTCTCAGCTTTATAACTTGTTATAACTGCAAAGAAACAAAATAGGCTGTTAAGTTATATAAATAGCACACTCAGTGTCACCAAAACCATGCTTATTGACTATTTTAAATGTAATGGAACAGATAATGCAGTTAAAGCTCTATGAGTAGTACACTAAGCCATGATAATTGCCTAATATAATGGGAAAGAGAAAACATGTAGTTGTAGAAACTTAATGATACAGTGAACAAATCATTTGAGTGAATCCTTTTAATGTGCTGATTCTAGTCATTCAGTGCGCTCAAACGATCCGTGGTGCCCATCTTTAGCGCCTTCTGCGCCGGTTAGGAGATGTTCTCAGTCCAGGAGCCACTTCCCTTTGTATGCAGAGAGGAGTATGCTTAGTCTTCCTGGATCTCTTGTAGTCCACTATGATCCTCTTGGTCTTGCTGGTGTTCAGTATCAGGTTATTCCTGGAGTGCTACAATGTCAGATTGTGTAGCTCTTCTCCTTAGTGCAGAGGTCGGCAACCTTTACCAATCAAAGAGCCATTTGGACCCGCTTCACACAGTAAAGAAAACATTGGGAGCCACAAAACCCTTTTGAAATTTTAAATGAAATAACACTGCATGTTTTTTTGCAACAGAATGGACCCACAGCAGAACCAACGCACCTCTGCGCTTGTTGTTGTTTTTTCCGCACAAGTACAAAACTTCTACTGTTGTTTTATGGAAATCATCAACTCTGCTAATGTCAGAGTTTTTATTTTGAAAAACACTTGGTGCGAGTAAACCCACGTCATGGTCGGGTTATTTGATTTTCAGCCCATATAAACGGTACATCCAGAATACTTTATTTTCTTTTAATCCAAACACATTTTAATCACATCCGGAAAACTTACGCACGTAAATGAGCTCCTGTCATTAACCAGCTAATAAGCTAACAGCTGCATTAGACTTTTGCCGCGCAGGAAAACTACTTGTAGTTGTAAATTGTAGAATTTCCTACAAATAAGCAGCATTAAAAAATGCCGCCTCAAAAAGAAAAAAACGAATGCCGCCTCAACTACGCCTCGCTGTGTTTATGTCTCTCTGCAGCCAGTCACCTAGCAGTTCTTCTTCTTCTTGTATTTATTGGCGGTGAACAAACATCTTTTCAGTGTGCATTACTGCCACCAACTGGTGAGGAGTGTTCATCAGCCAACATTGACGACAGCCTGCATGAGGTAAACGGCTCTGCGACATAATTATTTTCAACAGCTGAGCCGCATCAGAGGGATCAAAGAGCCGCATGCGGCTCCGGAGCCGCATGTTGCCGACCCCTGCCTTAGTGGGTCTCATCATTGTTTTTTTAGGTATGAGACCTACCACAGTGGTGTCATCTGCAGACTTCATTGGACATCTTTAATCTCTGTCCAATCTTCTTTATGTTTGGTTGTTTTTTTTTTTTTCTCCCCAATTTGAACAAATTTTGTTTTTTTTTTTCCCCCTACCAGAGAGATATTTTAACTAGCCAGGTAAAAACATAACAGGTTTTCATATGCATAATGAATTGTTTGCTTTATTTTTAATGTCTGTTCTGACCAGGGAAGCACAGCCGCGATTTTGAAATGCCCTTTTAAGACTTAGTATTTCACAAAGTTCAGAGCAATGACCCAGGATTAGTCTCATGATTCAGACCAGCCTTATAATAAATTCAGGCTGGCTTTATAAAAGGTCCTTTATTTGTGCTTGTCACAGCTGTGCTTTCCAATCCAGCTGGACTTGTGCATTCAGCCTGGTCTGAAACTGTCACCTGTAATACTTTTACAGGTTTGGCATTTCAAAGTATTTTGTTTTGGCTGAACTGGTATCTAAGATTTTTTTCTGTATTAGTCTCTTATTTCACATATGTTTTCTACACTTAATGGTTAATGGAGATACCCTACATACAATCTATTTCTGCACCTCAGTGAACTCTTGAATACATCTCCATCAATACAAGCAGAGTGTCTGCACATGTCATATGAAAATATTACTGGCTGATCTTGTCATCGAATTATGCATTCTACAGTACTAAATGCACAGAGGGAAAATGCTGGGGTGTTTTTTTACTTAAAGTTGCACATCTTCCTAAGCCACTGAAGTGCAACAGGGTTAATACACTATTGGTTAAAAATGCAGCTAAAATTAGGTGATAACATGGAAGGAAGATGTTGCTCCAGATACTTTTCTTCCTGTAATATATTTTTTTTCAAAACAGATCCTAATTCTGCATATCAGCTTTCTTATTACATATTCTAAAATTCAAGTACAACACAAAACTACTAACCTTGCCTGCAAACTGAATTCTCGTGGTATTTATACATTCACAAACACTAAAGAATCCATTTTGTACCACTCGCATCTGAATTGTTTGGGCCTTAACTAAAAACAGTCCGGGCCAATCACGTTGCAGTATTATGGTTTAAGGCAGAACATACCGGCTTTGCTGAAAGAAATAGCTGCTGAGCCCACAGCCAAACTAAAATAAACATGGCTGCAGAGGAGGACGCACGCGTAGGTGCTGCTATCCCATCTATTTCGTCAGATTCCTTATTTGAAAGAAAAACAGCGAGACATGCCTTGGAAAGCTAAGGTTTTTGTAGTTTCTCATGGCACTTACTGCTTACATTTTCATTTGACACCATGATTGGCTAAAACCAACCTTTGTTAGGCGGGCACTAGGTGTCACTTCGTTGAATCATTTTATGAAGTTCTGCTGATTGTCCCTTCTTTCCCTGAACCGATTCAATGGAGTCCAGATTGATAACGTCCAAAACATAGAGTGCTACACGTTATCAAAAAAACAACAACTAATGAACCTTCTCTGAGCAGCACAGGTGGAGATGAAGTAGACTGTTTGTTTTTCCCTCAAGGATTAGACAGAAAACGTGTTTGGTGCAAAGAGTGTTTAATGAGGCAAACTGTTATGCTTGATACCTCTCGTACAGACTTGGTGCACTCCGTATATACTTATCTTACTTGTTACAGCAATGAATTCACAGTCATTAAAATAATGTGATCTGTCACATTGTTTCAGTGACAGTTAATAACTGCAGTAACTTTGTATAAAAAAACTCTTAAAACATCTGTCACTACTTCTACTTCTCGTATGCATGCACTGTATAATAATTTCAGATTCAGATTCACTTTTATTAGCCATTTGCAGTTTTACCTGCATTGGAAAAAAATGTGCAAGTAGCTCAGAGTGCAAAGTCAACGTAAACACATCAGAAGACACAACATAGAAAACAGACAAACAAAGCCACATGAAGCCTCAATATTAAAATTTCCAAACAATCAAAGCCCAAATCATGTCACCAAAAAATAAATAAGTAAATAAAAACAATAAAATGATAGCATTTAAAAGTAAAGTTTTTACTAAAACACTGCCATTAAGAAGAGAAAGTCATATCAGGACATTTCACCTTAAAGAACCTCAACCCAGTGCTATTTGAGCAAGAACGAGTAAAATCACAGAATTAAGCTTCAAGCTACATGGTGAAAGCCCTCCAATTTCAGTGTATGGAGGCATAACGCAGCATTCCCTTATGCCTGGTATTTTTGCAGATGTACATGTTAGACACTGGCATTGTTAACCTTCACCTCACCTTTAGCTGAAACAAAAGATGTCAGTGTGGGCCTGGCCATCGGAGGAACAAGGTCTAAACGACACACCAAGGACAAAAGAGAGTGCTTAAATCTCTGAATCCCAGAATGCACAGTATTAACCCATTTTCAAGACAGCTCCCAGGGAGGAGGAATCACAAGTGGAATCCCAATGACATCATGGGGCTACAAATCTCTAGCCGCAGCTCTCCACAGCCTGCAATAGGGGGAACCCGTGTGTGAAAGTGTTAATCTCACCGGACAAATAAAGGGCTGCATGTCCGAAGAAAACCTTGGATCCAAAATAAGTTATGGTTTGCGGTCAGTGTGTTTGACGACTGTACCCTGGCTGAAAATAAGACTAGTCTCCTGAAACTGTCTGAGATTCTTTTTCACCTGAAACTGTCTGCCTGAGCTCCTGCAGAATCTCAGACAAAATTATCCAAGAAGAGATGGGTTCCCTCTAATTACAAAGAGGGTTTCCTTCCACTGCTCTGAAAAAAACAGGATTTTAAACCACAGTTGTCATCTGCCATAGCAAGCAGCCTGCACTCATACACACATTACTTGTAGTAGCAGTACTTAGGGTAAAAGTGGGACCCTCACTGGGTGCTTTGCAATTTGTCCCATTTCTACCTCAAAGTCACCAAATGATTTTTAAAACTTTATTATATAAAATCTTGTTTTTTTCTTTTATCTTTATTGTTTCTGTCCTGCTTGTGAATTGGCTGTTTAACACCTGTTGTTCTCTTAGCGTTCAGAGTTGAATTGGCCTAATCCCCAATTCCTCAAAACAGACCTTGGTTCTTAAACATACATATTCACATTGAACTAAGATATTACTGCATTCTTTTATCAGTAATTGGTTTCAGCTTGCTTCTTATTTGTTCCGTTTTACTCTTTTTACCTTTAGTTTATTATTATTTTTCTTATTTAGTTTAGTTAAATGTTACTAAACTTGTTAAAGAGTCTGGAAGGTTGATACACTGATAACAAGTCTGTGATGTATTTAGGTGCTAAGCCATTCAGTGATTTGTAGCCTAACAGAAGTATTTTAAAATCTATTCTCTAAGAAACCGGGAGCCAGTGGAAGGACTTTAGAACTGGGGTGATGTGCTCTACTTTCTTAGTCTTAGTGAGGACGCGGGCAGCAGCGTTCTGGATCAACTGCAGCGTTCTGGTCGACTTTTCTGGCAGACCTATGTGTAGTGTTTGCCGTTAAAGAATGCCAATGTGCAAATTAACTTTACATTTTATAACACCACACCAGGCAGCTATTCATAAAACAACAATTGAAAGACTCAGAGGTGTTTGTCTATTATTTCATAGCAATCAGGTGGTGCCACAAGTAGGTAATTTTGAACAAAATTTCTAATTTTATTAGTAATTCCCCTCTGCACTTATTTATAGTTGTTCATAGCCAAGCCAGACCTACTGTTGCACAAAATTATTATTTGAGAAATATTGACATAAATAGGATAATAATATATGACTTCCTGGGGGAAAGTCATGTTGCTTTAGAGGCCAACAAGACTTTTTTTTGTGGGAAGGATCCCAAGATGGATGAGGGCTCAGCTGGTCTGACCGCTGGCAGAGATCGGAGGGAGAATGGAAACACAAAAAGCAGATGGAAGGATCACAGATGACGGGAGGGAGAGGGGAAGATAGAGGTAGAGAAAGAGTCTGGGCAGACAAACTGAGACAGCAGGAAACATCAAAAAGATTAAGAGAGCAATGAATTGGAGACCAAAAAAGATTAATTGCATCAAGAAAGAAAGATCTGAGTGGAATTGATCACACAGCGATAAAGAGGTTGGTTTGTCTAGCGTTAGTGCAGGGAAGCAGCAATCATTGTAAATACAGCACAAGGTAACATGCAATGTACTTAAGCTAAATTAGAATATGTAGATTTCAGTTTTTTGTATGTTTTGTAAGAGCCAACAGCTTCACAAACACAATGCCTCCAGAGCCAGTATGAGGCCTTAAACTGAAGTTTATTTTCCGGGCCATCTCCAGTTAAGCAAACCAGCCGTCATGCCACTTATTATCTAATTTTTACATTATCTGCACTTGACATATTTTTTCTTTCTTCATTTAACACAACATGCTTTAGAGGATAGACAGTAAATCAAATTGTATGACAGACTGTTTTTTATTTGACAATCGCATCGTCACCTCACATTATCTTTTTAAATAAAGTGCTCATTTCAAATAAAAAACATTTTTATTTGGTAACCAATGTGTGTATCAAAGACTTATTGAAAAGCAAACAGTGTTTTGCTTCTTGAAAAAAGATCAGCAATAAAAGCAATATCCTTAAATTCATCAGTCTGGTTGAAAAAAAGATATAGTCTTAATAAATTTGCAATGTTAAGGGATCATGTTTTTGTTTTCCGTGAAAAGGAAAGAGTACGCTCATCCATCCATTGTCTGTACCTGCTTAGCCTTACTGAATTGCATGGTTTTATTCCCAGCGCTCATTGGGCAAAAGGCAAGGTACACCCTGAACAGCTGCTAGTCCTTCACAGGGTAACACAAAAACACACAGGAGAGATGACCATCCCTGGTCACACTCATGGAAAATAAGTATACATTTATATTTATAGTCACAGCAATTTCCATTACAGTTAAATATACCAGAGTGTAATCCGCCTTTAGCTGTATTACATCAGTCTACATAATGCTTTCACATGGCGAAAAGGGGATTTAAACTAAGTTCTGTCAGGCAGAGAGTTTCTAATATGGAAACAAACCAAAATGACATGTTTCAGTCTATTTGCCTTCCATTCTTCTCTGCAGCAACAGTTTTTAAGCGATGCAGCATTTCGGCTGCCCAAACATATTCGTGTGGGTGTATGTGATGAGGACTTTAACCTTTCAGCAGGTTGGGTTGTCTTTGAAGTGTACTCGCTTGGTGGAAATGTATTTTATATAAAAGTGTGACGGTGAAAGGTTTTGTCTTTCACTGGGAAGACTTTCCTGAAAACCTTAATTTCCCATCGCTATTTCCCGTCTTCTCCGAGTGTTTTCCCTGCCCTAGCTTGTCTCTATCCATCGTTTTTTTGTTTTTTTCATCTTTCCCATTATATTTGTTTAATTTCAAACTTTTCTGTTTGAAAGACTCTGCTGGCCTGACTTGGTCCCTCCACATTTTTTCTCTTTTCTCTCTTTTTTTGCCTCACTTTCTCTACCACTTTCTCCTCTGCCTCTTCATTCACTATCTCTCCTGCCTCTGTGGTCGATTGACCCTGAGTAACAGAGAAGATGACAAAGTGTGAAAGGTTTCCTCAGGGCTTTAAGTGACAGCAGCAAGCAGAACAGTCATCCAGATGGTGACTGCTCTTTGCTTCGCCTGAAGGCGGCAAACTACTCAGGCTGGACTGAACAAAGATACACAGAATAGAATTTATACAAGCATGTCAGTCAATATTCTAATAGTTCCTTCAGTTATTAAAGATAGGTAAACAAAGTCAAAACTTTGAACTGCTATCAAACTTTTGTTATTCATTTAAGAGTAGGCTTATGCATTTGCACTAAAATACAGCTAGTTTAGTCAAACCACTTGTCTTCAGACTGTTAAGCAGAAAATGCTCAGACTCATGATTTATTAGGCAGATATAATTGTCTCAATTAAAGCTATTGCTGTATGAAAACTAAACCAAATAGTAACTGAGAGCAAAATAGAGGAAATTGTGATCTTGGTCGTCATAGTCTTTCCACAAGTTTAGAGGAATACTGTTTTGAAACGCCCCGGACAATGTTACCATAGTCTCTGAATTGTGTCATAGGAGATAAAAATATCATATAAATGAAGGCAGAGTTGCGCTGTCTGAGAAAAAATAAATAAATAAACTAGAAGTATTGTGAGTGAGACATTGTAAACCCCTGACTTCATGTTTTTTTTCTTGCTTCTTCTAAAATTTACACATCTGATTAAATTCATAAACCCAGATTTTTAGAGCCTACAACTTAGAGAACATCCTGAAAATCTGTAGTGATATTTATGTCATTTGATGTTGAACAGCTTGTTCTTACATCTAGCAAATCTAGCAGGATTTATAGTAACAGCTTTTCTCATTAGAGTGTGAGCACAGGCTATAGGTGTTTTCTTTTTCTCTGGTCTAGTATGTACGATTTTACTATAAATGACGCAAAAAATGAGGAGTCTCTTTCTCTCACAAACCAAAACACCCACACACACACATACAGATGCACCAATTAATATACACAGAAAGATAAAAACAGGCCATTGCCTGCATACAAAACAAGAGCGAGTTAATGTTAAACAGAATTACAAAAAGTTATAGAGCATCATTTTTAAAAGAAATCTACGGAGTATAACTTTAACAAAACTGTGTTTGACAGTAGCCCACGTAGTTGGGTGTTTTGAGTTACTGCCTGCTCCAACACACCAAATAAACACAACCCTGATGCTTTGATTTGTGGGCACCTTGCTTAAAAAATATCATATTGTGAGGTTTGCAGCGAGAAAGTATGTCACACTCCCAACAAAACTTAAAAAGAGTTAGCATCCTGCCTACAAAATCTACTAAGAAAGGACTAAAATCTGTCATTACAGCCATTTGAAAAATGTAGGAAAAGCTAGTATTATTACTACTATTACTATCTGTAGAGAACATAAACTACGATCCATATCTATGGAACTGCCTTGAGCAGCTGACATTGCCACTTGTCATTTAGTCTATTACCTACTCTAATTCGCCCGCTCAGTTTGACACGACCAGGCTTTACTCGCGGTGGTTTTCAACAGACCTGGTAAGGCCCGAGAGTTGGGGAACGCTTCCTGTGGGCAGCCTCACCTACAGCTGTCAGTGTTGTGTGCTCTGCCACTATTAAGTATTACAGTGAGACATTAACACTAATGAAATCTGCAAGAAATGGTAAAGAATTAAAAAAAATCATTATAGATAAAAACATAAATAAAACAAAAATACATATAGTGTTTAGATTATTGTATATGCAAGCATGTTTTGAATATTTTTTTTATGGATAAAATAATCCACTGGGATAAATACCTGGATCACAAGGCACAGCTTCTCTCTGCTTGCACGGGTATGGGAGGGTGCCAGAAGTGGAGACAGGAGATGAGGCTGTCTGATCTGCTCCAAAGTTTGCCTCACAGACTTAAAATTTAGGGCTTTATGTGGTTTTTGCCTCAGCCATGGCAAGAACAACAATAAGGTGTCACATTTTTTCTTGTCAATAGTTTAAGTTCCTGGGGATGGTGCATCTATCTGTTTTTCACATCTTTAGTATTATTAGTCTGTAGATTTGGTTCCTTCCTTCTTGTTCCTATCATTACTTAGTTTTCTGCCCGTTATGGATTTAGTTTATTCTTGTTTCTGTTAGATATTTGTATTCCTGCCTGTCTTCAGTTCAGTTAGTGAGTTTTATTTTGTCATTGTATGTTTGTTAGGTTCTATTTTTCTCCCTGTGTCCTGCCACCTCATTGCTCTCCCTCTCCTTCAGCTCAATCACTGTTAAATCACCTGTGTTGATTACTCTCACCTGCCTTTCCCTCTGATTCCACTCCTATTTATTGTGTCAGTTTCCTCTCACTCCTGGTCAGGTTCTCCATTATGCTACCCCTGTTCTTGTTTGTTCCTTGTATTTTCCAAGTCCTTGTCACCTGTCCAGTCTGTAAGTTTTGGCATTTTGTTCTCTATTAAGTTATCATTCACTTCACCATGCGGCTCCCAGGCTCTTGTCTGCACTTTGGTCCATCTACAAACATACCAAACATGACATAAGCAGTTTAAAGTGCAAAACCACTGACTTTTGCAATCGGCCTTCTACCACATGTGGTTCAATTAGGGTGAACACATTTTTGAACCAAACACTCTTTAGAGTTAAAAGTTAGTTTTCAGTGCTTGTAAATTGAGAGAAATCCTTAATAAATCTGCGGATCTGATTTAGGTTATTAAATACAACATGTCTGTCTGTGTGTAAAAAGCTGAAGTGTCCTCTTTTCTTTTGTGTCCCTCAGGCATGGGTCATAGTTTGTGTCACGATTTGTCTACGGATGAACTCAGAACCACACACACACAGGACTAAAATTGAGAGTCTTTATTGAAAGTTTGATGGATGGAGGTTTGATGAGGCCATAGGAGCAGGTAGCACAGAACCGGAGTGAAGGTGATGGCAGGAGCTGACAGCCCGGAGTGAAAGAGAGTCACGACTATCCAGGCAGCCGGGAATGCTCAGTACTGCTCGGCTAGCAGGCCCCGTAGCCACAACAGGTTAGCAGTTTGTTGGAGACACCAGGGCACAGAGCTGAGCTTCTCCAGGGCGGCTAGTCAGGTTAGCAGAATTTGGGAGACACCAGAGCACAGAGCTGAGCTTCTCCAGGGCGGCTAGTCAGGTTAGCAGAACTTTGGAGACACCAGGGCACAGAGCAGAGCCTTTCCAGGGTGGCTAGTCCAGTTAGCAGTTCTCTGGAGACACCAGGACACAGAACAGAACTTCTCCAGGGACAAACAGCAGAGTATAAGTCTATAGAAACTGGCAGGACTAACCTTAAACAAGAAAACAAATCTTCCAAGGCAAAAAACGGGGACTGGCACGGAGAGGTGTGGAATGATGACGGACCGGCAAAGGAGTGACAGCAGAGTGAGGCTTAAGTAGGGAGGCTGGCAGGTGAAGTGAGTCTGGCTAATTAGTGGCTGGCAGGTGTGACTAACTGCAGAGGAGGTGAAGTGAAGATGACAGAAAATAACTAATGACAATGAAAACTAACAATAAATAAAGTCAAGCCAAACCCACATGAGATGAAAAATGAAAATAACAGAAAAATGAAGTCAAACCAGAACTCAACCATGACAGTTTGTAAGTAATAAAATACTTTTTTTTTTTTTGGTTTGACCAACTTCATTCATGGTGGTCTTAAATATTAAAGTCATTGCTCTTCAGTTTAACTTTTCCCTGGACTTCCTGGTAAAAAACCTTCTCAATGCAGGTGGAGCCGAGTAGAGCCAGTGTAAAAGGGACTATAGCTGCAACAAAACTTTGGTCATGTGTTATTTATAACATTGCTTCAGTATTCTAAAAAGAGAATACTTTTATAACACTTCCATTAACCACACAAAATTGCCCACACAGTGAGATGTTTATTGAAACTAAATCATACATTAGAATATAAAGTATGATTTAGATAATAAAAAAATAAGTGTGACATCATCCAAAGAAGACGGCTCACCCGCTGTTACCATCTAATGTAGAACAGATTACTGGATCAATGTGTGCTTCTGTGCTTTTTTGTCTCTCTTGTTGTGTCTCTGCTCTGTCTTCTGTAACCCCAGTCGGTCGAGGCAGATGACCGTTCATACTGAGCCTGGTTCTGCCGGAGGTTTTCCTTCCCGTTAACGGGGAGTTTTTCTTCCCACTGTCGCTTCATGCTTGCTCAGTATGAGGGATTGCAGCAAAGCCATGTACAATGCAGACGACTCTCCCTGTGGCTCTACGGTTCTCCAGGAGTGAATGCTGCTTGTCGGGACTTTGATGCAATCAACTGGTTTCCTTATAAAGGAACATTTTTGACCAATCTGTATAATCTGACCCAATCTGTATAATATGATTGAACTTAACTTTGTAAAGTGCCTTGAGATGACATGTTTCATGAATTGGCGCTATATAAATAAAATTGAATTGAATCCTTTGCTGTTGCTGACTAGTCAAGATCATATCAGAAATTATTTTGTAAAAATGCTGTAGTAATGCCATATTTACAGGCTTCAGTAGCGTGGACACATTGAGAGCTCAAATAAGCAATCTCTTTAAAGAAAAGTTGTATTTTCCTCTTAGAATTCAGAAGTAACAGCATCTGATAATTTTTATGTGGTGGATATGTGGAAGTATTATGGAGTAATTATAAACCAAATGAACCAGATAGACCTGCTTTACTTTTTTTTCCCCAATGAAGTCTGGGGGAGGCATAAACCAATGATGAAATGAATAATTTGAGGGATCACATTTAGGCTCTCCGCTTCAGTGATCTTTTTGAAATTATTCCCAAGCCAATAATGTTATATTAAAGAAATGCCTCTATGCGTAATTAACCAGTGATGTCCTATCTAGTTATTTGTAAATCTCGATAAACTCATCTTTACACTTCTAATACTGCTCCAGATGCAAAATAGTAGCCTTATTTAATGTTTTAATCCAGATGCTTTTTGTTTACACTATTGCAATAAATACCATTTAAACCCTCTAGGCATGTTAATTCCAAAGCACACAGTAATGTAGCTTTAGGCATTTTATCCCATCCAGGTGCAAACAGGAATCATCACAGCAGGAGACCCACAAATAAGAATGAAAGTCTGCAGATAGGAGATTTCAGCTTTAAGGACACCAGCAGGTTATATTCTCAAGTAAGTCTCACAGAAGCTGCTATGATTATGAACACGTCCATTATTTTCCCCTCAGTTTCCCCCTATTGTGTCTGTCTCTATCATTAAAAATCATATTTTAACAAAGATCTATGTTTGTTTGCAGCAAAACTCATATCGGGCCAACAGAACACCAACAACTTGGATCTGAATATTTCTCCTCTGTTTAGGATAAGGGTCACTCGTCTTCAGTTTAAGGCATATTGAATCCGATTGTCTTTAAGGGTCTGTTGTATTCAATCTTCTGCTAACCTGGGCATTGTTATAACTGACTCATGACTCCAAGATTAAATGTCAGCAACTGCACAGTGTCCTGATTCAAACCTCATCGGTTCGCCATACCTTAGCTGTCTAGCCAGTAGACCCCCGAGCATATCTTCCACCAACCACCAGACTCTGATAAGTAGCGACAACCTTTTTTTCCATCCACCCACACAAGAAATGCGAAACCAAAGAAGCAGAAAAAAGGCAGGAGATACTTAACGTCAATTCCTTCAAAGAACCCGGCTGCCTTATCTTCCTCTCTTCGCACTATTATTCCTCTAGTCCTCTATTTCTTAGCTCTCTTATAGAAATACGCATTCTGATCCAAAACACAAGGTTTGCAGAGACTCAAATTGACCAAAATCACATCCACAAAATGATTGCTCCTTACATCACAGAGCCTAAAACATATTCTCCAAGCTTCTTTGTCTAAGAACACTGAACAACATACTTTCCTTTTACTCTCCTTTGTCCATACCCCTTCAAGTTCAAGAAGGAAATGACTTCTCACTTGCAATGGCATTAAATGAAGTCTACATACAGACCAGAGATCTCAAAACTGTTGATTTCAGGCCTGAATAACAAGTTAAACAAACCGAGAGATGTTAAACTCCGTTCATGTTTTCCAAATTTGGATCCAAGGAAAGATATGGAATGCAAAAATAAATAATACATAATAAATAAATAAAAAGTGCAACAGATCATAAGGGGCACAGTGTGTGTAGAAGCCATCGGTCAACACACATGCAACTAATCTAAATGTCACACTACTGGAGTGTGAACCTGTTGGAACACCTGTTTTTGTCTGTGGGGATTAGAGAAAGTATTGACTGTCATGTAAAGGTCACTATACCTAAAAATGAACTGATTTCACGCATACAGAGCAGTGTTTTCATCACTTCACCATACCTGTGGAGAAGCAGAGCACAATGCATACAGTAGGCTGCACCCGGTAAAGGTGAATGGAACTTTCTAGTAATCTTTCTTGAAGGCAGTTGTGCTAATTCCAATACAAGCCACTGGCAGCAAGTTGTTTTGTTTGCATTTGTAGGACATTAACAGGGTATCCATCAATTCTGTCAAGTAAAGTGGTATTATTATGTTTAATTCTACTTCAAAATTCACTTAAGCTTCAGCTCCACTGGAGGTAAATAAATTGGATGAATAAACCCGATAAGTGTTGTGCAATAACAAAAGAATCCACTATGGACATATGGTTTTTAGTTAGACTTATCAGATTTCAGATCATTTTTGTATAAATAAAACAAATTTGCCATCAGCAATAACTCCTAAAAGGTATGAACTGATCATGTACTGAGATGCATTAGTGCCCTTAAAAATTATAATTTAAATAGATATTAAATATATGCACTTTATATTGTAATGTTATCTTATTCCACCTGCAATCCCATTACACTGTCGAAAGCTGTATGCAACAAATTTTGTTCTGTATGCACTCTGTACATACAAAATGACAATAAAGTTGTCTAAGTCTAAGTCTAAATATTTTACAGACATATCTATATTATGAACAAAAGACAGATTAGAAAGGCAATTTTCTTTACATATTACAAAATAACAAACACAGGCAGTGAGGTTAAAACTGAGGACAAATAGGTGATATGGATCTCAACCCAGAGGGTCCAGGCCTGGGGGCGACACAAAGGTAAATTAAAGGTCCTTTTTCTGTTGTTGTTTTTTTCAGCAGTTTGGACTGTATTTGAACATTTGTAATTTAAAATCTAATGCATTTCAAATAGTCATATTTTAACTGGAAAATTCTCAACTGAACAAAGAATCCTTAAAACTTAATATGAAAAGTAACCTACATTTTTAGTATTTTTTGGTATTTGGACCACTGAAGATAGGGACAAGTGTAAATAGAAAAATATAGAATAATCCCAAACTTTGACTGAAATATTCTAAGGTGACTAGAGATGCTTTAAAATATGGTTTGTGAGACCTTTAGGTGCAAAGCAGTGAAGTATTCCTGTAACCAACACAGAGCAACAAATATAAAACTTCAAAACACTCTGATACAAAGAGGAGGTACCATCTAGCTAGACTATGACTTTGAAAGACCAGACTAAACTAACAAAACAAAAGAAAATATACTAAAACAGAAGAACGAGTGATAATACAAATAACTAACATTAAAATGAAACCAAGATTAAGTCGACAAAAAACCCACACCAGCTTATTTAAGAAGCCAGTTAATGCTCATCTAAGAGTCAGATCTTTTCTTTTTGGTTATATATATATATATATATATATATATATATATATATATATATATATATATATATATATATATATATATAGATATATATATATATATAGATATATATAGATATAGATATATATTCAATTTCCGGACTGTTGAGCTTAAGTGTTTTTGTTTGTGATCCACCCTCTTTCTCACCTTTACACTATTAGCTTTGACGACAACATTTCCCAGAAGACAATGCAGAATGTGCCTGAGCTCTCATTTGAAAGAGTGTGTAAGGAGATGGGCTGTATACCTCCTGAAGTGGGGACTCAAATGACAGAAACAACCTCGAACGTCTTAGAAATCCACTTTGTATGAGTCAAACCATGTAACCTCAGCCCTCTTATATGACCAAGATTGTCTTTTCTTTTCTTTACTGTCTTTCTGATGTCGGTAAAACAAAGTTGTGAGTTAAGTAACAGAAAAAATAAATCATACACACTTTGGTGATCTTCTGATTGTCGTCCAACCTGTATTTAGAATTGCACTGTAGTGGCACATGATGTGTTTCAATCACATGCCAGCACGATGGAAAATGCTTTTAGAAACCTGCTGCTGCATGAAGGTGAAGACAAATTACCTTATTCAGCTGAGGTAGTACAAGAGAAAAAAACAAGTCAATATTCTGAGGTAAAAGATTGGTGGCCCTGAAAAGCACAGCAATGCATCATGCACTTGGATTGCTTGCACTTGTCCAAAATTAAAGTTTCAATCAAATTCTCCCAAAGGATTCTGGTCTTATCCCCACTGGGCCACAATGCTGTGGCCTTATGTTTTGTTTTGACATGTTTTTATTTGTTTCATTTTTAGCTCTGGTTTGGTAAGGTTCATACAGCCCAAACTGCTCATGTTAGGTTCATGCCAAAATCATATGTTTGAGATGATGTTTCGTCTATAAATCAAATTAGCGGGACTGCCCTGGGTTGGACTCTTCCCCCAGGATTTCAAACAGATAGCTGAGAAAATGATCGTACATATATTGTTAAATTTACCTATTGGTTGTATGTTTATATAAAGATCTGAGTCATTTACCCAAAAAAAGCATAAGGCAGTTCAATTTTAACAGCTTTAATTTATTTAGGAATTATGCAGTAAGATTAATCTTGTCATGTTTTCTTTGAAACCTCTTTCTTTGAGCCGATTGGTTCACCTTTGTCTCATCTGCGAGAATGTGTTTTGATCATGTTTCATGTTGATTCATGTTGATGGATCACGGCATCTATTGAGGTTATTGTGTTATGTGTATAGTGTTGGAGCAAACAGACATACAAAAAATGGAGACCATTGTGCTGTGAGCACCACTTTGTCTGTACAAACTCTACAGTTAGTCTCAGTTAGCTCACATTATCTTGCCTCTGGGAGTAAGCACCAGCATACACATAGTGGCAGGGGCAGAATATTTTTCCATAATGCACTTGGAGTACATGTTTTTGGCATGAGTGTTTCTTTTGTTTCAAAAAAGGCAGTATTTTCAGCCAGCATTGTAAAGCAAACTTCAGTAAACACATAGAAAGTTGCACCTAAAATTATGTAGCACCTTGTGGAAATGCCGTTAATTCTTAAAATTTGATGTTCGCATGTTAGCAATGACAAATCAAATTACATCACTCGTACCATGAAATAAAAATAATTGCAATATTTTATTAAGGAAAATAAAATTACAAGAATTGATAAAGGTAGGCTTTAAATAGAATAAGACAGACAACATATGTGCAAATATGTAGTAAATGTAAGCATTTCTTTACAATATTCTCTCCATTAAAATTGAGAAGATAAAAAGATATGTTATGCTTGTAACAAACTTGTAGTCTTGATCAGCATGACATGTTTTTTTTGTATGCCAATCTATTGCTTGTTGAAAAAGTGTAATCATTTGATCATTTTTAATGCTTAATGTCCCATAATGCTCAAAGGGATTGGGTGTGAAGTTTATGACATGTTTCCAATACAAACAAGGAAAATGATTCAAAGAGAAAGCAAAGGCCCTGAATATTCCTGAAGACACAGGACTAGTCACATAACTTGTTTAACATCACTTCTGAGATTTATAATAGGCAGTTGCAGAGGAGACAAGGATGTTAATTAACTGGATGCATTTGCCCACAGCAGCAGCCCACAGTTCTAGGGGAGGAACTGAACTATCTTTTTTGTTTTTGCTAGGTTCATTACTGTAAGTTCCCTTTTGTTGATAATAGCAAATTTGGTATCCACGGATTAATCCAAGATTATTTAAATGTTTGTAATGTACACCACCACCTCAAAAGCATGATAAAAGTGAGCACCTCTTTGTTCACAACTCTGTCAATCAGCCAAAAAAGTTTCAAGATTCTGTTCTGAGGAGCAATGAATCCTAACTGGAACTTTCCAGGCCTGTAGAGCAGCGGTATGTCTGAAGCACAAGCTGAAAAGGCCACCCTGCCTATACCGACACACGGCAGTGACTTAGTGATGCTCTGGGGCTGCTTTCCTTTCTATAGCACTGTAAACCTGTGTGTGGATGTTAAGATGGATTCATTAAATGGGACATATCATGCTTTTAAATCCTTCCTTTTCACATTAAAATCATTCAGTTGTGGTCTATATAAAGGGAAAGTACAATGCTTTGGTCTGAAATCCTCATTAATTTACATTCTCGTCCCCCCTCAGGTGATAGAAAGGTCGGCTTTCTATCACCTGAAGAACATTTCCAGGATTAAAGGACTGATGTCTCAGCAGGATCTGGAAAAACTAATCCATGCGTTTATTTTTAGTTGAACTTATTACTGCAATGGTGTTTTCACAGGTCTGCCTAAAAAGTGTATGAGACAGCTGCAGCTGATCCAGAACGCTGCTGCCCGCGTCCTCACTAAGACTAAGAAAGTAGAGCACATCACCCCAGTTCTAAAGTCCTTACACTGGCTCCCTGTATCTCAGAGAATAGACTTTAAAATACTTCTGTTAGTCTATAAATCCCTGAATGGCTTAGCACCTAAATACATAACAGACTTGTTATCAGTGTATCAACCATCCAGACCACTCAGGTCTTCTGGCTCCAGCCTACTCTGCATACCTAGAACCAGAACTAAACATGGAGAAGCAGTATTTAGTTCCTATGCTCCACTTATCTGGAACAAACTTCCAGAAAACTGTAAAAGTGCGGAAAGCCTGAGTTGTTTTAAATCAAGATTAAAAACTATTTTTTTTAGGATCGCCTTCGACTGTTCTAGTTAAACGGTTTTACTCAAACATAATTAGTTCAACTTTGTAGTCCAACTGTTTTTAATGTTTGCTTTTAGTTTCTATTTTCCCAGGTTCTATTTTGTTTCTACATTTTATTCATACTTGCTTTTATTCTGTTTTATTTTCCTATATTTCAATCATGTAAAGCACTTTGCATTGTCTCTGTACTGAAATGTGCGATACAAATTGCCTTGCCTTGCCCCTTTGTACCCTGTTCTGAGGTGCGTCTGAGAGCAACTTTTTTTTTGACGTGGTCTCCTTAAATCTTGAAGGAGGCACTTCACACACCTCTGCCTTCAAGTCGAAGAGTGTTTCACTTCGCCATGTTTGCCCATTTTTGTAGGATTCTGGGGCACTATAAAAAAAAAAAAAAAAAAGGATTCTGGGGCACTGTGTAATTAACAACTGATGACTTACCCACTTGTAGCTTCAGCGTCCTTCAGCTTGGACTACAAAATCACTCCAATCAATAAAAATGGTGGATTTGCAAGACTGGTAAACTGGAAGTCCATGACCTTGTTTAGCAGTTCTGCTGCAAATACTCTGACGTTATTGTTCAAAAAACGTAATGGGTGAATAGATAAAAATATGACCCAAACAGAATATAAAGATGTCTACACAGTACCTGGATAGACTACATTCACATTTGCTACACGCCCAGATATTCCAAGTACACAACAAAATGTAATTGAGGGCTAAAAATTTGGATTTTACCTGATATATCCTCCTTAAAGTAATAGGAAATCCTTGGAGAAAATATGTAAGGAAGCAAAAGCTTGGCTGCATTTCACCTTCTCTTTCAGATGTCCTGGAAGATACTACTGTAGAGTGGCCATCATGGTCACATGACTTGAACTCTATTGAACATCAATTCTGATATTTATAATGGGCAGTTGCAGAGGAAGCAAGAATGTTAATTAACTGGATGCATATAACCATAAGGAGTGAACTAAGATTCCTCAGAAACACTGGCTGCAGCTGGCATTTTTCTGGATCTAAAAAAACATTTGTTTGTGCTTAGAACAGCAAAGGGGTACGCCACAAAATGCTAAAGATGGAATTTTGAGAATCCCGTAATCACTGTAAAAGCAGCATGCTATGTTCAGTTGAAGAAACCACTTCAGATATTTGTTTGTGTTCAGCTTTTAACTTATTCTTGTGTGATTTGTTGCCAATAGCTGTAATACATGTTCTTTGCAGTTGGGTTCATTCACTTTTGGTGCTGTTGATTTAAAAACATAGCGACAGCATTAATTGGTAACAGGTTACATCATGTTTGCACATGTATAACTACAGATAAAAATGCGCAGCCCACCGGACTCATCCAGGCCGGGATTTACAAAGGAGTAAGACCAGCCCCTTGCTTGCCGCCGGCCCAAATAGCTATCCACCCCTGTGGCAATTCATTGCAACCGGATGAACCACAGTAAATGGAATGGATATCAAAGGCAGAGGTTTGGCAGAGATAGGCAGGGAAAGTTAGGATGGGATGAAGCCATTTAATATGGTTTACTTCTAATGTGTTTTCAAGGTTTGACTGAGGTTAAGACCTGGAGCTCACAGGCTAAGCTATCTGCTAGAAACCTTTGAAACAATGCTATACTGATGTGTTTTGGGTGTGTTTTACAGTTATGACAAACTTTATTTCCATAAGGGTTTTCAGCACTTATGGGACATTGATGTTTGTGTTTTACGATCCACTAATTACACCAAAATATAGCTTCAAAATCCTTTTAGATGAGCTCCAAATGTCCACTAGCATTAGCTGCTGCTAGCCTCCTTAATAACGCTCTACTAACCCTAGTTAAACATAACTATGGTTTGTTTAAACATAATGCTTGTTGTTACAGCCTTAAAGTCAAATTTAACAGTGCTATATGTAACTTAAGATTAACCCATCAAGCTAATGGCAACATGGCCGAGATGTTCCCCGACACACATTGTTCCAGTCGATTGTCCGCCTACAGTGCCCCCTAGCTTCCTAAGTGACCTATTTGAGTCATAATTATTTTCAGGAGAAATAATTACAATAATAAAAATCAAGTGTCATAAAGGTTATTGATTTTTATTTAGTAAATCTTTAATCTTTAAAATGTTATTTTGTTAAATAATGTTTTATCTAACTCAAGAGTTGCATTGTGAATGGGTTGAATACATACCAAATGTTCTAAATTAGTTAAGATAATTTAACCTCATCCCATATTCTTTTAGATCTGCAGTGAACCCAAGATTCACTGTATCATTCTTTTAGTGATGGTTTTCAACTATTCTTATTTGTCCTTTTGTGTGTAGTTCCTTAGTGTTGTTATTCTTAATTTGCTTAGTAGTTTTAGTTAAGTTGTACTAGCCTATTAAATAGGATTTGTTGATTGAAATATATTGTTAATAAAGGTAAACACCATTATATAACGGTGTTCACTGGATGTGCATTTATGTATGTTAATAATTTTTTCTACTTGAAGAGAAGTTATCACCCATGTATACCATATGTGTGCAGTTTGCTGTGAGAAGAATGCCAGTGCTCGAATCATTCTTTCCACAATGATCCTAATATGAAAGCTAATTGGCCTGATATTCACCGGATAACACCTAACAGACCGAGAGTTATTTGATAAACATTAAATAAATTAAAAACATGTGTTATTGCACAACAGAGGACAAAAATGTGACATGACAGTAAAATTGCTTAAAATCTTGGTTCAGAGACAATATTTTGTGTAGATTTGCTGTGTTTGTTTTGGTTGAACAGATGAGCTTGCTAAAAGTTTGGTATTTGTGCAATGACATTACAAAGGGAAGTGTACCTGTTCAAACAAAGATGGATCAGTTTTTAGCTTAATTCAGGGACTTATGGAATTATGCAACTGAGCACACATAGACCAACAAACACAGACCCACAACAGCCAACCTGCAGGTCGTTCTGTGTCTCACTGCTTCTGGTCCCAAACTCAGATTTCATCTTCACCAATCTTCTCCTCTTTCTCTATTTCTGTCTCTTTCTCTCTCTCATCTCTGTCCCTGTCTCTTTCCTTTTTTCCCCTCCCATTCCCTCCCTTCTGCTGCCGTGCTCCCCATTCTCTGTTGCCACGGCAGCAGTGCGAAGAAGAGGGAGGAGGGGGCAGTGCAGGAGCATTAGGAGGTGGTGGAGGGCAGAAAATGTCATTTCAGTCATGTTGATGAGCAACAGAGAATAAAAATGTGACACCCGGTTTGTTTGGGTTCTTTTGTAGCCAATAAACATTCTTGATTTGAAACCAAAAGAATTTCCAAACAGAAGTGTTCAGGGATCATGTGTTAGGGATCTAACTGAAGGCTCCCTGCGTTGAACATACGACAATCAAGACACTCATATGACATGAGCCCATCTGTGCTTTTTAGCATTTAGCCTTTCCCTTGTTTTCACTTGCCAATGTTTTCTCATGGATTTGACCCTTACTCAACTGCTCTTGCTGAACCCTCAGATGTTAAGCCTGTGACTCAGAGCCTCTCTTGTTATTTTAATCAAGGTCTTTTCTGGGTTTGCCATCATTTTTCCTAAAATAAAAAGCATTCTTAGTATATACATTCATATATTCTAGTAAAAAAGTACATATTAGTCCTTGTATGATAGTCAAACAGGTGAATGAATACATTAATGAATGTTTTTTTTTTTTATTATTTTACATGCACTCTGAAAATCCAGTACTAAACACTATAAATGCTCTAATATTTGTTTTGTGCCAGTAAAACGTGACAATCTTGACATTAGTGATATAAAAATGCAACAAAAAAATGCAACAAAATAAGAAATTGTGCTAAAGCAGCACTAGGCTAAAGATTCAAAAACTTCTACTATTTAAATTGTATCTCAAGTTGACTTACATCACCTCTGGATCTGTAGTCCACATGAACATACCACGCGTATACATTAAATCTCTGTTTTTGCAAAAGATGTGTGTTATTGTGGACAGGATTTTAGTTAAAAAAATTAACAGTCTAAAAACATGAACAAAATAAAAGAAATGGACAAAGTTTGAAGACAGAATGCTTTGGTGAAGTAAAACTTAGTTGATGGAATGGTTCAAACACAAATAAATCAATAATAGAATGATTAACTTTGTCTAGATCCAGACATGTACAGGCAATTTTGTTTTGTGCATAGGAAAGACTTTGTGCAAGTAAGGAAGAGAAGGTAGCAACATGCTCAGGTGTTGGTCATTATGACCCTTTGAAATTTTGCTTGCAACTTAATCAGGTACAAAAATTATAGCCATCTGGCATGGAAGGAGTTGTCCTGACCTTTTATCAAGTTGTACCTGCCTTGTTAACTTTTGGTACCCACTTTAACAACTGACAAAAATCAAATCCAGTGTAAGGAATTAAATCAAATTCGTACAGTCAATGTTTAAATTTAAATTACAAAGATTTGAGTTCCAGTAAGTTCCATGGTCATCTGTAGCCTATATGAAACCAAGCATATAGACATGCAGACTGTGTCAACAAACATTTGTGAAAAAAACTGTTGCTCTTTGGAGCTTTAGTGAATTTCAGCTGTGTACCAGGTTAGGATGCCACCTCTGCAATAAGTTCTGTTGTGAAATTTCCTTACTACTGAATATTCCTTATTCGACTATATATGGTATTATAAGAAAGTGAAATTGACTGAAAATGATAGCAACTTAGCTGTGAAGTGGTAGGCCACGGAGCCGATGTGAAAGCTGAAGTGCAAAGGTCGCCAACTCCATGCAGTCTCCTCCAACTTCATGGGACCTTCAGACTAACTCACCAACCAATAAATAATCAGATAAACTAAGAAACAGCCCAAACCATTGGTGTTGCCAAGCATTCCACACCTATTTTGAATGCAGCATCAAAAAAGACCTGTAACCCATACGTTTAGAGAACAAAGAAGGTAATATAAATTTACTAGATTTTTAAGAAAAAAAATGAATTAATCATCCAAAAGTACTGATATGTTGTAAATTTGCTCATGAAGGAATGTGTCAGTACTGTATCCTTATCCAGGATTCTTCAGAAGCTTCTGCAGGCTACAGAGTGATAAAAAGTTCAAACGGAGGGCAAAACATGCCGGAGGAATTCAACACAAGATCAGTAGTGTCAGTTGAAGTGCTGCTTCATACTTTATAGACCTCTCATTTGAACCTATAATGCCTCTTTATCTCAGCACTCAGGCAATATTGCTGTCATTTTGCGTATATGGCCCCCATCCTGCATATGCTGAATATAATATTTTCAACTTTAGAACGACTGTTGTTGTCTCCAAAAGGACTGTTTTGTGAGAGTTGCATATTAGGAAACCATAATGCGAAGTAGACAAATATGGAATAGAAACAAAATAATACCAGAAGGAAGGGGATAAAGTCTTGAAGAGAGACAGTGAGGGATTCACAAAGTTCTCAGTTTATAGACAAGCAGATTTAAACGGCAATTACAGAGCTTGTAAAATATAACAGAATGCAGTTTAAGATAACAGGTCAATGTTAATTTGGAGAATGTCTTTTTAATGCACCCAAAAGAAAAATTATGTAACACCAATATCAAAATAGGTAATCTAAGAATCCAAACATAATACACTGTCAAATTACTAAACTGAACTGCACAAAGTACCACTGAGGCTGATAGAAATGATCCTTTAGATGTTTGGTAAAGGGGGCAAATAAATATAAGGGGTTTAAAAAGCCGCTGTAATTCATCTTGTCTGGACAATAAAGGTATAGGAGCGGGATTAATGTCAATCCAACAAATGCATCCAGTCTAGTCGTTGTACATTCTGCTAAAGAAAACCACCACATTATGTTTTAAACAACTCACTAAAGAGTTGATCTAAAAAATAACCGCTTTAATCCCTAAAGGTGTAAATGAGAAGTGTAATATTAACGTGTTTCTTCAGGTTCCCTATGTTATATTGAGTGTTCTGCTCAGGGAGTCTTATACATACTATTCGTATCACTTGAACTCTTTTACATTTTGTAAATTCCAATTTTAGACATAAAGTGTAACTTGAATGTTTTTTGTCGTGATTTTGAGTTGTAGACCAACAAAAAGTTGCACAAAAATGTTAAGGGGAAGGAAAATGACAAAGAGAGAGCTGCAAGTCTTTTGGGGTATGATTCTACCAACTTTACAGATTTACTGACTCGATTTTTTGGTCGCTGTGTTTCACAAGATAGCTCTCTGAGTCAGATTGGGTGGATAGATCCTATAAAATGTGGTCTCCCAATGTGGGATGAAATACTAGAGTAGCAATTATTTAGTACAGAGTACCAGTGTGGTGGTATAATAAATCTAGGTCTTAACTTTATATTATAAGAACACATCTTTTTTTATATGACTAGGACTATTTTATTTGGTAGGTCTTGTTCCTCCATACAAATAGCTGTTGATGTTGTGATTTCAGGTATCCTGGGCATTTGAAGATGTTAATGTGTTTGTTTTTAAACTTCTATAGTGAAGTTTCAAAGTGGGAGGATTATTTGGTGTGTGAATACCATCATATTTTGGAAGAAGGCATATTTTCCATGGCTCAAGGCACTAAAGCAGATTTCTGTGCTTTGCCATTGATTTTGGTATTCTGTTGTTTCACAAAGTGGAAGTGAGAAAAATGTACTGAGGAGTGAAACTTCTTAACTCTGAAATGCAACGCTCCATAACTCCCCAGGTCCCATTAGAAAGTTCAAGCAGCTGCTCATTTTAATTTTGTTATGTCTAACACGCAGCACTATTCTTGGCTTATCCTCTCTATCATTTGCAAAAAGAAGAAAGTATTATTAATAAAAAGTATTTCCCACAAATTTTGATCTAAAACATTCAAAGCTTTGTTTAGAATGTGTCTTCCTGCTTAAAATTATTCCATTTGCTATGTTTTTTTTGTATTCCTGATCATATTTTAAGTTACCACCAGGGTCATTTTCATCAAAGCCAAATTGAGTCCAAGAACTTTAACCTTTAAAGCTTAAGCTTTCCTGCTTTGTGTGAAAATCAGGCTAGTTTCTGGAATCTTAAAACTTGTTCAGTTTTTACCACAACATTACTTGGTAGATATTTTTGCTGCTGGTATATTCAGAAGACATAGCGAGACTGAAAGTGCACTCATATATTATTCTTTCCCTCTGGCTTAAAGTTTCCATTATAGTTTAAATCTTTATTTTGCAGGTGCAAAGTTGTTTGCAACACTTTTAAGGTAGAATGTTTTGAAATTGCTGGCTGTGAGATAAATTGTTTCAGCGCTACATGTGATTTTCTAATTTTTTCCATTCATTTTTTAACCCAGCAGTGGTCCGTGGAGAAAATTAACACCAAGCTAAAGGACACTTGCAACACATTTTAACACTGAGGGTTTTTCCACACTCTGGCTAGTATTCAACCAGCTGGATTCTGTTGAGTTTAATGTTCTGTCCATGAAAATACTGGCTTAATAAACTCGAAGAGGACACTTGTGTCCCATCGTAATGTTTTTCTGACTTTTTCCTATGGGAGACTTCTATTTTAAAGACTCTGGTGTCAAGATAGTCATCTAGGCCCTTCTGCCTTGATTGACACTTCTTTTGACATCTTTTGTGTGTGTGTGGTGTGGGTGGGGGGGGGGGGGAGGGGTGTTAGGTGGTATGTCTGATGACTCCTCCTGTGTCTGTATGAAAACTCAATTTTGGTTTGTTCCCCTGTGCTGCCATTTTCTGTGTGAAAAACTGAAAATCTGGTAGACTTATTTACAATACTCAATAGCAAAATATACATTTCTTTCTGTTTATTCTTCCTCTGCTGTATTTCAGTCATGTTGACAGTGAATATGTGGATAAAACATGAAATGACCTTTCATTAAAACCCTCACTGATGTCTCTATTTAGATATATTATTTAGATATTTAGAAGTAAACAGGAGTTACAGTCTTTTAAAGTTGGCATGTCTATTTTCGCACAGTTTGGAAACATTTGGATAGCTCTTGGAGAGCTCCGAGACCCACAGAAAAACGGGTCTGAAATACTAAATTTTTATGCTTCCGCCTTCAAATTTATACTTGTTACAAAAAGACTTGTCTTTTTTGGCTCCTTAATTTTTCAGGCAGTACCTCATTGCATCAGCCAGCAGCTGCATGACAAAGAAAAAAACAAAAAAAAAAGCAAAAAATGTGTGCGTGTTCCCACTTCAAGTAATGAAAAACTGGTTACCATTACAACAAATCGGACTGCTTAGTTAGTGTGTTAGTATTTAGTGTTACCTTTACAAAGACACCAAGCTTTTGCATCTAATCCAACGGTTTCAAGAACAGCATGTAATTGAATCTGGGTATACTTTTTTCGTAGTTTTTGGAAGTTTGGGGGAGCTAGTTAAGAGGTTAATTACATCCATCCATCCATCCATCCATTTTCTCACCCGCTTCATCCCTCATGGGGTCGCGGGGGTTGCTGGTGCCTATCTCCAGCGCCAGGTTAATTACAGTTGATGGAAAATATAAAAAAAGTGGTTTGCCTGAGCTTCACTAGTTCTTAAAGAAAAAACACTGAAAATCAAAAATGATGTACCCGGTGAGCAGATAAATGTGATGATGGATCAAATGTAAGTCCTGAAACAAAATAAGCATGTCTGCTTCAACTAATATTCTGTCATGATTTTAAACTTTTGTTTTTGTTTGGATTATTCTGGACTGATTATTCCACTCCATGCTCCCCTCCTCTCAACCACCAATCACCATCCAATCATCTCAGTCACCTCCCAGCCACCACTTAGCACCATAATCAGTTCCACCTGCTGCAACTAATTAGTGTCACTCTGCTCACCTGACTCTCTGCCTACTTATACCGGCTTCATCCAACCTCTCCCTGCCGGAACGTCTGTTTGTGCCTTCCTTGTCACCTTCTCCCTTTTTAAAATAAAGCAACCTCTGCGTCTGGCTTGAATATCGGGTTCTCAGAAATCAATCCATTATTTTATTCACTCTTAGATTAATACCTGTAACATGGTTGTGATGTGCACTTTTGATTTGAGAAGTTTTAATAAGTGTTTATCTCATATTACCTTCATGTCAGTTTGCAGTTTCTCAATGTATTCAACTCGGCGCTTCTCAGTTAGCTAGATTACTAGTCAGATGTGCATTTTCTTGGTTTTGTGTTTCAACTCCACTCCACTAAAAAGAGGTGCATGGCATTTAAAAAGCAGTTTTAAACCTGTGGATCCTGAAACATGTTCCCTCTGTGCGCCCACTCCTTGGTATGGTTTTCAAGTAAAGTTTGTCTCTTCAGTGCCTTTTCCAGCTGAGACCATTCTCACAGCTGAAATCCCTGTTGTATCCAAACGTTGAGAACAAGTGGGGTGTGAAGTGTTGCTGTGCTCAGCTTATCTAGCCTTGGAACTGCTTCACTGTCTTAAATAAAAATATCTTTTTACTCCCCCTCCCAAAACAACCCCCAAAAATTGCCCGACCCTGGCTGTCCTCCAGGTTCTCCTTCCCTCTGCCGTTTATAGCTGGCTGGACTCTGGCTGAGCGCCGCATACTGTCGTTCCAAGAACCACTTAATTCCAAGACTAACCTTGATCCAAGGCTCACATTTAATTATGGCTCAGATTCATGGCCTCTTTGTTATTACTGTCAGGTTCACTTTCCACCTTCAGACCAAACAAATGTGCATTTCCTAGTACTTCTTTCTCCTTAACCCTATCAGCTCATCCCTTCTACAATGTCTTTCTCTGTCCTCCTTACTTCTCACAGAGCCCGGGAAGTAAGGAGAACATTGAGAGTGCAAAGGTGATTTTCAGGTGAATTCAAAGATGGCTTGTTTCTTAGTGCCGTAAGATAGAAGTGGAGTCATTGGAGTCATTGATCTGTTGTGAATTGGCACTATTTGTATAGCGCCAATTCAAAACAGCCATAAAGCACTTTACAAAAGAAGTCAGTTCAATCTTAACTCATTATGAAGTGCAAGTGAACATCAAAGACAGGCTTGCAGCAGTGAGAAAAACAAAGTTTACACAGCTCAGTAAACGGCATGTAAGGTGTGTGTTTTCATGCTTTTCATCAGATGAAAGCTTGTCTTAAAGTTGTAAACATGCATCGCATAGTACTCACAGGTACCAAGGTTTCTCCCAGCTTTGCTCCTCCACCGGCGCTTCACCGTGTTTGCTGATAGCAAACCACAGGCCAATGTTTTCTTATTTCCTGTTAAAATAGCCTACTAAAATACATGAAGGCTATTTTCAGAACAACAAACCCTTTGAGCTACTCTGTATTCAGTAAATGCTTTCCGTTTTAATCCCTAAAACAAATTTCTCATATTTTGCATCAGTGCATCTTGAGTTTTATCAATGACAAAATCACAATTCCACTGCTCAAACATTCCCCCGCAATCATGTGGATTTTTTTTCTTTTCTTTTTTTTTTTTGCTACGCAATGCTTTAGACTAGAACAAAGTCTGACTGGGCCTCAGGCTTGCTGTAGGAAAGGGCCGTTTGAGTCTGTACTACAAATTTATTCAAGTTAGGCTCTCCTGAAGAAGTACCAAAGACAACATAATAGTGATGCACACAGTTACAAATAAGATTCAAAATGTATCCAACCGTCTATCTATCCATTGTCTATAACTGGTCTTGCTAACAGGGTTACTGATGTCTATCATCAACAGTCATTGGGCGAGAGGCAGGTAAACCTGGACAGCATACTAATCCATCACAGTTGTCCTGAGAGATATTTTTGGAGATCAGTTAACCAAACAGTCATGTGATTGGGCTGTGGGAGAAAGTCGGAGTACTCAGAGAAAATACACACACACATGTGGAGAACATGCAAACTCCATCTAGAAAGACCCTATAACGATTCCATTGTCAGGGATCTGGGGGTTGTTCCAGCTCTTTTCCAAAGCTGCAGTCCTCCTGGAGAGCAGGTTGAGCAATGTGATCCTGCACACCTTTTTACCATCTACCTCAATGTCAGAGCGTAAAGAGGCGCTGTTGCTGATCATTCTTCACCTGAGTGTCAACCATAATGGTACCTTTAGCTTCCTGATGTTTGTCCTTGTAGTTTGTAGTGTTTATTTCCCTAGGTCATGTCAATTCGACATCTCTACTTCTCTCCAAGTTTCTCATTGCATGATTACCACTTTCCAGTATCTCTGAGCTTCTACCTGGATCACCGCTCTGTATTCCTTGTCCCATAAATCCCCAGATAATGATTGACCCACTCTCTTATGTTCCCTCCTGCAGCTCCCTGTCTACCAGCCCGCCACACAGACTAGCAACTCTGGACTCTGCTCACTCCTTCCTGGCTCAAACCATCAAACCATGCTCTGCTACTTGTAGTCAGATATTCCTTCTGACAAACCATTGTCAACTCTTCAATAATCTGTTAAGACTGATTATTGTCTCTAGAGGGTTTCTTGCTTATGGGTTAGAGGTTTGCCACTAAAAATGACACCCATGAACTTCTTGCTTCATGACAACTTCACCCCCGTGTACCCCTCAAAATATATCTCAACAATGTTTAAAACGTCAGGTAATGAATCTTTAATATTTTCCCAGGAACATTTGTGTAACCTTCATGACAATCAAGGGGAAATTCATAAGGAAAGTGACTTTTAAGTAATGTGCTGTAGACCCGTTTTTCAAACCAGCCAAAGAAAAGTGTCAGCGCTTTTATTGTTGTTTTTCACTCACCCCTGAAATGCTATAATGAAATTCTATAATGCATCTCATGAGTGTGTCTCATATGGGGTCCACCAAATCATTTTACTTTCTGCTGCAAAGTTGATTTCACTGAAAAATATCTGCAAAGCCACTGTTTTTAAAGCAGCCAGCATTTTTTTTTACTTCCCTGTCTTTCGCAGTAGAATGTTCCATAACTTAATTTATAAGAGCCTCACAAATCAAAAACATTTATATAAGCGTTATGTATTATGTTGTGTTATGAATAAGATCTAGATGATAAAGCATTTAACCAGTCAGGGTGAGTGTCCATCAAAACATTAATCTAAAGCTATTACTGGTTTAAAATCCTTCAAAATAGCCCCTATGTGTTCTGTCAAAGCCATGTAATTAAAACATAGTTTGACACAAAAAACTTGCAAGGATCAAGTATGTAATTAATTCACCACAAAAGTGATGTACCTTTAAGGGCATGTATGCAGGGCTTTGATTTTAATATGTTAATGTTGAATTTAAACACTTGTTTCAAAGCCCTCAATTTACACATACATGATAAATGTCGGCTGAGATTCACTTTTATTCTGTTTGATCTATGTTCAGTTTGTATGTCCTTATTGATGTTATCCCCTCTGGTGGTCTCAGAGCTCTTTGAAAACTCAACGTGTCTGGTTATATAAAATAAAATACCTCAAAGGTTAAACGTAATAATTAAATAGCTGTAAATTTCATTTAACAGTGACATCCTGAAGTGCCTCCTAAAGGACAGCTGGTGTTGCCATGACATAGTTCTCAGAGGGAAAAAACACCATCACGCTGCCTCTATTGATAAATGTTGTAGATATGTTTAGGGAATTGCACATAAGTAAGCCAAGGTCACATTGACTGACACACAAGTCTAACGTATCTAGCCACTATAAATTTTCAGATAATGCAGCACCTCTAATGACGAGCAATGCACTGAGAAACTGGCTAGCTTGATTGACCCTAACCGGTCAACAGTTGGCTGGAAACTAAACTAAAAAAAATATCTGAGGCAGTGAAAACACCATAAGTAGGTGCTACCAGCTTTTGCTCTAACACAATCACTCTTCAGTGTAGCAGTTGACACTGACAGTAGAAAAACTTCAAGTATTTACAGTATCAGTGAAGTGTTTACAATTTAAATTAAAGGGAGTAAGAAGCTATTTAAAAGGAAACTATTTTCTAGGACATGTTTTCTGATAATCCTAGCTGTGCTACGAAGTTTCTGCATATTAAATGACTACAGCTGTGCTCTGTTTTATGTTTTCAGCCTCTGTCTGTTACGGAAAATAGGAGGGATTTAGAAAAACAATCTTAAAGTCAAGGTCAGGGCCAGGTCAATTGTGAGTGACTGAACTGACCAAATCTTAAGTCAACTCATTTGAACCCATTTTGAAAGATTCAAGATCATAATGATGACTGATTGCCCATTGGCAGAATTTTAACCTATCGAACCATCAACCAACTAAACAATTTATAAAGAATAATTATTCTTTGTAGCATTGGCACAATCTCCTAGGCAGTAATTCATATAACTTTCCAATTTGTTTTAATTTAGAGCATTAAAGGCAAAAATACCTAAAGGAAGGTGTACATAAGATGAACTAATTAAGAATGTTAAAATATTATTTACGGTTCAATTGTTTCCATTATGAAAATGATAACGTTTTCTCAGCTGACACAGAAGGTGCACTCGCTAAACTCATGTTCAATTATGTGCTAGCCTAAATGGCAACAGCCCTTAAGGAAAAACAAAAAAAAAAAATTTGGCAGTACTTAGACTCATCTTTGATGATGTAGATGGATGAGAAAAGAAGCATAAAAAAACAAAGTCAGTTTGTTAATTTACTGCACTCCCTCCTGTGACCTACACAAATCACATTTCACTTTGTCTTCAGAATACAAACCACTGATATTAGTTTTAGTAATTTCACAGTTCAACTGCCAGTCTAGACATCAAGCTCTTTTAGGTCATAAAACACGTACACTGTATTTTTGCTAGAGCAAAAAGTACACAGTGCATAAACAATTGTGACATTAAGGTTTTATCTTCTGTTAGTTTATCCTGTGGGAATATTTACAACCTGTCTGTAGATGATCAAGCACTTGGATTATTAAACAAGTTTGGAGGGTAAAAGCTGCTCAATTCAGGGGATTTATTTGCACACGCACATCTGTTTTATTTTGGACTATAAATTACTATAATTTAACATACTGATACTGTGTGTCATGGTGTAGTTTTGGCCTGCCTGTCTCTCCATGAACATTCTGGTGCTTTCTGCCTTCCATACTGCCCGGCTCCATTCCACAGTAATCAACTACACCTGTCATGCTCCAATCAAGCCAGACTCATTCCACCTGCTTACCTCTCTATAAAAGCCCTCCTCAGTCTGCTCTTCCCTGCCGGATTGTCTTCATCCAAACCTCGTCCTGCCTCATGCATGTCTGTGCGTCCCACATCTGCTAGTCAGAGCTTCCTACATCTGCCTACTATTCTCGCTGCTGTGCTACCGGCTGAATGTCAACCCCAGCGCTTCAACAACTCTCGCTGCTGTGCTACCGGCTGAACCACATCTCAGCGCTCCAAATTCTCTCTCTGCTGCCGAGCTTTCGGCTCCTCCTGGACCTCAGTGCTCTCACGCCTGCCCTGGATGCTCTCAGCGTCTCCCTGGTCTACAGCTCAGCACCCGCAGTCCTTCAGCTCCTGTCATCTACATCTACATCCTTCTGCCCCAGGTCAGTCCTCAGGCTGCTCTTCCCTGCCGGATTGTCTTCATCCAAACCTCGTCCTGCCTCATGCTTCTCACGTCTGCTAGTCAGAGCTTCCTACGTCTGCCTACTACACTCGCTGCTGTGCTGCCGGCTGAATCTCAACCCCAGCGCTTCAACACGCTCGCTGCTGTGCTACCGGCTGAACCACACCTCAGGGCTCCAAGTTCTCTCTCTGCTGCCGAGCTTTCGGCTCCTCCTGGACCTCAGTGCTCTCAAGCCTGCCCTGGATACTCCTTGGCTCTCAGCGTCTCCCTGGTCTACAGCTCAGCACCCGCAGTCCTTCAGCTCCTGCCATCTACATCCTTCTGCCCCAGCTCAGTTAAGACTCTGGTGTTCTCTCGCTCTCGCTCTCGCTCTCTCTCTCTCTCGCTCTCTCTCCACAACTCATCCTTGCTTAAATAAAACTCTTAAAACATATCTCAGTGTGGTTTTGTCCGGGTTCATCAGAACAAATCTTGACACTGTGTAAATCATCTGGAAAACAAACCTACCCTGATACTTGCTGGACAGCAAAGTTAACTTATGAAACTTTTTTTTCACTTTCAGCAAATGTACTTTATTCAGCCATCAATTGAAGTTGAGCGTGCTGAACAAAATATCTAAAAAAACAAAATCCAAATCCTTTTTATTTATGAAGCAGATTTAATAAAAAAAAGCTATTTGTTTAATCATAGTGCATGACTGTACTTAACTTTTAATAAAGCAGATTCAGTACTTTGAATTACCTTGTTACTGAAAAGTGCTATATAAATAAACTTGCCTTACTTGTGGACCTAAATGAAAAACAAATTCTAAAACTTTTGAAAGGGCAGATTAGAAATGGGTCTAAAATGTTAAAACTGAAAGATCAAGGTGTGGAGAGTGCGGTTATCAACTGTTGTTGCCTGGTTTCAACCATGATTCCGTCAGCAACAGGAAGTGAGAGAATAAATAATCCTTAAGGAGAAGGTTTTTATTTTATTTTATGGGAGACATTAGGTGTTGAACAGAGCCAAGCAATTGAAGCACTGGCTATGTTCCTGGGATACACTGCCAAACTGTGGAGATTTTCCCACACGTAGCCACATTTTTAGATGTTTGCGTGCCATAGGCAAGTAGGGGTACAGCCGGTGTCCATGTCAGTGACATGCAGTATTGCATGGGGCATAATTCATCAAAATAGTTGTATTCCCTGGGAATCCTGAATGAAGACTGGAATGAAGATGAAGCAAGGTGTGCCTGGAGCTTCACAAACAAGCCACCACTCCTGCTTCGCTGCCTACAACGGCAACTGCTTTGGATAATCAAGGAGAGAGGACCCCATGAAAAGTAGGTATAGATGCCAAGTGAGGAAGCAGAGTTGTCTTTAAGTCCATAAAGATAGCAAGTTGGGACTATAGTGTGGATATTTAAAAGGCCCTGGCGATCATTCGCAAATAGCGATGGCACACTCCAGATAGACAGATTTTCACCTGGAGCCAAACGCATTGCCGTCATCTTGTTTCGGGTTGTTGTAGTGTTATTCACGCATTTAAAATCAAAGAGAAGAATTTCAAAATCAGTTCATTGGCACACTGGCAGCCAGTGGAAAGAAGAGCTCAAAGCTGAGGTATGTTCTTGTTTCCATGTACTTGTTTAAAAAACAAGCAACAGCTTTCTGATCAAGCTGAGGACACGAGGGAGACTGATCACAGCATAAGGTGAATTGCAATAATCTGGTCAATTTGTGATACAAGCATGGGTTATCTCCAGGTCATTTGTTGACTGAAACACATTTTTCTGCAAATGTTGCTGCCAGCCGTGTTGAACCTGAAACCTGAATATAAGGTTACACCAGGATTTGTAACCTGTTGCTTACCATAGGGTTCAAGATCATCAAGGTTTGGAAGGGGGTTATATGAAATGCTGTTAGGATTTAAAAATAAATAAATACATTTGCTTTCTATCATAGCTCAGAAATTTCATGGCCATCCATGCTTGATGTCATCAAGGCACTTTAGGAGAGTTTGGATGATGGAGTATAAGCGGATTGGCTTTTTAGAAAGATATGTTTGACAATCATATGCATAATGGTGAAAAGAGATTCCATGATTTCTCAAAATCAACTCTAAAGGCAGAGGTTGTTCCTCTATAGTAAAATGGGCTAAAACTGTGTCTTGGATACTGGGGACTCAGGTTTGAACCTTGTTGCATCAGAAAGGGGATCCAGTGTAAAAATGCAGGTTGTTATGATCCCTGAATAAGAGAGCTGCCAAACTGAATCACAACCCTTAAAGGAGTGGACTAAAACTTTAAGTTTGGGGAACTAAACTGGAAAGATTTGTTAAAATGGACTCAAAGTTTTCTGTATGAACACAGAAACCTCTATCCTGCAGGTATGAACAAATAAAGTTTAATGCTGCACCTTTAATTCCAACCCAATGTTCCAAATGGTACACATAAGAATACTGTGGTCAACAGAATCGAATGCTGCCATTAGGTCTAAAAGTACAAAAATTACAAAACTTACAGGATCATTTGGGATAACGTCATTAAAAACCCTAAAAAAATGCATTTTCAGTGTTATCCTAATTAAATTTACGACTGGAAAATCTCCAAAATCCCATTTCTTTTCAGAAGGTCGTGTAATTGGATAAAAAAAAAAAAAAAATTCTGCAATATTCTTATGGGAGACCTCAGTCTTGAGATTGGTCTAAAATCTGCTTAGACTGAGGGGACAGTGGGTTTCTCAGAGCATGCTTGAAAACTTTGGGGACCATGCCATAAGACCCAGTGCTATTTATGATGTCAAGTACTGGGGGTCCAACTGAAGGGAACACCTAAACATGCAGGGATGGTATCATAGGGAGAAGCTGAAGGTTTCATTTGATCAACTACTTTGTTTAATTAATTAAAGAGAAAAAGACTCAAACAGACTGAAGACAGTCAAACAGGGAACAAAGATAGACGGATTGTGTACAGAATATAAGCTCAAAGACCTGGACTGAAACTTATCTACAAAGAAGTGTAGGCAGTTGCTACAAATGTTTGAATATTGTGGAAAATTTAAAATACAATTGATGGTTATGATGAACAGAATATGTGGACCATGACATGTAACTAAAACATGCAGGGCAGATTACTAGGGTTGAAAAACACTGATCTGCAGGATGTAGCACACTACCTTAAAGTAGTGTACTACCATTTGGTACTTTTTATCTATCCATTGCTCTTAATTCAGCATAGTTTGTCAGTTGAAACAAAACTTTGAAAACTGTAAGCAAAGACTGAGATTCTGAGTCTCAGTCTTTAGTTAGAAAAAATAAAACTACACATTTTTGCTGGAATACAAGTTTAACTTTAATGAGATTCATGTTCAAAGACTGAGTTCTAATATCAGTTTTTTCCTTATCACAATTTTTTTTTTATCCACTAAACTCAATTTCAGTACTTTTTAGTTTTTACCACCTACATTTCTGTTTCCTTTTTTTTTCATCATTTGTAATTAAGCAGGGAGATTTTATGCTTTTTCACTTGACAAAAGCAGCTGCTAAGGCAGCCATATTAATGCCAGGGTTTGCTGTCACAGAGCTGCCAAATAACACACATGCACTTAAGGATGGTAATTATAGTGTAGAACTCACGCCAACTTATGAGCACAAATACAGATAGATACAAATAAGGAGCCACGTGTAGATATTTTCTAGCAGACTAAATCATGGCATCAATTTGTTGACTGCAGCCTCTTCTGTTCAGCTGCTTTTAATTGTGACATCTAAGACAAAAGAATGACCTTTTCAGTTCAGCATCTCGGTCCCATTTTCCAATCTCATACTTTAGTCTATTTGTATTTTTCAAAGGAAAAAAGGCCAATCAGAGGTTATAGAAGAGGAAAAAAGCTTTTCTCCTTTTCACTATTCCCTCTCTTTGTGTGAATTAACTTTTTTGTCACCTTTTCCTCTTTGCTGTCGATTTTTTTTTTACTCCTCTCGCTATCTATTCGGAGTAACACTTGTGTTCCATTAGCCTCTCCTCACTGCAGCAATGGAAATCAAAAGGGTCCAGCATCAGTCGGTCCCAGCGTCCATTTTCATCAAACCATGTAGACTGTTGCTAGGAGACATAAAACCCTTTGGTAATGTCTGGTTGCAGCAGTTCCTAAACAGCAAAACCGCTCAAAATAAAATAAAGATCCTAATTCTCTTATAGTTTCTCCTTACATTCAAAGACTCCTTAATACTTGAATCTAGAAAAATATGACACTCCATCTGTACTCTTGAAGATTTACTTACTTGGGAATGCTTGAAGTGGCTGCAACTAATGATTGATTCCAACAATGCAACCTACTTTCTGATTGGCTGGCAAACATTTTCCCAATGTACGTTCATTCCAAGATAAACAGCTGATCCAAAAATATATATATAAATAAATCCATCCTGGGACATTTAAACACTATGAATGCTACAACCTTCATACCAATGCAAATACACTATACAACTTGGGGGAGAAAAAAAGTGAAACAGGTACTTCAAATACAATCTATCTTGTGTGATTCACACAAGATAGAAAACGGCAGCTTCAATTATGATAGTTTAAGCTATTTCCAATATAGGTGCATGATTCATAATGACCTCTGAAGAACACTCCAGGAATTAAGTAGTGGAATAATGTTGAGATACTTTAAATTATGTTTGTCAGTGTTAGACATCTCCATCTACAGTATGTATAGAATACTTCTTCTGGTGAGCATGCCAGCCTTACAGTTTACATATTGTCCAGGAAACATTTCAATGTATTTCCAGCAGAGCAAAGAAACAAAACTTGTCTATCAAAAGACATGATCAAATATTCCAAATATTCTGCTTAAACTTATCCTCCTACTCAGAATCATTTGCCTTAAATATGCATTTGTTCAGTCACAGCTAAAATTATTAAAGGATTTTAAACATATGCATCACAACTAAACAGACCTACACAATGTGTAGAAAGTTGCTGTAACACTCAATGGGAAAATAGGTATTTATCCCTGAATGCATCTACACAAGGGTTAAGGGATAGAAAGCATGGCAAAACTTTCTGTTGTGTCTGTGTGTTATGTTATATGTGTACATCCTGGGCTAGTGTCTGTCTCAAAAAAAAAAAAAAAAAAACAATTTCACCTGGTGACACATTGTGACAATAAAACTCTTTGATTCTTGATTATTCAGTGTTTATGCCCTCAACACTCTGGTAAACAGTACCACAACATCAAAAGCATAACTACCAGCATGCCAGACAGATTTCGGCCTAATAAAATGGACTTTATTGTATTGCACTTACATATTTAACGTTTCATGTTTATTCAGATCTTATGCACCAAAACATCTCACGCTCTTAGACACAGAACTTGTCCCTTTTCTGAACGTTAAGCCTTGCTGAACGGTGATTATACTAGCATATAATTGATTGAACAGATGAAGTTCTCAACTTTAGGCAACATACTTGGGGTCTGCAATTCTCTTGCTAATATCTTGGCAGATTTATTTAGATTTTTTTGTTGATGTCACACAAAGCAGCCGTGTATTTGAATTGTTTCCTTTAAATACATTCAGAGGAGTGATTCCATTTAACTCAATGACGCGAATTAGGCAGTCAGAAGCTTACAAAGTCATTAACATTAACATCTTGGATTATATTTCTAAACTAAAACCTCAAAGCTATGAAGTCGATGTGAGTCAGCTTGAGTGAACCTTTCTGGCAATTGATAGAGAGCAACAAAGGTTTCTATTGGGTGATGCAAAAGTATGTATGTAAACATCAATTTTCCATCTTAACTCCTGATATTACCGTCTTGGTTCTTTCCATGAGTCAGAAAATATTTGTCAGTTTTTTTAGCAGAGTCCTTATTTACAGCTAACATGTTTCTGAATCATTCATTTACCTGTTTGCTTCAAGAAATTCTGGTTTACAGTGAGCAAATTGCGATGGCACAGAGCAATAAGTCAAGTTTGATTATATACTTCGAATAACAATGATATTATTCTCCAATTCTCCAAAACCATTTCCCTTTTTTATCTCCCAACCACCCAAGGCAGTAAGAGAGAATACTTAAAGTATGTGGGTCAGTGAGGACAAGCCTTTGAATAAAAGCACACTGTATGTGACATTTGAAGATGTACTGCTTCAGAGTGTATTTATAATCCTGTATCACTCTGTTAGACTTTATTGCGTGAAACTGAGGTCATTTCACAATGTTAGTTACCTGAGGGAACCTGACATTTAAATGGGGCTCCTCGTTATCGCTCGCTGGCGCCCTTGCCCGCCTTGCGGTCTCTGCCTTGCTCTCTTGTCCTTGTCTGTGCACACTTGATATTCAATCACTTTTCCACTTCATGTCCTCTATTCGTTTTCTGTCTGCTCTGCTTTTTGCTCTCCAGACTTGTCTTTTATTAACTATTGTAGCAATTTTAGTCTTTTCCTTCAATTCTTTCCTCTCTGCTACCACCCATCTAATGTCCTTCTTTCTGATCCACGTTTCCTTATACTAAGCTCGAGGACTATCACCTTGTAACAATAGGATTCACTAAACATCAATCACCTATTTTCGATGGATTATTAAAAATGCCACAAAACAAGAGTGAATTGCTAAACATAACTTGTTGGTGTAATATATACTGATAGTTTGTTTATTAATTAAAATAATGAAGAGATTCAATCAGTTCCACCTTAGATATGAAAACATTCATTTGGATCTCCAGCAGGCACTAAAATGCAAAACATTTTTTAGAAAGTAACAGCAGCTTCATTGTTAATTGTTATCTATGCAACAGATAGCAAATACTTCCCCCTTGACTCTTGACTTTTACATCCAAACCCTGTTCTTTAAGGCTTCATGCATCTGGGTATTCCATGAGTAATTCTTCATTTATTCAGAAGTGCTAACTGAGCTCAAAGGTTTTTCATTTGTTGACGGGGATATTATTTTTTACAGATGTTCACCATATTAACACAGTGCCTTAAGTGTTAGCTGTAAACCGTGAAATAACCAAATCTCACAAAACGTGTGAGGAAAAAAATGGAGTCAATCTACAAGTGTATGAACACAGAAAGAACATGTTTTGTAGGGGGATGCATGTCTTTAACCTTGCCTGCAAGATTTGTACGTTCACAAACACACAAGGATCCGTCTTGTACCGCTCAGGCTTCAGCCGTTTGTGTCAGAACCAAAAACGGGTCGGGCCAATCACGTTGCAGTATTGTGGTTTAAGGCGGGACATACCGTTACGACAAAACCAAGAGCGGCTGAGCCCACAGCCAAACCAACATAGACATGACAGCACAGGAGGTTGCACGGTTAGCTTCTGCTATCACATCTGTTTGGTAAGAATCCACAATTTCTTCTTTGATAGTACAACAGTACTATCAAAGTGCCTTGACTAGCTTCCCTTTCTGTGGTTTCCCATGATGTCTGCTGCTTATGTTTTAATTTAAACCAGGCATGGTAGGCGGGATCTAGGTGTCGCTTCGCCCAATCAGCTCGGAGAGTTCTGCTTAATGTTCATCCTTTCCCCAAACGAATTCAATGGGATCACTCCCAGGTTGATAATGAACAGAACATAGAGTACTACACATTATCTGTCTGGCTGGCCAGGTTAGCGTGTCTTACACATGCTAACCTGGACATTGCTCTCTACAAATATAACCCTGGTATACTTAGACTTAAAAAAAAAGACTTTAGTAGATCAAGAACAAGTTAAAGACAGGTTAAAAATTGGTCTAAAATTATTAAGCAAGGACGCTACTTCTCTTCAAAACTACAGTTTTGAAGCACAAAAAGAAGGCACACATCTCTACTAAAGTTGCAGTATCAAGAACATAATTTGAAAAATAGTAGAATACCTTGTTTTAGAAAGGATTTGGGGATACAGTTTAAAAGGCACATTTTCTGTTGCAAATAAGGTATCAATTAAATTAATTCATAACTTTGCTTAGCAGTTCAACATTAGTTAGGACAAAACTATCAGGTGTTTTCTCATGAATAAACATGATTAAAGTACAGTAGGTTTACATCAACATGTTTAGTTACATTTCTGTTATAAGTTTCTCAAGATATAACTACATGTGGTATTATACTTATGCCACAAGTAGTTTGTTTTGTTTTATTTATTCCATATTATATATTTCGACTTATGTCAACTGTATGTTTGTGTATGTGTAGCACCTCACCAAAGGAAAGTCCCGTATAAAATATTACTTGGCAATAAAACTCATTCTGATTCTGATAATAATTTTGTAACCATTTTCTGCTGTTTTGAAAACTATTTCTGTGTGAGATTGTGCTGCTGGACTGAAACATTTCATTTACTTCCATTTGTTTTACATCTCATTACCATGGGGGCAATAAATGTGGACAGCACTGCAATAATGCTTGCCTTTGCTGCAGCCTTGTACTTGGAGGAAACCACTGACCTTTTTGTCGCTACTGCAATGAATCTATTCTGAAGTCACTACTTCATCAATGTCACAAGAGACAGCAGCTCAGCACCAGAATATGTAGAATTAATGTCTCCAAAAAATGCTTTATAAAATGTTGAACTTTTGTTAACTGATGTTAAATTTTTGTGCAGATCATCTAACACCTGTGGAGCCATCTTATCAGCGTGGACTGACCTTTTCAGGATAAGGGCTGGGGTGTTGCCTCGTGCCATTTTTATTGCTGCCAGGAGGATATAGTCATAAAACATGCATTTAGACTTATGGTGGGGAGGAAAGACTTTAAGGAGAAGTCTAAAACAATCATCTTTACCTTGTACTGCTGTTTATATGTAATTTTTCAGTTAAATGTTTTAACCGCTTTAGAGTTAGGGGTTAAAATACAGCTAAACAGGATGGAATAGAAAAAATAAATCTTGAAAAAATCTTTTTAGATAAAGTTATTTTGATTTTTAATGACAGATGATTTAAAAATTATTTTTGTACAACTAGAGCAATGCGATTAAAATGGTTTGTGATATAATATGCATTATACATTCATTTTATGTAATATTCCACCTTGTTTAGACCTTCAAACTATCAAGAATAAACTGGCAAATATGACCTTGCACCAAACAGGAATATAGAAACAAGAAAGTAAAAGAAACAAGAATAGATCAACTCCAGCAGAATTGTGGTTGGAATGAATATAAACTAAAATTAAGTCAAAAACATGTTATATTTCAAATATGATTCATATAGACCAGCAATGTATCTCTAGTGTGCAAGAGTTGTGATGAAAATCACAAGGGAGATCATATTTCTCCAATTTGAGCTTCCCTTCATTCCTATAGTCTCTAAACGTAGAATGGGAGACATAACTTTTAGTTATCAGGCTCCTCTCCTGTGGAACCAACTCCCAGTTTTGGTCCATGAGACAGACACCCTGTCTACTTTTAAGACTAGGCTTAAAACTTTCTTTTTTGACAAAGCTTATAGTTAGAGAGGCTTAGGTTACCCTGAGCTATCTCTGTAGTTATATAGGACATCAGGGTCTATTTTTCTCACTCTGCTGGGTTCTCCTACTGTTCTCCAGTTTGCATTGTTTGTTGTTATTTCATCTTTTAACTTTTTGTTCTCTGTCATTTTTCTCTTCATAGTAGTTAAACCTGGTCTGTCGTTCTGTTAACTGTGACACCTTGCAGGGAAGACAGATCATCTGCCATGACCCACTAACATAGAAAGGATTCCTGGATCAATGTGTGCTTCTGTGCTTTTTTTGTGTCTGTGCTCTGTCTTCTCTAACCTCCAGTCGGTCGAGGCAGATGACCATTCATACTGATCCTGGTTCTGGTTCTGCTGGAGGTTTTTCCTTCCTGTTAAAGGTGAGTTTTCCTCTCCACTGTCGCTTCATTTATGCTCAGTATGAGGGATTGCTGCAAACCATCGACAGACGACTGTCCACTGTGGCTCTACGCTCTTTCAGGAGGAGTGAATGCTTTCAGTTGTTGGTCCAAGAACTGATAAAAATCTCAGTAGGGTGAAGAATAATTTCAATCTAATTATTTTTCTCTCAAATCCATTTATCTCAATTGTTTCTCTATGCTTTGGATATTACTGCAGAGTTTTTCCACAACGACAAATTAGATTCTTCAAAGAATCGCACATAAGAGAGGAATAAAACCCCTCAAATCACCTGGCTGTCAATCCAGAAGATGTGAATAAAATTTTTATATGGCAATTTAGTCCATTTATAGAGAACAAATCAAGAACTTTGAAATGCTTTCTTTGGCACAAAGAGAAAAGACTTAAAGATTTTTTTTCAAAGTGAATACCAAAGCGTTTCTGCCAGTTACCTGCAATTTCTAAAGAAGGATGTCAAAAAAAGATTGTTCTTCAGAGAACACTGGGATCTGATGGTGGAGCTGCTAGCTGCAGAATCAAACATCTCATCAAACATCCCTGTGTGTTATCAAAGTCATTTCACTGTGGGTTTTTGGTAAGAGAAGTGATCAAAGACAAGGTCTCTTTTTAAGACCAACTAATCTAACAATCCAACATCCAACGGAAAAAAAGAACCGTACATTTCTAATTAAAACAGCGCTCCCAGGCTTCATAGATCCCTATGTGTTCTGTGAAAGAGGAAGAATGCTTTGAATAACTGGTTAGAGAAGGACAACAATATTAGTATAGGGTCAAAAATTTACCCAGGGCCAAAAGTAAATAAATAAATTACCACTTCTTTTTACACTAAAACCATATTTACTGGATTCACCTCTAATGCCAAGATTTGGATTCATTTCCATTTCATTTAATTTCATATCAAATGTCAAGTATTCAAGTAAAAATTATTTCAAAGTAATTAACTTTAAAAGGTTTAAGTATTGTACTTAATTGAATTTTAAGACACTTGTGGCTCAAGACTCTTCCCCAACAGCATTTTTCCTCATCAGGTAACAGACTAGAAGTTTAGACATAATCTTAGGATTTGACCTCATAAACCTCATCGGATAACAGTGAGCTTGTGCAGAGCTGTTTCAGCTGTGATCACATTAAGCACGTTTACCTCCCCGTCAGAGCTTTTAATGCACTCATAACATAGTTTTATTTTAATCAATTAAATTGCACTTTTCCAGACAAAATGAAAATACAACATGCATCTTCTATGAAGCTTGGTGCAGTCTTGAATGTACATTTTTTCTAACCCAGTGAAACCAAGCTTAAATATATACATGCACCCATAATAATCTCTTGATAAATATCCCTCAACAAGTTGTACCTCAACTAGATGCTATCTGCAGACATGATTCCTGTTGGTTATTTGAACACTCTTCTGGGCAGAATTCATGAAGTTTATTTAAATTGGTTGCTTACCCGGCACATACCTGGATTTTAACCATAGTCCAGAAATTTGCAGCAGTGCTGAGGTCCAGGGTTTCATAAAGTTCAATGTGAACCCTGCTTTATCTGTTAGAGCTTAAATCTTAGTTGGACTTTCCTGTTTTGTTGGAACACAAATTGATAGTTGCTACAGTATTTTTATGTCTGAAACCCCCAAGAATACTTACTGTCATTGATGCACAATTGCTCAACCGTTGTTTTAATTAAACATAGAATTTGTCTTCCAAAGGTATTTATCTTAACTGTGTGAAACTTCTATGTGTTTGGTGTAGAGAAATTGCTCTTTTCTGACAGAACTATCTTAGTTCATAGCAATGGGTAACTTAGGTCAGGTGGTTAAAAGTCAGACAAAGTTGGGTGTTCCACTCAGACCATGATCCCAAGCTTATAGAGAAAACTGGTTTTTGAATAGACAGACCTGGCTAACAAACTTTTGGAAAACCATCACATCTAATCTTGGATTAATTTATTGTTTTTAATTTCACTGAGTTTGTTTGTTGCATAGTTATTTCATGTTGGAAAATTAATGGTTCAAATAGTAAAGAAAGTTCCTAAATTGATATGAAGAAGCCAAAGGTGAGTGGTCTACAACTCTCAGCATTCATCCGAGCAATATGCATTAGACATGTGTGGGTGGTTTCTTCTGTAGCTGACTGGGCTCTGTGTCAAGGTCCTCATGACTGCTGTCTAATTTTATTCACTAAAATAGTAAAAGAAAAAAATGTTGTGCATAATTTTCAAGATGTGATTATCTGCAGCAGATTCTAGCAGATCAAGGCCTTAACTCCAAAGGTGGATCACAGGCACAATACTGGTGGATTGACCATAACCTCCTTTTTCTGTTGGGACATCATTGCTGATCACGAGGCACAAAGAACACATTTAATTTGTGGATTAATATAATTAGCTGAAAAGGGCTTGGGAACTTTAGCAATGATGGGGGTATGTATACTCCTGACCGGCATACATGTAGACACACGTGTTCACAAAAAAATGAAGTGGCAGTGCTATTTTTCATTTCCCCCCACCCCCCAGCACACACACACACACACACACACACACACACATACACCTTGTTTGCTTAGATTCAACCATTTCGTATATATGTATCTGTCTGTCTGGACATGCCATAGTCATTCATAGTCGCACCTCCCGCAGCGGAGACAACCTCATTCAGCTCTTCACTCCTCACCAGATTAGTTCACACTATTCCCCTTCTTTGTAATAACCACAAAAGTATATTTTATTATTCCTCATGCTACTTAGATTCTAAGCATCTCTTCTCCCCAATTTGTGCTCCAGGTCCTTTGTCTCCCCATGTCTTGTCACCTGTCAGCCCTTCTCAGCTGCACGTCGGCAAGCACTTTTCAATACCGCCAGGCCTGCTCCCACTACACCTTATAACAACTCGCTGTCTTCTCTCTTGTCCTGGATTTGGTTTTCAGAATTCTCTCAAGACAGCCTCGGCCGGTCCTTATCTGTCTAATCAATGCTGTCCTGGAAAAATCTTCAGGTTAAAGTCTAACAGTTTGCTGCACAAAGGGCCCATAAAAAAAGGGATGGACTAAAAAGACTAGATCAAACTGAGAAAAAACGAAGACTCGATATCACGACAAGTTGTTCTGATTTTAAATCTTGATGATGAAATATGAAAACAAACATTGATTGTAATAATGTGATTCTCATACTGTGACATTTTCAGTACTATTCAGACACAGTGCTAAACTTTTTGCTACTGTTTCATTGGTGCATATGGTAACTGTGCTATGTTTAAGCAATGATTATGGAAATATTTTTTCTTTAAATGTATTGCACTTATTTTACATGTTTCAAACAAGATCTCAGATGACTACTACTGATCTATGCTCTGTATTTTAAGTGAGTATCAATAAAATGTTTAATATATAAATGAAAATCTCATTTTGAAGATGTACCTACTTAAGCACTGCTTTGTTCTAAACCACTTTCAGGCCCACAATTATTAAAACAGCCCTTCCTCAACAGTTGTCCTCAATAATAACAATTTTCAGGTTAGCAGCCAGAAGCCACTTTGACAATCACATCTTTTGTATTGGCTGGAGAAAGGTACAAATTAAACTGTCAAGAGGAAGGGCACATAAAGCTGATAAATCCTCCAAATCCCCAGTTACTGACCAAGGCGAAGACCTTGAACACAACTCAGAGTCCCCAGTGATAGATATGACTTCAGTTTCCCTGCACATAATGCGCCCTTTATGTCCCGCTATTGGTCAGAGTTGTTTAAATGACCCATCATTTGACTAAAGAGTGTATAAAAAATATCAAAAACCTTTATTGGTCCTTCAATACAATTTTGAAATTATTTGATGATATGTTTTAACTAAAGTAAAAAAAAATATCATTGCAATATGAGAGCAGAGTGAGAAGATCAGTGTTACACTGTTAATGCCTTGGTGGAAGTAATTTCATGTTCCTGTAAATATTTTGATGACATTGCACAAGAATAAACCAGAAAATATATATTTTTTGGCAAATCAACAACTAGTTCTTAGTATCTGTCCCTGTCAGATACTCAGACTGAAGATTTTAAGCAAGAGTAGAGATGATCCCATTCAGCCCTATTAGATATTTGAAAACACCCTGCAAGAAAACTTAAAAATTTGTATTCGAGAAAAAGAAAGCTAATCGTGGGCTGAATGCAAGATGGCCAGAGCTGGAAAAACAATCCACAGATGGGTGGTTGAAGAACGTGCTGCAGAGAGAGCCATGTCAACGGTACAGGTACGTCTCCATGCCCTGGTAGTTGCCAAGGAGATGAATACAAATGACTTTGTGGGCGGGCCGTCTTGGTGCTACCGCTTAAGGCAACGCAACCGCCTCTCTATAAGAGCACAGACAGCTGTGTGTCAGAAACTGCCAGCAGACCTTCAAGCGAAGGTTGATAGTTTCCGTGAGTTTGCTGAAAGGCAAGTAACAGTACACAACATTTCCCCGGATCATATTATCAATATGGACGAGGTCCCCCTCCTGTTTGACATCCCGATGGGCTGAAGTGCTGCAGAGAAAGGACAGAGAAGTGTGAATATAGTGACCACTGGTCATGAGAAACCACACTTCACAGTGGTGCTGGCATGTTGTGGAGATGGATCAAAGTTGCCACTGATGGTCATTTACAAACGGAAAAACGTCCCAGAAAACAAACTCCCCGCTACAGTTGTCATGATGATAGATGAACAATGGTGGATGGATCAAGAAATGTTGAACCTTTGACTTACTAAATGCTACACTAAGCACCCAGATGGCTTCTTTAAAACACGCAAAGCTCAGCTCTGCTCTGTGAGCGCACATTATGCCACAGTTCACAGGTAAAATTGAAGCCTGCAACTCCATACCTGCCATCATCCCTGGAGGCTTAATCAAAGCACTCCAGCCACTCCACATCTCAGTGAACCAGAGCATTAAGGCAGTCTTGTGTCGCCTGTGGAAGGAGTGGATGGTAGATGGAGAGCACAGCTTCATGACAATCAAAAGAATGTACCATGCAACTTTCCAGCCAATCCTTGAATGGATTGACAAAGCATGGACTTCAGTGACAACCACGGCCATCCTGTCAGGATTCAGGAAGGCCGCAATCTGACAACAGCACGCAGAAGAGGACATGGCGCTTCATCTTGGCGGAGTTGTTGAGAGACGACACAGAGGATCAAGAATTGAATGGATTCACTGATGTGGAATGAGATCGTCAGCTTGGTAAACTTGCTTACCAGTTAGTTACTTGTTGGAGTAACTGGCTTTTTAAGTTAATTTAGCCTATTCAGCCTCTGACATTCTTCATGTTATTGTGTAGCTGAATAACTGGTTACATCAACATACCGGACACCTATTGTTGCGGGTACTATTGTGTAGTTAAATAAGGCACCTCTCAAAGTTAGATGTCTATGTTATTGAAAAAATGACTTGGGCGCTTCTTATCTAAATTTTCGGAAAAACGTCCACTCTACCTTTAAGCAAAGAATAAAAAAAACTCTAAATGTTAAGAAAAAAAACTAAGTATAGACAATGTACGAACTACATGTCTAAGGTATGCTTTGGATGGCCTGAGAGGCTTTCAACAAGCCTGAGTACTGTTATGCGTTTAAATTATTCACAATAATTATAGAGATTAATTTACATTAACAATGACAAGTCAGGGAAAAATAAGAGTTCCAGTTGAGAGCTTAGGAAAAAGCTATTCATTGGGCTGTGAGTGAAGATTATTTCCTATTGCTCATGCATGTAAATTACAATAAAATAAAGTGAAAAGACAGAAAGAAATCAAAGAGTTTCAAATTCACTGCCAGTACATCTAAAATAAAGGTTTAATGTTTTACAGATTTAAATCACTTCAGCACTTTTGCCTGTGTCTTCATATATTCTTTTAGAAACTTGTCAATAAAATGTTTTCAACAGATCAGCTGTAGTTTGATGTTTTTGTGAGTAATGATTCAGAGAGGGGCTGGCTGTAAACGTTGACCAATTTGTACCCATTCATGGAAATCAAAGTAGCCATGGTTGCATGCATGATTTGGATGGAATCTAGATGCATCTGTTTAATTTCTGTCAGATAAATTCACTGTATTCAATTTTTTCTCTGTAATAACTCTAGCTGCTGTTATAGAGAACTCCAGCAAGTGTTCCAAAACTGTAAAGTTGAAATAAATTTCACCAACACCACTTCCATGTTCAAGTTCCTTTGGAATAAGAGGAAAGATGAAAACAACTCAGAATGGGATTGCAACACATAATCTAAAGACATGACCTGTGTTTTCAGTTTTGCACTAAACCAAAAATTAAGTCTCTGAGCAGCCTTTTGGGGGTCGTGGCCTAGTGGTTAGAGCAGCGCGCTTGCACTCAGAGAAGGATGCAAGTACCCGGTTCGATCCCCAGCGCCGGCACTCTGGCGTTCTGAGCAAGACCCTTAACCCCAGATTGCTCCTCGGGCGCCGCACATGGCAGCCCACTGCTCCCCAAGGGTGATGGGTTAAATGCAGAAAGCAAATTTCATTGTAATGTATGTTTCAGTGACAATAAAGACGATATTACTATTACTATTACTTTGTAATGTGTTGTGTCATTCAAACTCAGATCTTGTGTGTTGTGACTTTTTTACTTTTCATCATGAAAAAACGGCGGCAAAACTTTCTATTTTGAATGGTTTAAATACCTAAAACTTGCCTACACGAGAGCATTAGTATATCCACCTCTGCAGATGTCAGAAGACGAAATCCCCTCTTCATTTCATTAATTTATTATTACAACTAAGGTTTTCTTAATCTCATTTATTTCAGTGCAAACACTATAAAGTTTAAATGAGTAACTTGGTTTAGGGCTGCGTAGAAATGCAGTTATATTCACTGTTGCCTTATGGGAAGAATGTCTTTTTTTCATGTTCTGTCTGTGCTTGTGTATATTTTCTCTAGGTACTCTGGGTTTCTCCCACAGTCAAATGATATACATATTAGGTAAAATGGTTACTCTAAAGTTGTTACTATGTAGAATACATGCGGGCACAAATCCTGTGTGTCTCAGTGAGGGCCTGTAGTTAACTGGCGACCTGTCAAGGGTGTAAATGGTAAATGGACTGAAATTATATAGCGCTTTTCCAGTCATACTGACCACTCAAAACGCTGTACACCACTTGTCACCCAAATACAGCTGGAGACAAACAGCAGCCTCCCTCAGTGACCCTGTATGAATTAATTAAAGAAAATGGATGGACTGCAGTTATACATTTAAAGTAAGTCTGAACTTTAGTGGAGTTGAAACTGGGAGAATAGTGAAACAAAAATGCTGGTAATATTCAGCCAACAAAAAATGTTTGCCAACTTCACATCACAAAACTCCACCTCTGGTTCAAGAGCAATAAAAGGACTCCCTCTTTTTCAGGGCTTATTTCTGGGGTAGTTTTTGAACGTGGCCTTTCTTCCTGCAGTGGAAACTACAGGCGCGGGAAAATGGCCCCAGAAAACAATTCCGGTCTCTGGAAAAGTTTCCTGCATTATGAACACCTCTTTTGCCCCCATACCCAAAAGTACTACTATAAAGGTCTGTTTTGTTTGGAAATCATGAGGTTTTGTTCAATACTTTTCTTATAACTTGTAGATTCAACCCAAAGTAAAATGAAATAATTCTGTTTTACAGTTGAAATTGTTTCTTCATCAGCATCCAGTTACTTTACCAGTTTCTTGTTACTTTCCCAACTTTGTTTTGAACTAAAGAAAAATGTAATAAAATCCTGTTCTGAAACCATTAGTCTTGATCCACTATGTCTTACAAATGCACTTTTACACTTTTACTGATAAAGAAGGAATCAGAACACTGTAATTCTCACCGGTGTTGTATTATTTCATTATGAATGCTATGAGCGAAAGAAAACAAACCACTAAGCATCATTAAATCCTTTTCATCTCTGTTCTTTTCCCCTCTTGGAGCGTTTTGACCTTGAGCTCCACTGAGGAAAGAAATGACACTAGTACAAAGGTCTTTTGTCATGTTGTGACCACAGCAGTAAACCCATCAGCGCTCTGCAGGGAGCCTATGATTCCTCTAGCCTTGAATGATTTCATCTCGAAACTGATCCGTAACACATATCGACAGTGTGATTATGACAAGTGGAGTGGAAGCCCAATATTGCTACCTCCATCACTGCCTCCAGGACAAAAAGCTTTTTTTAACCAGTTATTTCATTTCATTAGGCTGTTTACAGAGAAAAAAAACAGCACTAATGCAGCATGGGTGAAGTGTCTGAACTCCCATTTGGAAGGCTTACATAATTTGTAATTATGCAATTAGTCGAACAACCTCTATCACCTGCTTCTGATGAAACAAAAATAAAATCACAAAGCGTCTGGCTTAGTGCAATGCTGAGGAAAAGTTAAAAGTGTCACTTTTTTACAGATACAACTTTGCTTTTTCCAGCTAAAGGACACAAAGTCACTCTATTTACAACTGAGATTTCTTTATTCCAGTCACATGAGATCAGGGCTGTCAAGAGAGCCCTTTCTTTCAAAAACAAAAACCCTTTATCAGAGTTACCGTGCAAAACTCACTTTATTGTAATCTCTGTGGAAAATTACACCCACATGCTCAGTAAATCTGTTGTGCAAACATTATGTCATTGAAAAGTCCTTAAAAATGAGAGATTGAAGGATTTGGCTGACATATTTAACTGCTGGTCTCACTGCATGGGTGAACTTGACTTTGGCAGGAAAGGCCTAGCCAAATGTTGTTTGCTTATTACATTAACTACTGCAAACATTAAAGGACAAACATCCCTGCAGCCTTCATGATGGAGAAAAAAGATGGGGAGAATGCAGCCTTATTGGGGTGTGATGTCCATCTAATTAGCGGATTTGTGAACACGTTAACAGGAGTGTTGCTGTTTACATGGCTAACTACAATAACTTGAATGTTAGATCTACTTAGCTGAAAACACCCATTTGTTCTTGTTTTAATTTGTATCTGTTATATTCTACAGTGAGTCTCAAGGTAGTGGTAGTCATTATAAAAGTGCCCAAACCTAGCCCTGGACAAATGAAGCTACCTCTGCTGCCAGGTGTGAGTTGCAGTTTTCTCTTTTCTCTTGCAGGGTGCGACAGGCAGGCAGGCTGCAGCCACAGGTGTTTCCCATCATTCTCAGACTCTCTACTCTTTAATTTTAGACCAATTTCTAAACTCCCTTTTCTCTCTGCAAGATTCTGGAGAAGATTGTTTATCTGTTGAGTTCTTATTAGAACAATGTTTTTGAGCCAAGTCTGGTTTTAAACCTCACCACAGAACGGAGTCAGCACTGCTGAAGGTTATTGATGATGTTCTTTTAGCCATATATGCTGTTCTGGTTCTGGTTCCCATCTGGAAACCTGTTTTGGCATTCAGAAAGCTGCTCTTGATCGGCTCGGCCCTATCTAACTTGTTCTTGTTGGAGCCTCCGAGTCCCCTCTCTCATGCGGAGTGCCTCAAGGCTCTGTTCTTTGCCCCCTTCTATTCTCCCTTTACCTATTCCCATTGGGATCAGTTATCCGAAAACAAGGTATAGCTTTTCCATCCATTTATATGGAGACAACATCCATATTTGTATGCTACTATAAAGAGAAACAGTTACTCAGCAAACAAACTGCTTGAATGTATCACATAAATCAAGTCATGGATGTTAAAATGTCTTCATGGCCTTGCCCCCTAGTATCTATCAGACCTGCTTCATCTGCACACTACCTCTTGCTTGCTCAGGCTGGCAGATCAGTTTTTATGTAGCGAAAAGACCATGCTTTCTCCGTCATCGCACCAACACTATGGTATCCATACTTTATATATCATGTCGGATGACTAAGTTTCTGTCTTTAAATGTCATAAAATGCCCATATTGAGATGTTGGCTTTTGTGTTTGTTCTTATGTTACGTATCTGCAGTGCTCTTTATTTTACATATTTTATTGTGTTTTTGCTTTGATTGTTTTTATTTTGTTATATTTCGAATTGTTCACTTTTCATGGTGTGTAAAGCATAACGTAAAACTAACTGGGTCTCATCTTAGAGTGCCATATAAAATAAGTTGAGTTGAATTGAGAACAATAATTACAATAATACTACAATTATAAAATCATTTAAAAAGGAATATTTTATAAAATAACCACTATAAAGTCCAGTGGTTGCCATTTTGACATATACTGGCTAAAAGACAATTTACTCTTCAAAACTATGGCTTCATGGTAAAATCCTGCGAAAACAGGAGCAGGGATGGGGTGCACAGTCCATGCCTAGATGCCTTAGTCCTCGACGTAGCTGTCCTGGGTTTGACTCCAACCCATGGACGTTTGCCACATGTCTTCCCTGTCAGCCTACTTTCAATAGAGGCTGCTAGTGCCACAAATGAATAAATAGATAAATCCTGTGAAAACTAGAATTGCTCGTATCCAGGCCAGCTGATAACTTTGCAGGACAACACATATGAGGGTCACTCGATCAGAAATGGTCATTTTAGCCAGCCATAATGCAGGATAGTTTAAATTAAGCGGGATCGGTCTCTGATTCATTCTGCTCAGACTCTGCCCGCTAACCTGACTCTCAACAGATGGGTTTTCGTTCCGCAGAGCTCCACACATCCATCTGGGATTGCTCCATTGGAGATGTTTTTCAGAAGGAGGGGCCTTGCATATGATTGGATAAACCACTTATCCACCATCTTTACTGGCGTGCCATTTCAACCACTCACATCGAAACCAACCGCTGACGCTGACGAGAGTAAAGATCAAGCTCTTGCCAAACCCAGTTGGGAGAAGGGCGAAAACAATGTTTCCACTTACAAAAGCCTTCAAGGCCGTTCTCTGGCATTCTTTTAAGAATTAATATCCAGTAGATAAGACAGCAATGAATGACGAAATAGCAGCATCAATGTTATCAAAAATCCCGGCCAGCGATCCTGATTGGCTCGTCCATTTTATGTGGTATTGAAATCTGTCCCAATGGTAGCGATTCCAGATGGACGTGTGGAGCTCTGAGGAACGAAATCCATCTGGCGAGAGTCACATTATCTGCTAGCCCATCCATCTACACTGTGACTGTTATCTGTGGTGGGCAAGGGCGTAAGTTAGGGTGATTAAACGCTCTATTTATTTAGTTATTAAATCATTTCATTTTGTAAAATGGATGCAGGCTAGTTTCGCTTTTCTGTGTTAGAAATATAATCCTTTTACTGGGATGTACTTAAGCATTTTCTTTGTATTTAGCTATTCTGCACCTTTTTTGTTGCATGACAGTTTGACAATTAAGGGTTTCTTTTTTCATATTTTTTTCTAATTCAGATAAATATTTTAAATTTTTAGACTGTAATTTATATCAAATTTACTCAATTTTCCAATCATATTTTTTTATTACGTGCTCAATAATTTGGTTGGGAAAAATGACACCTGATTCAACAAATCCAGCCATAAGTAAGTGGACAAGAGCGAACAAAAACTAAAAATGTTTACATGGACAATTTATATGTTTAGGTCTGTTACCTGATCCTCTCTCTCTCTCTCTCTCTCTCTCTCTCTCTCTCTCTCTCTCTCTCTCTCTCTCTCTCTCTCTCTCTCTCTCTCTCTCCCTGAGTTCTATCTCACTCTCCTTGGTCAATACTTTCTGCTCTCTCTTCAACTTTACTCATAAAATCCCTTAAAGCTCCGCGTACATGTTCCCTTATCTTCTCCTACCTATGCATCAGACTTCTGCATATCAACAACAATCTGATATGTTACTTTAGCAGCTAAATGAACTACAAAAGTGGCAGCAAAAATTCATTTTGGCCACAGAATGTTTGTGTTGAGGTGGGAGGGAGGGGGGGGGGGGGGGGGGGATTCTGGGCCCTGAGTAAAAAAAAAAAAACACAAAGAAAAACATACTATGTACGTAATGAATATAAAGGCTTTTAGTCACTCAATGTTTATTTATTTTTTTTAAATAGAATTAAAAAAAAATATTCCTTCCTATAATATAATAATCAGAATCTCCACCCCCCTTCCTGGGCCTAGTACAATTGACTCGTTGTCGGGAGGTGTGCTTGTATCTATAGATTGCACGATTTTCCCTATCTAAATCCATAATGTTGCAAACATTGACCAAGGACACTAGTTATTCTTTAGCCCATGAATTGAGCTCTCCATTTTGGAAACAGTGAGTCTACAAACCTGACGGATTAAAATGATCAATTATTCTTTATTAAATTGATTTTGCTGACTGGTGTACTTTGATTCCTCGGTTTTCATTTCTCTTACAGTTTTTTTTTGCCCATACATGATTTTCGATTCAAGAACTCAAACTGTTTTTCATGCTGAGCTTTGAGGAAGTGTGATGTTTACACTGTGTGAAATCTTCAAACATAGAATGTGTCTATTTTTTTTGTATTTGTATCCTTCTGCCAAACTGAGTCATGTTTGATGTCTGTGTGATACCTTTCCCTCAAGTTCAGCTTGGCAGGATCCTCACTTGACATCTTTGGAAACTTTGAGATTTCTTTGGGATTTTTAAAATAGGTTCAAATTATTTCAGGGGAGCTTATCAAACAGCATGTGATTATAAAGAAAACATTTTGTCAAACATCTGGATGGATGATAGAAAAAAAATACAACAGAGTCTCATTCACAGAAAATGCTTTCTGTACCATCAATGAGTTTAAACAGTTTTCTGAATAGTGTTTGATGTGATTTTTATGAGGTGACCTGTTTTTTTTCTGCCTAAAGGTTACTTAAAAACAAATGCAAAATGAAAAGGTTTATAATAATTTGTCGTTGTTTTTTTTTTTTTTCATTTACAACCCTACCTTTCTGGGTGTTGGTAGAAATGACAGAGGGATTGTTAACAAGAACAGGAGGCCCAACATTAATCTGTAGTCAAAATCTTGCCTTAACAGAGTAAATGTGTGTCTCCTGATCGATATATATATATATATATATATATATATATATATATATATATATATATATATATATATATATATATATATATATATATATATATATTGATTTCATCACATGGATGGGCTATTCCCAAGTGAAGAGAATCAAGGTTGAAGGCCATTGTATGCTTGTAGCACACTGATTGGGGTCAAACCAGTATAACAAGGCTCCAAATTTCAAAGGTTATTGCCACAACCTGAAGGGTAATATGTCTCTCAACCAGGGATCACAACAGGAATTCCTTAAGTAATGTTGCAAAAACTTAATGATGAGCTGTGTATTCTGTATATTAACAATAGTTTAAATGTTTGCTTTGAAGGTGTCATTGAATCCTGCACCAGTGAATTAAAAGGTTTATCTACTATGCTCCCCATTTTTTGTTGAAAACAGAAGAGAACAAGCCTGCAGACGAAATCAGCATAAATGCCAGCAGAAACGTTCACCATCTAGTACACGGAAATAATATGCTGTCACACAACTATTCAGAGTCACTCTTTTCAAAACGTGTTTTTCTAAGCATGTTTAAATCATCAATACATTGTAAATTGTAACTATGAGACACTGAACCTGCTCAAGCTGTCAGGTAAATTTGAACCACAACAAACACAGAAAAGGGGAGGAAACTAAACAGAGCATTCATGTTTGAAACAACTTTCATTCAACTTATTTTCATTTTTTTTCACATCTTTTGGCAAATACAGTTCAGTTGTCTGAACTGATGCATGCAATTGTATAATTTGCTTAGTTGTTATTAATGCTTTTATACTTGGGCTTTCAATAGAAAAGTTAGTTTCTCCATCACAAGACTAATAATAGAAAGCAAAAACACATATGTTGTTGTCTTATTATATTTAGTAATGCAATATTTCCATAGTTTTTTTTTTCCTGCAAGGCATATAGTATAGGAAGGTTTGAGTTAATTAAAGATGCGATTGCCCGTGTCTGCCATTAGTCTTGAGATTCAAAGCTATTCTTGCTGTTCATTACTCAAGCTTTCCCACGCTGTTACGCTCCCATTTTTTTCAATCCAACTGTCACAAGTGTCCAGTAATCTTCCTGCACACATTCATGCAATCACTCAGAGCTATAAATATATTGGTTCTGTTAATTCTGTCTTTCGTCTCCTCAATTGGGACACTACTTCGCCATGACACTTAATCCGATTCTTATCAGGATTTCTAATTTTATCCAGCCAAATGTACACAAAGTACTTTACCTCTTTGAAATCATGTCTTGTAGTTGTTATATTCTTTTTCCATTAAGCAATCTAGCGGTTTGTAGCATATTGCCGGTGTATTCATGCTTATACTACACTATATGGGTTTAATCACTCAATGAGACTACTTACAGAGCGCTTTATCCAACAAAATGTGATGCATTTGCTTTTACTACACCATTAATGGCATAATGTTCTACTGAACAGTATGCTTTTTGTTCAATCATCTAACATAATAAGTCTTACATAAGATACCTCATATTTTCACTCTCACATTGCCATTCAACTAGAGAAAATAGACTGACTTCCAGAGATTGCAATTTGCTGTTGATTTGTTTAATGTTCAGCTCTCTGAACATTAAACAAATACAAATATTTTTAGTAATCTGTAGACGAACCTTGACAATATTTTTCACACACGTTATGTGTATCATGATTGTTGGGTGTTTTGATTATTCTCTGATTATTGTTTCCACATCTGTTTATTTCTGTTATGATTATTGTTTAGGTCCTGTAAACTTAGTACATTCTTTTGTGTTTAGCTTCCCTGGCCATTTTATGCTGTTGCTTAGCGACCTATTTTTAGATACAGAACACACAAACAATGAATACAAAGTCAATCCTTTATTCCACCAACTTTTTACCAAAACGGGGTAAAGGGGGCGGAGCCTGGTGACGGAGCATTCCTGGGTTTGTGATTGGTTGGGAGAATGACTGTAATATTAATCTACATGGCTAGATTGCAAAAGGAAGGAAAACTGTTTTATTGACCCTTTCTGTTTTTCATCGATACACATCTATCGATCGATATATATTGTTATTGAATTATCATCCAGCCCTGGTACCAGCAGTGACTACACCATAATAACCAATTAAATTTTTCTTTAGCCAATACAGGGGTTCAAAGAAGGTTTGTGAATTGCTTCGTGCACTTCCACAGCAGCCACTCTTACTCCAGCAAAGTTTATTTTTGATTATGTGCTATGACCCAAGATTTACCTATGTTGAAAACCAAAAAAAAATGGCCTTTTAGGAGCTATAGATGGTAATACACTGCCAGTAATTGAGTGAATTTATGAAGCACTTTTCTAGTTATACTGACCACTCAAAGTAAATTATAGTGAAACCACTCAGTAGGCATTTTGGGGTTAAGTTATTTGCCCAAGGGCACATCAGCATGTGATGGGGGAAGTTGAAATCAAACCAAACCTTCCAATTGCAAAAAACAAAACAAAAAACGACTCTACACACTAAGCCATAGTCAGAGCATCTGCAGGACTAACGGCTGTGGAGGCACCCAGCTGACCAAACTGACTGAGTGCAAATGCACAGAATATGGTGTGCTTGGAGACTTTTCTCAGTTAGTCCCTTAGATAATGGTATATTTATTAAAGATGCAAGTAAACACATAGATTGCAGCACCTGCAAGTAAGAGGCTCCTGTTTTGATATTTAATGTTTTTCCCCTTCTGACTGGCCCTAAAGCAACAACTCAAAACTATCCGAATTTATCCATTTGGACATGCTATCATTGCTCTCTTTTAAGTTATGATAAGTCTATGGGCTATAACAAACATGCGCATTACATTTGTAACACAAAATCATTCCCACATACAGTGGAGCAAAAAAGTACTTAGTCAGCCACTGATTGTGCACATTCTCCTACTTTGTAATTTTGATCATATGTTATCAGGAGCTATAAGTAAGATATTTACAGTAAAATCAACCTAAATCATTCTCATTTCTCACCCAGGATGGAAGTAACATTCCCTATAAACAATCTGTCCTCTCCATCAACAATGTATTAGTCACGTTTTTCTCCTTTCAAACCTAGAGGTACGGTATGGAACTACTTCGGTTCAGAGTGTAGCCGGTGTTTATTTCCTGGTTCCTGAGCCAATCATATGAAAGTCCCCAGGGTTCCCACAACAGAGCATAGCATTTGATATTTTATGTTGGCAAAAGAGCAGCAGCCTGCAAACATGGAACCCAGTAAGAGAAGCGGACCAGAAGTAGAAGAGAATACAACATCATATATACCTATGCAGTGGAAGTAAAAATTCAGTGTCATTTCACAGCAACAGCGCACCGTTGAGTGAAAGGCATTGTGTATGTGTTGTTTGGATTTTAACCACTGTCATTACTTATAGCTCCTTCAACTATGAGAGACAAAATGAAAAAAAAAAAAAAACAAGGAAATCACATTGTAGGATTTTTAAATAATTTATTTGTAAATTATGGTGAAAAATAAATATTTGGTCACCCACAAACAAGCAAGATGTTTGGCCCTCACAGACCTGTAACTTCTTAAAGAAGCTGTTCTGTCCTCCTCTCGTTACTTGTATTAATGGCACCTGTTTGAACTTATCTGTGACACCTGTCCACAGCCTCAAACAGTCAGACTTTAAACTGAACCATGGTCAAGACCAAAGAGTTGTCGACAGACACCAGGAAGAAAATGTCAGACCTGCACAAGGCTGGGAAGAGTGAATACAATAGGCAAGCAGGTTGGTGTGAATAATTCAACTGTGGGAGTGATTCTAAGAAAATGGAAGACAAACAAGACAAACAAGAAGATTGACCAGCAGAGAGCTGGAACCAAAGTAACAAAGGCTACCATCAGTAACAAAGTACGCTGAGAGGTACGCTAATCCTGCAGTGCCAGGCGTGTCCCCCTACTTAGTCTAGTACATGTTCAGGCCCATCTGAGGTTTGCCAGAGAGCATATGGATGATCCAGAAGAGGATTGGAAGAATTTCATGCGGTCAGATGAAACCAAAAAATTTACTTTTTGGCACAAATTCAACTTGTGTTTAGAGGAAGAAGAATGCTGAGTTGCATCCCAAGAACACCATACCTACTGTGTAGCATGGGGGTGGAAACATCATTCTTTAAGGCTGTTTTTCTGGAAAGGACAACTCATATGTGTTAAGGGAAGCAGTAGAATGTCATACTTGCTGTGAGCCCTGACCATCATCTTGATCTGCACCAGCTATCATAAACCAATGGGCCTTCCTCCTGCACGGTGTCAGATTGTTGTTAAACCAAACACAGTAACACCTTCAGGCCATTCCTATGCCTTGTCAGAGTTGACTAGAAAATAGTTTTCTTCTTCATCCAGCACCCCTCCTGCCCGACCCGCATCTGCTTCTTCCTGCCTGACCCTGAGAATTTTGGATCAACGGAAGCGGTTGGATTTGATAACCCTGAACTGACATTTGCTGATTTGACCCAGAAACTGTCTCAGCCCAACAAAGACTCACATTATTCTGTCCCACTTGCTCAGTCTCAGCATCCACTCATTCAAGAAGTGTCACACAGAGACCCACATGGAAGTACAAAAATGGGCAAAAGTGAATTTTGTATAATATGCCCCCTTTCTGCTCTGTATAACTAGAACCAAACACAGAGAAGCAACATTTAGTTTTTATGCTCCACTTATCTGGAACAAACTACCACTGCTGAAACCCCTGAGTTCCTTTAAATCAAGGTGAGAAACATATTTGTTTAGAGTTGCCTTTAAATGGTTAATGGACTGAACTTATATAGCACTTTTCCAGTCATACTGACCACCCAAAGCGTTCACCCAATCACACTCACTGTCGTGCACACATTCATACACCGATACGCAGATCGGTAGGTAACTTGGGGTTAAGTGCCTTGCCCAGGGGCACATCGACATGTGACAAGGGGAAGCTGGAATCGAGCCCACAACCTTTGGATTGCAAGACAACTACTCAACCCATCAAGCCACAGTCACCCTTTAAATGTTAATGTTGAAGTTGGAGTTCAAATTGTCGTATACTGTATCTGACTTGCTGCTACTATTCCAATGCAGTGTTTACCTCTGTAATGTTTTTTCCCTCTTTCTCTTTAATGCTTTTCTTTCCTCTGTTTATGTTTTGCATTGTTCATGTACAGCACTTTGAAATGTCTTGTTACTGAAAAGTGCTCTATAAATAAACTTGCCCTGCCTTTAATTTATCTGTGACTTTTGTCAAATTAAATGCTAGCCAGCATCTATATCCATTAACTCCCACTAACCTTAAATATTTATGATCACTCTTAACAATGACAGAACCCAGCCCCTGAAGCCATTAATGTACAACCAGTCGATCTGATTTTAGGGGCTTTCAGCAACTTACACTTTCTCATTAACTCAGGCTGGCATGGAGGCTGATGAAGCTGGCTGAAGTCATAAGCGGGCTAAGAAAGAGAGCAAAGGGTCAAAGCTGATTCAGATCATTTTGGGCATCTATGGAGAAGACACTCTTGTGTAGAGTGTAAAGAATGTCAACCTGCATGAGACACATTACAAGTCAAGGAGCGCTTTAATTTCAATATTGTCAGTTATTGCTGCCTCTCTGCCAAGCCTACTTTCTCTCTTTTTTTGTCCAGTCCTCTCTGCCATTTTCTCAGTTACCTTCTTACTTTTAATTTTGATCGTAGTTGTCTTTGTCTGAGCAGCAATATACAATTAGTTCTGGGATTAGGAGATGCTCTGAACTTTCCATGATGCTCAACTATATCTAATCAATTTGGTTTTTTTTTTTTTTACTTTAATTAAATAAATTGAGATCAAAGAGTTGAGATAGTGCAAGCTCTTTTTAAATGAAGATGAACTGTCACACATACTGTTCCATATGCATACTTATAAACTCATCATATTCCCCAACATGCTCTCACTCACTGACACACACACACACAGACAAGTCTTCCTGCTCTCCAAAGATGCAGCCTTATGTTTATTTATGATATGCCAATATGGAGCACTTCAAAGAATTGACCACCCCTGAAAAAAACTATAATCCATCCCCGAGGTCATCTGTGAAATACAGCCACGGTTCCTCCGTAGAAACAAGCACTCGATTTCAAGTTGTTTGAACCAAACTGGACACAGAAATTCAATGACAGGACCATCTCTTTTATTACTAATGCAGCAACTGATGCAACTGTGACGAGAGATGCGTGTAAAGCTTTGATTCTGAAAGCACCCAGAGGGAAAGAAAATATACAGACACTCAGAGCCACATAAAAGAAAAATAGAAATAATTCTGCATGATTTTTTTAAACAGCTCTGGCAACGTGTTTGGGAATTCTCCATTTTAATGTTGAAACAGAAGGAAAGTAACCACGGCTTTGATTAAAGATTTCTCCACATTGAGATGCACGAACAGTGTACAACACTGTTATTTTAGATGTTGATCATGGTATGAGAGATTACTAACAAAAAAAAAGTTTTTATGCTGTAAAGAGAAATACTATGCTTGTACATAATTTTAGGTTGTAGTATTAATCTTAGGTTGAGAATATGTCAAAAACAAAACAACTGAAAAAACATGAATAACCTTTGGATGAAAAGTTACAATGCAGGTAAAAGCTTTTCTATGTACATAAAATATTTAGCAATGTCATGTTTAATTTGTTTATGATTAAATATGCATTTTAACTTCTTTTTCCAGTGTAGAATGATGATAAAACAAAAGTATGATCAGTTTTCAAAACAAGAAATAGATGAAGCTTCAGGTTTAAAGTATACATACAGACTCAAATATGTACATCAAATATACAAATACACTGCAACTATTATTGGGTATAAAAGACCCTTAGCAAATTACAGAAAGACCACACGTTTCTGAAGGTCCTCACAAAAATCTGGCTGGATATGTTACCTGTCTTCTGATTAGAAGTTGAAGATGTTATTAAACTGGTTGGGGTTCTGGCTTAAAATATCATATAAATATCATTATAAATATTTTGAGCCATAAATTATCCTTTATATTATATAAATTATATATAAATATGGGTAAGGTCAGGGCCATTTTAGAAGCCTTTGTTATCCTGCTTCACTTTAACCAGTTTGATTGTGTGAATCTTGTTGGAATGTTGAGCTGTGTTCATATTTCAAATTAAAGATGGCAGGCAAAACTGTCATCTTTAAGCTTTAAATAAAATGTGCAGCTTCCCACGGACAAACTAAATATCATATAAGAGAAAAATTAAACTTTTTAGTTAGAATGTCAAGAAATATATTTAGAGGAGACAAAGTGAGGCTTTCGCAACTAACAACACTTTCCCAACTGTCAAGCATAGTGGTGGTATCATACTGACAGCTCGTTTCCTTCTGCTGCACTGCAAAAAGTGGGAGGAATAATGAAGGAGGATTACCTGCTATTTAGCTTCACCTCAAATCAAGATCTTGACAGTTGTAAACTTGAACACTAATTGGTTTTCCAAAAAGACATAGATCCCAAACACAAATCAAAAACTGCTTTTAAGTGAATAAAGATGGCTATTATTACATTTCTGGAATTGCCTTCAACTTAACCCTAAAGAAAATGTGTGGACTATGCTAAAACCCCTAGTGCTTGCCTTGAAATTTTTCAGTCAAGTATGCAAGCAAGTAAGCAAGCAGCATGCTAATCACATTATTCCAGAAGCTTAAACTGTCTGACGTTTATACAAGTATTAGTTAGGGTCTATGTATAAATTACACCCTGCATATTGTAAATCTTACACAATGTGGATTAGGGATGAATCACAATAAATGTCCCACTAAGTTTTGCTTTTACAAATGATTGTACTTTTTTATTTTGCATGACTAAAGAACCTCAATTAATATTGGGGTTGAAGTATATATGTAACCAACTACTTGGGACTGTAGTTGATCGCCATACAGCAGGGTCACCAATTGCCTTATCATGGTCTGGACCCAAATGAAGAGTTTTTTGGACTGTGGCCAAGAACTACACCTTTCTGTTTCAATTTCCATTTCAATTGGCTAAATAACCACTGAAAGTAAGTTACACAAGATCATTTTGATCCCCGAAACGACAAAAGTTTGCTAGAGTTGGACTTGGATTAGCAAACCTGGATTAGCAATTGATACTCAGTCCTTCTCTAAAATGTCTTTATAACACAAGAAAACATGGGAAATCAGGCAAAAATGAGAGTGGTGCATTTCCATCTTTGCCAGAGTCTGTTGCAGAGCTACACAGTGTGTAGAAGCGACAGCACGTTTGTGCTATTTACCACAGGGTTTCACCCAGAACAGCTGACAGGAGAGACATTTATAGCTTGCTCCTTTCTACGTGACTCCAGAAGCCACATTAGCTCCATATCAGCATGTACACCTTTCGTATGATCACAACATATCATCACTGCAGTGGTGTTTCCGCTTCAAATAATAAACTAACCCTCTTGGAATCTGCCTCATTGGTTGCTGGGGAAGAGGGAGGGGGGTGGGATGGACTTCTCTGTTTTTCTGAACAAACAATACTGGATGCTTTGCCCGGCAGACACCTGCATTTGCATTTATTTGCATTTGCTCAGCACAAGCTGCTATCAACACGAATCAAATCCCCCCCAACTGAGAGAAGCTGGTGGAAATAAGATTAGGTATAAAGTTCAATCCAAAGCAATGGAACAGAGATTCTTGATGTGATTCACACTGACACGCTGAAATAATTTACATGTACCTATTTTTTGCTGTAGCGTAGGCGACAACACTTCATATGCGGTGTTGTAGCTTTAATGATTACACTAAAAATAAGTAAAATGTTCTCACAGCATTGTTAAATAAAAATAAACTAATCTGTTGCTTGAGTAGAATTGTGGCGGAAAGTATTGGCAATCTTATTTTAATTATATTATTAAGCCTTCACCTTACTGAGCGACGTTAGCCACATATATACATGTCAAAATTCTCTGTTGTGTTTTTAATTAACATGGTGCTCTTGGTTGGTAAAAAATACCCCAAAGCATCAATTTTAGTCTTCCTGCGATCAACCCTGGAGAGCTCACCAACCCAAAAATAGTTACCAACAAAAGAACATTTAGAATTTTGCCGCATGACATTTTAAGTTGAACACCATATGTCATGGCATAGGATTTCTACTTTTTATTTGTTCCACAATTGAACCTATTCCTTATAAACTCCCTGAGGAATCTTATCAGCACACACTTTGTAAAGCTCCTTTCAATAAATTGTTAAATGCATCCATTTATTGTTTAATGCAGTTCGCCTCCTGTGGAATACAAATATATGAATGTAAATGTCATATCCACTGCCTTTGTTCCCTTTTCACCATCACTTGAACAAAATAATTTGTATCATCAAAAAATATTTAGACCTTGATATTAGTCAAGCTCATTGTGGGTGGTGAAGGTTTTAACCTTGGGAATGGTGAATCACACAAATCAGTCTTGGTAAAATACTGGCTTGTGCTCTTTGGATTCTTGCTTGACTTACTTTGCGTCTTAGATGTTATCAGCTGTTTTGTGGTTTAAAAAATGAAATTAAACGGGCATATGTGAGCCACGTTGGAAAATTATTCAAACTGCTCTAAATTTATACTGTAGTTACAACCACAAGTTTCAATGTATTCCGTTAAGGATCTATGTGATAGACCAAGACAATTGTAAAAGGAAAGGAAAATGAAAAGTTTTCAAAATATTTAAGAAAAGAAGTGTTTGAAAAGCATTTTATTCATTTCTATTCAACCTCATTTACCCCAATATCCCTAAATAAAAATGAATACAAAAAATAATTGCTGTCAGAATATACTGGATAGTGATCTGTATTATCCATGTGGAAATACACAATGAAAATGATGGAAAATGTGACAAAGTAGGAAAGAAGTAGAAAGTAGCAAAACAGGAGTAAGTCTGGAAGTGAAATAAATCAAACAAAAAGTAAGTGGATCAACACTGTTACCAGGTTTAAGCTCACACATTATACTCTAGCATTGGACACATGCCCCTCTCTCCACTCCTTTCAACTATTGACACACTGAATTTTACGTCTTAAAAAGTAGGCACTGTCATACAATGCTTCAGGCAACAATTGCTATTTGCACAGCTGGTGAGTCACTTACAGTAGTTGAAGGATAACTGGCAATATGGAGCAACAGAGCAGTTTACTGTGTTTCAGAAAGAGGTGGTAAATGGGCACACCAGGCATCAAAAATGGAATACTTAGGACAGAACATGTGTTGATGCAGTCTAGTTGTGTGATTCCTCTTGGCTTAGCACTTTTCATGCCTAAAAATAGAGGCTGTCAACAACCGAGAGCCCTTGTTCAAAGGGCTTACAACCACACTGTACCATGGAACACACCAGTGGTGGTAAATCAGAAAAAAAATTTATACACATAGATTGCAAATGGTAATCTATATAAACAGATACTAAATAAAAATGACATGTTTTATATAGCTTACCAATGTTTTAGAATTCATCTGTTCAGCCAATGAATTATTCATTAGTTAAGTATTAATCTAATATTTTCAAAGATTTAATTTTCTGTCTTTGACATATCTTGTCAGGTCTGGCATTGCTTTGGCACAGAACACTTTAGATAGCATCTGAATGGACTCAATTTCAGTTGTGGCATTTACAACGAATGTGTGTTATCTTCTAAATCATCGTTTTTGACAGAGGAAGCCCTTGGCTGAGTGTGTGTACCAGACTGTAACTCCTGTACCATTTTGCTTTGAAAATGAATACATGTTCACTCAACACCCTTAAAAGCAACCATGACAGTTATAGCAGCTATGGTCATGATTATGATTATACTATATCACAATTCTGAAAATCTGAAACAGTGCTTTGAAATTAAATACTGGTATAATGCTATAACAACATTCACGCTCCACCACAGACAGTTGCATTCTGCCTCCAGAATGCAACTGCCACACATATCCGCCTATATAGAAGTAACAGCAAAGCATCTTGTGTATACCCCCTTTTCTTGAGTGCCGTGCTATGACAGGCAAGATGTTGACATATAATCAATGTTGTGTGATTGGCTGGTGACCCATTGGCAGCTGGCAGTGCAGGCTTCTTGTCCTGATGACCAGACTTACAAAGGATGTTCACCAGCTATAAAATTGCTCTAAAGAAGGAGACCGAGACCCTATTTATTTTTGTGCATTTAAATCCCCACCATTTATACCCTCGCCAATTTTAATCATAATGTCACGGTTTGTGGTTTTGGAGTTGAACCCAAGCGGAGACAGGGGCGTGGGAGCAGCATAGTAAGTTTAAAGAATTTAATGATAACAAAAGGACAAAAACTTAAAACTGGATATGAGAAGCACAGGGCATGGAGCATGGACAGAGGACCATGCAGCAAAATTGGGAAAAATGGGCATTGTAACCGACAGAGTGGAAGAGTCCAAGGAGGAACAATGATCAACAGACGGCTTATATGCTTAAGAAGGTGTGGAGAAGGAGGTAGGATGCTGGTGTATTTTATCAAGAAACAATATGAAGCAGCTTAGCCAGAAGGTAAGCAGCGAGAGATGAGGGAGCGAGACTAAGGTCCCGTCCACACAAAAATGGGTTTAGTTGTATATGACAAACTTCTTGGTTGGATAGGGTGTCCCATCCAGATGAAGCAGAAACCATCTACTTTTGAAACCTGCTCCCAGAGTGGGAAAGTTTCAAGCTGCCCTCCATGTTGGCTCCTTCTGGGCACCCCTATCTGCGTTACTGACTACAAACGGGCGTGTTTGAGCATGCCAGCCAACATAGACCTTTCCCCTCTCTTAATGCACTAACACAAACAATATCAGACACCATTCAATTCATAGTGGATTTTACACTAACACATATTGCTCCTCAACCTTGTCGTCAGTCCACACAATGCCTCTTTTCTCTCTCCAGCATTCATGGTTATTGCCCTGTTCTTCTTCCTTATTCTATCTTCTTTATTTCTATGGTAGCATTACCATACCACTCACTGGTGTGGCAGAGGTATGATGGCTCCTCTGGCTTCCTGCAGTTTCATCATTATGCTCAAACTTTTCTGTGTGGATACAGTATTCGTCTCAGTGTGGATATAGCCTGATTAACATAGAGGAACAGAACTAAAACACAAGAATAAACTAAGAAGCTAAACACAAAATCATGAACTAATATGGCAAGACTAAAATGAACATAAATAAACAAGGAAATACTGAAAACATAAAAGACAGAATAAAACCAAAACCAAAACACCTAGAGAGTGTGACACTTAAACCTTTTGAACTAGATCACTTCTGAAGAGTGAAGATATTTTGTGTCGGTTGAGCAGGCTTTTAGGATAGTCAGTTCATTAAATGCACATATAAAGTACTGTCCAAAAGCTCCAAATATATCAAGGGTATTTGACCAAGACGCCACTGGTCTCTGATGTTTCACCAGAACTTCTCCTTTTGATATTCCTTCTTATGGAGACAAAGTTTTGAGACACATTCATCCTGACACATTAAATTATTTTAATCCCAACACTTATAAGTAATAGTCACTGTATGCCGAAAATCTAAAGCATTACTCTGTTTAACATAAGGCCGCTTTGTAACAATGCAACTTGTTTCTAACATAATCTGGCAAACTGACATTTTAAAAAGGAGATTCTTTCATTGTGTTTTAAAATGTTTACATTTTTACCTTAAAGACAAAGTACTTTTGTCTACTTTATTTTCAGAAAGTGAGTATAAAGGTGCTGGTCATATAATTAGAACATCATGAAAAAGTTTCACTTTTTGAATGGAATTACTGAAAGAAAAATAAACTTTTGCATGATAATCTAATTAAATGACTAGCACCTGTACAAGCTTTCAACTCGTTTTTTGATCATTTTTACTTCAATTGATGATTTTAAAGGAATTGCATCTTAAATTTGATCAAAATATGAGAAAATCAACAATGATTTATGTATTTCAGTGGGTCTATTATCTAGTCAGTTCTTTCAGACTGTAACCCTTAGGTGTAACTTGAGATCTGCCGAAATGAAAATCTAACCCTCTCTAAAGTTCCTCCAATAATAGCTCGCTTAAATCCAGACATAAATACATTATTATCAATCTGTGTGAAAGGATGCTGTTCACACTGCATAAACAAATACAGCTTGAACTCTGGGGTTGCAGTTTTTCTTTTTTTTTTTTTTTTTTTTTTTTTTTTTTTCTCTCTAACTTTATTATGATTCCTGCAAGGAGAATTTCAAATTATATGGACATGACAATGGGAGACTAAAGGAAGAAGAAAAAGTGAAAGAAAAGAAAAAAAAGATTAGAGGTGAAAGAAAGAGGAGATAAAAGGGAGAGAGTGATAAAACCTTCTTTGTCTGCTCCATCACCTGGAAAGAGACACAAAAAGAACAGCACAACCAACAGACATAAAGCAACAGCTACACTCGAATAACACCTAGATGCCATTGCTAAATCATATATATTATTATGTAAGCTGACATGTGTAATGTGATATTTGAAAAAAGAAAGTGAAAGAACATAAATAAATAAATAAATAAACACATTATAAGATTACTGTATATAAGTGAACACTTAATACCTGGGACCCAGCACCTGTGGGAGATGTGAAAGTGCACTAGTTTAGGTGAAGATTCTCCAGAAATAGCTTGATAGTGATTGTGGAGAACCGAAGACCCACCTTCCCCGAGCACAGAGACAGGCGTCAGGGGACCCGTAACCCCGGACTCCCAAAGGGGCCCCTAAAGCAGGTCGCCCAGGAGGGGCCGACACAGGATATCCGCAACACCCCCCCCAAGGAAGGAGCAGAGACGACCCGAGGAAATCCCCCAGCCACCGCAATGCCGACGCCCCCAAGAGCCGCGGAGACGAGCCCGTGGGCTCCGCCGGCAGCTAGCCCCGCTGAAGTGGACCCGGCCATGGGCCCTGAGGGCCAGAGGCCCCAGGGGCGCCCCGCCCCCGCGACAAGGGCCCCGGCCGCCCCCCGGGGGGCCAGGCCCCGCGAAGAGGCCGCCGGGAGTGGGCCGGCGCACGCCCGGGAACCCGCCCCAAACCCGAAGCCAACCAACGCGCCAGGGGGCCAAGGCGCCCGCCAACGAAGTGGAGGAGGGCAGGACGTGGGGGGATGGGCTCCGCACCTAGCGGAGACTTGAGATGTTCTTGGGAGAGGGAGCGGACCACACCCATACCTGGAAAAAAAAAAAAAAAAAAAAAAAAAAAAAAAAACTCATTCACCCCATCCCTCCCTTGTGCCCCACTCACCACACACAGAGAAGAGAAAAAAAAAAAGAAAAAGACGCTGTACACACATTCCCACATAACACTCACTGGGGTTGCAGTTTTTCAACGTTTTTCAGGTTTTCCCACAGCTGACTCGGTAATATCGTTGTAACTATATATCCAGCTCATGAGAGAAAGATGATACGTGTCATTCAGTTCTTCACAACAAAGTGAAAGGTTTTGGCTTGACTTGAACAAAACTAAAAATCACACTGTTCTGTTTTCACTGCTATAAAAACCTTGTAATACATGTATGTGTATATATATATATATATATATATATATATATATATATATATATATATTGTCCCCCATTCCCACTGGAGGCATAAAGGTTTCATAAATATCAAATGTTTATTGTAAAATATTCCATGTTTTATCAGTTAATAAACCTAAGTTTTGAACTAACAATGATCAAATATAGTCCAGACTAACTGAAAATGGTTCAAGTGCTACAAATCAGTTGGGACAGCCAGTCTCGGTATTCTCACAGTGCTTACAAATCATTTGTATCTTGTTTTTCAGTCTGACGTTTCAGAGACAATCTTCCCGAAATAATTTCACAAGATCCTGTACCATGAAATCCACCTCTAATTGCTCACAAGCCCTTACAGGGTTTTTTTTCACAAAAAACTTTTATTAGTAGAAAAATAATATGTCCCCAAAAGTCCTGAAAGATATCACAAGATTAAATGTTTTCCCATCTTATTTCAACCATCTCAAGCTGAAATTCATTATCTAGAAATAATCAGTGTTGTATTATTTGTATTCTCCCACTCTGTCCAAATATTTCTGTAGCATTGTGACTGAAGACACAAAGAGGATTTTAATATATGCTGTTAAAGTAGAGTTTTAGTCCCTTTACAGTTTTATGTTGCTTGATATTATTGTTAATAATGCTCGGTGTTTTGTGGTAAATCTGAACTATTTAACTAGTTTTTGATCTAATTGTGTATTTCACTCTGCCTGTGGATGGTCACCAGATCACATCCTTAGACAGTTACTTTAACATTAAGAGCTTTGGGTGCTGTAGTTTTTGAGTAATTTTAAGATTATGTAACACAAATGCCACAAGATTTTTGAAACTCAAAAAGCCATTAAAAGGCTTTGCAGCTTTGTCTTTAGCAAAGACTGCAGCTCTTTTGGGAGTATGTGAGTTGGACAAGCTGATTAAGTTGCGTTTTTCTTGGCCAATGGAGTGCAGCGGCAGACAATTAAGACGAGGATGTGCCACTTGCTGTGGTTGTTATTTCCCAGGCCCAAAATGACCTCCGGGAAAGAGTTGTGGAGGAAGGAGGGGAGGGGGTGAAGATATAGCTTGCCCAGCATTGCTACTCATCACAGCGCGTTTGATCTATTGCCTGCCACCTCTCTCCTTTCTCCCCCTCCCCCACTCCGTCATACTTTGGCTGGTTGAGCGCCACCAGCCACCCATATATTAACCACCAACATCCAATAGATGTGATTCACAGAGGTAAAAATAACCGTGCCCCTCCACCTCCTTCAACCCTACTCCATCCTCCCATCTGTGTCTCCACACGTCTCTCTTTCCTCTCAGTCACCCCGCCACCTGCTTCTGTGCAAATCAGTTGGTGTATCAGTACACCTGCACCTTTGAGGCTTAGAGGTTCCCACAGCAGCTAAATAAATGCCAAATGGCACACGGTGTTTCCTGCTAGACAGCTGTGAGGAAATGTAATGCTCATTAATGTAAAAATAAAAATAAAATATTGTTTAACAGGAATTTGAAGGTTTCCCCCACTTGAAGTTGAGCATCCAGCTGCTAAATCTTATTAGAGATCATGAAGTGCCAAGAACTGTTCGCCAGCGTGTCACACAGCAACAGAATATGCCAATTCTAATTAGCAATTTCATTATTTCTTCATAAAATGCATGTGATTGGCTTAGAATGATTAATCCATCAATTAAATATTGTTAAAAGACTAATTATTTTTTATTATGTGTAGCTGTTTAGTTTAAATATGGGTTCTTATTCATTTGAGATGATTTGAAAAAATACTTTTTATTTGTCTCCCTGTAACAAGGAAGCTTATCTCTACAAAGTCTCACATTCGTTCTAAAATATAACTTATTGACTATGACAGAAAATACTTAGATATTGATGTTTGTGGAGCTTTTCTTGTCATTTGACTTCATAAATATGTATGTTTGCTCTTCAAAAACATTACACTGTAAGTCATGGAAAAACATTTTAGTCAAAAGAAAAAAAAAACGATTCGATTCGGTGCAACTTCTCTGATGTTTTTGAGGGAGAAAAGCCTGCTATGTTTCTATGAAAATAGTAGTATAAACAATGAATAAATGAACAGAATAGCTGGTTCAACCCCACGCAGAACTCTGAGTTGTCAGTCTACATGTCATGTTTGACCTTATTGTGTCTGATGTATCCAAATATATGTCTCAACAGCCTGAGCCCAATATCAAAGGAGGGATAGCTGTCAAAAAAGTTATAGCGAGCCTTTACAGTAGCTAAGGAAATGTTGTATTATTTATAACAGTACAATGCGCACCATTTATTTTGATAAGTGTGGATATGTATTAAAGAGAAAACTCCAAAGCTGTTCACGGTAGCTTGGGTAAACTCTCGTAAGCTAAGCTCAGATAATCATATATGGTAATTGTAATGGCAATATTTCACCTTGCATATGATTTCTCTTTTTGCCAGCTTTTTTAATAGTTTTAGTGTGTTTGTAGGATGTCCACAGAGATACAAAACTCAAACACCACACCAAATATATTTATTTTCCCTCGCTGCTTCTAAACTGCTTAAAAAGCCTCATTAACAGTGCAGGCTTTTCCTCCTGGGCTCAACAACAGGACTATTAAATATATTTGCATAATGCCTGCCTATTTAGCATTACTAGCATTATGCCTGCTAGAATATCACACCCACAAACTAAGAATAAGAAGCGACTGCATCAAACTCTGTCCAATCAGAGGATGGGGATTTCCACGTGTGGTGTTGTCCTTAACTAAACAAAAAATTAGTGTTTTCGAAGGTGAAACAGGCAAACCGGTTAAGAAAACAAAATAAAGTATTTTTTTCATTCTAACAGATCACTAGTATAGGGAGTTATACTAATGACCTTGATAAATAATTTTAAACCGTCTAACCACATATAAACTGACATGTCTGTTAGAAAAAGAGTGCAAAAACAAAGTTTTATAAGTGTGAAACTCCCTAAACTAGTACTTTGTTGAAGCACTATTTGATTTATTTTAAACGTTCATTCTTCTTTGAGTCTATCAGTTCCCAGTATCTTGACTTGGTAATGTTGGTCCCCTCTACCTTGCAAAAGTACCTCTCTACTACTCTTCTTACCCATAACATTGTCACCTCCCTCATCGACTAATGTGACTTTCTTTTCCATAAGCTTCCAGTGGGTCAGAATTCAGATGCTCGCATTATTACCAAACCCCCCTCATTTCATCATATCACCTCAGTCCTACAGCAGCTCCACTGGCTCCCGGTTAGATTCACAATAGAATAGAGCTTTCTCCTGCTCTGCTCTCAAACTCTGGAACTCCCTCGCTCCGGACCTCCGCAACACTGACGCTTTTTCACATTTAAAGTCTACGCTCAAAACACATCTGTTCAAGAATGCCTACTCACTGTAATTGCTACAATTACAGTTTATTGTAACTTTTGTGTGTTGTTTTTAATCATGATTAACTGCTGTTGGATTTGCACAGTGTCCTTGAGTGCTCTTAAAGGCACTTTCAAATAATGTATTATCATTATTTTTCGAGTATCTCATATTGCGAGGATATCACTTTTTTCCCCACAGCTTCCTTTAGATGACTCCACAGATTAACCCCCAAATCCCGTGTCCGCTCTGTTCCAGACCACCTCTGTGAGTCCGTGAAATGGGAAATCATCAAAATCAGTGTGTTCACTCACATCAGCCATGGCACAGTGTGGTTTTGGTTACCGAGCCCGTGTGGCTCAACAGAATGATTCCGCAAGAAGGAATTTATGCCGGACAGCGCAGTGGCCCCCGGATCTAGCTCCTGAATTTTATTAGACCGTAAAATTTTTATGACCTCAAGAAACATATTTTAAAAGCAAAACAACCTAAATAACTTATTCAGATAATATGTTAAGAGTTAAATCATGCATTTCAAATTTTACAATGTCCCAATAATATGAAATTTCACAAACATATTTTTCATATTAACAGGTATTTCTGCAGCTGAACAGAAACCCACAGCAGTCTTCAGGTTTTAGATCCCATTTTCAAAACAGACGAGCTGCATTTTTCTGCAACCTGAACAGATTCTGGCAAAATTCAGCAAACTAAGCCAAAAATAATGTGGCAGTCTGCTCACCGCTGGCAGCAAAGAAGAGGATGAACACAGCTTTGAGGTGTCTGTATGAAAACCATCGACCTTCCAGTTCAGGCTCACAGCCATTTCCACTGATGGGCTACCTGGAAGTCTGTGAGGGACTTTACCAAAATAAATAAAACTGCTGCCCCTTTTCAACCTAACAGCCATGTCCTGGGGTGAGGAAGAAGAGTCATGGTAGACATTCAGCTCAGCAGGGACACAGCCATCGATTTCTGAGTGCCTCCACAGCCTCTTCTCTCATTGAGATGAACGCCTCCACCAAGGCCACCGGTGATAACGAATAAAGGAGGAGGAGAGAGGACAGTATGGCCAGAGCTCTGGGAAATCAGGCCATAATTAAAAGGGCAGAGAAGCCCTGAGCAGATGGCAACAAGGAGATGAGAAAGGAGAAAGGAAAGGGAGGAAGAAAACATAAAATTAAACCATAAAAATTATGGACCAAAAGCAGAGGGAAAGAAAGGGAATCTGAGAATGAACCCTAAAAATAATAGAACGAAAATGAGGTAAAATGTGAAAAATAAGAAAGGGTAGAATTTCTTCAGAGGAAATATAGTTGCGGGTGTGGTCAAGAACTGATGTGTGAAGAAATGAAGTTATAAAAGACAAAAAAAGATGAGAAAAATCAAAGAACACTGAAAACTCAGAGAACAAATGGATAATGGGGAAAATTGTGGCGGGTAGATAAGGAGCAGAAATAACAGAACAAAACAACTGAGCACAGAGAAGACAGACAGAGAGAAATTAGAGGAAATGGAGACCCAGAATAGAGATGAGATAAGGAGAAGGAATAGAAGAAAAGCGAAAGAAAATGAGAAGTCAGTTCAGAGCACAGAGAAGTTGGCATTTCCTTTTTTGACATGTAGACCTCAACTGGCAATGGCGCTGATGACTTTTACTTTTATTTAAAAACAATGTAATGAAGATGTGCCTATGTATTTTTTTTCCAATTCAATCAAGAAAAATTAGAAAAACACCTGAAATCAGAAGCCATGTATCTCCAACACAATTGAGAAAAAACTAAATTCTTAAGAGGCCTTTTACATGGGTTTATGTTGACTGTCAACTCATTCTTCCACACTATACAATATGCCCAAGTCCACCTCTTCTGGTAAAGCAGTGACCCACCTGCTGACGTTACTCTGATCTTTTCCATATGTTTGACACCTCCACACTACGTCTACTCTAATTGGCCATTACAGCAACCAGTTGCTGAGGTCCAACTGCAGTTTAGGCTGAACTTTTAGCCTTGCTGATTAGTTGGCATTAACCTTGTCACAGAAATTGGGACATAGACTCTTTTCTTTTAACGCAGGGCTTTGGTGAATTATTAACTTAACATGGGAAGACTATGATAGAGGATAGACCTTTCTGTTCTTTGAGCAGTGATGTAAAACCTCAGCAGAATTAGAAAAGGTGAGACAAAGGTGGTGAATCCAAATTAGATTCATGGAGGGAATTATGCTCACAAATAGTGCAAGTCAGCTCATTATGTTGACTTCTAGTCACAATATTAGTTTCATTTGAATTTTATTCTCAAATTACAGTAGGGAGTTTCCAATACAGATCACAGCGATCCAATCAAAGGTGAACATCTTTGAGTAAAAGTGTCAGTGTATAAGCACATTATTGTCACCATCATCATAAAACATTTGGCAAAGTCCTACAATATATATATATATATATATATATATATATATAGAGAGAGAGAGAGAGAGAGACAGAGAGAGAGAGAGACAGACAGACAGACAGACAGACAGACAGACAGACAGACTGCATTATGTCCATAAAATATATTGACTCCCTGAGTTTGGCTTTGTTTTTTAAATTTTAGTGGAGTCTGTTGCAACAGCATTGGCTTACTTTTCTGCAGGTGTAAATGTCCATCAGAGAGGTTGTCTGTGATCCAACACATTGCGCTGAGCTCGCCCCCCCCCCCCCCCTGCAGGTTTTCCCTGCAGCTAGAGAACCACACAGTGCAGCAATGCACCAGGAGGCTCGCGATCACTGACCTGTTGAAATTTGTGAGAAGTTGGTGACTGTTGGGATTAATGTTTATACTTCATTAACGGATTTATCTTGTTATGATGTAGTAATGTAAGCTTCTGATATAATCATATTACTCACATGATAGCTTAATCATGTCTGTGCAAAGAAACAGAAGACACTCTGTTTCTTCGCTTCCTGAAACAAGAAGACTCAGTTACAAGATTATGTGCTGACTGGACGTGATTGCTCAGCTGTGTATCTTTGTTAATAACTCAGGCTGTAACTATCTGTTTCCCAACCCTTCAGTACAGCCTCAGTAATGTAACTAGGGAAACGCCCCAAACTTAATAAAATCGAGGAGAAATCCCAGTTTATGTTTTTTCAAGTTCAATCCAACTGTAGCTTACTATTGGAGTCACAAAATGTGCAAAAATGCATAAAAGCACTGAACGATAAACAAAGAAGCTGCCAAAACTATGAGAGAACTGGCATCTTGTGGATAAGAGTCATGATCTGCGAAAAGGCACAGACCATCCATTCATCCAATATACCCCAGAAGGGATATATTGTTTCTACAACATGTTCAGGGTCTGCCCTCGGATGTGGGGTGGCACATACTTGTAAAACCTCCAAAGGAAAGCCCATGGGAGACATTCTAATCAGAACCCTGATTCATACCCTGTCTACTGACACCTTTCAATTGGAGGAGCAGCGACTAAACTCCCAGCTGCCCTCAGATGGCAGATGGCAATGAATACATCTGAAAAAAAAAACAAAGAGCAGAGATGAAACAGCAAACATATACTGCATTTGTTAACTTGTTGCTATGAGATATTTCTGAGAGATGAATAATGTTATTCACAGGTGTTAGTTTTTTTCTTCTCTTATTTTGATTAGAAGAAATTTAAAACTGATAATTCTCGTAGAATTATTAACACAAAACTTGAGACTTCAATTTACTATTTTATGTCACATTACTCTTTCATCGCACTATAGTAGGCACCAGAACCCGTGCTGTGTATTGGGTTTCTGGTATGGACCAATTCTTTTAGTTTCCTTAAAACAAATTATTACCAACAAAAACTGTTTGTTCAAGTGAACATGTTCAAACAGATGTGTAGAGGCTACAGCTTTAATTAAATTGTTTCTTGTGTTTGCTGCAAACTCAAACTGCTGTTTGCTGCCTGTTTATTTTCATGTCAATAACACTGAGGGGACTGAACACAAACAGCAATAACCTGTCTCTGAATACACTCTATTAACTTGGAGCAGAGCTGTGACTCAGAGCGGCTGATTTGCAATTTACCAGTTGCTGGGGGCCAACGGTGGCTACATTCATTAACAGCAGCACTAACACAAGCTGCAGCGAACACACACAAAACAGCTTTCTCTGGCAGCCTAGCAACAATGTATCTGATTGGGATAATTACACACTATTATATTTTTGTGTTTAGAATACAATTCCCAAATTAATAAACTGAAGGTCTTTCTATACCTTTGAAAATCATACCAAAAGACTTTGGAGAAACACACCGAAACAGTGTGCAACAGCATCTTAGAAACACCAGGGGCTTTTAAAAAAAAAGACACCCTTTGACCCTCTGGAAAATATAATCACTTGGTTAAATAATGTAATAACGGTGCACACCATTATCTTGATTTTTTTGCAGCTTATATAACACTTTGTTCCTTCCACTTTCCACTGTTTTTGCTGTGAGACCATAAACCACCTTGTTATGCAGCAAATCATGCATCCAATTTACCAAGATAAAATAACCAAATGATTTTTTTTTGATAAACTTCAATTCACCATTTGCAAGGTATTTGAATTGCCTGCATAATGACGTACTCAACTCCTGAAAGGTAAGTTGAAAAGGGCTTCTAATGTACAACTTAATATGAGAGTAGTTTTTTTTTAATACTCAGTATCTGAAAGTTAATCTACTGAAACCTTTTGAAATCAAGTATAATCACAGCACCTGCAGCCTCTCAACCAAAGAGCTTCCATGTGAATTTATATGAATTTACAGCCTGCCAGCTTAGTGAGACATTCTGGAAATCCACCAAAAAAGAATATTAGTTCTTAGTATTATTAGTATTATTAGTAGAATTAAAATCAGCTGTGATCAAACTACATATATTTGAACCAAAGCAGCTTGGATATGTCGATTAAAAATGTGACAGATAAGTACTTTGTTTTATACTATAAAGAGTAACCTTTGCTATTCTGGCCCTAATGTATATTAAACTTTAATCACACAATCAGAAAGTTCTTAAATCTAAATCTTGTCAGTATTCAACTGATGATTTGGCTTCAAAAACAAGTACTCTTAACAGATCAAACTCTCCAGCTGGGGTATAAAGTACAAACTACATCTGGATCAAATGTTTGCTACAGAAAACATTTAAAACACATAGTGCACCAAAGACAAAGATGTTAAGATCAATACTCTATGTTGCTGCATCTTAGCATTTGATGTGCAAATACAGAGTTCAAGCGCCACTTGTAATTATTTCTGTTAGTATACCAATAGTACTGAAGAGACTTTGTTGATTATTCCCACATACACTGCATTCCAGATTTTTCGGAACCCTTGATACATTATGTGTAAAAAGACATAAGATTTTTTCTCTTTTTTTGGGGGGGGATTGCATTGGCATAATTTTAAACAGAAGTATTTGGTAAAATTCAGTCTTTGCTTTGAATACATTTATGCAGCAGTGGAGAATATATTCCACATTAATAAACATTGTTTTTTTAAATAACTGTCATGATTTGGGTTTTTGTTTGTTTTGTTTTAGACTTTTCTGGACTTTTCTTAATCTGCCTTCACCTCAAAGCCATCATCCAATCAGCTCAGTCTCCCTCCAGCCACCACTCTGCTTTACATCAGCTCTACCTGTTGGCACTAAGTAGTCAACTCAGCTCACCTGTGCACCTGTCTACATATACCTGCTTCAGCCAATGCATCCTTAAGAACGTCTCTGCTCTTATCTCATCTAGTGTGATGTGCCCTGGCTCTACCAGTTCCTGTGTGCTCAGCCAGCTGGACTCTTCTAATAAAAGCCTATGTCTGCGTGCTGCACTAGTCTGCCTGTTTCCCCATGAGTTCCAGCTGCTTCCTCTGCACGTTCTGGTGGTTACCCGTTCCACCTCGTCTGTTCTGGTCTTTCATCACCTGCATCTTCTGGTCTCCTCATCGCTGCCTGCCTGCACCATCAGCCATTATTTATCCTGTCAAGTCTGGTTCTGTTGCCTGCCTCACCTGCCAAAACTCATTCCCTTCAATAAACCTTTTAAATCGTAACACTGTGTGTAGCGGAATATTGGGTTCACCAGCATTATTCATTACAAAAACTATTGGTACATCCTTTTTTCTTTTTTTCTTACTTTGATTGAATGTTAGTATTTACAGGAGAAAAAGAAAGATCAACAATAAAGGTAGTTTTTTAAGAAATACAATGGGATATCTACTTATTTGTCATTATGGATACCAGACCAGACTAGAAAAAATGTATAGGCCTAAATATCCCCAGTAAGAGCCTTTAAAACTAAGACATTTTTAAAACATGTAACGGTTACAAATAAGGCTGTTCAAGGATTTCAGTTTTTCTGCCTCCAGAAAGAAGGAAGATAAAATATTTGCCAAAGCCCACTCTTGTAATATAAAATATTTTGCTACTGCAGTAAACATCATATATTAAGACATTTAGCTCTACCAGGGGATCCCAATAAATGTTGAGGTTTCTGTACATATGTTGCTAAAGTAAAAGAAGATAACAAACAACATTAATAGCCATCTTCTCCTAAATATTTGTTACTCCTGATCAGCTTATCACAATGTTTCTGGTGTTGCAAATACTGTGATGTAGAAAACAACACTCCGCAAGGGTTAAAAGCAAAGCCAGCTGCTTTTAGGCAACATTTTCACTTATCCACTTGTAGCTTCGGCATTGTTCAGCTTGGTCTACAAAATCGCAGCAAAACATTAAAATGGCGTATTCGCCAAAAAATGGTTAGCTGGAAGTTCAGGACCTTGTTTAGCATTTCCTCATAGTAACTTTTGAACAGTTACTATGATGTAACTGTTCAAAAAATGTAATAGAGAAATCTGAACGGCTTGGAAAATATGACCCAAACAGAAGAGAAAGATATCTACGCAGTACCAGGACAAGCTACATTCAAATTTCCTACAGTCCTAGACACTTCAAGTGCACAACAAAATGTATTTAAGGGCTAAAAAGTCAAATTTTCATGATGTGATATTAAAATGAGCCATCTCAGCAACCTTCTCTGTTACACCAAACTCTCTTCATTGTTCACTTCAACTAAGAAGCATATCTGTGGTTTTATAAAACAAATTATAATCACAAGTAACAAAACACTGATATTATTTATATTAATGAAATATCATATAGCATGCTCACATGGTCATAGTCTTGAACATAATTCAAATCCTGTCGACTTACTGATTCCTTCATGCCATAATTAGATGCCACCTGGTTAGCATTAATGATGCTATTTTTTCCCTTTAGATTGTGTTCGGTAACAATGTTAAAAAGCTGTCCAAGAAAAATGAGGATAGTTTCTCACTAAACTCTGACACTATTTTTACTTACCTCCACATGCGTGCATAGCATTGTTGTTGAGTTTTTAAATGCAGATAACTTTTAACTTTTAACTCTTTAGGCAAACAGAGTTGACGCTGCATTATAAAGCTGTCGCTTTTTTTGTACCTAAATTTAAACTTGTCCCGTAAGTATGGCCATGGATTTTCTTCAACTTCAGCTGTGGTTGATGTGTTTTTCTTAGTGTCACTAACATCTAATTGATGTGACTCTATGTTGGGATCCAATAACTCTGACCTCAGACTCAGCTGATGGATTTTGCCGTTGCTTATGGAGTTTTTTTTTTCTTGTTTTACTCAGTGACAGATATGATTTCAAATGTAACTGAGTAAAATACTTAAATCACACTCAATTACAAGTAAAATTTAAACTTTTGTAAATTACTTAAATTACAGATTCTTAATTGGAATAAGGTCTGGTCTTAGATTAGGCTGTTCCAGCACATTTGATTGTTACCCATTAAACAACTCGAGTTGCTTTAGCAGTATGATTTGTGTCATTGATCTGCTGGAAGGTGAACCTCTGTCCCAATCTCAAATCACAGGCAGATTGACACAGGTTTTGCTCAAGAATATCCCTATATTTAACACCATCCATCTACCCCTCAAGTTGGACTAGTTTCCCAGTCCCTGCAGTTGAAAAACATCCCCACAGCATGATGGTGTCACCACCATGTTTCACTGTGGGGATTGTGTTCTTGGGGTGAGGGAATGTGCTGGGTCTGCACCATAGTGTTTTCTTTGGTGGTCAAAGAGAAGACAACCTTCCTCCATAAATTTTGGGGAATTGCCCACATAGTTTTTGGCAAATTCAAAATGTGCCTTCTTATTCTTAACACTAAGTAATGGCTTTTTTCTAGCCACTCGTCCATAAAACCCTGAACCCTGTTCTGTGGGGCGCACAGTTTATTGGGGTCCTGTGGACAGATACTCCAGTGTCTGCCATGAAATGGGTAAACAGCCAAAGGGGGTGAATACTTTTGCAAGGTGCTGTACATACTGCCAATGACTTGTTAGCCTACTCCAGAACATGTTGAAAACTAGAATATCTTTGCTTCTGGTAAATTGTCCCTTTTTGTATATGTTCTTTCATCTTTGGCAAAAGTAAAGCCAAGAGTCATGGATGTGTCACCACCCACTCACATGCTCCTGTTGAGCCACTGTGGGGCTGCCCTTGCTATACAAGTAACAAATTACAATGAGATGGAGATCTTTAATAATATCCTCAAGTGAGGAGCAGCACTTTTCAAGAGCAGCTTATATTTAGGTGAACATTAACAGCGAGAGGTGTGGTGCACACCGAGTATCTGATTTTCCTCATTTATGTGACTTCTTTTTTTCTATCTCCCAGAAACCACCAATAGTCCCAATGAAGTAATGGATCCTAATGGCATAAGCAATCAATATGCATTAAAATGTCTGTATGAATGGGAGGGGAATGTAATACAAGCCTAATGTGCTGAAACAAATTGGCACATCATTTTCATTTCCTAATGATGTTATTACATTAAAAAGCAATTCATTAGCCTAAATAAGCTTTTTTTAAATAATTTTTACCCATTCGTATGGACAAATTGTTTTAATTAGATTATTCAGGGAAAGGTTGAATGTAATACTTTTGCTAATATTTAAAGTGCTTACAGTAATGTATAATTATGGTAAAAACATTATTTATTTATTTTTTTAAAAGTGACAAGGCATTTTAAATAATCCCTACTACTTACACATGGAAAGATAGGCTGCTCTCAAAAGAAACTCTAGCGTATTAAAATATCTTATTAGGCATTTAACAAAAAGTCAAGTCAATTCGTACAGCTCCTGAAGGCTGTACGAAGGCAAGTAGAAACGAGGAGGTGCTTTTCTAATGTATTTATCAGATATATTATAAGGTGGGACCACCTCAAAAAAGGAGCTTGCCAGCCTGGAGTGTTTAAAAAAGTGTCAAAATAATGTCAGTCAGAAAATACTTTTGCTTTGAACATCAAGGATTAACTATTGCTAATGCCTCCTTCACACTATATTACAAACACCCTTGTGGTGTCCAGAACCTCCACCACCATACAAACATGCCTGGATCCCAGCACAAATGTAAAACCTCCCTTACTGCAATGGCAATCAAGATACTGATCTCTTCTGAGTACTGGACATGTATGTACTTCCCTCCACCTTCAACCATCGTATGGGGTGGCCGATCTCTGTGTGCAAACAGCCTGGTCATGGCACTGTATTTGTTGGTGTGGAAATCATGGATTATAGCTCACCCAAGTGCAATGAGATCCTTTTGATAACCAGAGCAGTGGTAGAACCCAATTTTAATAGAAGCTATGAAACCAAGACAGTTACGGAAACTTACTTGGAGGGCTGCCAGCCTGGTGAGGGCATGATTCGGTTGCAGCCTTGGCATGAGGCTAGCATGGTAATTCTTGCTTTAAGTTCTAAAATGAAGAATTCATCTCTTTTTTATTAAAAAAGAAAAAAATAGAATTAATCTCTCTGTGTCTCTGGGCCACATGTCCTGGATAAGATACCACTACCGCTAACAGGCAAATCCGAACTGTACCACATATGTTGTACTAACCACAGTATTGAATTACTAAAACGTCATTACTGACATTTTGTACATGCTTAAATCATTCAATCAACTCTTGTGCTCCATCAAGCCTAAAGGGGAGCCCATTAGGTTCACTCCAGCACGTTCAAGTCTTGTTAATGAAAAGTGCTATATAAATAAACTTGCCTTGCCTTTAAGCCCCAAATAACAGTAAAAAGACGATTCGTATCCTCTAAGACTTTTTCTGTTATGGTATGATCTTAGTCAGTGTGAAGGGGGGCTAACAATCTAGCAAAGCAATAAGAAATATGAGAGGTAATTTAAATTTTCTGTATCATTATTCAACCGTACAAAGACATTTTTACAGCATTTTCTTGATCCCTTTCTCAATTCCACACTGACAAAAATATTTTGGATTTATTTATTCCAAATTTTCAAGTGCCATGCTTGCAACAAATTTGTGTCAGAAGTCATTGCATTTAAATCCAATATATTTTATTCAGCAACAGTGTCTGCTGGGTGTGGAGCACAGAACCCGCAGGTGGTTGCTCCAAGTGGAACACTTCAGTGAGAAACTGACAGAATCACAAAGTCTATATGACAAAAGCCACACAAAGGTATAGGCACACATGCCAGTCCCTCACACCAAAGAGAAGCTGTAAAACCTCAGTGAGTTGGCCCACAAGCAGCCACCATGCATACATGTATGTACCTGCAGCAAAACTGTTTGTGGTACTGTGTTTGTTTGTGTTGTACAGCTGGTCAGTTAATCCTTCCACATTTTCTGGTAAAGCAAAGCTGCAATGCTCCACTGAACAACTTTGACAAGAGAGCTGTCTAAATTTGAGCAATATTGTTTTCGTTTAGCTTTTGTAGAGCAGTACACTAGCTGATTTATAATGTTCGTGTATTTGATTGTGCAAAACTCAGTTTATTTTTCATATGTAAATCTATTAAATTATCATTAGAACAAGAAAGAAAGTTTAATATCAGAGAATCAAAGCGACTGTGTCACCCCCCCCTATATAATTAGCAAAATAAACAATAAACTAGAAGGGGCATACACAAAATGATAATTTTAAGACATGGGTGGGGATTGGTGTGCTCATAACTTGCCTGCAGGGTGGAACTGGCAGGTGTGGCTCTACAGGGGAAGCTTGTTTTGATCATCAGGACTACAGACTGAGGCCCTGTATGTAGAAGAGTGTTTATAAAAACAAAGATCTCCCCCACATTGTTTTTTTTTTAATAATGTTGTACTCACGGGATCGTTTTTAGAAAAAACAATTCCCTATGTTCAGAACAGCTTTTGGTCTAGTTTCTCCTATAAAGGGCCCAAGCTGTAGAACTCTATCCACCCTGGCCTTAAACAATAGACTAATACTAACATATTTAACAGAGGATTAAAACAGTGGTTGGAGTCAGGACAGATTTGTTTACACAATATTAATTAATTAAATACATATTAGATTGCGCTGTTCATGTAAATAATTTTTTTCCTAGATTTAGTGTAATTGTGATTTTGTCGTAAATGCCCCCAATGGACTGGTGTTGAAAACTAGCACTTGTGCTAACGCAACTAAGCAGTACATCTGGTTGCTCAGTGTATATGTGATGTCCATATCAAATAAATGAATTAAATGAATGAATATCAATGAAAATCCACACAAACCCGCACAAATACACCACTGGCACTGTTCTAAACATGCCAAACGCATATGGCCGGTGTACTGCAAAGCTAAAACCTATGTCAGCAAGTCAGAATCCTTCAAAACAACAGTGATGTTGAATGGCTTGTGAAAATAAACAAGCAAAAAGCATCTGAACCAGCTGCAATGTTTATAACATTCCATCGATGCTTTTACTTTAAAGTTTTGAAACCAAGGCGAAGACAAGAAATCCTGTGTGGTTGCCGGGGAAATGTCAATCGGAAATAAATGAGCAGAGATGCCGTTAATTTCGTAGCAGTGAATTTGTCCAGTTTAAGATTGATTAGACACATATTGTAAACAGTCAATCACAACACCGCTATAAAAATCAGCACCTCTCTGATAGCATTCATTTTTCCTCCACTGCATTGCCACGTCTATTACAATGGTCAAACATGTGACATCAACACCACTATTTATTCATCTCAGAGTATGATGTGCCGAACCCTAAAACTCCATTTTGCCATGCAAACAAAAACAGAGTTTTTAGAAATCTCCAGTGTGGCCGGAAATTTGAGAAATAGTCATTTTTAGTCATGTAAAACAGAGTTTTCATGTGGATGAAAGGCCATAATGCATAAAATGTATTTGTTTTTCCAGATATCTGGCTATGTGTGGACTAAGCCAGAGAGAAAGGTTCAAGGAATTAAATGAAATTTCTCAAGTTCCCAAACAGGTTTTTTTCAGCACTACCTGTGATGTCACAAGGCAAAACACGCCCATCTCCTCCACTGCAGCACACTCATGAACTAATGCAAATTGTTTGTACGCCCTTAACATTGCATGACCTCAGGTGAATACCTTTATTATAGGTCCTTTTGTTACTACATTGCAACACATCCCATTTGCTAAAAAACCCAGAAGTAACATAATCCGTACATCAGTTGGACAGAATCATGCATTGAGTCATGGAGCTGTCTTTCCTCGTGTCTTCAGTCTACAGTTCCCCCCATTATGTCTGATTCTGTCGACCTAGCTTCTCCTCCAGACCACTTGAATGTTCCACCTGAATATCATGACTCACAGAGAGTCTTCGGCAAAGATCTTGTAATCTCACTTTATCCTCACTGTCCCTATAATTGTGCCTCTTTGCCTGTGTCCCTGTCCCATCTAGGCATCTGTATACCCTTTCATGACCAGAATAAAAATCTATAGAGAAATACATTAGTGATTCAGTCAAAGAAGGAATTATTCACCCATGTTCCTCTCCTGTGGAAGCAGTTTTTCTTTGTAGAGAAAAAAAGATAAAACATTGATACCTTGTATTGATTACAGAGGCCATAACTGAATAATTGTCAAAAACAAGTATTCAATTGCCTTTATTTCATCCTCTTTCAAACCAGTCCCAGGAGCCACCATCTTCGCTATCCTAGACATCTGCAATGCTTACCACCTTATCCAGATTTGCAAAGGAGATAACTGCATTTAACACACACACTGGCCATTATGAATATGTTGAGATGTTGTTTGGTCTTAAAAATGCTCCAGCCATCTTTCAGGCTGTTGTAAGCAATGTTCTGAGGGATTTTTTTTTTAAACATCTTCGTCTTTGATGACATTCTGATCTTGTACAGTAATCTAGAAAATCATCAGTCCCATGTGAGACGAGTACTTAAGAGGGTCCTTGAAAATCAACTCTCTGTGAAAGCAGAGAAATGTTTCACATGTATAACCATAACCTTCTTAGGCTTCATCTTTAAGGATGGCCAGGTGGAGACAGACCCATTTAAGATTAAAGCAGTTCAAAAATGGCCCACCTCTAGAAAACAGCTTCAATGTTTTCTGGTGTTTGCAAACTTTTACAGATGATTCATGTGCAATTTTAGTCTAACACCTTCACCACTAACATCAATCACCTCAACCAAAACACCATGTTTCTGTTCAGCTCAAGCTGAAAAGGTTTTCTGTAAATGTAAGGAAAGGTTCTCCACAGTCCCTGTCCTAATGCATCTTGATCTTACCATACAACTTATGTGGGAGGTTGACGCTTCTGATTCTGGAGAAGGAGCAGTACTCTCTCAAATATAATCATGTGATGGTAAGCTCCATCCATTTGCTTTCTTCTAAAGTTTTTTTCACCAGCAGAAAAAAAACATGGCATTAGGGATCAGCAGCTTCTTGCCATCAAGCTAGCACTACAGGAATGAAGTGCTAGCTATTAGTTTAAAATCTTGAACCAGACCCATGGTACACTTTAGTGAACATTTTCTCAATATGAAGTTAGCTGACAAGAAGTGCATCCCAGCATCAATGTATTCTCTGGTACAAGAGGTTTAGCTTCCTTCCAGAAATGATCCCTTTAAGTCTCATTCTAAGAAACTTTGCCCCAGATTTTCAGGCACCTACATGATTGAATCTATCACCTGCCCTCCACTTTCTGCCTCACGCTTCCATCTCATCTACATACTCACCTCACATCAATGTCACCCAAATTAAATAATCCAGCTCTCTATGATGGTCATCTGGCCTTCATGGTCTGTCCCATTGTGGACTCTTGATGCAGTGGCGGTGGATTCCAATATCTAGTTCACTGCGGGGTGGAGAGATCCATCTCTCATCTCCAATTTCAGGACTTCTGTTCCTTTAACCTCTGGACGGTCGCTAGGGAGTTTTCGTTGAGGGAGCGTTGCTGTCATATCCACTGAGCTGTGTACAGGATGGTGTGTGGATGTACTTGTTTGCCTCTGCTCATCACTCCCTTGCATGTTTAGAGTGGTAGGTGTTGCTCCACAGCTGTAGTTTGTTTGGATCATCAGGAGGAGCAAAAAGAGCAACAGACTTGACAAGACAGACTCCAAATCATTTGCTCACCTAGAGTGGTAATCAGGCATTACTCTTGCTCCCAGGTTCCGATTATAATCTGAACTTTGTTCACCTTTTTTGGGAAATCAGTCCATGCCTTTTTAAGTCCTCACACTCCAGTGCTTTGCTTCCTCATTCCCTTGACTTTTGCCGTCCTCTCAAGATTTCCCCATCCCCAATGATCTGTTCATTGTTTCTGTGGTTGTACCAGCTAGTCCACCAACGCTGCAAGTTACCTTAACTCACCTGCCTATCCAACACCTCAAATACCATCCAGTCCACCACATGACTTTCCTGGAAGGAACATAACAAAGGGACAGAATCATCAAACCTTAGATCTTCACCCCAGCCAAACTCATTTACAGTGGCTTTGCTTACCTCCTCCTGGATTCTATCTCTCTGTCACTAACGTTAAGGATCCATCTCTAACAGACAATTCACTGTACATTGTTTCAGTGTCAAAAAACAATAGCACTTACGTCTCATTCTCAGTGTCCAACCAAAATCCTGCAGGGGGCCCATTCTCCTGTTCATTATATTCAATAAATCTTTTAAAATGTCATACTGTCTCAATAATTTTGGCTGCACTAGAGTCAAATGTTAAACAAACATGTCAGATATTTTTAAGTGACTTTGGACCACAGCTGACTATATCTGCCTGAAATGAAAGTTACATGAGTGACTTTTACTTTTATTTATTTTATGATCTTTAGTCTTTTTGTTTGTATCAATACCATGCAGTTAATCCAGCATTCTGATCGGGTTTGGTAATGAGAGTTTGCATTTATAAAACACACCAACTCATGTTATTTAAGTTTTTTTCATACTGTCAAGACATGTCATATTCTTTTGGGTTTTCAGAGTAATCCTTACCATAAGGTGTGTCATTAAAACATATAGTTATGTAGAACCCTATTGCAGTGCAATGCTTTGAGAACGTTCAAGCCAAAATCCAAACGCTGCAATTTATGACTCATCATGTCACTCCAGCATTATACACTCCCAAAATGTAAAATTAATTTTTAAAAAAGCAACCACCAACCAATAAAACACAAGTTTTAAAAAATTAAAATTGCTAAAATAAACATAAAGAATGAAATAAGATTCAGCATGTATAGATCATAGGGTTTGAAAAGTTCTATTTGTTTGTATTACTAGATGAATAGCATTTTTCTTGGTCTCTTTGCTGAAACTGGTTGAAGGAAATATTTTTCAGAGGCCCTGTGATGCTAAACAAGAATTGTAACCGTGTGCATGTGCTTTGCACTTCCTCTAAAGCTCTGTGACCTGTTCATTAGCAAACTGTGCCCCAGAAAATACCCAGAATCCCAGAGGAAAAGTGAAAACACCACCTGATGTTACTTTTTGTGATGCAATGTTGGAGAGAGATAGTTGACTCTGTCCAAGTGATTCCTCTTTGTTTTGCTGCTGCCTTGCTAAAACTGTTGGTTGCATGATTTAACATGGAGCATGCTGGATAATTCATTGTTACACAGTTTCAAGGTGAGACATAATGGTTTGCTCAGCCCATTTGTCAGTGCTAGTTAGAAGTGACTGCTCCACAGTAAACGTCTGAAGAATTGGACAATGTACATCAAAATTCCTTGCCCATATGAGCAGTTTTAGGTTTATATGGCCCACTTCTACTTGAAAGCCCATTAAATAGATGTGTGTCATCTGCAGTGGTGCTGCAAATCAGCTCTGTATATTTTTTATGCTTTGTCGTCATTGTTACCATGAAACCTGCTACATTCTGTACCAGACAAGGACAATTATATTTTGTGCATTTACTGAAGCTACAGCATGATATTTAAGAAAAATTAATTTTAAAAGCAGTTTCTCACAGTTGTAAAAGCAAAGGGCCTCGTTAGTTCTACTGCCATTGGAATGACTTGTTTTTTCTGTTATATCTGCTAAAATTCTGGTGAATAACTTTGTAAATTGCATGCAAATGTTTACAAATACAATGAGAAATTGCACTTTGTTTATGTCCATTCATAGCGCAAATGTGGCTGTTTGAAATAAAAACAGAAAATGTTATGGCTGTTAAAGTGGACATATCCTGCTTTATAATGCATTTTAATCATTTAGTTGTGGTCTATATGGAGCGGAAAAGCAATGCTTTGGTCTGAATTCCTTGTTATTGTTGCTCTACGCACCATCTTTGGCTCCTGAGATGAGGTGCACCTGAGAGCAACTTGTTTTGAGGCATTCTCTTTAAATGCAGTTTTTGAGCCTGCACGTGTACGTGACAAAACTGACTTTTAGGGTCCAGCGCATCACAGTCTGCAACAAAGAAATGCGCCGCTGACGTCACATGTGCGACAATGGTTTATTGGCCATACAGTCAAATAAAAAATGTATGCTGTCGGAGAAGTGCTAATTTCTACACTGGCGTTGTGATTGAGTGTTTAGAACATGAGTCTAATCAATGGCAAACTGGACAAATTCACTGCTATGAAAACAAAGGAAAATGTCATATCTTGTCTTTTATTTCCAACTGACGTTACCTTGGCAACCACACAGCATTTTCCAGTCTTTACCTCGGTATTAAGACGTCAAAGTAAAAGCATAAATGGAATGTTTTAAACATTACAGTTGGTTCAAAGACATTTTGCCTGTTTGTTTTTAAAAGCCCAGTTGCTCCAATACGTTCAGTTGCAAAGTAGAAAAAGCGCATGGAGTTAAGCTGTTTTATACCAATTTTTACTCTCCCCCAATATTATTTTTAAAAAGACCCAGTTACATGTGTACAAGGCCTAGGGAAACATTTTGTTTGGGTTATTATTAGAGTTTTGGTACAGTTTACCACAGTTTAAATGTTTTTTACATTATGTATTCCATAGTGAAATGGAAAATAATTTACAAATCTGGAGAAGAAGCGATACGCAGGGCCATCAAGCCTATAGGGGATTGGAACTGTGTCCGCCTTAAAATAAAGCTTCCTTGAGAAAAAAACATTTTCAGCCGCACAGTTGAAACTAGAATAGAACTTTACAAAGGAAAAATTGACATATTTTTTTTATTTTTAATTTATTGTGTCTTGCATTTTATTTGGATTTTATCTGATACACAAATGCAAAGTAGATAAAAGATGTAAAGTGGAAGGAAAAAAGTACGTAAGCTTTAAAATACTTTGCAACAAACATGTATTTTGTACTGATACCCCTAAATAAAATCAAGTGTAATATACCACCTTCAAAATTTGCCTAATGAATAAACAGAGTCAACCTGTGTGTAATATCAATATAAAAACAACTGTTGTGTGAAGGCTTAAGATGGGTTTTGGGAAACATTCATGAGCAAACGCTTCATGAGGACAAAGGGACACAACAGACAGGTCAGGGACAAATAATGTGTAAAGCAAGGTATGCATAACCAGAGTATGCCGTAAGAAGACAAGATTATTGATGTCTTTAAGCAACTGATTTTCCAAACACGTTGTAATGGTACTCCAAGCGTAACTCGCAACAGATTTCAGTCGTTTGAAGTCAGAAGCTGGCTCATTAAATTCTGTAATGTTTGAATTGAGTAAAGTCAGCTAATGATTTCTTTCTACCTGATCAACACTGTAATCTGGGCAACTCTCCATCTATTGAGCTGTCGTTCTTTCAGTTTATATTCTGAAATCTCTTCTTTTCCTTTTTCTTTCATACCTGAGGCGCACTTAAAACGCAGGATCAATAAGATCAGTGCCACTGGGAGAAATCAGTGGGTTTCATGGAAAGGTTGGGGCAGGCATTTTTTTGTGATGCGAACCCAAGCAATGCTTCTCCAATACACAAAGCATGCACAGACTGCTGTATCCATTTATAGTGTGAAAATACTCAAGCACTAATGTTCACAGCAGGCAGAGACAGAGTTTGATAGATACTGCTATCGTGGCGATGTGATGGTGTATCTGTAGAAAAATATATAACATACAGAGAAAATGCCTCAGAACAAATAAATCAAATATCTTCTAGCAGCCAGTGAAATGTTCATTAATGTTTCTGCCAGTCAAAGTAAAAAAAAATTTTGAGTTATTCATTTCAGAAAGATCACTCCAGACATGCATTGTTTTGAGCAACGGCTTCATTGCACACCCTGCACCACAGTGCCTCAATGAGACAATCCAGCACATAATAGCTGTGTTTAGGTGCGGCTACCACAGGAATGCATGTGCAGGTGATGGACTGGAAGTCCAAAATTCAAAAGTGGAAATAAAAGGACTATGGGCCTGTGGGAACTCTAGAACCACACAGATGAGTGCTAACAATCAGAAAACCATGAGGCTCACCAAAACAGAAGAAATTAATAAGAATAGTTGAAGTAAGCCAAAGTGACAGGAACATCGAGAACGAGGAACAAGTAGAAAAGCTCAAAAAAGTAAACGCTTAATAAAGCACAGAGTTCAGAAAATGTTAAAAGTGGAAGAGAATTTATGAAATTCTTTTTATAGTGCAGAAATTAGTTTTTGTTCTGTTTTTTAACTAATAATATATCAGAGTGGAGAAAAAAAGAAATAGACTTCCGGTATGTTGGTTTAAAAAATTGTGTCTGCTGAAAAGCTATGGCATTTGAAATTTGACTTTTTCCTTTTCATTGGTGTTGTGTTGGTTAAAGGCAGTTCTTTAAATATAAATCTGCTGTCATAGAAGACCACGATTGGTAACTAGGCTTTGTATGTGATTTATATACAAATTCCAAAATTCAATAAAACCACTTCAAACCACGATCACATCTCTGGTTGTGTAAATGGTAATTGGAGCACTTGAGTCTTTCTGAAATTAGAGCTGTTTGACAATGAAAAAGTCACAATCAAAAGTATTCTGTCCATTTTGAAATTATATATTTTTCAAAATAATACATCCATAGAATGTCTAGAGTATGCAGGATAAAAGTATTAATTTTACTGAAGAATAAATATATAGTATATAAATAATTGCTTTATAAATTTAGACAGGTCCAAACTATATACATATTTACTTCAAGTTACATGTTGACACGAAAGGATTCTGCACTGATAGGAATAGTAGGTTGAAGTCATGTGAGGTGGAGCTCAGGAGTTGCCAGATTGTAGTAGCTCCGTGATGAGAAATGGCTTCTGCTTGCCGTTACATTTCTCAGATTCAAGCAGACCAAAGTGTGAATATCGGTCAAGCTTTTGAGCGTTGGTGACAACTTAAGTAAGCAAAGGGGCTCAGAAACCATGCAGAGGTTGCTGCTTTCCTTCTGGACAGATAAGTAAGATTTTTTGCTAATGCTAACCAGGCATGCTAACCTAACTGGCCTGGCCACCAGCTGCCAAACAGTAGATTTGAAGGTTGGGACAAGAGCGGGCGAGAGTGAGTTTGCCACCTACTAGTCGGGAGGAGTTAAACTTGTAGCTATCTCCTTTAAGCAGGCATTAAAACTAAAATACAGCTAAATAGAAATTGTTTCTATCCATCCTGCATATAGACATTTTTGCCTTTGACTTGAGCGAACGTAAAACAGTGCCTAAACTTCCAGCTTCCAAATGCTCTCTTTGAACTTGCAAGGCTTGCCTGCGTTGTGGTGTGTCTATTGCTGTTGGTCTACTCTGTCTGTCTCTGCAAGCTTTTGAGCGTTGGTGACAACTTAAGTAAGCAAAGGGGCTCAGAAACCATGCAGAGGTTGCTGCTTTCCTTCTGGACAGATAAGTAAGATTTTTTGCTAATGCTAACCAGGCATGCTAACCTAACTGGCCTGGCCACCAGCTGCCAAACAGTAGATTTGAAGGTTGGGACAAGAGCGGGCGAGAGTGAGTTTGCCACCTACTAGTCGGGAGGAGTTAAACTTGTAGCTATCTCCTTTAAGCAGGCATTAAAACTAAAATACAGCTAAATAGAAATTGTCCCCCTGTCCAAACCAGAGAAGTAGCTTCTACAGATTCCAGAAATAACATTGCAGACAAAAAAAAAAAAAACTGTGAAAAACAATTGACATCATCTATGAGGATTTTAATTATTTTTTTCGACTAATTACCGTTTTATTAACTTTTTTCTTGTTAAAGAAACCCCCGACATTTACAAACCAAGATATTAATTTTCTTTAATTCACTGTATATTCTATATTTAGAAGATGAGTTTCGTTTCTCACACAGAATCTTCAGGCAGACGCACAGCTCATAAAATGCACCCCATTCGTCAACGAGCAGAGAGGGATTTACAGCACCCTCCTGCAGTTCTACTTCTTCAGCCAGACTGAGCTGATCACTCAACATACATCTTCCCTCAACACTTGTCAACAAATAGTGTGTGATTAAGATTGCACAGTCCATTGGATGTATAAACTTCACCTCTCTACAGGACATCTACCGTATGGGCATAAAATAAAAAGGGACAGCACACGCTCCTAGATAGTCTATTTACACTTTAATCATCTGACAGAGACAAAGAGAACGAAATGTAAGATAAAAAGAATAAGAAACGGCTACATTTCAAAAAGCCAGCTGATTTGTGACTCTTTATTAAAGCTCTCCCCTGATCTGAACATTTATTTCAACCTAACCCATATATTACATTGAAACGTGATAGGACATCAGGTACAAAAAAAAGGCAAAGGCGTTAGAGAATGGAAGAGTATGTATATAAACTGTATGTTTATTGTTGGCTCGAGGACAACATTTCTTTTTGAATGTAGATGGAGATAGGGATGGCCTTGGGTGATGTATGGAGGATGGCTTGTTTTGTAGGAAGGGCTACAACTTCCACCTACTGCTCTTTTTGTGCATTTATGACAACAAAAGTTCCCAGTCTCTTGATTACACCGCAGTCAGATTTGCAGGAGTCTTAATGAATAATTCAAGCATGCTCCTATTAAAGACACAATTGCTCCTAAGTGAGAAATTACCTTTTCAAGGTTGAATATAAATCAGCATCCACAATGAATTTGATCTCTTTTTTCCCTGTGTTTTGGCACAGAAGCTGACCTTTTTAATTGTCACCCCAGGAGCGATAAATGCAAAGTAACAACAGGCTTCAGAGCAGTCTGGAAGTGCCAACCCACAGCTTAGAAATTAAGTTCAACAAGTAAACCAGAGTTTAAGATGTCCTCCAGGATGACCTCCATCACTCAGAGCACGGCAGAAAAGATTAAAATACACGTTCTTTGAGGGCTTGTTCTAATTTTTATTTTGATAATAATGGAGATAAATTGTTTAAAGTACTCTGTCTAATATTTCCTTGAATCCTTTATTTGGCCAGACCGAATTTCAGGAGCTGAAAGATGAGTGGAAGGGTTTGAATGAGAGCAAAAGATAAAAACTTAAAGCAAAGATTGTGGAGAACACAACATGGACAGAGAAACGTGCAGAAACACGGGGAAGTAACAGACTAAGTAACGGACATGGCAGCGGAAAACAGAGCAGACCCAGGGAAGAATTCAGTGAGTAACCATGACCAACAGAGAGCCAATATGCCAAGGGCAGTGTGGAGCAAAACACAGGATAGCACTTTGTCAATCAGGAGAAAATATGGAGCAGCTGAGGCAGAAGGTAATGAAAGGGACTAATCAACACAGAAGAGCTGACCTAGGACACAAGTAACATTTGTGTTGGGCAAGTTACTTCAAAAAGTAATTAGTTACAGTTACTAGTTACCTCTTCCAAACGAAGTAACTAGCAAAAGTATCAGCTATTGCAGTAGCTGATTTTATATCAGCTACTGCAATATCAAAGTAACTAGTTACTTGGAAAAGTAACAATGTAGTTACATTTTACAATCTAAAACTTCAATGAATTTGAAATTTTTTCTTGATATTGGGACTTTAAATACTACTGAGTTCAATAATCAAATATAAGATGCATAAATAAATGGACTAAATATCTGAAAACTGTGAACACTAATCTATACAATTTAGTGAGACAAGTAACTCAAGACAAGTGAGTCTTCAGTTAAGACACCTATCAATTCTAAAATATTTATGTAGACATGATTAACATTATCTTCAATGTTTCTAATAAATTCATAATAAAACAAACAAGATGTTTAAGAACTTTATAATTATTGCACATTACCAGGCTACAACTGGCTGTAGAATGGGTATTAGCGCTATAAAATAATGTTTTTAAAGCAATATAACAAAATAAAATACACTTTGTAGTAAAATTAAATAGGGGTCACACCATTCCAGGTAGAATGTACTAGAAGTATTTTTGTCATTATGACATTATAACAGCATACCTTGAAGAAAAGAATGCAAAACCGATGTACTTTGTGGTAAACAAAATTTAAAACAAACAATAACAAAAAAGTATAAGCTTTGGTCTACTTCTAACCATTCATTAAAAATCTAAACAACACCCCACACTAACTACTAACTCTAAATTCACTTATGTTTCTATCCATCCTGCATATGGACATTTTTGCCTTTGACTTGAGCGAATGTAAAACAGTGCCTAAACTTCCAGCTTCCAAATGCTCTCTTTGAACTTGCAAGGCTTGCCTGCGTTGTGGTGTGTCTATTGCTGTTGGTTTACTCTGTCTGTCTCTGCAATGCATGGGAACACCCACCCACCTCAAGCCTTCTCAGCCAATCGGGTCAAGTATACCTCAATCTTGCCCTCATCTCCACCCTCTGCTTTCTTCCTGCACTAGAAAAAAAATTATCCCACAGTGGAGAGTGCGCTCTGATGAAAAGTTGCATTAATCGAGTTGTATTAACACAGCGTGTTATATTGTAACATAAAAGCCTTCCTGAAACTAGAAAATGTATTAGATCACATTGTCACTGAAAAACTAACATCACTGCTAACAGCATTATTTTCTAATGCAATTGCTTCCAACACTGCAGTAAATCAAGTAAAAATGAAAAATATTAAGCTAATAGAATGAACTAGAATACACCGAGAACAGAACACAGGAATAGACTGAGAGAAACTAAGAACAAAATAAACCACATGGAAACATTTAGGAAACAAACACAAGAGAAAACCAAAACATAGCACCCAAGGATCATGACACGAAAGCTAATAACGTAACCTCGTAACTCGCCCAGCTGCAAACACAATTGTGATATGCCTTTCCACAATCAAGACAGCAAAGAAGACTCCATTAGCAGGAATTACACAGAAACTAAACAAGGACGGAGAAGGGGAACATTAACACAGGTGTTCGGACACAAGAGGGGACACAACCATTCATTGATGAGCCAAAAATGCCACCCTTGCATGGAAAATTGAAATGGATATGTTATGCATCATTTGTTGCAATTTTAGTGAAATATTGTTAGATGGGAAAAGTGTATGTGGTTTAAGAATTTAATGGTGCGCAAACGATTGTACAGATGTTACAGAGGAGGAGCCATATGGACAACTGTTATAGAGACTGCTAACTTACTGCCTGAGCTGTTTTTGTGAGGCAACCTTGCCATCACCTAAATCTTTAGCTTGTTCCACATATTCTCTATCAGATCAAAAGTCAGGGATAAGTACAAATGATAGATAGATAGATAGATAGATAGATAGATAGACAGATAGATAGATAGATAGATAGATAGATAGATAGATAGATAGATAGATAGATAGATAGATAGATAGATAGATAGATAGATAGATAGATAGATAGATAGATAGATAGATATGAATCCTAACATTTTAATGCCATTTCCCAAGCCTTATACCTCGCTATGGTTTGTCAAAATTTAAACTGAGGCATTTTCAACTGCTTCAGATGTACAGTGTATAAATTGAACCTGTCTGTTTTATTCAATATTGTAAAATAACACAGCTTAAAGGTTAAGTGAATACTTTTTCCTCATGATTTATTTTCCTTACGATGGGCTGATGCACCCTAGGATGGACTGCACACCTCTCTTTGCATCTCACTTCAGCTAACCTGAATTTTATAACATTGCTAAAAAATAGTTTATTCTATTTAAAATCCCCTTCCTTTGGGTCAGATGTAGCTCAGAAGGTAGAATTATAAATTAAAACTCTTTCAATCAGTAGGTTTATCCCTACTGTTCCAGGTATCATTTATCAAGACTTTGAAATAGAGGAATCACATCATTTTCTAACAACAGAGTTGTACTGAATTCAAGTATTTTCAAACTGAATATTAATTAATGCTATTAAGAGGATTTAGGTTATCATGAACATAACAGCTTTTCTTTGATAAATACTAACACAGATAAACTGTAGTAATGATGTAATAAGAGGTTTCTGCTAATCAACACCCTCTAAGTAGCTCTTTCATCCTTCTTGTTTATCTCAACCATTGTTATAGTAGCTCGGCCTCTGCACTGAACTTTATTAGGGAAAAGACAAGAGGAATTTCTTAACAAGAGCATTTTGTACTCGAGTTTTTCACAGTCTTCAGTGCAATACAGCAGCGGAATTGAATCCTTCCTTATTTTCTTTGATGTAAATCTGCTGTGTCTTTTTTCCTCTAATTTCTTAGAGAGAACTCTCATCAAAACTACAATTCTGTCTGCTAAAGCCGTCCATTTCCACTCTTAGGCATTAACAGTAAATGGGAGTGATTTTCCTTCGTTGCAGCAGAGCAGGATATCAATATGGCTCCCTCAATTATCAATGCAATACAGCACACAGCCCAGACAGAGTCGGTGGGGGTTTGACTCCCTTCAGACCTCCATCCACAGTTCTCGCCACCTGCGGTATGAGCAGGAAGACGAGAGAAGGAAATATGATGGAGGATCCATAATCGTTATCTTTTCTCACCATTCCTTACTGCAAGGTAATAACGTCCCCAGACAGACGCTCTTTAGGAGCCGCAACTGATTGCAGAGTCTAATCGAGTCAAGATGGATGTGGCCAACTTTGAAAGCAGAGACATTCCAAGTCAAAGTGTCTCCGTGATTGTGAGTTTAATGGCTTATGCGTAACATTCAGCCACGACAACAATGATGCCCCAATTTCAACCAGATTTGGTTTAAATATTTTGTTGTAGAGGTTTGACTGTTTAAAAGTCAAAGTGTGGAAGTGTAAACATAAGTAAGGTGAAATACCTTTAGCAGAATAGTTCGAGTGCATTATCAAATTAAAGAAAAAGTGTAAGTCAAGAAGCTTTTATTTTTTAATTTGTTCTTTGCATCCATCCATCCATTGTCTATCCCCGCCTATCCATACAGGGTCGCGAGGGGGCTGGTGCAAGTCTTTCTGCTGTTTTTTGCACAGTCGTGTTCGTTCCTGTAAGTAGTCACGTATTTCATATTTCTTAAAAAATCACCCTACTCAGTTACATACTTCTTTAATATATATTTTTCTTTGATCATAAATTTATCTTTTGCTGCTGATACAACTGAATTTGGCCAATATGGGAGAATATATGATCTTTTTCTTCTATTCTATTCTATAATCCTGCCTGCACTTTATCCTGATGTTGATTCTTGTTTGGGGTTATTTATTGGTCATTTCAAAAAAAGTACATGCCAATATGTGCAACAAATAATTTCATTAAGGGAAAATCTTGATAAATAAATGGTTTGATTTTTTACAGTACAACATATGCATGAAACTCCCGTTTCAGGCATGTGAAAAAAACCCACCTATTCACACAATTTAGGTGCTAAAAGACAACATAATACACACGAGAGCCCAGAACGCAATATGAATATATAAAAATAGTTTCCAGTATGCCATCCTAACTTTTGACAAAAGCAATACACTTGAATAATCCTATAAATATATAAACATGTGTAAGGTACTCTGTAACTCAGGATGCTTTGAATTTTCACTAAGAAGCAGTATGAAGGGAAAATATAGTCTTTGCGTATCACCCAATCAGCTTTTATGGGGACTGATCTCAATATTCGGTCCCTTAGGATAATCTCAAATCAGAATTCTCGTGATGTGGAAGTACACATTCACAGTTCATAATGCATGTCGAATACACACAGAAATATCTGCTCATGGTGCATACACAGAAAAAATAGGCCCATACAGACGTCCAACAGCTGAATAAAACCTCATTGATTCTATCTTCCCACACAGGAACATTACTTCTGAGGCCTTTACTATTATCACACATAAAGAACTGAAAGCCTGAATGCAGGGATTGCAGTGCCTGCCCAAACACCAACAATGACGCACTTCGATACACGCTTACAGGAAGAAGCTTTAGGAAGAAAAGATCCAGAAAACAGGTTTAAAAGAAATGGACTGAGGCAAAGTAGTTGTAGAAAAAACAAGCCAATCAAAAGATGAGCGTAAGAGGAATTGGATGAAAGAGTTATTGATGAAGGATATATAGGATATAGGAAAGGTGGAGAAACAGAGAAGGAATGTCAAATAGTGTGCTGGGGGAGAACAAACTGTATGAATCACATAGTCACTCACTAGAAATTTAAAGGGTGAGGTTTGATACAATTTAATTGTGTAATACGACAGTTCTATAATGACAATAAAGACTGATTAGATTAGAGTTGTTTATTTATTTGTCCAAGGGTGTCTATCAGCACATTCGCCAACTCTCCTGACGTCTAATTTTCCATTTACCTGGAAAGTGTGCAATTTAAATCAAACATAAACCCACGTTGCTGGAATTAAAAGTAAGGTTTTAGGTTTCCTGAGCGAACGTTATTAAAATAGTATGCTAACATTAAGTGCAGACCGGTGACATGGAAATTGTACCATCCATAGCAATAAAACAAATGGTAGAAAATCCCGTCTTTCTGAGGAGAAACTTGTAATGATTTGTGACGAGAGAACCCAAAAGTAAGCCGGACACTGAGCTGGAACTTAAAGAAAGGGTTTTAATAACAAAATCCAGGTGGCAAAAGGCAGACTCAAAAAACAGGACAGGCACGGACCGACAGACAGGCAGGAGGGATACAAAAATAATCAGAGGCTGGAGAGGGCTTACCGCAGACTGGCGCGAGGGGTACACACAAAACGTTCCAGCAACAAACAAACAACTAAGGCAGGCTTAAATAGGAGAAAGGAACAGGTGAGAAGGGCGGGACCAATAACCAAAACAGGTGAAAGCAATAGAGTGAACATACAGACTAATGAACACCTCAAAAACAACACAACACAGAAATAAATCCAAAAACAGAAAAGTTGACTAACTGAAAAAAACCTAAACCACAACAGAACGTTACAGAACCCCCCCCTCAAGGGCGGATTCCAGACGCCCTCCGAAGTCTAAAGAAAAATAAATAAAATCAGACCGGGCGGGTGGAGGGGGCTACAGGTCGGAGGGCCAGAGTCCGAAAAAGAACACACAACCAATAAAAAAAAACAACCCACAAAGGGCGAGCCTCAAAAAATAAAGAGTCCAAAACAGTCTACGTGATCGTCCCAGAGGACGGTCCCGGCGAGACAAGATCTCCGGTGATCGTCCCGGAAGACCAGCTAGACGTGACAGGGTCTCCGGCGGTCGTCCCGACGGACGGCCCAGACGTGACAGGTTCTCCGGCGGTCGTCCCGGCGGCCGGCCCAGACGTAACAGATTCTCCGGCGGTCGTCCCGGCGGCCGCTCCAGACGTAACAGATTCTCCGGCGGTCGTCCCGGCGGACGGCTCAGACGTGACAGATTCTCCGGCGGTCGTCCCGGCGGACGGCCCCGGCGAGACAGGTTCTCCGGCGGACGGCCCCGGCGAGACAGGTTCTCCGGCGGACGGCCCCGGCGAGACAGGTTCTCCGGCGGACGGCCCCGGCGAGACAGGTTCTCCGGCGGACGGCCCAAGCGTGACAGGTTCTCCGGCGGACGGCCCAAGCGTGACAGGCTCTCCGGCGGACGGCCCAAGCGTGACAGGTTCTCAGGAGGCCGTCGGCGGAGCAGGAACCTCACAGACCGTCGGCGGAGCAGGAACCTCGGACCCCGACTCCTGAAGGGAGAGAAGACAGAACCGGGTTCCGGACTACAGGCTAGGGGAGGCGTCGGACTACAGACTACGGAGGACGCCGAACTACGGGCTAAGGCAGGCGCCGGACTACGGGCTAAGGCGGGCGCCAGACTACGGGCTAAGGCGGGCGCCAGACTACGGGCTAAGGCGGGCGCCAGACTACGGGCTAAGGCGGGCGCCAGACTACAGGCTGAGGAGGGCGCCGGACTAGAGGCTGAGGAGGGCGCCGGACTACAGGCTACAGGCGGCGGCGCCTGGTTAACAGCTACAGGCGGCGGCGCCTGGTTAACAGCTACAGGCAGCGGCGCCTGGTTAACAGCTACAGGCGGCGGCGCCTGGTTAACAGCTACAGAGGGCGGCGCCTGGTTAACAGCTACAGGCGGCGGCGCCTGGTTAACAGCTACAGGCGGCGGCGCCTGGTTAACGGCTACGGAAGAGGGAGCCTGGGTACAGGCGACAGAAGGGGATGCCTGGCTACAGGCGGCTGAAGGGATTGCCTGGCTACAGGCGACTGAAGGGGAAGTCTGGCTACAGGCGACTGAAGGGGAAGCCTGGCTACAGGCGACTGAAGAAGGAGCCTGGCCACAGGCGACTACCGAAGGAGCCTGACTACAGGCGACCGAAGGGGGAGCCTGGCTACAGGCGACAGAAGGGGATGCCTGGCTGCAGGCGACTGAAGGGGGAGCCTGGCTGCAGGCGACTGAAGGGGGAGCCTGACTATAGGCGACTACCGAAGGAGCCTGACTACAGGCGACCGAAGGGGGAGCCTGGCTACAGGCGACAGAAGGGGATGCCTGGCTACAGGCGGCTGAAGGGGATGCCTGGCTGCAGGCGACTGAAGGGGGAGCCTGGCTGCAGGCGACTGAAGGGGGAGCCTGGCTACAGGCTGCTACCGAAGGAGCCTGACTACAGGCGACTACCGAAGGAGCCTGACTACAGGCGACCGAAGGGGGAGCCTGGCTACAGGCGACAGAAGGGGATGCCTGGCTACAGGCGGCTGAAGGGGATGCCTGGCTGCAGGCGACTGAAGGGGGAGCCTGGCTGCAGGCGACTGAAGGGGGAGCCTGGCTACAGGCTGCTAAAGGGGGAGCCTGGCTACAGGCGTCTGAAGAAGGAGCCTGGCTACAGGCGACTGAAGGGGGAGCCTGGCTACAGGCTGCTAAAGGGGGAGCCTGGCTACAGGCGTCTGAAGGGGGAGCCTGGCTACAGGCTGCTAAAGGGGGAGCCTGGCTACAGGCTGCTAAAGGGGGAGCCTGGCTACAGGCTGCTAAAGGGGGAGCCTGGCTACAGGCTGCTAAAGGGGAAGCCTGGCTACAGGCGTCTGAAGGGGGAGCCTGGCTACAAGCTGCTAGAGGGGGAGCCTGGCTACAGGCTTCAGGAGGCCCCGGGCTACAGGCTTCAGGAGGCCCCGGGCTACAGGCTTCAGGAGGCCCCGGGCTACAGGCTTCAGGAGGCCCCGGGCTACAGGCTTCAGGAGGCCCCGGGCTACAGGCTTCAGGAGGCCCCGGGCTACAGGCTTCAGGAGGCCCCGGGCTACAGGCTTCAGGGGGCCCCGGGCTACAGGCTTCAGGGGGCCCCGGGCTACAGGCTTCAGGGGGCCCTGGGCTACAGGCTTCCGGGGGCCTCGGGCTACAGGCGTCAGCCAGTCCTTTGAAAAAGAATAATCGCCCAATCAGTCTCTGGAGGGGCTCCGGGAGTGACAGCCAGTATAAAAACTCAGACAGCTGACTGTCACATAGGGTGAGTGGAGAGGCTGGTGGTGGATGCTTATGTGGAGATCCAGAGACTCTAAGGTCTTGAGGGCATCTTGACTTCTTAGCCCTCTTCCGAGACCCTAGGGGTCGAAAAACCCTTCGAGGAGTTAGGCGATGTACGCGTCCTCTTCTGCTTCGGCGGGGAACGCGATTGCCCCGACCCCCCTGGACCCAACCAATGAGGGGAAGTGACTGACCTTCCTGGGTCGGCACAAAATGGGCCAGCAGCGGACCCTCCTGGGCCTCCACGTCGCCGGACGGTGACTGATCCACCTGGATCGCTGCGTCGCAGGGCGGCGACTGACCCTCCTGGGTCGTGAGCGGAGGCGGGTCCTGCCGGACGCCCTCTAGGGAACTGGGCGGAGGCAGACCCTTCAGAACCCCCTCAGAGGGGCTGGACAGAGGTGGGATCTCCTGGACCCCCTTGAAATGCTTGGACGGGGACGGACCTTCCAGGGCTCCGTCTTGACTCTGAGGAGCGGGTTCAGGTGCCGAGGCGTCGGCCGGGCCTACGGGGACAGGTTCAGGGGCCGAGGCGTCCTCCGGACCCTCGGGGGCAGATTCAGGGGCCGAGGCGTCTTCCAGACCCTCGGGGACAAACTCAGGGGCCGAGGCGTCTTCCAGACCCTCGGGGACTGACTCAGGGGCCGAGGCGTCTTCCAGACCCTCGGGGACAGACTCAGGGGCCGAGGCGTCTTCCAGACCCTCGGGGACAGACTCAGGGGCCGAGGCGTCGGCCGGGCCCTCGGGGACAGATTCAGGGGCCGAGGCGTCTTCCGGACCCTCGGGGACAGACTCAGGGACCGAGGCGTCTTCCGGACCCTCGGGGACAGACTCAGGGACCGAGGCGTCTTCCGGACCCTCGGGGACAGACTCAGGGACCGAGGCGTCTTCCGGACCCTCGGGGACAGACTCAGGGACCGAGGCGTCTTCCGGACCCTCGGGGACAGACTCAGGGGCCGAGGCGTCGGCCGGGCCCTCGGGGACAGATTCAGGGGCCGAGGCGTCTTCCGGACCCTCGGGGACAGACTCAGGGACCGAGGCGTCTTCCAGACCCTCGGGGACAGACTCAGGGACCGAGGCGTCTTCCAGACCCTCGGGGACAGACTTTGGTCGGCTGTAAAATGACCGGAGGGCTGACCTGTAATGTTCCTCCACTTCCTTCAATTTCTTCTCCAGCTCTTCAGAATATTGGGCAAATAAAGCCTCCCTAAGACGCTTAATCACCGGGGCAAAGGATCTTATTTTGTCTTCCAATAAACTGTGATCATCAACCGTGGCACCACTAGGAGGAGCTGTGGGAGCAACAGCTCCGGAAGGTGGAGGACGCCGGCCCGCCGAGCAGGAAGAAGCCGCAGCCCCTCGTCTCCTCCTCCGACGACATGGCTGAGAGACTTGCTGCGGAACTGGCGCTTTCAGCAGAGCCGGCTCCGGGAAAAGATCCGGGCGCAAATCCCGCACCACCTCCGTGTCGACCTCCATAAAAAACTCTGGGTCTGGAACGAACGGAGCAGGGGAGGACTGACAGCGGACGTCCGGTGAGGGGACATCTGGACGCTGAAGGGTGAGTGGAGGGCTAGCCTGAATAAGCATAGCTCTTCCTGAACGGAAATAACATGTCGGCTTTGGGTTCATTCTTGGCTGGAACGTAATGTAATGATTTGTGACGAGAGAACCCAAAAGTAAGCCGGACACTGAGCTGGAACTTAAAGAAAGGGTTTTAATAACAAAATCCAGGTGGCAAAAGGCAGACTCAAAAAACAGGACAGGCACGGACCGACAGACAGGCAGGAGGGATACAAAAATAATCAGAGGCTGGAGAGGGCTTACCGCAGACTGGCGCGAGGGGTACACACAAAACGTTCCAGCAACAAACAAACAACTAAGGCAGGCTTAAATAGGAGAAAGGAACAGGTGAGAAGGGCGGGACCAATAACCAAAACAGGTGAAAGCAATAGAGTGAACATACAGACTAATGAACACCTCAAAAACAACACAACACAGAAATAAATCCAAAAACAGAAAAGTCGACTAACTGAAAATAACCTAAACCACAACAGAACGTTACAAAACTGAAATCTTTGGTTAAACTAATAAACAATATATCGTCTATATTCTCTGAATGAAGATTATAAAAATATTATGCATAGTTCTCGCTAGAAATGTCATCAAAGTGCATAGAAAAGCAGATGCTTTGTTTAAATGTTGAGTTTTCCACAAAGGGAATGTCATCCATTGTCACTTATGTCAATGTCACTTATTTATTTGCCATGTTAATTTGATACAAAAAAGTTACAACAGCTTTTGCTCAGCATCCATATCCATGAAATACCATGATTAGTCTGATACTATAGAAACATTTTAGAGCTATAAGGAGCATTTCTCTCAAAACAGCTAAATCAATTTATGAAGATTATCAGAGATTATTGTCTTCTCAAAAGTTGCAGTTCACCATCCTTGCCTGCAAGCTGAATTATTGCGGTATTTGTGCATTCCTAAGAATCCATGTTCTACCGCTCCCACTTCAACCGTTTGTGATTAAAACAAAAACGGTCTGGACCAATAACGTTGCAGTATTATGGTTTAAGGCGGGTCATGCTGCTGTGATGAAAGCAATAGCTCCCGAGTTCACAGCCGAACCTACATAAACAGGGCAGCGCAGCAGAACAAATGAGTAGCTCCTGCTATCGCATCTGTTTCCCAGAATCCACGATTTCATCTTTGGAAGAAGAACAGCAAGAAGTGCGGTGATTAGCTTTACTTGTTGGGGTTTCGTGTGATGCCTGCTGCTTACATTTTCATTTTACACCATGATTGGCTAGGCACTAGGTGTCGCTTTGTCCAATCAGCTCGGTAAGTTCTGCTGAATGTCCCTCTTTCCTCAAACGGATTCAATAGGAGCAGTCCCATATTGATAATGTGCAGAACGGAGAGTGCTTCATATTATCAATCTGGCTTGCTAGGTTAGCAGTTTAACCCAAATGGTTTTAAACAGGCATCATAACTGTGTTCGGATTTGAGTAACTCTTTTTTATGCAAACTCCACTTAAGAACACATGTGGCCATATTCTTAATGCATTTAAACTAAAACACACATTTTATGTTTGAAAACAATATTTATGTGGTTTATCGACTTCCCAGATTCATGGCAAAGTGGTAGCCCTAAATAATTGTTGTGTGGCATTTTCTAGGACACTTAGCAGTTCATACAATACAGTACATCGGCATTGGTACAGTATGTTGGTATTCTTTACTACAACTAAAGAATACAAAAAGTATTTGAAGGCGTCCAGAAAAATTAAACACAAACAGGACGAGGATTATTGCTAGGGCAAACAAGGAGAAATTATTAAAAAAAGATAAACTGAAACATATAGTATATTGCGAAATAAGATTTGCATAAACTACTTTCTTCCATTTCAGTTTTCTGTCACACAGAAATTAAAGTTCCTTAAGTAACTATATATATATATATATATAAGAGTGAAGCACATACCGGCAGAACACAAAAGCAAACTGTATTTTTTAGCACTTGCATACATTTTATTCTGTACTTGGAGTGTCTAGGAATGCAAAATATTGGAATATAGTCTGTCATGGTGCTGCGTAGCCATCTTTTTATTCTTTTCGGGTCATATTTTTCCGTTTTCATTTTTTTTAACTATTATGCCACAGTATTTGCTGGGGAACTGCTAGAAAAAGGTCATGGAGATCCAGCTTACTAGCCTTGTGGCTCCACCATCTTTATCTCCCTGAGTACTTTTGTAGTCCAAGCTGAAGAATGCTGAACCAAAAGTGTTTGGTTGCTCTTTACACAACCCTCCAGCATCCCACAAAAATGTCTGAATGGGGTGGTGTGGAACTCTTAGCAACCTGGAGGTAGGCGGGTGTGAAGTGCCTCCTTCAGATTTAAAGAGGCCGCACCCAAAATGAGTTGCTCTCAGACGTGCCCCAGAACAGGGGTAAAAAAAGGGGGAATGTGGGGGTCTCATACCAATGCATTGCAGTTCCACTTTATATAGAGCACAACTGAATATTTTCAATGTGAAATGGCAGAACTTTAAGTTTTCTGTCAAATTACAAAAAAACAATGTGTGCAAGAAGAGGCTGAAATACCGTCAAGTATGAAACAGCAACTACAATTTTTACATAATAAATTAAGTTTACTTTACCTGGTAGAAAAGAAAAACAAAAAAAGCCATGAACTGTCACCATCGTACTGAGCTAAAACCAAAGCCAACATGTTTGCATAATTATTATCTTTAAGAGCTTGATAACCAAATACTGTAAAAAATTGTAATCACTGAACTGGATTAATCGCCTGCAATTGAACACAAAGCAGGAACTTCCTGAGATGCTGAAAATCAGTCACGAGCATAGAGCGCTTGACTTTGATCTTGATCTCAAACATGATTCATAAAAGTCAGGGCAAGGTGAGAGAAATCAAAGAGATGAGAGCGTGCTCAAAAAAAAAATGTTCTCCCCACTTGCTGCACGGGAGCAGTCTCCCCATTCACCTCAGCAAAGATGGAAAGCTTTCCAACAGGTAGTGATTGTGTGCTACACCATGAGAGTGACATGTCATTCAGAAAAAAAAACCACCCATCTTTGTCGTGTCTGGCAATGACAGTGGTTAATGCTACTGCTCCTGGCACTGTGTTATTTTCACTCTATGCCTCTCCTCACAAATGAAAGAGACAGACTACATTCTGTCAGCATGGCCTTAAACATGTTTGATATTTTGAGCGTCCATACAGCAACCTTAGTTAAGTTAAACAATGTTCTCTTTGTATTATGTAAAATGTAAAATAAAAACTAGTAAAGGGCAACTTGAAAATTTGTGGGGGGTTTTAACAAACAGTCATGGTTTCTAAAATTAACTCATGTATCCTGGTACCTGACTAAGATTTTAGAAAATTACTTTTGTGTTTGCTGGACTTAAGTGTGAGCCGTATAAACACAGAAGAATCAAATCGCCATATTTTTTGTGTGAATACAAAACCCTCTTGTCAGCACTTCTAGAGAAAATGTGTAAAAAGCCTTAAAATAAATCAAAGTAACAATCTTCTAAAAAAAAAAAGGAATAAAAAAATCAAACCTTTAATATGAGCAAAAGAAATTCTGTTTATTTATGTACTTTTATTATTTAGACAGGTAATCTCACTGAGACTGGTGGTCACATTTACAAGAGACCTGCAACATGGATACAAGACACCAGCTACATAAAATAACAAGACAATTGTTATAAAACATTATATTGGCATGAAAAAAGGTTTAAAAAGAACAGGGTTGAAATTAGGATTTTTTTTTCAATTTTGTTAAGATGTGCTTAAATGTCACAGAGGGATTAAACTGGAAACTGGTAATTTCTTGCTGCAGTTTATTCCAGGAAGATGGATCCGACTAGATAGTAGATAGTATTCTTTTTCCAAAGTACTGTGCAAACTGAGGGGACACTGAAATAAATAAAGTTCGGGCAGCAGTGGCTGCGACAGCACTGTCTTTGTGACATCTTAGAATATAGATAGGGAGACAGCAGGCTGAGGATGGATTTAAAAAAGGAAAGCATACTAGTGTAAAGGTCTGCGGGTAGATAATGATGGCCAGTTTAGCAGTGAGTATGGGGTACAGTGGTGTGTGAGAGGTTTACATTTTATTATAAATCTCAAGGCCCAATGATAAGCAACATGCAACATGTGAAGAGGATGGGGTGCTCATGAAAACAACATCACCACAGTCTAGCAGTGGTAGGAAGGTTGCATATGCAAGATCATTACAGGCCACAGGAGTGAAACATAAACTATTTCTCAACAAAAAAAATCATAGTTTTAGCTTGAGTTTTTTTTGTTTTTGTGGTGACTGTGATACTTGAGACCTTTTTATCAATGGCAATGCAGAGATATTTATACGGTTCTACAAACACGATGGCTTTGTCAATTATAGACCCAATAGATGGTGTAGTTTGTGGTGTTTTTTTTGTATTGTTTGCAAGTAATGTGGCCTTTGTTTTGTCAGCATTAAGTTGGAGCTGAATTGATCTTTCATTATTTTCATATAATCTTTTGACAGACCACTGTGTTGCACACACTGTTGACATGCATGCAGACATTTTAAAAACCACCTGACTGTTTGGTAGCTTTTGGCAGAGGATGGAAGGACCCACAGTGTCAAATGCCTTGGACACGTGACGTGGCAGCTTTGTTTTGCCCCACCTCTGCTGCCTGCACTTTCTCAGCCAGCCTGATTGAACACACCTGCTCTCAATCATCTCCTCCTGTGTGTATTTAATCAGTTTGTTCCCTTCCTTCTATGCCAGTTCATCTTTGTTTCTTCCAGCAAGCGTGCCAGCTGTTTTTTAGCTTCTAGTGACTTTTGGACCTTTTTTGTGCTTCGTCTCTGCCTCTGCCCAGTGTTTTTTGAATACTTCAGCCCTCTCGACTGATTCTCTGTGTACTGACCTTTGGACTGTCATTAAACCACAGCATTTTGGAAGCTGTCTAAGTTGTCATTTGAGTCCTGACTGCCTAGTTTCTTGCCTCAGGAAATGCCAATAAAACAGGCAGAAAATTAGTCTTTGGCATTCAGGGCTTCCAAATTATCATTTAATACTTTAGTATTGGTTATTACAGTCCTGTGTTGTTTCCTATAACAAAACTGATGACAAGAGCAAATGTTTCATAAACTAAAGTAACCTTTATATAAGGTAGTCTACAAGGAACACATAGATTAGAAATTGGCCAATGATTATTTAAAATAGCTGGATTGTGGTGAAAGGTATAGTGTGACACTGGTTCTGCTATGATTTTAGCTGCCAAGAGGGAGTATGGAGAAAGGTTATCAGGGTGTGCTGATTTTTTTAAGTTGGAGCCTTACAAATGTCAGTGGTAGGTTTAATTGGACAATGAAAATGTGTGGCTGCTGAATGCGTGATTGGTTAATGTAATAGGAAGGTGATCCTGAGAGGCCGTATCAAATGATCTAGAGGCAATAAAGTGTCCATTGAGACTGTTGAGCATCTCCAATTTGTTAGAAACGGTCCTGGAGTTGACGGTTATATGGTGAAGTAGTTCAGGTGAATAAAACATTTCCTGAGCGATTTTACAGCTTTAAAATATATTTGGGTCATTAAGGCAATTTGTAGTTTGAGACAAAAAAAAACAGTCTCATTTAGCTTTTCTAATAGCTGCTGTTAACTGGTTTTGTGACTGTCAAAAAAGCAACCAATAAGACTTAGAGCCAGTATTTCTTGCAAGTGCCCAAAGCTGGCTTATCTTGCATAAGAGGTTCGTTAAGTCTTATCTCACAAAAAAGGAGCATGTTTATCAATAATTATTATTATAACAGCAGGTCCAGGCAAGATCAACATCAGCAATCATTAAAATACATCTCCAGTTATAATGAAATAGATTGTCAAGAAGGATCTGCTCACTAAAACTCTCCCCAAGTCTCTTTTTGATTATTATTTGGATTTCTTTGTCTCTGACTGCCCCCACTATGCAGTTATTCCCTCGGTCAATAGAGAAGACACCTATTTCTGTACATCTACAGTATGTGGCATACTGGAATTAAAAGATAAATTATTTTTATTTGGGATTTATGTGAATAGGACTTTTCATGATCTGAATAATACAAAAAAGAGACATGGAACTTAAAATCATCAGACGCTGATGCAAGACAACAAAACACTGAAATCATAAAAAAGATAATTCCTTGAGTTTGTAAATTGAATATTTGCTGGACTAGTGAGGCTCATGGATATGATGTATATATAACGGTGATGTTTTTTGTCTATAACAGTCATAAACTGACCACCATCAGACTTTTTAGGAACCGAGAAAGAAATAAGAACATGTGCTTTGAGGCAAGATCTAACTTACATTAGAGAGCAGAGGCAAAGAGTGGCATCTTGGACTCACATAGTTTTGACAAGACTTGCATTTTTGTTAAACATTTTAGGTAGGTCAGATGTGGAATACAGAATGAAAATGCATAAAAGCAACTTATTCCCAGGGCCATGGTAAACTTATGCAGGTAAAATTCCTGCTCTATGGTGTCTGGAAAAAGATGTAGCCAGTCCAAAACCTTCCACTTGTTGCCTTTAATGAACTCCGTTGTTGTTTTGGTAGTGTTTAGAGTTCTTACCTTACTGCATATGTAAGGCTATCTGAATCAGTTTGGTTCTATCTTACTTAAAATCCGCAAGCTTTTTTTTCTACAAACTTCAGAATTCATTTTGTTGGTGCCATCAGCTTTTACATCACATTTAAAGATTAATGTGGCCTTCCCAAAAGAACCTGTACAAACACATGCCATGACATTACCTTCACTGTGTTTCACAGATGTCATTGTAGGAGAGAATATACTTATATAATATAGCCTGTCAGATGTTTGCAAATATCCCACTGGTTCTACGGGCTCTTGATCTGATTGAGGATGATTACACTGTTTCTCACATGCAAATCTATTTGAACATTTTTAGCTGCTCAGAGTGTTTGGAAAGCCATGCAAATTGCACAGTTTTTTATCTTGGAGACAAAATGTTTTGCAAATGACTATTGGCACACTTTTAACTTCTGCGCGGAAGCTTGTCTGATACATCCAGGCAGTTGTGCAGTATTTTACTCCATCCTCTAAACTGACTGCTCCCGTCTTTTTGAGTTGAACATCAATTAACTTGAACATTTCAAATTTTCCTAAATACTATTTGCACACTTTTCAACCTCTTAAGAAGTGTTTTGTCTGATACATCCATGTGATTACACAGTAATTGATATGATCAGATGCTAAGCACTATTAGCATGTTTTTAGCTTCTGCATGAAGTGTTGTCGGTGCATTCAACCTGAACATTATGTCTTGTTTTGTGTCTTTGTGTTATGTGTGAATTCTGAGCCGGTATCCCTCCAAAAATGTAATTATGGTTATAAAATGACTATAAAGATTCTTGATTTTCAATTCTTGGTTGGGGTCATGAGCAGATTCTTCATGCTTGCGAGTGGTTTTTCTGTTCTGTTTAGTCTCTGTACTGTTGTCATTAACTCCTTTACTCCTCCTCTCTAGAGATTGTTGCTGACAACTGTTTGGGTTTCTCTCTAAGGATCTCAACATATTTCTGTCTTCTACTGTTAAGGTTTAACTTGGTTTAAGTATTCATCGTCTGTTAGTGCCCCCAGTGCTTTCTTTGTACTTATACTGGATATTATACTGACTGATATTTGTTCATTGGCTCCTATTGATTTCCCACTTCCCACTTCTCTCAGCTTTACAAGTGCATGTTCCTCAACCATAGGCAACTTTCTGGTTTTCATGTTGGTCAGGTATCTGACTAAAAAAAGCAGTGAAGGCAAAACCAAACTGTGAGTGGACATTCAGCACTGTTTCCTATCTGAATATTCAGTAAATAGGACAGACCTGGGCAACAACAAAAACCTGTTAGTAACATGTTCCGATTACTTTGCTCACCTGAGCATGAGGTGTCTCTTTACAAATAATGCTATTGTCTGAGTTGTGTATCAGACCTAGATGTAAATACTGGTAAATATATTTAACTCTTGTTTCATATTCATCTTTTGATGTCAGGCTCCAAAGTTTTCACACCATCACAAAAACAAATCAGTTGGCCTTGCAGCTTTAATTCTTTGGAAGAGAAGTGTGTGGACAAATGTAGAGAGATATATTCGAACAAAACAGTTGACCAGTACCGGAAATGGAGCTTGTGGTGGAAGAAACACAAATAAGCAAGCATAGGAACAGTTTGGCACTGGAACTGGTGTGGTGGAAAAACTTGCTTTTATTCCACCGTTAAAGTTATACATGCAAACTAGCTGGGCATTATTGTGTCCTTGTAAGATGACCTATTGATCAATTCTATAGATCTACACTGCCAAACTTTTTTAAGTCCTACTAATTTTTGTCACATCTTGTTTCCAGTCTAGAGATCAAGCATACTATTTAAGAAATCCCAAATTCGGGGAGCATTATGATGGCTTTAAGCCCTATACCAACAAACTGTTAATATGTCATGATTTTAGGTGTGTTTTGTCGGAACGGAAAAATTAATTGCAATAAAAAAGTTAATGAACAATAAGTTATTTTGGACAATTCCAAGTGAGATTAATATCTTCCGCAAGCTTTATATTTGTCCCAAAGCTCATCAACCAGGGCTGCTTCTTTATGCTTCTGTTACAACTGTACAGTTGTGTTGTCCACAGTTTGACAAGGAATTGAGATGTTTGTCAAAAAAGGGGAGACATGGTATGTGGTTTAAAAGCATCAGTACACTACTTTAGGAAAATGGATGTAGGAGAAGAATTCAAAGATGAACAATACAGCATTCACCAATATTAAGACTCAGGAGGAAAACAGTAATCTTGTCTGGCAGTGTAAAGACTTCCAATTTCTAGAAACAGTGTTGCAGGAAAGAAAACGACAGAGACAAATGTGATGCTGTTTTGAACAAGAAGAAGCAGATTTTGAAAACACTAATTTATTCACACTAGTTTACTAGGAAAACAGCTATAACAAGATTATATTAGTGCTCACAAAACAAATAAGCAAAAACAAATTCCACCTGCAGTTTGTTCCAGTCTGACAGAGACAGCCAATTTAACTTCACCAATCAAAAAAAAAATATTATTTTACTTTTCACCCTATTAGTTTAGTTCTTAGTTTAGTTTTTTTTTACCGGCAATGGAAATAGTTATGGGGAAAACATTTTTGACAGGTTAAAAATACGTAGTACTATAGCTGAGAGGAAGCCGTACAAAAAGGTAATCAGGAAGTCCAGCTCTGTCACTGTTGCACAGTTTCTCACACCCAATGGATGCAGCTCTTGCAGAGCAGGAGAGCTCCTTCAGTGACAGCCTGCTGCATCTTAAATGCACAAAGGAGAGTTATTGCTGATCCTTCTGCCCAGCAGCTGTTAGGCTTTATAACCATCACAGCTTCAAACAAACTCAATAAGTGTTTTTTTTTTATCTCTGCCGTGTCTTTGCACAGACTTTTTATTTCTTGCAAATAGCCTCTGAATATTTATCATGTATTAATATACATATAGGTGTAGCCTATTTCTTAAAACCACAGTACTCAGTTGCACTTTTTTATTATGTATAGTTTGAAAGTTTGCCCTTTCTGCATACTGTCCTGTTATTTGATTTATTTTATATTTTTATCTTTGTGCGTGTCTACACATTTCTATACATTTTACTTTGCTGCTGGGTTTCTGAGGGACAATAAAGGTAATTTATGTGTTGTCTTATTCTTCTATTCACACTGTGTAGCAGTCTCCCACTATGCTTTTCATGTTAGGTGTCTGTACACAATTTAAGTAAGTTGTATCGATATTTGCTCTGTGGCGACTCCCCATCACAACAGATTTGCAGGAGAAAACCTGCAAATCCATGAATCCGTCCAACAGGTTCAGTATAGCTACTCTGTCCTTTTTTTAACAAAGGTCCAGTGTCTTTTGGACCAATGGACTGAGTTCACTCAGGGACCAGTGCTTGGGCATCACCTGTTATACGCATAAAATCTTTGTCTTGCTCCATTCCCTTGCAAGCCCAGACATGGAACAATCACACATTAATTTGCAATATACACATCAGAGGCTCATGCCTCTGGTATGCGGTCTTTCTTTGTCCATTCGAAAAGAGCACAAGCCCAATAAAAACTAGCCAATGTTTACAAGTGCAAATATTTAAAACAAGCAAATAAAATGAGCTCACCCATCCACCTCAAGTCACAGCTGGCCATGCCCATTGTCAATTTTATTTAACACCAATACCCTACCTCTGTTTGACATCTGAGGTTGGAGCCATCTCCATTTTGACAGTTTATCTATGATTTTTTTCAGACATTTTCCCATATTTAATTTTTTTCTATAAGGTCATCTCTAAATGCCCAGATATTTCAAACCATTCCTCCTCCATTCTAGATTTTGAGGGGGAACCAACTGCAAAGGCAACACTTTTCATACAATTTACTTTTGCAGATGACATACAAAACATATTGACCACATTACACGTATGCCACATTGATCTTTCACACAAATCAACTACATCATCTTTGTGTTTTGTTATTTAAACTTGGTAGAACCAGTTCATTTACGCTTGACATAATTTTACAAAAGGATAAGTTTTAGGGAAAGTGCATAGAACATCCCAGACAGAGAACATCCCTGTGTGACAACTCTACATACCCTGGAAGGACGTCACAGACTGCAATACATTAACATTTAGCATGCTCTGAATGCTACTGTACAGCACTTTGATTTTGACAAGAAGATAGTGCTGAACCCAACCCTTTCCATGGTTTTCCATAGAAAGCAGTGTTCAACACAGCCATATGCCTTTGTTGATTTAATGAGATCACACCAACCTCTAATGAGCCGGAGACCTTCAAAATGTCTTGAATTAGGCATACCTTGTCATCCATGGATATACCAGGTACACAGTATGTCGGTCATGAGAAATTACCTCCTCCATAGCCTCTTAGTCATAGGGCAGGAGTGTCCTTGAGGGCTGGTGTCGTGCATTTTTTACATGTGTCCCTAGTTCAACACACCTAAATCAAATGGCTGAATTAGGTGCTCAATCTGCAGTCAAATTCTCCAGTCTTGCTAATGACCTGAGTATTTAATTCTGGTGTGTTGAAGCAGGAACACATATAAAAGTGGCAGGACACCGGCCCTCGAGGCTTGGATTTTGACACTCCTGTCATAGGGCCTGGGACAGGATCTTATAATCCATACTGTACATAGGAGGGATACATGACGACAGTTCCTAATATCTCGGAGATTTCCTTTCGGTAGCAGGGTTGTGATAACAGCTCTGTGACAGGAAAATGGCAAATAAACAAGGCTGTGTTTAAACACTTAGTAGATCTTGCGAACAAATTTCACAAACAGCCTTGGAAAACTCAACAGGAGTCCATCCATACTGGGAGCCTTTTGGCCTTGGTTTGTTTGAAGGACAGCTTGAAGTGCTCGATTGGAATATTGGAATTGGATCCAGGAGACAGCGACGAAAAGACTCTAAAGCTGAAGGAAAACGTTGGTTTCAGCTTGTTCTCATAACAAATTCTGTTTTTTCAAATCAGACTGTCCACTATTAAAATTCTCCCTGAGTTGTTATGGCGACATCGCACAAATCCCCTGCACCCCCCTCACCTTCCTCGCTATCATCTGTGGATGTTTCTCTGAACTGTTGGCTGCCGGATAAGACCAAGGACAAATGGCCTCTGGAGAGCCCCACGTAAATATAAACGTTCACCCAGACACACATACTGATGCTCACAAATACAGACGAACTGCACCCGTCCAGCATTCAAATGTTTACCTTTCTGCATATATGTGTCTCGTAATTATTTGTGCTTCTCGTGCAATGAGGTTTTTTGTCAGATGCTTCACATTATATGTGGAAACATAAATTGTGAAGCACCTGTCTTTTTTATCTCCCTCCACTTCCCCAATGTAAATCTTTCTTCAACAGATTTTCAAGGGCAGCGCCTGTGGACTGTGTAAGTCTGAGGCAGTTTGGAGGAACGCACCTAACGGCTGCGCTGAAATAGCAGCGGCCGACTGGCTGCGTTCCTTGGCAACGCAAGGCCTCAGTCAATCGTTCCCCCATAATGTTTGTTAAGTGTATGTGATGGACGGTTGTACTGGAACTGAATTTTCTATTGCAATTCAAATTATAGTTGACAATAAAATTGATTGATTGATTGATTGATTGATTTATTGATTGATTGATTGATTGAAGTCCCATTCAATCAATCAATCAATCAATCAATTGAAACATGGAAATTAAATGATGTTTCTCATAATCATGATCTAAAAGCTAATTATCTGTACAGTTAAGGTCTCCCCCTAAAAATAAGTAATCAGTACCACTGCAAACTTTCAGTTTCTCATTCACAGTCTGGAGAAAAAAAAATAGCTGGAAAACAGCAGTGACCAATGAAATTAAAATATTTCCCTTCCTGGTATGTTCGACTAAACAGAATTTATTATTTTATTTTTTTGCAATGTGAAATTTAATTATTAGATAAAGCCTGTATATCAGGAGAAAATGCTAGTTAACCCCTTCATGTTTTGTGTCTCTTGAAGAAATCTCTTAAAAGCAAGAGCAGGATATTACCTATCTTTGGTTTCTGACCTCTGCGTACATGGCACCTCACTCTGATCAGAGAACCAGCTCTCACTGGTATCGTTATCTGAAATGCCAGCTCCTCTGCCCAGCTGGTTGGCATTCTGCATGTTGACCTTAGCCCTAACTCCTGCACCAGCTTCACTTTCTACACCCACTTTTCTTTTCTTACTGCGCTGTTTTCCAGGTGGTGCTGGATCCTCCTGTTCCATCTCAATAGGCTGACCTTCATGATCTACCTCACCCACCTGAACAGCGCTGTTGTCCCTTTTCTATCACCACAATTCACACCAGACTCATTTATCCCAATATTTTCTTCACAAATTACACATTGTTTTACCCATCTCCCCTTCTGTCATAACTTGCAGCCAACTCCACCATCTCGTCTTTCTGAACAACCAGGTCATCTTCATCTCCACCACCATCTTCATCTTTTTTATACTTTTTACTGACCTCACTTTTTTGCTTCATACTTTTCACACCTGACTCATTCTCTCTGCTTACCTGCCAGTCTTCTTCTTCCAAAGCTCCCTTCTGATCTTAGTCCATGCTAAGCTCTTCAGTGCTGGGTTTTGCAGCACCAAACTACACATTGCTGGGTTCTGATACACCAAAGATCGCTCGGAGGGGATCTGTGGTAGCGGAGCTGTGACCCCCAATACCGGACGGCGCCAGACCGGGGTTATTTGGAGACACTTTTATCGTGTGGCCTTCTTCACTATAGCCAACGCACTTCATAGCAGTGGATGTTGTAAACAATATGTACTGACAATCTTCTACTGACCTTCACAAAATATCTGCCCTCTTGTGAAGGACAATAAACACCTGGTGCCTATGAAAAACAACCAGACAAAACTTTCTCAATTGGAGACACAACCTTTCCAGGTTTTATAAGGTTATATCTTAGAAACTCATCACTTGTAAACAGGGGCAAGTTATGGACAGTGTTACAGGTAGCAGGCTGTGCCAATGGTAAAACTGAAACTACAGCTCCCCCAACAGTGATCCCTTCTTCAATTAATCTACTGACCTGATCTACCTTCTCAACAAACAGGAACACAGCTCCATTGATCTGCAGCGGACTTGACAGAATATGTTCAATCACCTTCCCAAAACCAAAGCAACCTCATCCACACCACAAGGAAAACTGGTACTAACTCTGATGCAATGTTTCCTTGTAAGCATGGAATGGCCACCCACACTGGCCATGGTGTTTAGACGGCAGTTGACCAAAAAAAAATAAACTACAACAAAAACACACACACACACAAAACAACTATATGAGAGAAAAGTATAATTGAAGAAAAAGCCAGTATTGGGAAAAAAAATCATGTAAAATACAATCACACAGATCACACTCTCTTTTACTTCCCCTCAGCAGAAGAAGAAGAAATCCAATGAGGCAGGACAGAAATAATATAGAGAGACTGTCTTTAATACTCACAGAATTATGATGACAACACCGGGAGCCAATATCAAAGGAGTTCCTTGGATAACTTGGGACACTTTAATCTTGGTGAGGTCCAGGATGGAGCGTATGATCCACAAGGACGGGAGCAGGGGAAAAAAACTCAAAGGGGGGAGAGGAAATTTAGAAAAGAGGAAGCACAGCTTTGGGGACACTTGGCAGGAGCCTCTGGGTGTCTGAGATTGAGGAAGGAAATAAAGTTTGCTCCGTCCTCCACGGATTCAGTACCTTGCTGCTTCTCTTCCTTTCTGTCTATCGGTTCCTCTCTTGCTTTTATCTCAGGCTTGATATGGAGATAGAGGAAGCTGCAGGGAAAATTCCAGAAAGGACAAGTCCATGCTGGGATGATAAATCTTGAGGGAGGGATAGAAAATAGGTTTAAAGAGATGGGGGAGATAGGAAAAAAGTCCCTGTGTATCTCCCTAGGAAAACACAAATGAAATTGTGTTTTTCTCCCTCTTTTCCTGTTTTCTCTTGAGGAACCTCCACACTTAAAACTCTTGTTTGGAGATGAGAGACTCACAGGGGCAGAAACAAACTCAATTAGAGATGGACGGAGATAATGGTGTGTATCGGTGGCACCTGCTCAGCCTCCTCTTTCTCTGTCTGACTGCTTTTCCACCTGACTGCCAAGATTAAGGCATATAATCAAATTCTCCTAATTGGCCCTGATTGTGGCAGCCAGCCAGGAGTTTCTCCTCTCTCTTGTTCTCTCTCTCTCTCTCTCTGTGATTCTTCACACAGCACAAAGAATGGCAATGAGTCCTGTGCCTGTCAGTCAAGACTCTGGGCTTCTGCAGTCAATCTTTACCACTGACTCACAGCTGGTTATTATCTTAGCGTGTTGGCACCTTGATCTGGCCATATCCTCTGCTGTTTTCTGATCCTCCCTTTTATCGAATACCAGGATGACCGACAGGTTCTCTTTTATCCTCTCCTTCCTCTCGCTCTTGTTTTGTTCTCGGTCACCTTTTTCTTTCTTTGTGTTTACGTCTAATCACTCCCGCTCTTCTTCTTTCTAATCCACAACTAGGTGAACTGCAGTTAATTGCTTTCAGGTGTTTCTAGCAGGAGAGAGCTGCAGAAGATGGCACGGAGGAATTCACGCCTCTGTCACCATTAATTAAAAAGATGATTACTCAGAAAACAAAGATTAAAGATGTAAATATGAAGTGCACGGGCTGATAATAACCTGGTGGGACTTTATAAGTCCCTCTCAGCTTATTGACTCAGTGTTGTGTTTCAGCTTGTTAAAAATGGCTGGGTGTTTGGTGGAAAAGTTTCTAGGTTTCCTCAGGCTGTTGCGGCTACATGGTAGGGTGAGACACATGTCATCTTCTGTGACTCAACATTGTGGGGAGGCTTGTTGGAAAAACTGTCCAATATTTTTGCCTTTTTTCAATTACATTTCATCCACTGTGTCAAGGCTCAGGGCTGGTGTCAGTTAAGGTCTTTTGCTTTACCAAATTCAAATAGGATCCAGGAAAAAAAGGGAATTCACCAGAGGAACAAGTTTTTCAATACACCAGTAATGTTATTTTTCCACTTTTCCTTTTCTGTTTTAGGTCTCCTCAAACAAGCAGCTGGAGACTATCGAGTCTTTGAACCGATAGAGTCAACATGAATCTGCCAAAGATGTGTGGGTTGGCTGAAAGGCAGCAGGCATCAACTGCGGTTGGAAGCCAAGGCAGCGGAGTCCACCCAAAGATTCAGGCTTCTGGCATTCTGGGTAATGATGTATGTGATTCAGTGGCATCTGCAAAGACAACAACAAAGAAGCAAAATCTTAAGGTTAACATTACTGTTTATTTTCAGCTAAAATTCAATCTTTCTTTTTGCCACACCTTTCTAGCAAATCAATTATTTTAAAGTGAAAAAATGTAGGTGAGAGAATTGTTTAATAATTGCAATGTGTAGGAAACATTGCTTGCAAGCCAAGTAAAGATATGTGGCTAAGATAAATGCTGCTTTTAGGCAGCAATATAATCTCACAAAACACCTCTTTAAGAAAAACCCAAACTTTAAATTGAGAACATTTCTTCAGAGCAGTAAAGACCCAGTAATAAGAAATAACAGTTTTCTTTCACAAAATCAGTCCTAGGATAAATGTTGGTACCCTTGCAGTTTATACGTTGTACAACTCCCTTTGCCTAATGGACAAAACTGAGTCATCTATAATATTTAACAAGGTTGAATCAAACAGAAAGGGTGACAATTCCTCTTAGCATCAGTTTATTAGATCACCTAGAATCACAAGGTTCCTTCTGGTGCTCTCTGCTCTTTAGAAGTATATACATATACACTTGCATATAAAATACATAGGAAATAATGGATGTTATGGAGTCTTGGCACCTACAAGAAGCCACTCTTTGCTGCAGTTCTCCAACAGTTACATTTCAGTATGCACCTTACTATCAATGCACCTCCTTCAGTATGCACCTCACTATTAATTGTGTCCTGTTAGATATTTTGCCAAGCCTAGTGGCGGTGCCTAAATGAAATGGGCAAGAAATGGCTAAAGCAGCACAGCTGAATATGTGGGTTGCCCTCATGAAAAAAAACTTGCCAAATCCTCTCTGCCAATGTCACCAAACAAGAGTCAATAGCAAAGTAAAATACACTGTTTGGCACTGGCAGAGAGGATTTGGCAAGTTTTTCATGGGTACAACCCACACAGTAAACTGTCCTGCTTAACCCAGAGAAATTACAAATGTGGCATCATTTAAGGGAAATTTTACAAGCTTTGCATTTGTGAGAGATTTATTGCCAAGAAACATATTTACAACAAAGAAATCAACCAAACAGATTTCCTCATTTTTTGTAGTAGGTTTATGTAAATAAGCTAAACTGTTCAATCTGTAAAAGTAAGAATTATCAAAGTACAGTTATCTTCTTCAGGGTGGTGCTGTTTATAGGTTGAACTCACAAAAGCAAAATACAGTGGAAAAGGACAGAAGACACTGATTTAAAAAAAAAAAATCAAATATAATCCAGCTCACCTATATTGTAAAGTAAACAAAGACCTTTACTCTTATATTATTAAAGATATAGTTGCAATGATTCTGGGTCTAGATATAAATCGTTTATAAAAAGAGCATTGACTATAATATATGATGATAAGTGAGAAAACTTTGAAATGGCTTAATGCTGCTTGAGTTTCTCCTCAAGCTGTCCATTTCCTCCATGCTGTGAAGCCTCCTTGCCAAGATTTAGACAGACTCATGGGCTGCAGCACTGCATACAAAACTTGCTCTCCACACACACCACAGAAAAAAGTTTTCTTAACCATGAGCCATTAATTTTCCATGGCTGTGTTTTAAAGCAATGAAGCATTTGATCAATAATGGTACTCCACTAAGATAGTAGCCTCTTCCATGTGGCAGCCTGTAATAGCCTGATGGTGCACACACAGCACAGACCAACTTTGTATCCTCTAGAAAAAAATTAAGAGTTTATGCACCAATTTCTCAAGGTTTCTCATCAAAATATTTTTGCTCTTAAATAGACCACAATAAAATGTCATAATGAGCTCTGTTCAATTGAAGTTCATCAGAGATCAAATAGTTCTTGTTGTTTGTTTATTTCAATTCAATTCAATTTTATTTATATAGCGCCAATTCATGAAACATGTCATCTTGAGGCACTTTACAAAGTCAAATTCAATCATATTATACAGATTGGTCAAAAATGTCCTATATAAGGGAACCAGTTGATTGCATCAAAGTCCCGACAAGCAGCATTCACTCCTGGAGAAGCGTAGAGCCACAGGAAGAGTCGTCTGCATTGTCCATGACTTTGCAGCAATCCCTCATACTGAGCAAGCATGAAGCGACAGTGGAAAGAAAAACTCCCCATTAACAGGGAGGAAAACCTCCGGCAGAACCGGGCTCAGTATGAACGGTCATCTGCCTCAACCGACTGGGGGTTACAGAAGACAGAGCAGAGACACAACAAGAGAGACAAAAAAGCACAGAAGCACACATTGATCTAGTAATCTGTTCTACATTAGATGGTAATAGCGGGTGATCTGTCTTCTCTGGATGATGTCACAGCTAACAGAACGCCGGACCAGGTGTACCTACTATGAAGAAAAAAGAGAGATAACAAAAAGTTAAAAGCTGAAATGACAACAGTCATTTCAATGTAATGCAAAACTGGAGAACTGTAGACTGGACGACAGTAGAAATCAGTGGAGTGAGAAAAATAGGCCCTGATGTCCTCCAGTAGCCTAAGCCTATAGCAGCATAACTATAGAGGTAGCTCAGGGTAACATGAGCCACTCTAACTATAAGCTTTGTCGAAAAGGAAAGTTTTAAGATTAGTCTTAAAAGTAGACAGGGTGTCTGCCTCACGGACCAAAACTGGGAGTTGGTTCCACAGGAGAGGAGCCTGATAGCTAAAGGATCTGCCTCCCATTCTACTTTTAGAGACTCTAGGAACCACCAGCAGACCTGCAGTCTGAGAGCAAAGTGCTCTGTTAGGAACATACGGGGTAATCAGAGCTCTGATATACGATGGAGCTTGATTATTAAGGGCTTTATACGTTAGAACAGGAGTCTTCAACAGGGGGTCCGCGACCCCTAGGGGGTCCGCGGAGGTACTGCATGGGGGTCACGAAAGTTTTGGTTGATTAGACATTTGTTATATTCCCCCCCCCCTGCAATTTTTTTCCACTAATTGAAATGTCTTTAAATACACATTAACATGAATTCAACACACTGTAGTAAACAGATAAATGGAGGCAGAAGATCTCTTTCAGTCATCAATGCACACATTCAGCGACACACAGGAGCTCTTTCAAGCTGGGCACCGTTTCATTCACAACACCTGTCCCATCAACGAGGAATCAGAATCAGAAATACTTTAATAATCCCAGGGCGAAATTACTTTTGTTACATTACTCCATATGTAATAGACATTACTTACATATATTAAGAATATATATATATATATATATATATATATATATAATGTATATATCCGTAATGTCCCACAACACGAGGAGTTCCCAAACGTGATGTGCAGCAGCAGAAAATGTTTTAAAAGTGCTTATGTGTTAGAAACAGATATTACAGCAATGCGATTAAAGATAAGAGCAAGAGAGTCTGGAGCAACAGACAGCAGTTCACACTGTGAAAACAGGAAGTGACACAATACGCCTTACCGCAAACAGGAAGTGATTGCGGATTAGAAATAAGGCAGGTGGAACAAACGGCAGCGTGTGGAAGCGGCATTAAAACAACACGAAGACCCTCTCAAACAACATCTTTAGAGAGGGCAGGACTTCACAGAGTTACAGTGAACAAATAAGAACGAACAAAAAGAGAATAAAAGTTAAGTTAAAAAAAGCAAACTCAAAGGCTGTAACAGCTTTCCCACCCCTATTGCTGCTCTGCCAATCACGAGGCCGTATGTGACACGCTGGCTTTGTCAGGTTCCCTGTGACTGGCCGAGAGCCCATTCTTATTATGCTAGCGGCTAGTGCTTATGTTTGGATCTAAAAAATTAAAAATGGATCGTTTTGTGACACGACAAAAAAAAAAAAACAAGTACAGAAGAGAGAGGCCTACCCCCCACCTCAGAAACCGCAGGTGAAAATAAAAGTGATGATGTAGGCCCCGCAGCTGTAACGGGTAAGCGTAAAAGAGAGAAGACCCGAAAATATACAGACAATTACCTGAAGTTTGGGTTTACCTTCAAGCAGACAGATGACATTGAATTTCCAATGTGTGTCATTTGTTCTACTGTGCTGTCAAACGAGTCTATGAAGCCATCAAAGCTGCAGCATCACTTGGAGACAACCCACAGCCACTTAAAAGACAGACCTGTTGAATACTTCCAAACTTGTCTCAAATCCCTCCAAGGCCAACAGACAGTTGGTGAGCTAGCTTTGAAATGCTCTTATCAAGTTGCTCTTTGGATTGCCCAAAAGAAACAGCCATACACACTTGGAGAGGATTTAATATTGCCTTCAGCAACTGACATGTGTAAAACAATGTATGGGAACGATATTGACATTAATAAACTGAAAACTGTTCCATTGTCGGACACAACCATTGCTCGCCGTATTGACGAGATGGCATCAGATGTGAGGGTGCAACTGAAAGAGAAGCTGAGATTGGCAGATGCATTTGCATTACAGCTGGATGAATCAACGGATGTGTCAAAGGACGCACAGCTTCTGGCGTTTGTGCGCTTTGTGGATCAGAATGAAATGCAGGAGGAATTTTTGTTTTGTAAGCGCCTTCCTGAACGCACAACAAGTGCTGAAATCTTCAAAGTGATTGACGCTTTCTTCAGAGAAAATGACATTTCATGGACAAAATGTGTCGCACTGTGCACCGACGGCGCAAGAGCCATGGCTGGATTAAAAAGTGGCCTAATCGCGCTTGTCAGGGATGTGGCTCCAGAGGTGATTTGGTCGCACTGCATGTTGCACAGAGAGTCACTTGTCGCCAAGGACATGAGCGCTGAACTGTCTGATGTCATGGACTCGGTCGTGAAAGTTGTGAATATAGTCAAGAAGAGTGCTTTGCAAACACGACTCTTCTCTAATCTCTGCGCTGCTGAAGGAGAGGAGCACACTGGGCTACTGTACCATTCTGAGGTGCGCTGGCTTTCACGCGGAACAGTGTTGGCACGTGTGTTAGAATTACGCACGTCTATTCGGGAGTTCTTACTTCTCCAAAAGCGCACAGAGCTGGCTGCACTTTTCAGCGACAGTGTCAGGATCACCAAACTTGCATATCTTGCTGACATTTTTGCTGAGCTGAACAAACTTAACAGTTCTATGCAAGGTCGCAACACATATGCCTTTCAGCTGTATGACAGGTCAAGAAAATCGTCAAACAAATCAGAAAATGGAAGGAGCGTGTCGGGGAGGGAATATTTTCCATGTTTCCTTCAGTGGATGAGCTGGGAGATTCTGCTGTGCTCTCGCCTCCCGTAACACACGTGATTCTTGCGCACTTGGAGTCGATCCATGGTCAATTTAGGAACTACTTTTCTGAGGCCGACTCTTGGCGCAGGGACAAGACATAGATATAGTTTCCATTCAGAGACAACACAGCAGACGGCGCACTCCTGACAGTGACAGAGGAGGATCAGCTCATTGAACTGTCCACTGACAGCACGTTCAGAAACATATATGAAACTAAACCACTTACCGAGTTTTGGATATCTTGCCATAAAGACTTTCCACAACTGGCAGCAAAAGCAATGATGAGCCTGTTGCCCTTTGCTACAACATATCTTTGTGAAAGTGGATTTTCCTCACTCACCTACCTGAAAAACAAATACAGGTCAAGACTGCAGCCTGAGGCTGATATGACTCTCTGCCTTACAACCTCCATACGTCCAAGGTTAGACAAGTTGTGTGCTACTCATCAAGGTCAGACATCTCACTAATGTGGGAGTATGTATGCATATGTATGTATAGATGGTTTGAGGATTCACTTCCCATATGTATGTTTAAAAATTAAAACATGAATCTGTCAGTTATGTTAATAGTTCAGTATTGTATGCAATATAACAGGTATGTTTATGCATGCCAGTGGCACTAACAAGCATCACTTATTTTCCTTTTCACATTTATGTTTTAAAAATGTCCATTTAAATAGCTTTTATGCATGATTACATGCAATTGACAGACATTGTTGATCTTGGCAGGTATCAGTTTATTGTGTTATGTTATGTTTATAAATGGCAGTGGCATGGCCACCCTACTCACTGTGCGTCGCACATGTTTAAAATAAAAACATGAATATATGAACCTGTGTATTATTTGAGTATCTTAGTATTGAGTGCACAATAACAAGGTACATTTACACATGGCACTATAGGACCAGTTTGATATAACACAATTTTATACAATATATATAATTAGGGGGTCCCCGCTCCATCTCGCCATCACTTTGGGGGTCCTTGGCCTGGAAAACGTTGAAGACCCATGCGTTAGAAGAAGAATTTTAAATTCTATTCTTGATTTAACAGGAAGCCAATGAAGGGAAGCTAAAATTGGAGAAATATGATCCCTCTTGTTGATTTTCATCAGAACTCTTGCTGCAGCATTTAATTAAATTAAATTAATTAAATAATTATTTGATTATTTGATGCAGCCATACTTCTTTTATATGACCTGATCTTCTTGGTTTTAGACGCTTGTGTCCTTAATTATGTACTCATTTTGCAATCAAAATAAAAACCTCTCAAAGCCACACTGATTTGCAAGCAGATGATTCCTAGGCAACAAACCATTCGTGCCAAAGTTTATTTTGGCACACATATTTGTAATTTCCCACAGGATTGTTAGATTATCAAAAATATAATTTAGCTTTTGCAAGTTTCTAGAACTATTACATTGCATTTAAGGGGATACATTTGATTCCACAGTTTGTGGAAAGGCTGGAGATGTAAAGTATTGTAAAAGATCCAGCCTTAAATATGATATATTTAAGGCTACCTTCTTTTTATGAAACAGATATTATCTGTTTTATAAAAAGCTGGCAGAAAATTTGGGCCAACGCTAATTGTGATCCCAAAAGAAAAAAATTGTAAAAATAAAGAAATTTGAGAAACTCTTCACAGTTTCAGGTCTACAGCATCAACCTGACAGTGATAAGGACTCAACAGCACAATGAGATTTATACTGTTTGCTGTCTTCAGTCTTTTTAAAAAATGGGTCATTTGAAGGTCTTCTTGCTACCTGAAGTGTGTCACTGATGAAATAATATTACAGGATCAGAAATCCTTTGAGTCAAAACATTTTCTCTGAGCTGTTAAGTATTTTGAAAGCAAAAGCCATGTATTTGTTTTAGAATATTTTTCAAAGTTTGTTCAGATTTATCATAAATTTAGATGGCTCTTTCAGTATGAACACAGGGTCATGCAAAAGTATTTTCCCCTGACAACGTTTGCATGTTATATTTGGATATTGTGTGGTGAACCAAATCAGGCAGTGCATAGTTGTGAGACTGAAGGCAAAGGATGGAGAGCTTTCAGATATTTGCCTTGGAAAAGAGATTTAAAACTCAGGTAGAATGATCTTTTGATAGGACATTAATTTTGATCTCCATAAATCTGACCTCTATAGGGGAGAGGTGAGACAAAATGGTACTGTTAAAATAAAGGTATAAAAATGTGAAAGTTTACCACAATCCCGGTTGGGTGGGGAAATCAATCAGGCCTGCCTGGAAGCTGTTTTGGTCAGAAAACACCGAAATTGAACGTTTTGTGTTATCACCTTGAACACACCTTCCCCATTCTAAAACATGGTGATGGTGGCATTATGCTGTGGGGACAGTTTACTTCAGCAGGGATAGGAATAGGGAAGTTAAAGTACAAATCCTTGAAAAAAAACTCTGCAAGAGGCCGCAAAAGTATTATGCCTGGATAAAAGGTTTATCTCCCAGGAGGAAAATATTGGTTGTATAACCAGAGCTACACTGCTTTATGATTTAGATTAAACCATATTCATATAATTGAAAAGCTCAGTCTAAGTCTATAATTAAATTCAACAAAGCATCTTTGGCAAGACTTTTTTGCTCTTCACTTCAGCTCATTCTCAAAAATGACATAGTTTTAGCTAATTTGACAAGAAGAAGCGGCACAATTTTCAGTCTACTAGATGCTAATAGATATACCCTAAAAGATTTGCAGAAAATAACTGCACAGCCACAATGACTATATAATAAAATAGGTTGTCTGGTGAGTAAGTGAGAGTGTGCTGAAACTGTGCTGATAATTATAACCGAGGAATTTCAGTGAATCCCATAGCCACTTCACCGTTGGAAATGACTATGATTTGTTTGCTTTTTTGAAGAACAAACAGTACCAGTACTGTAAGCCGCTGTAGGATTATCACTATTTTCCAAACATGGATTATTAAAGATGAACATTGACACAAAGAAAGAAAAAATATGAAGTGTATTCATCACATTGTAAGGTGACACAAATCTCTCAGACAAGAAAGGAGAACTAGCTGTTTTGTTTTATTTCCACTGCCAATCATATTGGAGAAACAAATGGTCCCATTGAAATACATCTATCTAACCATACAAATTCTTTCTTACAAATGAATTACAGTTGGAATTGTGCTGTTAAAGTGGGTTATCTAAGAAGCTGACTGTAGCACTAGACAACATTGGCTTTCACTGAGGCTGCAGACTGTCAAGCCGCCTGCATTTTAGCAAATGTAAAGCCTTCCAAGATATGTCTGATGGGTAGTTTGTTCCGACTCACATCAGCTAAATACTGACCTCCCGTTGTGCCCTATTTCAATTTTATTGCTTTGTCCCGCCGCTTTGCTCTAATCATCTGAGACATGAACCATCTGTGACAGAAAACCTTTACTATCCTGACCATTTAATATCCCCACAGTGCCGATTTGTTACACTTTGTGAGCTACAGTCAGATTTCTTTCTCTCATTCTTTTTCTTTTTTTCTATTTCTTTTTTTACAAAGCAGATATGCATAGGTGGAAATGTGACCTTTTCAATGGTAAACATTCTCAATACTGCTCAAAAGCCATAAAGTTTGTAAAAATCTATAGCTGATTCAAAACATTTTTAATACGTTAATAGATAATTGTAAGAATTCATTCATAAATCATCACTCTTTAGTCTTATTAAATCATGCAGCAGTGTTTTTGTAGTTTTCTCAAAAGTGTACTTCCATTACATCTGCCCAGTCAGAATCAGACAAGATAGGCTCCAATTAAAGGCCAGCCATTTTATCTCCTTCTGCACCACCCATCATATCTTCCACATTCACTTTGTTAAAAAGGGCTGACCACACATGCTTTAATTACAACATAAAAGTGCAGGGCCTGACACCTTCCCCTCCGCTGGACATAAACTGTGACGGCTTGTTGTCAGCCGCAGATAGCAGCCAGCTCCTTCGTGTGAATGGCCTTTCAAATGGCGGTGATAGAGTTTCTAACCGATGTTGTCTGCCGTGTACGACATGATGAATGTTCCTCCCCGTGCAAGATGACCGCAGCACAGATTGAGGGGTGAGAGTTGATGTATGGATGTTGGCATCAAGTAGGTTAATAAAGTCAGAAAGAAAGGAAGGCACAGTGAGATGATACCAACTCACAGCCATGTTGCTTATATTGCCTGACAAATCCTGAAAAAAACTATTGTTAGCTTAGAATATGTTGGTAAATGTCTTAATTTGTCTGTTTTTTTTAAATTATTTCCTGTTACACTGCTTTACATTGAAGGTCACCTTTAACTCAAAGAATAACAATGAGCATTTCTGTTTCATTATAATCATACAATAGAACAAGCCTGATTACTGGCTGTAAAGTAAAAAGCAAATCCTCAAATAGAGCCTGTTTGACAACATAAAGCCGAGTGAAAAATCTAAAAAAACAACATATCATCTTGCAATCTAAAGAAATTCACTGTCAGTCTGGAAATGATTACAAAGCAAAGTCTAAGGCTTTGGGATTCCAGTGTACTCACAGTCAGATCCCATATTCACCAACAAAAGACAACATAAAACAGTGGTGAAATGTCCCAGACATGGCCAGCCAGTCAGAATTACTATAACATTATCTCCAAGGGTTTCACTTACGAATAATTGATGGAACCATGGATTTTGCTTTCTACCACAAAATCCTGAAGAAAATCATCCGAACCTCAGTTTATGACTGTAAACTCAAGAACACTTGGGTTTTAAAGCAGGGCAATAATCTTAAAGACATCACCAAGTCTACCCTTAAATGCCTTAAAATGAAGATTCTGGAATTTTCTTGTCAAAGTCTGGACTTAAATCTAATCTGGATTCCAGGCCAAATCATGCTCCTAAAAACTCTAATGTGCTTGAATGTGAAAACACAGCAAAGAGGAGTGGGGGACAAATTCATGTAAAGCTATGTAAAAGACTCATTGCCAGCTAGTACAAATGCTTGAGTATAGTGAGCAGTTGGCACATCCGGTCATCAGTTTGGCGACATTTAATTTACACATAAATCCAGGCTAGTTTAGATTGCTTCTTCTTCTATGAAGGAAATAATTTTTAAACTGCCATTTGTATTTACTAAGGTTAGCTTTGCCCGACATTACAATTAATTTGATGATCTGAAACATTTACTTCAAGTGTTAGAAAAAAGCAACAAAAAATGTCTGTTATGGGGGCAACCACTTTTTTTCCAGCTCTGTAGAAAACTCAGAAGCTGAAGATTCTGTCATGCATCACTGGCTGGAAATCGTCAGTAGCTCTGTAAGAGCAGTAACACTGACATTTACATTTGTTATAAATTAATATCACCTTTTGTCTTTTCTCATTATATGTCTTGCATACTTTAAGTTCAGAATAGCTGTTACTTTACTATTTGTTTCCCCCCCCTGCAACACATTTGCAGGATGAAAACTTGAGTTTCCCAGACATATACAGTGCCTTGCTGAAGTATTCTCCCCCCTTGGCATCTTTTCTTTTGTTGTCTCACAACTTTGAATTAAATGTTTGGAATGAATTTCCATTCATAGTTTTCACCATTTAATTTACAGAACATTACTACAACTTTGAAGATGTATTTTTGCTTTTGTTGTGAAAGCAAACAATAGGATAAAATAACGTTGTAGAGACACGGGGGAGTGATGGCCTAGTGGTTAGAGCAGCGCGCTTGCACTCAGAGAAGGATGCAAGTACCCGGTTCGATCCCCAGCGCCTGCACTCTGGGTCCCTGAGCAAGACCCCTAACCCCAGATTGCTTCCCGGGCACCGCACACTGCTCTAACCACTAGGCCACCACTCCCCTAGTGGTGGCCTAGTGGTTAGAGCTGTGGTTAAAGTGGTTAAAGCTGCAAGTTACTTTACATAAGTCTCTATGAGCTAGCCACATCCTGGCATTGGAATGTTTACCTAGCCAGAGCTTCTTCAGGTCCTTAAAGATGGATGGTTTTTACTTGTGAACACCAATGTTCAGATTTTTAATTCGATTGAGTTTTGGACTTTGACCAGGCCATTCCAACACATTTAAATGTTCCCCTTAAAGCACTCGAGTGTTGATTTAGCTGTATACTTAGGGTCCTTGTTGTGCTTGAAGGTGAATCTCTGTCCCAGTCTCAAATCACAGACTGACACAGGTTTTGCTCAAGACTATCCCTGTATTTAGCAGCATCCATCTTTCCCTCAACTTGGACCAGTATCCCAGTCCTTGCTGCTGAAAAGCATCCCCACAGCAGCATGTTGTCGCCACCATGATTCATTGTGGGAATGGTGTAAATTGTCCTCAGTTACCAGTGACCACACCCTTTGAATGGGAGTTTACAGTAATTGTCTCTGTTGGCGCTGCCACAAAAATCTGGGGAGCACATGAATATATATCTATAACAAATCCAAGTCTGCAGAAACACATGTTGAAATGTCCACAGTCTTCCCGGTCAAATGGATGGTAGGATTGAGACTGATGCTGAATACGTATTCAGCATCAGTATTCCTCTGAGACTGAGTCTGACTATGTGTGTGCTTATGTGTGTATGACTGAGTCTCTTCTTACTGTCTTACTTATCTACAATAATGTGGAAGAGGTGGGGCTAGATTTATTTTATCCACTACACATTATGGCTGTAAACCAAGGGCAATTATGTTGAGGGAGACATAGGCATAAAATTTGGCATTAAACTTCAGGGTCTCATCACTACAGACCCCTAACCCTTACCCTACACTACTCTCTGTTTTTGTCATAAAACATCATAACAAATTCATCAAATACTGTACTTTTATTTTTTTATAATCAGAAAGATCCTAAATTCAATTCAATTCAATTCAATTTTATTTATATAGCGCCAATTCATGAAACATGTCATCTCGAGGCACTTTACAAAGTCAAGTTCAATCATATTATACAGATTGGGTCAGATTATACAGATCCTAAAGGTACTTGCAGTCTGATTAATTTATAATCAACTACTACTGTATTCAAACTAATGTCATAGCAAAGAAAACACAGACTTGGCAAAAAATCTGTAAATATCATGGAGCAACCGGTCTTATAAAACAGGTGTACATGAAGAATATAAAAAGAAGCCCTGAACAAAAAATGAAATCAGAATGATAAAATGAATAAACTACTACCTCTATCACTATATAGAGCCATCGGAGAGGCTTTGCTGAACAAAGAGTCAGACTGACACCTTAGTTAAGTCCCCTTAGGGGTCAAGAAATGTAAAAGGCCCTGATACCGTCTAAACCAGTTTGATATTATTACATTTGAAGGAAGATTCCTTACTTTATACCTTCTGGACAAGAGATACACAATTTAGTTTCATGGCATATGTTTGATGAATATGAAATTACAATAAATTGTTTGCTTCAAAATTTCTGTACCAGTTAATAACACCCTTTATGTTTTCAACATAATTTGTGGGGGAAGAAAAATCAATTCACTGATCAAAACTAATTAACATAAAAGATGACCAGTTTCTGTGACATCTTCAATAGGATTTAAATATTTAAATATTACATAAGATAAGCCAATATATGAGGTACCTCATGGTATATGCGAGGCAACAAAATATAGACTTTATTCTTTATTCTGTATTTAATCAGAAAAATACAGAAATTTTAATGTAGCACATCCTGATGAATGACGCTTATTTGTCGACGAGCCATTACCACACTATATATATCTACAAGGTAAATAGCTAATTCTATATTGTGCTCTATTGTTGAAAATATTCTGCTATAGTTTTACAAAGACCTCGAGGCATAAAATGGATCTCCTGTTTCCAGTACACAATCAGATGTAAAAAGAATCGACTGGAAAGGGCAAGTTGTTGAATCAATGTAAGTTAGAATTGACAGCTGATTGACAATTTTAATCATTATATTTCTCTGTATAAGCGGGTCCAGTGATTCAAAACAGAATAAATCCTTTAAACCAGTCATCTTGACCCAGAAAAAGGTAAAAGCAAAAGATCGATCTCCTAAAGTCCCTCCTTGATTGTAAAACTGAGAAAGAACACAGTCACTGCTTCTGTTACAAATTTCGTGTTCATTGAGCCACAGGGCAGGTGTGTGTGTCTGTGTGTGTGTTCTTGTACTTGCAGCCTGAGCGAGAACATTTTTTTGCTCATTTTGCTAGTAAAGTGTGGACTTTAGTGTAAAGTCTTGTCCTTTTTGTAGTCCTCACTTTTTTCTGGGCAAGGTGTTACGTTTAGGACTAAGGGTTCAATTAGGTTAGGGTTAGGTATTAACCAGTAAAGGTCAGGGTTAGGCCATAGGACTTCTTGAAGATGAACGGAAGTCTATTGAAGTCAAGGCACAGTCCTCACTATGTACATGAAACAAGAGTGTGTGTGTGTGTGTGTGTGTGTGTGTGTGTGTGTGTGTGTGTGTGTGTGTGTGTGTGTGTGTGTGTGTGTGTGTGTGTGTGTGTGTGAGTGTGTGTGTGTGTGTGTGAGAGTGTTGTGGCAAATTCCCACCGGAGAAGTATGAAATAGGCTGAATATTTTCCTCTTTGCGTTGCCTGAAGTCTAGCACTAAATATATATGCATAAAATAAGACATACAGCTTACGGTGTGTATGTAGACACAGGAAGAAAAAAAAACACAGTTTTAAGGCTGGAACTGAACACACACCTGCTGCCTCTTGTCGCTACTGATGCTCATACAGAACAAAAGTCGACTCCATCAACTGTCAGCCGGAGTGATGACAGCTAGGTAGCTCATTCTGGTAAAAAAAATAACATGCATCTATTAAACCTCGAAAAACTAACCCCAGCCACAACATCTAACTCCTTTGACTCTCATAATAGCACATTGCTTCTAATCACCTAAATATAAAGGCACAGAAGAAACACTCTGGCACAATGATCCTTTTAAAAATGGCATCACATTTTGATCTTGGCTGAACTGCATTGTTTTATTATAAAGGACTTCAATACACTGATCCATTACCCAACCATGCCTAAAGGCTAATTGCGAACAGTTAATGAGTTTATTTTTCAGAGCATGCCATTTAAGTACATTTAGGGAGATTTATTAGTTTTACTCCAAGAAACTTCTCGTAAATGCCTACTTTTGGAGAAATTGAAAAGTGAATTATCCTACAATATACAATGTGGTTTTGTTGTGAAACATTGCAGGCAAGGCTTTTTTTTTCTTAAATAGTGCCCTTGGCAGCAGTTAACCACACAAAATGCACATAATCAAGGTAAAGAATCTCCTAGAGGGAAGGCATGTGCCTATTTTATTCTTCTCTCACAGACACAAGTGCAGTACTATGTACAAATCCAATCTATCAGTTATGTAGAAAGCAGGAAGAAGAAAATTAGCATGGTGAGAAAGAAATATGCTTTACTCCAGAAGATAACTGTTAAAGTCTCAACCACTTTAAAGCAGTTAAGTATTTAGAATTGCTTCACTTTTCCTTTTAAGTGTGTACCCTGGCACTTTGCTGACGATGTTGGTTGTACTTAAATAAACAACCTTTGAGTGAAAGCAAATAAAACCGCTAGCTGGCTTCATAAATAAAAGACTCTGGCTACAATCACAATGTGTACAGGTTGTTGAGACAAGCATCTTAAAGGTATAGTGGACGATCCTTTTGCGGCTTCGAGTTCCATGGGGATCACGTTATCTATGTGTTGTCCCACATGCCAATCATTTTGACGTGCTAACCTAACAGATATGTGCGTGCTCCTTCATTGCTAGTTTCCTCTTGCTGTGCATGCGTACTTCTAGTGTTTATGTATCCAGAGAGCTTCAGTTTCAGCCATTCATTTTAGCTCCACTGCTCTCAACGTATACTTGTGGTTGAGAGTCGCATACAAATGGTTGAGAGTCGCAAGAAGCAAACTGTATTACAAGTTTATGAGAAGAAGGAGAAGGTCTCAGAGGAAAGAAATAAGACCAGAGTGTATTTGGGAGATTCTTTCATGTGATCCCGCTGAGGAGCGAAAGAGCAGGTAGGATGATCTTGCACATGCGCAGTCTTTCAAAAAGTGACATGGCCGTTTTTTTTACCTACCTTTCCGGAAAAATCGTCCTTTCTACCGTCAAGGTGCTGTCTCTTATTTTGCCATGTATCTTGGCATATCTAAAATCCTGTTTTACTATGGTCTATATGCAAATAAATCAACCAAGTTTTATGAACCACCAAGTCCCAGCAAGTCTGTTAAGTGTATGTGTTGCTTATGATGTGCCTCCATTTTCTATAACGCATATGGAGCATAAGGTAAAAATGATATAGTCTGCCAAGGCGCCAGGAAAGAGAAAGTCACTTTTTCTGTATCATATCTCATTTTGTTATTGACTTTTTTCACTCCTGGCCATCCAGGGCTGAAAATAGGGTATTTAAAACACAGTTTACGATTGGCACAAATAGTCTAATAATTATATGGCGTAACATTAGTTAAAGGAATTGAACTGCCATCAGTTGGAGACACTCAGCATGCTGAGGTGGGTAAAGCTTCCTCTGTTCAGCAGATGGGATGTCTGCCCAGTGTAGCATTAGGTTGAAGAGTGTTACCAGGTCATTTCTGCAGCATTTTAGAAGCAGTTATGTAAATGCATAATAGTGACATAAAAAGTATAAAGAAAAATGAGTTTCAACACTCAAGTAATGGAATGTTTGAACGTGTACAAAAAAATGGGTTGTTGTCTGATTTGGATTACATACCTATGCTGCAATAATCAGAGGTCAAGAAAGGCAAAACAGGAGTAGCAGTTACTTGGTTTTGTTGTACACATTAGCAATGGCAATGAAGGACTTTGAATCAAAGTTGCATAGTTTTGGGCTTTAATGAAATGCAAGGTAGACGCGCAATTAAACTACAACATATTTTTAACATCTATGAGATTTCTATCTTGTATAGTTCTGGAATTTCCAGACTCCCAGTCAATCAGACCATAAAACCTCCAAAAGGAGACATCCACATAAGTTGCCTAAATCACTTATTTCTATGGAAAGTGTCTCTGTTCAAAACTCCATCAAAATGGTGGCGCACCGGTCCTTACTTATAAGTCTAAAACTAGGATCCCTTTTTGCATTCCCTTTGCCTTGGAATTCAAAAATAAGAGAAATCGGGATTCCAAAGTAAGAAACAATTTCACTATCTTTGTTGCAATCTTATTTAAATTATGGAGATGGTTTGTAAGTAGAGCCAAAGCAGAGACATTGCTTACTCCTGAAATGATGTTTGGAAATAGTGCCACATAATACAAAATGAGTTTAAAAACAGTAAAAACTGGTTAAGTAAATAAAAAGGGGAATACAATAACATTTATACACTGCCTTTTCTTTATTTAGCAAGGATTTGTAGGGGAAAGGATAGAATGAGTTAAATTGGAAAGAAATTATATGTTGTCCAATGTTTCTGATGTTTTCTAAACCTTTTATAATATCTAGCAATAATGGTTACATTTAGGATGGATCAAAGTCAACTTGTTTGATGGATTCGAATACATTTCATTGTTTTTTGGCAGCTTGATTTGCATAGCAACCAAAATATAAGCACAAGACCTCTGGTTTATGTCACACCATTTTACCGTATCCAATTGAAATGGTATTTAAAGCTTCTTTGACTGTTAGACTTAGCTGCAGAAGCTGACACATACAGGTTGTTCACGTTGACTCAACAGTTGACCGATCAGAAAGGATGAAAGCAGTTTTGTCTGACTACAGAATCATTAGCAGTCACTGCATCTGTTTCCTGCTCATCCAAACAATAAACAGTTTGGCAGCAAATTGGACCACATGGGATGTTTTAAACATATGAGCTCTGTTCATGCGTTGAATAATTTATCCTGTGAATGAGTCAACTTCCACCCTGGTATCTGCGTCTGAGCATGGGGTGATCAGAATGACAGTTAATTTCCAGCTATCTTCATGAAGCTAACTTGCTCCTGTGTGAATACTGTGTTCTTTCATGAAACACATACATATTTCGGCTTTAATATTAAAATGCATGTTTTATATATACTTTTTTTTTAAAAATCTGACCTTTGGGATCAATGACATTAGCCCCTCGTCTTGTCTGTTACAAGATTTCTTGTGTTATGAAGTGGGAACCCCGTGGATTCAGCACACTCTACAAACTCTGGATCAGGCTGGGATCTGCAGTCATTTGATTCCAAATCAATGATTTTTCTTTCCTTGCTTTTTTCTTACATTGTAGCACTGAAAGATAGACTTTGCCAGGAAGTTCTGTTTCAGTAGTGATGTAGCAAGTCTATCACAATATTGAGTGGTACATGTTAATTAACATTTTTCTGGATGCTAGGAATCAAAATCGTTCAATAGAACCATGGTTTATAAAATCTGCCATTTCCTTTATATGTCAGAAGTTTTATTATTTTGATTGGCAACACACATTAATATATCCAAACTCTATCACAGAATTTCCAGGTTAAAAGTTGAAGGGGATGATGAGTCAGACAGCATTGCCCAAAGTTATGGAGGTGTCTCTGCGTGTGTGTTGGAGAAGGTAAGGAGGATGGACAATGATGGATGGAGAGATGAATGCAAGGATTACCAAGGATCAACCCTTTACTGTCGATTTTATGTCAAGCCCTTTGCCTCTCAGCTTCAGGCATCAGGGTACAGAAGACTTTGTAGTTACGGTGCATAAACAAGCAAGGAAATATGTATGTGTACGTTTAACCCGATAGTGCAGGCGAGTGATGGTTGTGGGAATGGAGAAAGAAGAAGATGAGGAAATTGCAAAGGAGTGAAAGACACAAACCAAGAAAGATGATGGAATGGTAATGAGGGGCACTACATCTGATGGACTTTGTCTGAAAATGAAGGTTGGACATTGCTTGGGGGGAGAAGCAATGTGGTGGAGTGATGGATGAGCAAATTATGACCCCAACCCCAGAGAAAGGTGATGAAAATAAGGTGGGAAAAGAATAGAATGTCACCTAAAAAAATTGTAAAAGCAGCAGAAGACAGCAGTAAAAGAGCAAATCCCTATACTATCCCCCACCCCACACACACACACCCCCGCCACCCCTCCAATTAACACACATTTACACACTCACCCATCTGCTTTTCCTGTCTTTGGGGGAGCCACCAAACCTGACCGCCAATCGTAGTCCCAGAACAGTTACTAAAAAGCCGACAGAAGGCTGGAGAGAAGCGAGGTAGGAAAGGGGAAAGCAAAGCGCAGCAGCAGTTCCTGATCAAACAGGCAAAGCTTCTCGTGCAGACGAATGCATCAGAGGGGAAAAAAAGGGAAAAGGAGGGAAAATGAAAAAGGTGCAACTGACACCTGGAACAAACTCTTCCAGATCCCAGGTTTACTCCACATCCACCTGATAGAGGAACTCTCAGCTGTTGATATTTAAACAGGCACACCGGCACACTAACACAGCTCCCTCACTGAGCGCTGTCGCAGTGACACCATCAGCTGCAAGGCTCCTAAGGCGGATGGTGCGAGAGGAGAAATAAGCATGCACGGACCTTCGGCACCTCCTCCCCCTCTTCCTCGCTATTCCTGTTGTACCTCCTTGTCAGCTTTATCCAACTAATCTATCAAACAGATGAGAGGAAGATGGTCTTCTCCTGCTCTTTTGCCATTTTAAAGCAGTTAATTATGTCCGCGCTGCACTGCTGCTCAGTCTCTCCTCTTTCTGTGTCCTTCACTGTCGGACTGACTACTGCTCCACAGCGCAGAGCAGAGAAGCCGGACTGCGCTTAGCTCACTCCCTCTCCTCTCCTCTCTCTGGTGCTGAATGTCGTTCCTCACCCCCACCCCAGCCCCCCACCGCATTCAGTTCCCTCACATCTCCCATGATTTCTCTTTCTTCGTCGACGGTACATTAACAACAGGTGGAATATGGTTTGAAGCTGCATTTGACCATCGGATTATATTCAGTGATTAAAAAATGGCAAATAATGCTATGTAATTCCCTTTAGCTCCACACAGTTAAGTGCTTCATGTTGTAAAGCTCAAGTGCGAGCCACCAGAACTGAAAAAGACTCCTGGATAGGTGTCAAAACGTTTCAGAAAGAGCTGAGCGAAAGTCCGGTTGCCTCCGATTTAAGCCTGTTTGTTGTTAATGTTGTAAAGTGTGAATGGGGAGATAAGTATGAGTAACACCTTAATGCAAAGTATGTTGCTACTCTAAAGCAGTTGAAAAGTGAATGAAATACAAAGACAAGAAAAGAAGAAGAAGCTGCATTTAAAATGTGTCAGTTGGTTAAGTTGACTTGGATACAGAACAATCCAGTAAAAGGTGAAAGTCTAAAATGACACTATTTAGACAGGGTTCACCAACCTTTTTGAAACCAAGAGCTACTTCATTGGTGCTGTTTCATAGAAGGACTAGCAGTACTGACCCTTTAACTGAGTCAGAGTTCATCTTCACGTTTTGTAAAATAAACATCGTTAATGCTTTTTTACATCATTTGTAGGCATTTTTAAATCTGTCGAAATGCACGGATGATTAAAAAAGTCATGGAATGTGCAGCTCACTGGTGGGTTGTGCTATTTTTAGAACAGGCTCATGGACGCCAGTCGTGGTCTTCAGAGGCTACCTGGTGCCCACGGGCACCGTGTTAGTGACCCATGGTTTAGACTAATCTAAAGGCTACAATTTTAGATTCTACTGATTTAAATTGAGGTGAATCCCAATGCTCTGTTCAGAGCCATATGTGTTCCTTAAGCAGTCATTATAAATAAATTAGAATGCTATTGAACAGTACATTTATTTCAGTAACTCAGTTAACGAAAACTTGTGACACACTGCACACATGGGTTTTTGTGTCACAACTAAAAGACAAAAATCACACTCTTAACAAACCGGGTTGTGAGTAATGCTGCGAGAAAATAACATTAGTTTTTCAGCAATGGTGTAATCAAACTAATTGCTTTTCTCGTTCCAGTATTGGCGTACGTTACTTACAATATGACGCAGTACGTTACTACAACTCAAACAATTAAAGCAACTGTTCATAAGAGCATGCTCTCTGCTATGGGCGAGTTTTTTTATATTGCAGGGGGAAAGTGAAGGGTGGGGAGACAGGGTACGCTAGAGACCTATGTGACACTGATTGGCCGAGGAGGCATAAGTTGGGCGGGTGTTCACCGTGCTTTGAACAGAAAGACAGAGCAGTAAGCCAACAGCTTGAGACACATGGTGATGAAGCAGAGCCAAATTCAAAGGCAGCATTTGGAAACTGGATGTTTAGGCACTGTTTTACGTTCATGCAAGTCAAAAGAAAAATGTGTATATGCAGGATGGCTAGATAAATAAGTGAATGGAGAGTTACTAGTGATTATAGTACAATAATTTTCAAGTTCCAAAACATCTAGTTTGTTTTATTGTTCTTTTATTGTAAATGTTGAACATAATAATAATAAAGGCAAGGCAAGGCAAATTTATTTATATAGCACAACTCAGTACAAAGACAACACAAAGTGCTTTACATGATTAAAATATAGCAGAATAAAATAAAATAAAATAAAACAGAATAAAAGCAAGTAGGAATAAAATGTAGATAGAAAAAAGAACAAAAAAGTGGTGATTCAGTTAACTAGAACAGTTGAAGGCAATCTTAAACAAATGTGTTTTTAATCTTGATTTAAAAGAACTCAGGCTTTCCGCACTTTTACAGTATTCTGGAAGTTTGTTCCAGATAAGTGGAGCATAGGAACTAAATGCTGCTTCTCCATGTTTGGTTCTGGTTCTAGGTATGCAGAGCAGGCTGGAGCCAGAAGACCTGAGTGGTCTGGATGGTTGATACACTGATAACAAGTCTGTGATGTATTTAGGTGCTAAGCCATTTAGGGATTTATAGACTAACAGAAGTATTTTAAAGTCTATTCTCTGAGATACAGGGAGCCAGTGTAAGGACTTTAGAACTGGGGTGATGTGCTCTACTTTCTTAGTCTTAGTGAGGACGGGGGCAGCAGTCCTCACTAAGACTAATTATTAATATAACTATGATTAATAATAATAATAATCATATCTACATAAATATTTTGCAATTGGTTGTCTCTTCAGTCCGGGTCGGACAGAACACCTCTGATGTCATCACCCTCAGCACGGGCTCCCCTCAGGGCTGCGTCCTGAGCCCCCTGCTGTTCACTCTGATGACTCATGACTGCGTCCCCAGGTTCACCACCAATCACATCATGAAGTTTGCAGACGACACAACGGTGGTGGGCCTGATCAGAGACGACAACGACCAGGACTACAGAGAGGAGGTGGAGCAGCTGGTGGGCTGGTGCAGAGACAACAGCCTGATCCTGAACGTGGAGAAGACGAAGGAGATCATCGTCGACTTCAGGAAGAACCAGCCTCACCACGCTCCACTGCTCATCAACAGCTCAGCTGTGGAGATGGTCAGCAGCACCAAGTTCCTGGGGGTGCACATCACGGACAACCTCACCTGGATTTTAAACACCACGTCACTGGCGAAGAGGGCACAGAAGCGACTGTACTTTCTGCGGAGGATGAGGAGAACCCGCCTGCCCCCGCCCATCCTCACGACCTTCTACAGAAGCACCATAGAGAGCATTCTGACCAGCTGTCTCTCTGTGTGGTGTGGAGGCTGTAGTGCCTCCGACTGGAAGAACGTGAGGAGAGTGGTGAGGACAGCAGAAGGGATCATCGGGGCTCCTCTTCCCTCCATTAAAGACATTTCATCGCAGCGCTGTGTGTCTCGAGCCCGAAACATCATCAGGGACCCCTCACACCCCCACCATAGAGTATTCTCCCTGCTGCCCTCTGGGAAGAGGTTCCACAGCATCCGCTGCAGGACCACCAGGTTCTGCAAAAGCTTTTTCCCTGCTGCCATCAGACTGTTGAACTGCTGAAGTATAAAATGGACTGTGTACCACACTCGCTGATTTGCACATTTGTATCGTATCCTTATCCAGCATTATAAATGCTGCTCAACTCTTAGTCTCCAATATCACTACTGCACTTTATCTGGAAACTTACTGCATAATTGTTTACACTGCAACTGTCTACTGTTAAATCACTGCTGCACTTTACTGGAAACTACTGCATATTTGCTACATTTGTTTACATTTGTTTACATTTCAACTGCCTACTGTTCACTGCTGCACTTTATCCGGAAGTCAACTGAAACTTATGCTGTAACTGACTGCAATTTATTACTGCATTTGTATCTTGTACGGAATTCACTACATGGTATCCTGTAGAGTTACTGCAATTTTTCTGAGCTGTATGGAAACGAAATTCCGTTCTGTATGCACTCTGTGCATACAAAATGACAATAAAGAAAGTCTAAGTCTAAGTCTAAGTCTTGACCCACGTGTCCCACCACACACACTAAAATGGTGTAGATTGGTGTACAATGTTTTTAGATTTTTAGTCCATTTAATAAATTATTCTGCATTGTATATTTGTTACTTGCACTCAGTAGTATTTACAGTTCCAATTACAGATACTCCAAATTCATTGAAATTTCAAATCTTAAAAGTAACCACATAGTTATTTCACTTAGTACCTAATTACTTTGACAGTGCAGTAACTGAGTTACTAACTCAGTTACTTTTTGGTAGCTAGTTACTCTTTTAAAGTAATGTGCCCAACAGTGGACAGCAAACAGGCTTAAATCGGAGGCAACTGGACTGTCGCTCAGTTTTTCTGCAAAAGTTACAATGCATATCCAGTAGTCTTTGTCAATTCTGGTGTCTTGAACTTGAGCAACCTGTAGTTGGAGAGCTGCTGTTTTTAAGCACAAGGAGGTCTAGGTGCATTTTTTCGTTAGATGCAAATCAATGACCCACCCATCACTGAGGTTTACCAGAAGCCTTGACACCCAGATCAATATCTGCATTTTGATTCATTTTGAAACGTATTCAGAAAACTGAGCGAAAGTCCGATTGCCTCCGACTCAAGCCTGTTTGCTGTTGCAATTAGAATTTGCACATGCATGTGCCCAGCACTGTAAATAATTATGCCTGATACTGGACCACACGTTGCACGTTTTTTAGACCAACTAAAGCCCTCTGGATGCATCAAGTCCTTGGGGAAACTCTTGTGGGGGTTGACAGTTCAAAGGAACCAACATAACACTAGGGGCAATAGAGATATTTTCGTTCATTAATTGAAATGTTTTTTTTTTTCTGTTATAGTCCCCCATAGAATGAAAGTGACGCTATTTAAAATATGTGAAGTTTATTTGTACAAGTGAATGTGGTTTGGACAGTGTTGACTGGAATCTTTTTATACTTATGTTGAGTGCTTCGAACATATATTTTAGGCTGTGAGTTTGTTTGTTGGGTTTGGAATGATGGCAAATGTTTGCTGAAATCTAAAAATATTTTTCTATTTGAACAAACAATGTTTGGACTGGATTGCGCAATAAACAGTATGGATTTATAGTAACTAATATATGTGAAAATATTTCATTCAGAAATATCAATGTCTCAATTTAAGTGCCATCATCATTAATAAATAAATGATAATCATCTTTATTGACATTACAATATACATTCCAATTAAATATGTCCTCTGCATTTAACCCATCCCTTAGACAGCCACTGTGCTGCACCCAGGGGGCATTGTGGGGCTAATGGTCTTTTTTAAGGGTCTTTTTAAAATAAAATGTTCAGAGATCCAAAAGTTTTTGGTACAACTTCAACAACCTCCAAGGTACATGAAGAGGGTCAAAAACTGGTAGGGTGAAAACTTCAGCAACATTAAAGTATAAGGAACATCTTACGTTCAATATTTGTTTGGTTTATTTTAATAAGGCCCTTCATTAATTACCATGTTGTCCAAATATCCAAGTATCTCGCTGTTATTCTTTTCTGTTTGTTTGTTTTTTAATCACAACCTGATTGTAATTAGTTAGGAGATAATTTGTGCTATGCCCACTGCTGTTGTTCTTAATGTTGTATGGTTACAACATATAAAATTTAAAAAAAGGTTGGCTCACAGCTGTTCCTGTTTTCCCTCTCTTTTTCAATGGCTTATGGCAACATGGGTTTACAGTTGGTTCAGTGATTAGTTGGCTTTACCTGACCATGTCCAGATCTGCCTCAAAAAATATCATTTTTATGTGACTGCAACTGAGGTTGGATCAGGACAGTTACCCTCACATACTTGCAGACTACAATCTTCACCTTATCTCACACGTAGAGATTTTTGTGCCAATTCAACCTACCGAAAGAATGGAGCAATTGCAGACTGACAGACTATCCCCAACTAGGAATCTGAGGTAAAATTGAGCTGAAAATCATGTAGTGTTGCCCTATATTAAGTAAAACACATTATATAGATGAATTACACTTAGTCTGAAGTTTTCAAGCCTTTGTTGGTTTTCATTATGATTTTTTTTTTGCTTACAACTCGACATTTAAGTTTTGAATATTACACCAGACCAATGAAAGCTAACTCAATGCAGAAATACAGGCTTAAAGAAGATAAAATATTTAAGACATGTCTAAAGGTTGTAATTTTCAAAAGCTTTTTAATCTGACAAAACACCAAAGCCTACTTCATTGAATGTAACTATATATATTTATATATATTATAATATTTCCTCTCATTCCATAAGAGGGCAATCAATGACTCTTGAAGGTCAGACATAACAGCTTGCCTGAAACTGTTTTTGTAGTTTGAGGAACAAGATGCACTGCAGCATAGTTGGTGGCACTGTGACCTAGGAGCAAGCATGTCCTGGGTTTGAATTCCGACCTGGGTCTTTTTGCCTCTTCTATAATATGCATGCTGTACTCTGCCTTCCTCCCACAGTCCAAAAACATGATAGATAGGTCAGTTGATTACTCTAAATTTCCCTTAGGTGTGAGAGTGTCAGTGCGTGGTTGTTTATCCTATGTGTCTCTGTGTTACGCTGTGATCGACTGGCAACCTGTTTAGGGTGTACCCTGCTTCTCGCCCAATGACTGTTGGAGAAAAGCACCAACCTGAACATGAGGTGGTTTTGCATTTTCTGATGTTTTTAAAAAGCAGCTGAAGGCATTTCAATTGAATTCAATTCAATTTTATTTAAGTAGCGCCAATTCATGATACATGTCATCTCAAGGTACTTTCCAAAGTCAAATGCAATCAGATTATGCAGGTCAGTCAAAAAGTGTCCTATCTAAGGAAACCCAGTAGATTGTATCAAGTCTTGACAAGCAGCGTTCACTTCTCATGAAAGAGCATAGAGCCACAGTGACAGTCGTCTGCATTGTCCATAGCTTTGCAGCAATCCCTCATACTGAGCATGCATGAAGCGACAGTGCAGAGGAAAACTCCCCTTTAACAGGCTCAGAACCAGGCTCAGTGTGAACGGCCATCTGCCACTACCGACTGGGGGTTAGAGAAGACAGAGCAGAGAAACAAAAAGACAGACAAAAGAAGCACACATTGATCCAGGAATGTTTTCTACGTTATATGTTAAGGCATTATTTTTTATACCTGGTTTTCCTTCATATTTTAAATATCAGTCTATGTTGGTTTTTAACTTTCAATATCCGTTAAAATTGTTTTTTTCATGATTTCTTGTTGTGAAGCACTTTCTTTTTTTACTGAACATACTTGCTAAAGAAGTCTTTTTTTCAATATAGGACCCTGGGCTGAATACTAAAAGTGACTGATGGAAATCAACTTAAAAAAAAAAGATGTCCTTGGGTATCGAGTCTTTGAAAACAATGGCAGAGCAGCAACTTCTTTTGGCTAAAACACACACATGAAAAAAGGTGTGCAATGGCAACAAGAAACATTGGACAATTAGCTAAATTCCAAATATATGGTATTGGTATGCCTGTGCAAATTCTCAGTTATAGGATGATTGGTAGTAATAGTAAGAATACACAAAAAGACAATTAGCTTAAGCTTATTTAATTTCACAATGTCATACTTTTCCTGACCTTTGGCGGTCGCAATCTTTTTTAGCCTCATTTCATTCATTTAGTGCAGGTATGGCTCTCAGACTAGAAACCCGGTTGAAATTTGAAAAGTGAAGAATATGGTGCATTTGAAAAGTGAAGAATATGGTGCAGATCTTGTAATTATCAGGCTCCTCTTCTGTGGAACCAACTCCCAGTTTTGGACCATAAGGCAGACACCCTGTCTACTTTTAAGACTGGGCTTAAAACTTTCCTTTTTGACAAAGTTTATAGTTAGAGTGGCTTAGGTTATACTGAGCTATCTCTGTAGTTATGCTGCTATAGGCTTAGGCTGCTGGAGGACATCAGGGTCTATTTTCTCACTCTGCTGAGTTCTCCTACAATTTGCATTGCTTGTTGTCATTTCAGCTTTTAACTTTTTGTTCTCTGTCATTGTTTTCTTCATAGTAGGTACACCTAGTCTGGCGTTCTGTTAGCTGTGACATCATCCAGGGGATGCAGAGTTTACACTATTACCATATAACGTAGAAAGGATTCCTGGATCAATGTGTGCTTCTGTGCTTTTTTTGTCTCTGCTCTGTCTTCTCTAACCCCTCTGTCAGTCGTGGCAGATGTCCACTCACACTGACCCTGGTTCTGCTGTAGGTTTTCCTCGCTGTTAAAGGGGTGTTTTCCTCTCCACTGTCACTTCATTTATGCTCAGTATGAGGGATTGCTGCAAAGCCATTGGCAATACAGATGACTGTCCACTGTGGCTCTATGCTCTTTCATGAGAAGTGTTGTCAAAACTCGATGCAATCTGCTGGGTTTCCTTATATAGCAAACGTTTCGACCAATCTGTATCAATTGATTAAATTTGACTTTGTAAAGTGCCTTGAGCTGACATGTGTTGTGAATTGGTGCTATATAAATAAAACTGAATTGAATATAACCAAGAAAAGTTCTGGCAATGACAACATCTATAAAACAGATGCTATCTATGTTTAGTGTCTGAAGGTAAATAGATTAGATTAGATTAGATTAGATTCAACTTTATTGTCATTACACAGGTACAGGTACAAGGCAACGAAATGCAGTTTAGGTCTAACCAGAAGTGCAATAGCAGCAAGTGCAGGATAAACAATGGTTCCATAAGTATAGGACATGGGTTTTTACTGAATCAATATAGAGATGGATACTATTATAAACAGAATTTTACTGATAGATTTGTCCTATGAGTATAATATATAGATAACTAGTATTGTGAACTAAATTTACAGCTGGATATGTACCGAATATAATATACAGGTGGATATTACTATGAATAGAGGTTTACAGATATGTACAATAGCATAATATACAGATGGTTGTTATTATAGCAGAGTTTACATGTACTATGAATATATGTACAGATGGCTATTACTATAGGCAGAATTGTGAGCATAATATACAGGTGGCTATTACTATAAAATGTGTAAATAAAGTTTGGACAGAAGCTATTTAAATTAAAGTGCAGTGGAAGGTAATTCCACTGCACTTTATTCCAATTCCCCTCCCTGGGCTGCCACCTTACCGTGGTGGAGGGGTTTGAGTGTCCCAGTGATCCTAGGAGCTATGCTGTCAGGGGCTTTAAGCCCCTAGTAGGGTCACCCAAGGCAGACAGGTCCTAGGTGAGGGACCAGACAAAGCGCAGCCCAAAACTCCCCTTATGATGAGTACGATTGTTGGACCTCGTGTTCCCTCGCCCGGACGCGGGTCACCGGGGCCCCACTCTGGAGCCAGGCCTGGAGGTGGGGCACGTTGGCGAGCGTCTGGTGGCCGGGCTTTTGCCCATGGAGCCCGGCCGGGCTCAGCCCGAAGAGGCGACATGGGTCCCCCTTCCGATGGGCTCACCACCTGTCGGAGGGGCCAAAGGGGTCGGGTGCAATGTGTAACGGGTAGCAGTGGAGGGCGGGGACCTTGGCGTTCCGATCCTCGGCTGCAGAAGCTGGCTCTTGGGACGTGGAATGTCACCTCTCTGGTGGGGAAGGAGCCTGAGCTTGTGCGCGAGGTTGAGAGGTTCCGACTAGAGATAGTCGGACTCACCTCGACGCACCGCTCTGGCTCCGGAACCAGTCTCCTTGAGAGGGGCTGGACATTCTTCCACTCTGGAGTTGCCCATGGTGAGAGGCGCCGAGCTGGGGTTGGCATACTTGTTGCCCCCCATCTCGGTGCCTGCACGTTGGGGTTTTCCCCGGTGAACGAGAGGGTGGCCTCCCTCCGCATCCGTGTGGGGGGACGGGTTCTGACTGTTGTTTGCGCTTATGCGCCAAACAGCAGTTCAGATTACCCACCCTTTTTGGAGTCCTTGGAAGGGGTACTGGAGAGTGCCCCTCCTGGGGACTCCCTCGTTTTGCTGGGGGACTTCAACGCTCACGTGGGCAATGACAGTGGGACCTGGAGGGGCGTGGTTGGGAGGAATGGCCCACCTGATCTGAACTCGAGTGGTGTTTTGTTGTTGGACTTCTGTGCTCGTCATGGATTGTCCATCACAAACACCATGTTCAAGCATAAGGGTGTCCATATGTGCTCTTGGCACCAGGACACCCTAGGCCGTAGTTCAATGATCGACTTTGTTGTCGTTTCATCTGACCTGCGGCCGCATGTCTTGGACACTCGGGTGAAGAGAGGGGCGGAGCTCTCCACCGACCACTACCTGGTGGTGAGTTGGCTCCGATGGCGGGGGAGGAAGCCGGTCCGACCGGGCAGGCCCAAACGTACTGTGAGGGTTTGCTGGGAACGTCTGGCGGAGTCCCCTGTGAGGCGGAGCTTTAACTCCCACCTCCGGGAGAACTTTAAACACGTCCCGAGGGAGGCGGGGGACATTGAGTCTGAATGGACCATGTTCCGCGCCTCTATTGCTGAGGCGGCTAGTCGGAGCTGTGGCCGCAAGGTTGTCGGTGCATGTCGTGGCGGCAACCCTCGAACCCGCTGGTGGACACCAGCGGTGAGGGAAGCCGTCAAGCTGAAGAAGGAGTCCTACCGGGCTTTTTTGGCCTGTGGGACTCCGGAAGCAGCTGATGTGTACCGGCAGTCGAAGCGGCAGGCGGCTCGGCTGGTCGCCGAGGCAAAAACTCGGGCGTGGGAAGAGTTCGGAGAGGCCATGGAGAAAGACTTCCGTACGGCTTCGAAGCGATTCTGGTCCACCATCCGGCGTCTCAGGAGGGGGAAGCAGTGCAGTACCAACACTGTTTACAGTGGGGGTGGTGTGCTGCTGACCTCGACTCGGGACGTCGTGCGTCGGTGGGCGGAATACTTCGAAGACCTCCTTAATCCCACCAACACGTCTTCCATTGAGGAAGCAGAGCCTGAGGACTCTGGGTCGGGTTCTCCCATCTCTGGTGCTGAGGTTGCCGAGGTTGTTAAAAAGCTCCTCGGTGGCAAGGCTCCGGGGGTGGATGAGATTCGCCCTGAGTACCTTAAGGCTCTGGATGTTGTGGGGCTGTGTTGGTTAACGCGGCTCTGCAACATTGCGTGGACATCGGGGGCAGTTCCCCTGGATTGGCAGACTGGGGTGGTGGTCCCCCTATTTAAAAAGGGGGACCGGAGGGTGTGTTCCAATTACAGAGGGATCACACTCTTAAGCCTCCCTGGTAAGGTCTATTCAGGGGTTCTGGAAAGGAGGGTCCGTCGGATAGTCGAATCTCGGATTCAGGAAGAGCAGTGTGGTTTTCGTCCTGGCCGTGGAACACTGGACCAGCTCTACACCCTCAGCAGGATTCTTGAGGGGGCATGGGAGTTTGCCCAACCAGTCTACATGTGCTTTGTGGATCTGGAGAAGGCATTCGACCGTGTCCCCCGGGGGATCCTGTGGGGGGTACTCCGGGAGTATGGAGTACCGGACCCTTTAATAAGGGCTGTCAGGTCTCTGTACGACCGGTGTCAGAGTCTGGTCCGCATTGCCGGCAGTAAGTCGGACTCGTTTCCGGTGAGAGTTGGACTCCGCCAAGGCTGCCCTTTGTCACCGATTCTGTTCATAACTTTTATGGACAGAATTTCTAGGCGCAGCCAAGGTGTTGAGGGGATCCGCTTTGGTGGCCTTAGGATTGCGTCTCTGCTATTCGCGGATGACGTGGTCCTATTGGCTTCATCAGGGCGTGATCTACAGCTCTCACTGGAGCGGTTCGCAGCCGAGTGCGAAGCGGCCGGGATGAAAATCAGTGCCTCCAAATCCGAGACCATGGTCTTGAACCGGAAAAGGGTAGAGTGCCTTCTCCGGGTTGGGGAGGATGTCCTGCCCCTAGTGGAGGAGTTCAAGTATCTTGGGGTCTTGTTCACGAATGAGGGGAAGATGGAGCGGGAGATCGACAGGCGGATTGGTGCAGCGTCTGCTGTGAAGCGGGCGCTGTACCGATCCGTTGTGGTGAAGAGAGAGCTGAGCCAAAAGGCGAAGCTCTCGATTTACCGGTCGATCTACGTTCCTACCCTCATCTATGGTCACGAGCTTTGGGTCGTGACCGAAAGAACGAGATCCCGGATACAAGCGGCTGAAATGAGTTTTCTCCGTAGTGTGTCTGGGCTCTCCCTTAGAGATAGGGTGAGGAGCTCAGTCATCCGGGGAGGACTCAGAGTAGAGCCGCTGCTCCTCCACGTCGAGAGGAGCCAGTTGAGGTGGCTCGGGCATCTGGTCAGGATGCCTCCTGGACGCCTCCCTGGAGAGGTGTTCCGGGCACGTCCCACCGGGAGGAGACCCAGGGGAAGACCCAGGACACGCTGGAGGGACTATGTCTCCCGGCTGGCCTGGGAACGCCTTGGGATTCCTCCTGAGGAGCTGGCCCAAGTGGCTGGGGAGAGGGACGTCTGGGCCTCCCTACTGAAGCTGCTACCCCCGCGACCCGACCCCGGATAAGCGGAAGACAACGGACGGACGGAAGGTAATTGCATATTACAGTTAAAGAACGGTATTGCAAATGTGTATGTAAACAATTGGTACTGTGAATAAACAGTCAGCAGTGCAAATCAATATTCAGTCAAGGTGAGTAGTGCAAGATGCATGTAAACAGTGTCATGATTTTGTTGTGGATGAACCCGGACACAGCACGCACACACAGAGTAGTTCGTTAAGACAGTTTATTGCAGGTGGATGGTAGTGACATGAGGAACCAGAGTTTACCAGTCGGAGGTGAAGGATGCAAGAGCTGGCTGGCAGGTACAGAGTCCAAAAAACATGAGCAATAATCCAAAGCCAAAGTGGAGCTGGGCTGCTGCGGAACAAGGAACGAAACCAAGACGAAGTGACCAAAAATTAGCAGCGCGGCCAAACAAAAACCAAACCTGACGAGACAGGAACCAAGGCGGGGAAACAGGAGCAGACAGGCATGATGGTCAGGAACAAACACTACGAGCCAGCGATGAGGAAACAACTGAGGTGAGTCTATAAGAGGAGCCTGGCAGGTGACGGGAATGAAGATTAATTAGTGTCCAGACAGGTGTGACTAATTGCTGCAGGAGGGTGAGCTGAGTGAACTGCAAAAATTACAGGAAAAGAAACCAGACAAAACCTAAACCATGACATTATCCCCCCCTCAAGGCCGGACTCCGGACGGCCCGAAACCTCTTGCCCAGGGTGTGTGGAGGGGGTAATCAGGATGGAGGGCAGAAACAAAACCAGTACTACTCAGAGCAAACCCTAAACAGGACACACAAGGGAACCAAAAAACCTGAGAAACACTAGAGAGCAAAGGGCATCTAAACAAACCAGGGAACAAGAACGGAGGGCGTCCTAACATTCCGGGAAACCAAGGGAACTAAAACATCAGGAGACAGAGGGGCGTTCCCTGGCGTCTAAACACGCCAGGGAACAGAGTAACCTAAATACAAGAGACACAGGGGAACTAGAACAGGGAAACTAGGGGAGGCCAGAACAAACAGGAAACCACGGAGGACCAAAACCAGACAAAACTAAGGAACACGAGAACCTGATAAAACTAGGGAGCACAGAAACCTAACAAGCGCAGGGATCTAAATAAGCGCAGGGACCTAAAAAGCGCAGGGACCTTTAAAAGTGCAGGGACCTTTAAGAGCGCAGGGACCATTATGAGCGCAGGGACCTTTAAGAGCGCAGGGACCTTTAAGAGCGCAGGGACCATTAAGAGCGCTGGAACTCATCCAACGCAGGAACCCAGACGGCGCAGGAACCCAGACGGCGCAGGAACCCATACAGCGTAGGGGCTAGCAACAAGACAAAACTAAGGAATGAACTACAAGACTACAGGACTAAGGCAGGAACTTGAGAACGAAGACAATAATGAACACTGGGACTAAGACAAAATAACATTGCTTTAAACTAGGGAGCTCAGGAACCTGTAAGCGCCGGGAACTTTAATGAGCGCCGGGACCTTTAATGAGCGCCAGGACCTTCATAAGCGCAGGAACCCGAATAGCGCAGGAACTCGAATAGCGCAGGAACCTACGGAGCACAAGAAAAAAAAAAGAAATCAGACAGAATCAAGTAAAAACATACCAAACAAAGACAAGAACTAAGCACTATAGGACTGAGACAAAAACTACAAGTTAAGCTAAATTAGAAAACAAGGCCGAAACAAATACTAAAACTGGAACAAAAACATAAAGCAAAAACTAGAAACCAAAGCAGAACCAGAAGGCGCTGGGTAGCAAAGTCTTTAGCATGCTGGGCAGCGGCAACAGTTAACGCTGGGCAGCGATGACGAGGAGCGCCGTCCTTTAATGCTGAGCAGCGTGGGAATGCGGACTTCGCAGAAGGCGATCCAGGAGAACAGAGTCAGAGGCGGGGCGTCGCGGATGCGACCCCGGCAGACGAACCAGAAGCGTGGCGTCGCAACTCAGCGACCCAGGCGAGACGAACCAGAAGCGTGGCGTCGCAACTCACCGACCCAGGCGAGACGAACCAGAAGCGTGGCGTCGCAACTCAGCGACCCAGGCGAGACGAAACAGAAGCGAGGCGTCGCAACACGCCGACCCAGGCGAGACGAAACCAGAGGGGGAAACCGTAGAACTGTGAGTCCGGCGAGACGAAGATTCCCCTGGAGATCCCGGGTCGAGGCGGAGCATCTCCAGCGGCGGATGGCACCCACGGAGATCCCGGGTCGAGGCGGAGCATCTCCAGCGGCGGATGGCACCCACGGAGATCCCGGGTCGGGGCGGAGCATATCCAGCGGCGGATGGTACCCACGGAGAACTCGAGCTGAGGCGGAGCAATCCTTCCCGGAGCAGATCCTGCCAGCTCTTGCATCATGACTCTGTGTGTGCTCGGGTTCATCCTTGGGCTGGCTCGTACTGTCAGGATTTTGTTGTGGATGAACCCGGACACAGCACGCACACACAGAGTAGTTCGTTAAGACAGTTTATTGCAGGTGGATGGTGGTGACATGAGGAACCAGAGTTTACCAGTCGGAGGTGAAGGATGCAAGAGCTGGCTGGCAGGTACAGAGTCCAAAAAACATGAGCAATAATCCAAAGCCAAAGTGGAGCTGGGCTGCTGCGGAACGAGGAATGAGACCAAGACGAAGTGACCAAAAATTAGCAGCGCAGCCAAACAAAAACCAAACCTGACGAGACAGGAACCAAGGTGGGGAAACAGGAGCAGACAGGCATGATGGTCAGGAACAAACACTACGAGCCAGCGACGAGGAAACAACTGAGGTGAGTCTGTAAGGGGAGCCTGACAGGTGACGGGAATGAAGATTAATTAGTGTCCAGACAGGTGTGACTAATTGCTGCAGGAGGGTGAGCTGAGTGAACTGCAAAAATGACAAGAAAAGAAACCAGACAAAACCTAAACCATGACAAACAGTTGTTACAATAGTAACAGTCAGGAGTGCAGGTGAACATTACAGTCTTGTAAATAACAGAATAACAAAATGGAGGTAGGTGTGAGGAGGGAGAGGAGAGTCTGTCAGTGAGGATTTGAGTTCAATAAAGAGACAGCTCTGGGGAAAAAGCTGTTCTTTAGTCTGCTGGTTCTGGTCCGGAGGCACCTGAAACGCCTGCCCGAGGGCAGGAGAGAAAACAGTCTGTGGGCTGGGTGGGAGGAGTCCTTAAGGATGCTGCGAGCTCGATGTAGGCAGCGTTTCTTCTGGATGTGCTCAATGGTGGGTAGTGGAGTCCCAGTGATGTACTGGGCGGCTTTCACCACCCGCTGTAGTGCCTTGTGCTCTGCAACAGTACAGCTCCCATACCACACTGTTGCACAGTTGGTCAGGATGCTTTCTATTGCACAGCGATAGAAGTTCACCAGCATAGTTGAGGATAGCTGATTTTTCCTCAGTGTCCTCAGGAAGAAGAGGCGCCAGTGAGCCTTCTTGACCAGGCAGGAGGTGTTGGTTGACCAGGACATGTCCGCTGACATGTGGGTCCCCAGAAACTTGAAACTGGAGACACACTCAAAAGCCATTCCATTGATGTGGATGGTGTCATGCATGCCTCTTGAATCTTTTCTGAAGTCCACGATGAGCTCCTTCGTTTTGGTGGTGTTGAGGAGCTGGTTATTTTCAGTGCACCATGTGGCCAGGTGCTTGATCTCCTCCCGTTGTTGCTGATGAGACCAATCACCGTAGTGTCGTCCGCAAACTTGATGATGGAGTTGGATGCGTAAACAGGCTTGCAGTCCTAGGTAAAGAGGGAGTAGAGAAACGGGCTTAGCACACAGCCCTGTGGTACACCAGTGTTGAGTGTGATGGACGTGGAGCCGTTGGAGCCTGATCGGACATTCTGGGGTCTGTTGGTCAGAAAGTCCAAAATCCAGTTGCACATGGAGGTGTTGATGCCCAGGTCTCGAAGTTTGGCTATTAACTTAGCCGGGATGACAGTGTTGAATGCTGAGCTAAAGTCAACAAACAGCATGCGTGCATAAGTGTTCTTATTGTCCAGATGTGTGAGCACAGAGTGCAGTGCCATGGAAACTGCATCCTCTGTGCTCCTATTGCTGCAGTATGCAAACTGGTGTGAGTCCAATGTGGATGGTAGCAAGTCTTTTAGGTGTCCCAGGACCAGCCGCTCAAAGCACTTCATTACGATTGGTGTGAGTGCTACAGGGCGGTAGTCGTTAAGGCACTTTGGGCTGGAGTGTTTTGGCACTGGCACAATGGAAGTGCATTTGAAGCATGTTGGTACAGCTGCTTGGGCAAGAGACAGGTTGAAAATGTCTGTAAAAACCTCAGTGAGCTGCTCCGCACATGCCCTTAGCACATGTCCAGGGATGTTATCTGGTCCAGCTGTCTTGTGCATGCTGATCCTGCTCAGTGCGTTGCAGACATCTGTGGAGGAGAGTGTGATTGGCGGGTGGTCGGCTGAGGATTTGAGCTAGGTGGCAGTTTCACTGTTGTCTCTTTCAAAACGAGCATAAAAGTCATTCAGCTCGTTCAGGAAGTTGACACCAGTGGCTGCAGAGGTGGAGTGAGTGGGTTTATAGTCACTGATGGCCTTAATTCCCTGCCACATGTGTCGGGGGTCAGCGTGGAAAAGTGTCCCTCTATCTTAAGCTTGTAGCAGTACTTGGCCTCTTTGATGCCCCTTTTCAGATTTGCTCTGGCTGTGCTATAGGCTTGTGCATCTCCTGATCTGAAGGCAGTGTTGCGTGTCTTCAATAGGAGTCGCACCTTCCCGTTCATCCATTGCTTCTGATTTGGGTATGTGGTGGTCTGCTTCTGGGTTGTAACATCGTCAATAGTGGTATTAATATAATCCAGTACAGAGGAGGCGTAACAGTCAATGTCTGTGTGAGAGCCACTGGTAGCTTGAGAAGCAAACATCCTCCAGTCTGTGTGTAGAAACCTTTCCTGAAGTGATGACTCTGCTCCTGCAAGCCACACCTTGATGGTCTTCACTGATGGCTTCACATGATTGATGAGAGGTGCATATTTGGGGGTGAGGAACAAAGAACGGTGATCTGACTGACCCAGGTGGGTAACCATAGCAATGGACACCAGTTTCCAAACTGTATATAATATACACACATTGCCAATAAGTAGAGTTGTAAAAATACATCCAACCAGCATGAAGATATTTATTAGGTTCACAAGAATGAGACCAGTTAATGTGAGGATAGTTAATGGGTAAAGAATGAGAATCTGTATTTTTTACCTTTTTCCTAAAAGCAGTTTCTCAAATCATTTTAAATCATTGATAAGCACTATAGAATAATTCATTTTCAGTTTTGAACAGGCTGTATGCTCTTCCTCCAAGGCATGTATGTCTCAAGGCAAGTGTCAAATAAGCCCAAGATTTCTTTTTGACTATTGTAGTTTCACAAATCCCAAACTATTTTATTTGATTCAGAATCAGAATCAAAAATACTTTAATAATCCCAGGGGGAAACTATTTTCGTTACACGCTCCAGATATACAAACAACATATCATATATATATATATATATATATATATATATATATATATATATATATATATATATATATATATATATATATATATATACAGATAGATAGATAGATACATGCACATTTCTAGTGCTTATGTATCCAGTGAGGTTTCAGCCATTCATTATACCTCTGCTGCTCTCACCGTACACTCTGAAATGGCTGTGAGTCACAAGAAGCAAACTGTCTTACAAGTATGAGAAGAAGCGAAAGGTCTCATAAGAAAGAAATAAGACCAGATTCTATTTGGGAGTATTTCTTACACGATCCCCCCAAGGAGCGGAAGAGCAGGTAAGATGGTCTGGCCAATGCGCAGTTATTCAAAAAGGGATTTGGGCATTTCTTACTTACTTTTCTGGAAAAACTGTCCACTTTTATTTTAAGAATCTCGACAATTTAGGATTTGTACAGGTTTTTTTCTACAATTTTGTACGTATTACCGTGCTCTTCAACCACAAGTAAAATATTCTTGATTTTTGTTAACTCTTTTATGAGAACATCAGTAAAGCAATAATAATGTTTTTTACTTCTAAAATTTATTTAGTTTTACAATTTTTTCAAAGGTTTTGGACAATTAGTTTATTATCATTTTTGTTACAGTTTACAGTCCAAAACTATTCATTCCAGACACAATTTCTTACAACATCTATGTTATTTTATCAATTGTCAAATTGTTTAATTTCATTTTTCTTAACTTTCTACTGTGTTGAGTACCTTTATAAAACTTTTACCAGTTAAATATAACCCTAAACATAAACAAGTAGAATATTAGATGGGTATAAAAAATAGCCATTTCACAATAGACCTATCCATAGTGGTCTGTACTCTTCAGAGATTCTTTAAAAGTCAGTTTTTAGAAAGCTTATTTTTGCTGCACTCTGTGATAGACATGAGGACTCCAAACTTGGAGTGACCCTAAAGACTCAATAGACAAAAAAGAGGCAAACATGCTAAGTAGAAATAAAGAGTCTCTTCTTTTTGTGCAATAGATGTGTGGGTGTTTAACAGAGTCCCCCAGTATTTGTTAGCTGTATATTGCTGCAGCTATAGTCCCTAACCACTGATTTCTCTCATTGTTCCTTTCTTGCCTTACCCCTCCTTCTGTGCTTACACTGCATCTGTCTCACCGCATTATCTCGCTCTGTCCTCATCTATCTCTGTTGTGTTCTGCACCTTTTTTTCTAAACAAAGGGCTCCCTTGGGTCAACAGAGTGTACAGAACACACCATCCGTATACAGCACTACCTACACAATCTTTTGCAAGCAAAACATCTGAAGAACACAATATTTCTGTTTGACATTCTGATATTTGCTGATTCATGGTTGTTCAGTATGTATATACATGTAAACTAATTTCCTAACTGTTGTTATAGGGCTGATTAATAGGAGTCCAAAGCATTCAAAGACATGACAGGAAAATGTATGTTGGCATTTAAACTTCACTAACTATTGAAAAGCGAGAACTTTTATTGGGGGATGCAAATTAAAATTTAAAGACCAGTCATTTTGGTCAACTATTTAGGCTTTGGAGCAAGCAAAGAGACATTAGGAAGCTTTTCTCTCAAATATCTGCAATATTTAAAATGGATTTAATGATGTAAATTAGAAATATGTTTTCTTATTTCCATTAAAGAACATTGTGTAACCTTTTGCATGAATGATAATGTACACATAATCTTGTCTTCCATTGCCTCATGTCTTTTAAAGAATATAGATAATATTTCAGTGTTTGCATTACCTTGAAAAGTATTCCTATCCTCTGAACTTTAAAAAAAAAAAAAGTATTTTATTGGGATATGATGTGATAGATCAACATAAATAGTGGATAATTGTGTGGTGGAAGAAAAAAAGAACACTTTAGTTTTTCCACAAATAAAAGTTGGAAAAAAGGGCATTTTTTCCCCTATTCATACACATAAAATCATATTTACACACACTCACACCTAAACAAAATATGAAATACCCATTTAACCCAATGTGTATGTTTTTTACAGTGTAGTACAAATACATTGCGCTGAGGGAGAACAGTGCATACACTGAAAGGGCATGAAAAACCTGGCATATCCTGATCCATGTATTGACTTAGAATTTGCCTCACCTGACCTACTTACAATTGAAAGTGAAACTGACAGACTCCAAAAATTGCATTTGAACACTTTTATTGAAAATGTTCTTTGATCGAAGTAATCTTTTTTTGTGTTTGGGCCAAACATGGGTAGGACATTTGTGTCTTAATCATTCAATTCCAAAAAAAGTTGTTTCAATCATAAAAAATATTTTCAATCAAACATGTCTGACCAATAGAGAAGCACCCGCTCACTGCAAGACGTTTGTGTTAAAATTATTCAAAAAAAAAAAAAAAAAAAAAACACTTCAAAACTTCTCAATTAAAAAAAAATGTGTTCAAATGCAATTTTTGGAGTCTGAAATATTTTATTTGCATTCAAAAACTATTTTCTATGATTGAAAACTATTCTTTTCATTGAAGTGACTTTATTGATTTTGTTGTTGGTTTTTTGAAGCAACTTCTTTTTTGATTGAATGATAAAGACACAAACGTCCTACCCATTATATGGTCCAATAAAAAAAACAATGTTACTTCAATTAAAAAAGTTTCTTTAAACAAAAGAACTTGACTTTTATCAAAGAAAACATTTTCAAAGAAAAGCAGTGTTCAAATGTATTTTTTTGAGTCTCAACTATACTTTTGCATTCAAATACTTTTTTTCTTTGAAAAGTTTTTTTTTTGAAGTGAAGGTGTTTGATTGAAGCAACCTTTTTTAATTGAATAATAAAGACACAAATTTACCTTCATACTTATAGAGCATTATCATTTCATTCTAAGATGGTCAGCTTATCCTTCAGTATATATATATATATATATATATATATATATATATATATATATATATAAATAAAAAAAAAAAAAAAAAAAGAGAGAATGACATCAAATAAAGAGTTTGTACTCAGTCATGATGCAGCACAACACCAAAATTAAAGTGATTCCAGTTAACACATGCATTTCACAAATGGGGTAAACCAAAATTGGCACAAACACTGTCAGGAATCAGAGCAGAGGACCCAGAATTCAACTAGACCAGCAGAGGTTCGGTAAAAGAATATTTATTAACAAAATCCAAAAACCAAAAGGGCAGAGAACCAAACAGTCCAGTTGGGTAGGCAGGGCAGGAACAGACAAAAACAGGATGGCTCAGATCACTGGAGACAAAGGGTAAAAAGTCCAAACGCAAACCAACAAACAGAAACTTGCAGGAGGAGACTCACCCATACTCAAACAGACGACCTGGCACTGAGGTCTGGTCTTGACTGTTTATATGGAGGAGGAAGCAGGTGAAACCGGTCAGAGATGATTGCAACAGGGGTGGAGTAAGGCAGGTGTGCAGAGTGGGTAATTAGACTAGACATCAGTGCAGAGGATCAAAACAAGAAATGAATTCAAACCAAAGCTAAAAAGCTGACAGGACAAGTGAACAGAAACTACACCAAACTTACTAAGAAACAAAATCATTCTAAAGAAAAAACCTAAAACAGAAAATAAAGCTTAGACTAAAACAGATGACAAAACCGGATAAACTAAATAAAAAAGTAAATAAAAACCCAGACAGGACAAAAACTCAAAGCAAGTAGAGAACCTAAAGCAGGAGAGTAAAATGACTCAAAAATAAAACCAGAACAGAAACCAGAATATTACAAACACGACGTGTTTTTATTTTTCAAAATAATGTTTATAGTAAACAAAGCACTGTTTCAACTTCTTTTCTGTATATCATGTGTTGTGCTCTGTACACTTTGCTCAGATTATATAACTCAAATATCCCCTCTATTCCAGGACAGTTGCCCAGAACATAGTTGAAACAGTAGTTATTTACGGTGTACATTTTAGGAAATCTTCAGGTCTCATAAAAAAGGCACCCAACTAAAAGGTCTCAAGAAAACAGTTATAAAATTATAAAGTATCAAGAAAAAGGCGTCAGAGTTATGCCACTTTTGCATGGTGATGATGTATTTGCGTCCCCTACAGAAGGCTTTTCTCACTGAGGCACTGTCTGCTCTTTTTTAGTCTGGCAACTTTTTTTCTGAAAATTGTAATAGTAATTCATTTAGAAACTTTTGCTTATTGAATGTGACAGTTCAACTGAAAAACTAAAGGTACAAAGAAAAAATTTAACTACTTTTTCATTCAGTTTCTGCCTTGGTGCATAGTGTAATAGGACCCACGTGCAGACAGTCAGAAAGGAATACTGAGTAATGCAAGAGGACATAAATATAAGAAGACATAAAACAGTAAAATCGGAGCAAGTAAAAAAGAACAAAGAACAAGACGGAGCCAATAATCACAAAATAATGAGTCAATCGTATATGGAAGGATGGTGGTGATAAAAATACCACCAGTCCAAAATGGCCAGAAATGAAAACCAAAGTGACAACCAAAGCATATAGCATTAAATCTTTTTTCATGATCCATAGGTATTTGGCTTCTGGTTTGCATTTGTGTTTGTGTTTTGACAACCCAGTCTCACAGACAACTGTGCAATTACCATTTTGGATCCCAGGGGGAAATGTAGTATTGTGAATCCTACTTTTTATTTGGCCTATTTATTTACATTGGCTTGGAACGGTCATGTGACTATTAAGTTTCTCACAGTGAAAAAGAGAACATGGCCATCATTTTCCAATACTTTATGTGGAAAATTCAACAATTACAGAAACCATCTGCATTTATATGCATTTTGATGAAGATTCTAGCAAAAAGTATGCATAACTAAAATCGTTGTTGAAAAATGTTGATTTTATTAGTTTATTAGTTTCGCTGAAGATTTCAGTGTCACGTGTTCTAATGTTGTGTGAGCAGGAGCTTATCACTAATCAGTAACTGATAAGAATTAGTCCTTTGTAAGGCGTGGAGCTCTGGGAACCCAAGATTATAGCCGGACACAGAGTATAGTATTTTTCTTAAAAGATTTATTTGCTGGATGTGGCTGACAAGACAGCAGAAATGTGTGTTGTTGTATGAGACGTGACTGGGTTGCAAGCCAATGTAAATGAATAGGCCAAATAAAACATAGGCTTGAAATGTATTAAGGAGCCAAATTGTGACAATACTACATTTCCCCCTGTGGATCAGCATGACTATTGCACGTTTTTCAGTGAGACTGGTTTGATTTTGATCACTTCTGGATACATTTAATTTTCTATTAGGTTCTTCAGTTCATTTCTCTGTTGCTAGAAAGATGTTGACATACAGGTTTATTCCTTCATGTTTCGTGTCTTAGTTTAGTCTTTTGTTTTGCTTTTTTGTACATTATTTCTTTTTCTTAGCTCTCTTTAGTGTTTTACCCTTGGTTTTGTAGTTTTTTGTGTGTTTTAGTTCAGCTTCCTTCGTGTTAATTTGTCTCCCCCCACCAGTCTCCTGCCTGAGTTGTTCCATAGAATCTTACATGGCATCTTTGGCTAGAGTTTCCCTTTTCTACATCATGAAAACCTGGTATTTCCACATTGTTATGATTCTGGCAAGGCTGACTGAGAAGATCCTGACGCTACTCCTTAGGCTTGCAATCAGATCGATCTGCTGCACCTGTGACTCTCCTCTTGCAGCCGTGCAATCAGCTCCATTTGATTCCACTGCTGTACTGTAGCTTTTCAGGCACCAGATTATTTGAAAGTCACTACGTGATGGCCAGCGTCTTTCCTGCCTTGCCTGTTCATGATGATGTTTTCATCTTCTGGACTCCCCCGCTTTGCCTTGCCCTTGCCCTTGTCTGACACCTCACTGCCTTCTGATTTCTGGACCAAGACCAAGTATATGCCCCACGACTCACGCCTTTTGCCTAGCCCTTGGATGTTTCCGTTTGATTGTGCCGTCATGTGTATGACCCTTGATTGTCTAATGGAACCCTCTCAAAACTCAGTTATTTTTCCAAGTGCTGAGATTAAAGCTGCCTGCTGTATCTAAAACTTAGCCTTGTGTGATTTCATCCCTCTCGTGTCTGTCACTTTTTGGGTCCCAACAGAGCTTAAAGGACCTTGGATTACAATAACTCCACCTGGATCCTGAGGAGGTTAGTGGCTTTATTTCTGAGCTTTTCATTTTTCATTGAATCCTCAGCAGCCACTAACCTTTGTCTCTCCCTCATAGTGGTTCCAGATAGTGCTCCTGGCAGTGTCTAGTTTCCCACCACAAGATTTACTTTTAATAAAACTTTTGAAACACTGCCTGTGTTCAGCGGAATTTCTGGGTCCTCTGTCTTTAGCATTACACACATAGGTGAACACATATACAATAAACAAACTGTGGATCACAATTTTGTGCATATACAGGTCATATGACCTGTATATGCACAAACCCCACTGTCACTGTAATTTGTGTGGATTGCAAGTAGCAAACGTGAACAAAAGGCTTACAGGCGTTGTTTTTAAGGCTTTAAAAGCCCTAATACACGTGCCTTACAATGACCGGTGCACTTTGTGCTATGTTAAATTGCTCTAATTTGGAATTTATAGGCTTGAGCAGTAGCGAAAAACACGATTGCAAGCCTCAACGATTTCACCCAAAGATGGAAAAAAGAAATGTGGTGGTAAACCTCTGTTCACAATTTCCCGATTGAAAATGATCCAGATGGACGTAAAAGATGGAAAAAAAATAGTACGTTGTTTTTGCACACAAAACCGAGGATGCTGTCAGGCTCAGGGCGGCTGCTCTGTAGGCAATAGCTGACAGAACATGTAATCAGTTTTCAAAATCGGATTTTGATCAGTCACTTTCTAAATAATTCAAATACATCCAGGAATAAAAAAAGAGTTGATAAATATAGTAGATGAATGCTCCTTGTCTAAATTAGTGGCACCTGTCAAAATACCTGTAAAATCGGTGGTGTGGTGAGCTCAACCATATTCTCTATCATTCACAAATTAAGGGATGATTTGGACATTAAATGTATCATGTAAAAAAGATAACATAAAGAGCTCTTTAATTGTGTGTTTAAATTGATTGTTTTCTCTTTATTGAATTGCATGTTTTGACTGTTTTTCTTTCTTAAAAAGATCAAGCATTCATGTATTAAATGAGTGAAATGATGATTATTTTAGTTCAGTCCAAGTGTCAGACAGGCTAAGGAGAAAATAGGTTTGTGGAAAGAGGAAGTAGCGCTTGGAAGGAGACTGCAGCTGCTGGCTACAGTAAATCTGCCGAGAAGAGAAGAGGAAGTGGAACCGGACAGTTTGGTTCAATGACCTGCTGCCTGGGGTCGGAGAAAGAGGAGCGAAAACTTTTGACTCTGCCAGAGATCTGCGTAGGGTGAAAAGGTTATGAGGTGATAAGGGACTGGGTGCAAGTGTTCGGTGGAGGGAAGGGGGAATTGAGGTTTGCAACCTCCCAACGGCTCTCTCAGCACATAAAAGAAGGGTGATTTGGGTACTCGTTGCTCAGATTCTCATCTCAGAAGACATGCAGCGCGGAGCAGAAGAGAAGAAGACCCAAGACGGAAGGACGATCGTGGAGCCAAAAGAAGAACACGGTGCCCCTGTCTCTGAGAACTGCCGAGACTGAGTCAGATTATGTATTTTTCGTGTTTTTCCACAATTCAGGGCCAACGATCTGCAAATCCTGTCAAGAAGAACTGCTGTGGTTTTGACCTGGTTGATGAGAAGATCCTAGATGTCCAGAAGATGCGAGTTGCACCCATGAGATGTCAGCTCTGCAGTTAGACCAACCTCTCAAGCCAAGGAGACGGACCTCAGGCACGGACATCAAGGCAGAGACTCAAGGCGTGAGTCTTTGTGAATGGGGCATTAACGGGACATCGGGGTGGACATCAAGAGAAGGCACGTTGTTCGGCTGAACAACTCCTTATCCAGCAATCAAAGTCACTTTGGGATTCCATCTGGGGTTCTGGTCAGTTTGCTCCTCCAAAGTTAAAATCCTCTCCTGAACGTATTGGTAAGCAGCCTTAAATAAGAAATAGGACGTTGATTAAATATTAATTTGTAATCTGTTAAATTGCTTAATGCTGTTTCTAATTCCCTGCTAAAGCATACTAATTAAAGAAGCATATAAAATTTTATTAGAAGTTGTGGACATTCTCTTATTGAGTCAACATTTTTTCCAAGTTCTTCTATGATTGTAAAATAGTCATGGTGCATGGTTCTAGAAATATTTTGGAGGTCTTAAAAGGTTGCCTATAGCCCAAACTTAAAACAACACCCTTAGGGACTTTTGAGTCTTTAAAAAATACTGATCGTGTAACAAGTGCTGATTTATAGGAATAGGAGGCACCGTTAACTAGGGCGATGGATGGGGTACAGGTGGCTTCGGGCTACTAGGTTGCCTGACCTGTCCACGGCAGAAGGGTGTGGCCCTAGGACGGACGTGGTTAGCCGGTCAGTCGTATCCTACTCATCTAGCTGAAAAGGTCTCACAGGAATTCTAAACAGGGTAATACTCGTTAGATTCAGAGGTCTTTAGAACCCCAGCTAGTGTGAGCTTTAACCCGAAATAGGAAGTATGTGAGAAGTGGGGTTTTAGTTCAAAGCCAAAAATCTGACACACCATATGCTCTAATATCACTTCACTCATGTTAATGTGGCCGAAGCAGCACTTCATTCAGGATAATTGTGTTTTTTTGGCAGTGTCGAGAGTAACGCACTGCAAAGGTAGAGTATTACAGACATATAGGTATTACAGTAATACATCATAATGCTTTAAAAACAACAATATATTCCTCTTTATCATCACAGTAAGGTGTGCTGTGCAAAAACATTTTATATTTACACCCCATCAGATGATTCTATCATGGTCTGATGGGATGTGCTGTCAGCACATATTTCCGTGAACTGGGGCATCTTGACACCATCAACCTGTACAGTGCTTCAGAGGTGCTTTGGGTCACTGAGAAGCACCGCGGCTAGTCATGGACTTAGAACTTGCTTCCAGCCCCTACACCCCTCAATGAAGATAGTTTTCTTTGTTGCTTTCTGCCATCTTGGAATGTTGTTTGGTTGCCAAAAATGTACCCATAATGCACCATGCAGCCCAAAATCTGCAACTGTACTGCATTAATTTTGCTTACACCTCGTGTAAAACAGAGGACTGAATTAGAGCTGCAGGTTAAACAGACTGTCTAAGATTGATGGTTCTTCATTAATGGACACACTCCTTGAGGCATTAATCAAGGTTTGTTAATGCAAGCTTGATGTGTGGTAGCCTGCAACAGAGAAAAACATGTTTTTTATGAAGGTTGGACATGTTAATGTTTATTAACAATAAACAAAAATAGTGCTAGTAATTACATAGAGTTGAAAGCTATATGTTTTTATGGTTAAGGTTTATTCATCTTCAGTTCTTCTTCAGGCTTGTAAACAGTAGCCATCGATTCAGTGTATTTTGTTACCTCTGCAGAGAAAAGAAAAAGAGCTTTTGCCTTTATGTTTAACAATTATTGTGTAATAGATTTTTTTGCTTAATTTTGGCTGCTTTTCAGAAACGCTTTTCTAAAACTAAATAATCATAAGAGGACAATTAAAAAAATCTCTCCAATTTTATCTTCACACATCTTCAAGCAGTAAAGAAGCTTATTTAATCTATACGAATGTATTGTGTTCTTTCATCTACTAATGAGTCTTTCTGTATTTAAAAGAGGACACCATGTCCATCTATTCAATTTCCAAACCTGCTTTGTCCTGTTAAGTGTCACAGGTGTGGCTGGAGCCCTTCCCAGTTGCCATCGGGCGATAGGGTACAACCTTGACAGGTCGCCAATCCATCACAGAGCCAAGACAGAGACACACAAGACAAATGACAACACCCACTACAGTTAGTCATTGGTACGGTTTATGCATGAACAAACAGTCGACTAAAATTGAAACTTTTGAACAGCTTTGCCATTTCCTATTATTTTATGTTGACATGAAATATTTTCTTGAAATCTTGCTTTAAATTTAATCAAGATAGTGTAATTTGGATTTTTCTTTTTGTAATTTCATAAGTTGCATAGTTATGTGACACAGGAGATCAAGCACACAAATCCACTGTCCACAAATCAATTTTCATAAGTGTGATCTTAACTTTGCTAACTACAGACACCTAAACCAATGTCACAGTTTTTTAGCTTGTTGTGAATGTTGCCTAATTAAAAAAAAAAAAAAAAACATGTGTCCAGATTTTAAGTAATTAATCAATGTCTTTAAACATTAGGTCTTGTCATATATATAAAGTTTGCAAAATGTTAAAAATGGTCATTGTATATTGCTTTATCAAGTCCTGAGTACACTAAAGTGCTTCACATTACATTCAGTCACTCACACATTCACAGCTGATGGTGGTGAGCTACATTGTAGCCACAGCTGCCCTGGGGCAGACTGACAGAAGAGAGGCTGCCATACCATCGGTGACACTGGCGCTCTCTGACCACAGCCAGCTGGCAAAGCGGGTGAAATGTCTTGCCCAAGGACACAACAACTGGGACTGTCAGACCGGGAGGGTCGACGCGGCAATCTGCGGTTAGTTGTATGGTTTATAATAAGCCACCAGATCAGAATTATAATTAACTTTATTTGCCAAGTTTGTGGGTACAAACAAAAACTTTGAGTTCACATTCCAATGCTTGCATCATGTAAAAAAAAAAAAACAGGCAGACAAGGAACACCAAGCAGAACAGTAAACTACAATCTGCAAAATACAACAGAAAACCGAGTATTTTTTGTTTTCTTTCACAGTATAATAGCTGGCTACCCTGACTGTAAAGTGTTCATCACAGACACAGACTGGGGATAGAATCAGTCTCCGTGTCAGCTCATTTTAGCCATCAGATAAAGACGTTGCATTTAAATTGAGATGAAGGGAAGAAAATTTAGTCTGCCATTGCATGAGGTAAACATAAGTTACTTTTTGCTGTGTTGCAGCCCTCTTGCTTTTGTTATTTTGTTTGTTATTTATGTATATATTTATATTTGTGTTGTTTTATGCTATTTAAATTGATATTTTTAATGGCACCTCGATGACTCCACCATCAGAATGTCATTGTTCTGGACAAATATGGTAGAGGATGTTATTTTTCTAAAGCTGCACATTATCATACACCATAAAAATACAATTACAGCTATGCAAATGTGTCACAGGTTATTAGCGAAATTTGACTTGACCCAATTATTTTGTCAGGCAAAAATAATCCATCAAGCACCAGCAGCTGTTTCTTCAACTTTAAGAGACAGTCACTATGGGGATAAAACTGAAAATCAATTAAAGCAAACGACATGTAAAGTTATGAAAGTTATTTTCTTAAACATATATAAAATAATGATGACACTTACAAATTAAATACAACTCAAGACTTACTCAAACACTGGAGTTGAAATAAGCTTGGCTCAGGTACTTCTCTGTGCTGCAGAGAACCAAAATGACCCTTCTACGATTACTAAACTCGACTCCAAACTGGTGTACGTCACACTCACTGACGCTGCATTATCTGTGCCATTTTGTTATCTCAGTGGCACTCTAGTGTAGTTTTCATCATCCCTTGCTGTCATCCTGTTGCCACATGATCCTGCTGCTCACACAGGAGAGAGAGAGAGAGATGGAGGTGAATTGACACTCCACCCTGACTCCAGCTGCTCGCTGGCAGAATAATGATCAGTCGCTCGGCATGCTGGTCACATCGCCTACACTATCAATGAGTGAGTGTGCCAACCAGCAAGTGAGGGACCGGGGGGGTAACAGAAGAGAGGAAAGAGGAGGAAAAGAGGGAGAGGCAACAAGGTGAAAAAGAGAGAGGAAAGAGTGGAGGATAAGAGAAAGGAAGGAATATGTGGGGAATGAGGAATAGGAAGGGGAGAAGAGGACAAGAGGCGGAGAATAAATGAAGGATGAAAGATGAGTGAGGGAAACAGAGGGCGTGAAGAGGATAGAAGCAACAAGGTGAATAATGGACAGACGATGGAGAAGGATATGAGAGGGTAGAAAATGAATGGGAGGTGGCAAAAGAGGAAGGGGGGGAGGGTGAAGGGAAAACAAGATGAAGGCCTAAAGGAATGAAGATTAATGTGATTCCAAATACACATACGTATAACGAGTACAAAGAGCACAAAAAAGAACTAGCAAAAAGATCAAAATATATGTTTATTTATTTTTATTCTTTCCCCACAAGATAGAAAACATGTCTCTAATACGCAAATCTATGTTCAGTAAATAAATATATTTCTCAAAGTATGTAAGTTGAAATTGAGCTCTAAGACCTGAACATAGAATTTTAGCGTGTGTAAAATAGAAAGTCCGGCTTTACCCTCAGCTGAAAGTAAATCAGTTCTTTCTCCCAGCTAGGGCTTCAGTGATTGATTATTTTAGTTATTGAGTAAAATTAATTGAATGATCATTTAAAAACTGATATTTCAACTATTTAATTTAACTAACTTTATTTTTTCAATAATGTAAATACATTAAAAAATGAAAGTAAACAAATAATTGGAATCCTTTTTTAAGAGAAAAGAACATTTTGCTTAAAATGCAAAAAGATAGCAAACATTTAGTGTACACTTGAACATCTGTAGCAAAGGAGGCATCTACAGCTAAAAAAGAAGTTCTAGCAACAGTATGTCAAAAACTCAGCCTTTTCTGGGTGACTTAACATCAATACATCAATAGTTAGCTGCCTCTGTAGTGAAGTGTGTTGCATATCGCATCCTCGAATCTTAACATGTTTCTTTTAACATCAATGAACAGAATGTTATTCAAATAAAATAGAACCAATGTAGTGTAATGGCAAGTTACACAATTCTTATTTTTTAAAAGCCCAAATTAACAAGAATCTGCAAACAAATCCATATAAATGAACCAAACTCATTTCTGAATGTCTATGTGGGCTTGGGGTGGGAATATGCTCTTAAGACAATTTTCATTTTGATATGAAGATACTCCTGCTTTGTTGTTCCCAACGTCTAAACTGCAGCCAGATGCTTCACTTCCGGGTGGCACTCAGTCAGAGGTGGGTAGGAACTATTTACATTTACTTGAGTAACTTTTTGAACAAAATATACTATTAGGAGTAATTTTACTGCACTGTGCATTTTACTTTCACTTGAGTAGAATTATTAACAAGTATTGCTACTCTTTAGTAATATTTTTGGCTAGTGTACCCAATTTTAGTAACTTTATTAAATAAAGAACAGACTTGTTTTAACCAAAACTGCACCAGAGACACACACCTACATTTATGCTATAGTGAGACTCATTGTTTGTACACAAGCTTTGTTGTTTTAATGTAATTTTCAATCTGCTGGGCTAATGGAACCATGTGGAGGTTAATTGAACATACTGTACAGTAAACAGATACTGTCATTGGATGTACTTTGCATTGTACTAACATACACTACATTGTCTAAAGTAGGGTCAGGTGTTGCAGCATCGTGGATGTGCTATTATGGAATGCTAATTCAACTTTGCAGTGCACTCACTGCATATTTTTTGTGTTTGTTTTTTGTTACGTTAAAAGTGATCCCATACTTTTGATATTTTCTGCCAATTTCTTTCATGTGTAAAATGTTAAAAGAGAGCAAACAAATGGTGGAAAAAGGGGCCCTTTTAAAATTGTTATTGTGAGGAAATTAACTGCAACTACTGGCTGAAACATCAGTACCCTTGCCTTAATGTACTAAGCTCTGGCTCATTTACTGACCGTCCGTCCGTCCGTTGTCTTCCGCTTATCCGGGGTCGGGTCGCGGGGGTAGCAGCTTCAGTAGGGAGGCCCAGACGTCCCTCTCCCCAGCCACTTGGGCCAGCTCCTCAGGAGGAACCCCAAGGCGTTCCCAGGCCAGCCGGGAGACATAGTCCCTCCAGCGTGTCCTGGGTCTTCCCCTGGGCCTCCTCCCGGTGGGACGTGCCTGGAACACCTCTCCAGGGAGGCGTCCAGGAGGCATCCTGACCAGATGCCCGAGCCACCTCAACTGGCTCCTCTCGACGTGGAGGAGCAGCGGCTCTACTCTGAGTCCTCCCCGGATGACTGAGCTCCTCACCCTATCTCTAAGGGAGAGCCCAGACACACTACGGAGAAAACTCATTTCAGCCGCTTGTATCCGGGATCTCGTTCTTTCGGTCACGACCCAAAGCTCGTGACCATAGATGAGGGTAGGAACGTAGATCGACCGGTAAATCGAGAGCTTCGCCTTTTGGCTCAGCTCTCTCTTCACCACAACGGATCGGTACAGCGCCCGCTTCACAGCAGACGCTGCACCAATCCGCCTGTCGATCTCCCGCTCCATCTTCCCCTCATTCGTGAACAAGACCCCAAGATACTTGAACTCCTCCACTAGGGGCAGGACATCCTCCCCAACCCGGAGAAGGCACTCTACCCTTTTCCGGTTCAAGACCATGGTCTCGGATTTGGAGGCACTGATTTTCATCCTGGCCGCTTCGCACTCGGCTGCGAACCGCTCCAGTGAGAGCTGTAGATCACGCCCTGATGAAGCCAATAGGACCACGTCATCCGCGAATAGCAGAGACGCAATCCTAAGGTCACCAAAGCGGATCCCCTCAACACCTTGGCTGCGCCTAGAAATTCTGTCCATAAAAGTTATGAACAGAATCGGTGACAAAGGGCAGCCTTGGCGGAGTCCAACTCTCACCGGAAACGAGTCCGACTTACTGCCGGCAATGCGGACCAGACTCTGACACCGGTCGTACAGAGACCTGACAGCCCTTATTAAAGGGTCCGGTACTCCATACTCCCGGAGTACCCCCCACAGGATCCCCCGGGGGACACGGTCGAATGCCTTCTCCAGATCCACAAAACACATGTAGACTGGTTGGGCAAACTCCCATGCCCCCTCAAGAATCCTGCTGAGGGTATAGAGCTGGTCCAGTGTTCCACGGCCAGGACGAAAACCACACTGCTCTTCCTGAATCCGAGATTCGACTATCCGACGGACCCTCCTTTCCATTTACTGACGTCTGGTACAATTAGCTTATTTCACATTTTTGACATTTCACAGCAGGAAGACGATGCTGGCAAATTATGAACTTAATTACTTGAACCCTTAAAAAGTGCAGGGCTCAGGTTGTAACAAACAATAATTGAAATTCCTAAAAAAAACTGTTAGAAAAAAAAAACAAGCCCTTACTTTTTTGTCCAGTTTTGAACAAATTAAAGTGACTTTTCAGTCTGAAAAAGTTACAGCAAAAAATTGGTTTGTCAGTGAAGCACTACACATCATTGGTGGAAAAATCCTCCACCTCTAAAGACTGTTCCGTTTGAAGACAACCTAACCGCTATATAAGTTCAGTCCATTTACCATTTAACCAGATGTCACTCTGGTCACTCCATGTTTCAACAGGTCACTTTCCCTCACCCTGACCGCGCCAGAAAGAACCCTGATTAAAACTCCCCTCACTCATCAGTGTCTCTTGGAACCGGCAACTTTACATCGGGGTGAGTTCCATTTTAAACGTGCCTTTCAGAACACTTAAGGACACTGTACAGAACAAGCAGCATAATGACAATAAAGATAAAACAACAAACAATAAAAGTTACAATGAACCAGTAGTCACAGACAGTATGAACTTTAGAACAATAAATAAATGACAAATTAAACTTAATTTTATAGCTATATTAGTCCACATAATAGGTGTTATGATTGTTTTCTTTAAATATTATGATGACATATTAATTTATTATTAATAATAATAATAATAATAACAATAATAATAATAATAATAATAATAATAATAATAATAATAATAATAATATTGTTATTAAAGTAACAATTACAAAGGCTTTGTCTGACTAATTTCTTTCTTATGCACTCTGGAGAGAAAAAGTCACAAATGACAAAGCCATACATCAACGTGCGTTGTGGTTACAGCTAAAGAAACTTCCTGTGGTGTTGTTGGCTTTTGGTCCAGGGATCAATAATCCTTTGCTATGATCAAACCCCATAAGGACATTGGCACCTCCTTTGCCCCTTGTGAAGTTTTCGCAAAAGAAGGTTTTGTGTAATGCAGAAATCAGAATACAGCACATGTATGGTGTAGGTAAACAAAACATGGTCTGCCTTCAATGCATGCAAACTGAATAGATTTGTCTAAACAGCAGGCAGTGGGATGATAAAACAGTGGAATGCAAGTTTAGATGTCTGCTCAGGGGTCACTTTGTGGTGAGAAGATTCAACTACTTGTTGTGCTGAGCAATGCTTCACCTGACAGATAAATGAAAATGTATCTGTATCTGAATATCCAGGACACTTTACTTAAAAATAAGTTAATGGAGCATAAAAGAATGAGATATGGATCTGGTGACATACTGATGAAGCCCAACATATTTGTCTGGAAATTATGCACCAAGTGATCTTAGGCTAACGGTTATCACCTTGTGGCAAAGGCATTTTAAACCAGCACCATCAGGATTTCTGGGGTGACAAATACTGTAATTAAGGTTTTAAAGCGGACTTGTAGGTCTGAAGCTAATGACTTTTGATCAACAGAACATTTAGAATATCGCCTCCTTTAACTACATTGACCAAACAGCCTAGTGAGGTTACCAGACAAGATGCGACAGATGTTTCTTCTCATTGTAACAACACAAAGTCGTTGTAAGTTAGCAATGAAGTCAATCATGTACAAAACAAAAATATTGTTTTACATTTGGATTTCCTTCAGGCATGTATATTGTCCAAATGTAAAATGAAATGGTAACCACAATATGACTATGGTGTAAGAGCTTTGTTTCTCTCCTAGAGGAGTGCTTTTTCGCCCAATAACTCTGTCTACTTGTTTTTAAAGGCTTTAATAAAGCATGAAATATTTGTTTGACATGTCCCTGTAGTTTTATTTTGCAATTGAAAGTGTCACACAATGTTAAAGTGTCTGAGATAACACAGTGTCCCCTGATAATAGCATCAGTTTACCTGCAACAATGTAATGCAAATGTGACTAAATGAATGAACAGTTACGTTTTGGCCTCAAAATTCAATTTAGATAAAAGAGTGTGGAGAGCCTTTAATACCAGTCATTTGGCAGTGCTTACCATCATGGCTATTATATGCTGCTTTTGGCTCACACTGAGCTGATAACTGCATGTTACGAGTGGCTAGGGACAAGACACATCAGGATACACCGGTTCTTCATTAATAAGTCATTCAATAAAGAAATTAAATAAAGTAAACTGCTATCTTTTACATGCGTTTTGGGAAACAGGTAAACACAAGACTGCTTATTTCCTGCTCTGAACATGCAAAGGTAAATATTTATAGCATTTTATGGGCCACATGGTGATTGGGAGGAATGTTGATAAAGTGTGAAGGGTGCCAAAAAGTTGAGGTGCTGGCATGATGGGGTGTTTGTGCCAAATTCTATTCTACAGAACAGAAGCTAAGAACTCTGCATCAAAGGAGACATGTCATGCTTCTCAGTTCTTCCCTTTCACATTTAAATTTTTCAGTTGTGGTCTATATAGCGGTCTATACCAGAACTGTGATGATTTGGTCTGAATTCCTCATTAATTTACCCTCACATTTCCCCTTTTTACCCCTGTTCTGAGGTGCGTAAGAGCAACTGGTTTTGGTGTGATCTTTTTAAATCTAAAGGAGGCACTTCACACCCTTTACCCCTCCATGTCCCCTCTACCTCGATCAGCCATTTTTATAGTATGCTGGGGGATGGTGTAATTAACAACTAAAGTTTTTGACCTACCCACTTGTAGCTTTGGCATCCTTCAGCTTACACTACAAAACTGCTTCGAGAAATAGGAATGGCGGGTTTGTGAAATTGGTAACTTGGAACTGCATGACAGTTAGCGGCTCTGCAGCAAATACTGTGATATAACTGTTAAAAAAAAAATAGAAAACAGAGAAAACTGAAGGGCTTAAAAAATATGACCCAAAAGGAATATAGAGATATCTACACAGCACCTGGACAGGCTACATTTAAATTCTCTGCAAGAAAGGTTGTCTGAAGGGCTGGGCCATCCAAACTATTAAAAAAATGGGCAAACAAATTTCTTTTTTCCAGGACCTCTTTTTTGTCTTTTACATGCGTATTTTTTTAAACACTGAACAATGAGAATTTCATTCAAAGCTTTTTTTTTTTTTGCTGTAACAGTTGGCAGTTCATTGGACAATCTTAGGCTACCTTAAAAACTTTTGTATCTGTCTACTTTGTACGTGCCCACCAGTGCTTTCTCCTGAAAAGTGAGTGATGTTTGCAGTTTTCTTTCTTAAATTCAACAAGATTACCTTTACCTTATTGATATCAGAATTCATTCAGCTTGAAAGCTAAGCAATTGAAAGGAAATTGTCAATGATGACAAAGATAAAGACTGATATGCGAGAATCAACACTGTCTTTTGTATGTTCTTTATTTGTATTTTAAAGGGCCACCTGTTTTTATTTTTATTGAAATTCCTTCTTGTTGTCGTATTGTCTGGAAAGAGGCCTTTCTTATTCGAAGATGTGTTGCCAACTAAGTGCTAAAGGTCAAACTGACAGTATTTCCTGTTGAATTTAAATCATCAAGCAAATGTATTCAAGAATCGTGTCAAAACCCACTACCAATGACAATGGACGGCTGAGGAGGACTTCAGTTTATTGATGTATTAAACAGGCACATTGTGCATTACTTAACATTGCTGTACATGCATCAGAATTAGCCAATAGGCTATTTTTCATCCGGTGTCCTTGGACAAATGGAAATATTTCTCACCAAATACAAATAGAAAAAGATTATACAGTGAAACAATACAAGGTCAAAACAGATGTGACTATACAAATTTTGTTGATAAATGTAGTAAAGCAAAGCAGGCTACAAGTTTCAACAGTCAGAATGTCATACTTTCAGGTCTAGGTGCAGGTCTGGGTTCTCTCTCTCTCCTTCTCTGCAGGGCGTGACAGGCAGGTACTTCACATCACCACTAATTGGAGCCCTTCTCAAGGAGCAGAAACCAGGAGGGCGTCTGTTCTTTAGCGCTTCCAGCGTGGTACTAGACCGGGGGTCGGCAACGCTCTAGAGCCGCATGCGGCTCTTTAGCGCTGCCCTTGTGGCTCCCTGGAGCGTTTTTAAAAATGTACGAAAATGGAAAAAGATGAGAGGGAAAATATATTTTCTATTTTAGTATGGTTCATGGAGCAGGGAAACCCCGAGACAAACATTATCAATGTTTTCCAATGATGTAAAATGTGTGGAATACATAATACATTTAGAGATATCTGACAACGGAGATTTGCGTCATAAGCTGCGACACACGTTTCTTGCAGCTCGGCGTAGCGCCAGGCGGGTCGCTGTTGTAAACAAACCGGTGGGTGTGTGATGAGCCATGGATCCCGAAGGGAAAAAGAGAAAGATAGCTGAGAAGAACAGAGGATTCAACAGTTCTTGGACCGAATCTTTTGCTTTCATTGACGATATCACAGTAAATTGGGCAAAAGACAGCTATTTCTGCCCTGCGATGGACTGGCGACCAGTGTTCCCTCTAAATTGCGCGCGTGCGTAATTGCGCATGGCATCTGGGTTCAGCGCGCACAGCAAATCTATGCTGCGCAGAAAATAAAATCCAAGCTGAACTGTAAACAAAACAATAATAAACCAAGTTATTTTGTACCATTTTGCAACTCTGGTGAGACGGTATTCCACGGCCCCGCTCTGTGAGCGCCAGGTGCTGATCAGAGCGCACCGCTGATTGGTGGGTGGGGCAGACGTTTTTATAGTTGGGCAGGTTGCGGTGTGCGTCTTTGTTCTGGGACCGTTTCAGAATAAATGGCCGATCTACCTTAAGTAGAAAGGTGCTGCTCTGAGTAGTTCTTCCTCCCTCTGTCATACTCGGGTTTTCGGTTTCAGAACAGGTGATATCAGTCAGGTAACTAAACTCAGTATCCAACCAACCATGACTTCAACGCGAGCACGAGCATGAAAGAAGCCCTGATCAATGGAACGTAGATAACGTGCTTCACCATGGCAACGACAGGAAATAAGCCTTAAATTGTGCATTTCCCGCGAGTGGAATAAGACATTTTTAATGAAGGCATATGAAGAGTATTTAACCATAAGAAATAATTCTGTTGCTGCTGAAAAAGTGAGTTGGCTTGATATGAGAGTTATTTGATGGAGAATTAAAGCTGTTTTCTCACACTTCACTAATTCAACACAAAAGGTGGAAGTAGGGAGGGCGCATTGATTACAAAAAGCATTGAAAGGACATGGCAGCCAATCATGATGAAGTGTATTCAGGTATGGTTAAGTTTTTTTATGTTTAAACATACTCAACTAAATCATTAATTGGCTAAATTCAACATATGCAATTAATAATGGGATAGTGTAAGTTATTGAAATAACTGATATGTTCATCATTTTTCGTGGTAAAAACCCCAGGATGGGAACATAGGCTTTTTGAGATCACTGCTATCAGTAGCAACTGATCCAAGTGGAAAAAAGTTGCCCCCTGACACATCATACGAAAGTCATCCTACAGATTCTGGCCCACTGCCTAATTTGCGCAAAACCACAGAGAAGAGGATAATGCACAGAAATTAAGCTAAAACTCTATTGTTTTATTTTATATACGTTACCTTTTTAAAGGGCTGCTGTTTTATTACACTCTGTTGCCCAAATAAGGGGCTCGGGGGGTTGCTGTGTTAGTGAGCATTAAAGATAACTGCACTTTATTTCCATGGGGAGGTCTGAAGTTGTAGGAGGCCTATTGTGCATGCTCCATTTTTTCGAATCCTTAAAATAAAAATTACATAAAAATAATTTCTTCATTATTCATCAATGCAATGAAATATAATTTGTTAATACTGTTATGGAAGTTAAATTTAAAGCCTCATCATACAGCAGTATAGTCAAGTGGTGCTTTATTCTCTCCAGGATGTGCTGCAGGGAAAATAAAAATGAATCATGAATGCTCATTATGTATTTGTAGCCTGCTTAGCCATTTGATAGTAGGCTAACATAGCCAATATAGACACAGCCCATGTTGCCTTTATTATAAGGCTTATATCGGACTTTTAATTTTTTGCGGCTCCAGACAGATCTGTTTTTTGTTTTTTTGGTCCAATATGGCTCTTTAAACATTTTGGGTTGCTGACCCCTGTACTAGACCGACTCACACCCGTCTGAGTAAACCTCCTAGCCTGGACCTAACTCCGTGTTTCTGTTTACCTCCTAGAATTCTGGATCCAAGCCTGAGAACCTCCAAGCGGGACTTCCGAGAATCAGAGAAGTACTCTGGTCGTAAATCTGTTTTAGCCCTCCTGCCTGAGCTCACCTGCCTGTCCACCCTCCAACACCATCCAACTAGAGATAACCCGCCGAACTTTCACCTACCGCCTGGAGCCCCGGACACCACCCTCTCGGGACAAAACCAAACCTAGACTTCAGTGAGTTAAACGCCCTTCCGCAAATCTCATCGGCACCATCCCTTTGTTCACCAGTGTCCTCGTCTTTCTCCAGCAGAACTCGGATGCTCCAACCAGCCAGCACCTCCTCTGATTGCACAGCACCTTTGACAATAAACTTTCTTACCGAGCTGTCTGTCTCCGTGGTTGCCCTGATTCAGAGTCATACTTCTCAAATCATGACAGAATAATTTTAGAAATTCATCAAGATAAGAAAACACAAAAGATCCCATATTACTACAAATGTTGACATGTCATGAAAAGTTCTTTAAATATTTGTTAAATAGTTTGTATATCGTAAGAGCTTTAATTCCTGGGGAGGGGGGGACTTTTCCTGAGAGTAACAACACAGCCATCTCGGATTGCCCGTCTTGTTGTTCAACATGTATGTTTATTCCTGATATCTATAAATTTAGTGGCGGAGATGACAGTCCCTTAGCAATTGTATACATCAGTCAAGGGTTTGAATATTTGACAACATTCTCCAGGCTTAACAGCTGATACATTTGTAAATTAGTACAATGATGATATCTTGAAGTTTTTTTTATCTAGTATTTTGTTTGTACAAAGTCTGTATGGGTTTTAGGGTTGTTTCATTTGCCTAAGATAAAGTTTATTTAAATAACTGAACAAACCCCCCATTAAAACCTATTGTTTATTTCTTTAAAAATGCTAATGCTCATGATGAGGTTGTACAGAAGTGATCTTGAGCTAAGACGAAATGCACTCACCCTGGCAGGGGAACCTGTAAGTTCTAGTGGAGCCTGCAATTTTGTAACAAACAGAGGTGGAGCTTTGAGCCAAATTACAGCTTCCTCAAAGTCCACACTGTCAACCTGAATACTCCTATAATAAAACCAGGGAGACACATCCTTCACAATAACAGTAATCCTCAACAGTAATCAAATATTTATAAGGGACAAAAACTCAATACTTCTGGTTACAGTGTTAAATACACGGTCCAAAAGAATGTCTCAGCAGATGACCAACCAAATAGCAAAACATGAGTCAAACTGATTACAACAGTTTAAATAAAGAGCCACAGTTAATATGAACCAAGACTAAATGAGTAAACAATTTACAGGGGGATAACACACTTATATGAAATGGTACGTGAGGCTGAATAGGATAAGACTTTCAAATGATCAAAATAAATACCAGAGAAAATAGTCTTGTACTCAATGAGAGCCACAGTTCCACCAAACCTACTCAGTTTGACCTGTCCAGCTTGGCTCCTCCCTACTCCGTTTACCTTCATGTTCGTGTTTCAACCCACCTGCAAATCCCTGGAAGTGGGAAATGCCCCCGAACACCCCCCCCCCCTCCCCCTTGAGATTTTCTTCCTTGGAGAAACACCTCTTATTTTCTCCTCTCCCCTGTGAGGAAATCAGCCAAGAGAGAACGTAAATATGAGACTGTTGGCTGAAAGCCACAAGAAATGTGAGACTGTTGTAGTCACTCTCTAAGAAACCACCCCTCACAGCAGAGTGTCCACTGCTTTAAAACCATGCTTCCCCCTTCCATCTCTTTCATTTCCGTGGACTTCGTGAGAAGAAGGTCTGCACTGGAGAGATGAAGGGACCGTGGGTCCGAATGAAATTCGGAGACCTGCCACATGAGCGAAGGCTAGAATTGAAGCCAAGTACAGGCTGCCTTCTTTAACATCGAAACCTAAGCAGCCAACAGAAATAGACTGTTTGTAATCTTCCCTCGTCTTTTGCAGAAGAAAACCGGACCTGAAAGTTGCTCCTACTACAAGCTGTGCAGAGGCCCTCACAGGATACCCATGCTCCAGGCTGATTGCAGCCTGGTCTGTATGATGGAGTGCTTCCGACAGGTGTTAGAGCAATTGAGGTCAGACAAGTTAAGTTAGAGATCAGAGAAGGTAGGGCCTTGGGGTTGGCACTTTGGAAGACTTGAAGCAAGGGGACTTTGGAACGAGGAGGTCTGGGATTGAGAAGAAGGCATCAAAGACATCCAGGAAGGAGCTCAAAAGGTTAGCTTGGAAGGAGATCAAACATTTTGAAAACACTCAGGAACATAGAGAGGTAACAAAAATAATGTCCTGGAGGATATAGGTACTACAGTGGTTGACACTTAGGGGTTGAATGATCGGGAATCAGTTCCTTTTATGCTCCAGGTAATGAGTTTGATAGAATGCAGATGCACTGAACCGAGCTGCTCAGAAAACCTGCAGCTCCAAAGGAGCGAGGAAACCATAAAAACATAACACACCCAGATACCTGACAAAATCACTCCCTCTGCAAAAATCCTGCAGGTTTCGGAGCAGTAAAAATAACTTCCCTATGTTCAATGCACACACCGTAGTGCACTGACAACATTAACTCCCCCATCTTTATGCTTTGCTTGCCTGCATTCATCACTCTTGCCTCACTGTGTTTCCAGCATGATTGTAATATGTATTTCACCAACTCGCTTTCTTGACACCAATTACAACAACCAGACGGCATCTCTCCATGCAATAGCATATACTGTTTAAATTGGTATATCCTATTCTTAGTCTGCAAATGACTTGTTCTCTCTTTCTTACAGGAGGGTCTGCTATTTTGTATTGTATGTAAATTTATTCCGTCTCTTTCATCGCCCTATACCTTTTGCTATGGTTTCCCTGACTGAATATTGACTCATCAATATTCAAATTTTCTCAATTGACAGGTGTCAAACTGTCTTCTTGCACCTTGCCTGGAATTCCTGTGTAACTGTTTTGGGATTATATATCAATTTTTTTGCCTAGTGGATTTGAATCCATGAAAACATGAAAAAAAATATTGATTATGTTCTGGCTGCCATTTCCAAAAGGCTGTTTAATGGTTTTGTTTGTGTGTGTGTGTGTGTGTGTGTGTGTGTGTGTGTGTGTGTGTGTGTGTGTGTGTGTGTGTGTGTGTGTGTGTGTGTGTGTTCTTGTACATGCAGTTGAGCAAGAACATTTTTTGCTCATTTTACTAGTAAAGTGAGGACTTTGATGTAAAATGAAGTTTAGGACTAAGGTGTCAGTTAGGTTTAGGTTAGGGTTTGTGTGAGATGTTTAACCAATGAGCTTCTGTTGGCTCTGAAGATCAAAGGAGTGCATGCTCATTTGAGACAACAACCAAACCTGGGCAGCTGGGATCCATCTTAAGGGGTGTATGATATTCAACAATGTTCCAAGAGGCCATTGGAGACATTCTTTTGATTTTGAAATTTGCTGAGTAAGATGCAGTGATGCAGGTTGTGCTTGTTATGTGCTGTGCTTAATAGGTGAGTCCTACTGGGATGAAAGGTAAGCTGGTAGGGGAAACTGGGGGTGGTAGGTGGGGGTTAAATTTAGGTATATACTGGTAAAGGATAGAGTTAGGCCATAGAAAGGCTTGAAAATGAATAAAGTCTATGGAAGACAAGGCATGGTCCTCACTTTGCACTAGAAAAGGATGTGTGTGTGTATTTCTTACTTTCTCTGATTTTAAGGTGTAACTAGCAGCTGTATGCTCACAGCTGTAGCTCACTCAGGTCAATTAGGAGGAGCATAAAGAGCAGTGGATTACCTAAGACAAATGTCAGATTGTTCTTACTTTCAATGTGGTTATCGCGACTCCTGTACTTGTACTTATTACATTCTAACTCAATGTTCCTTAGCGTATCTCTTGTGTCTTCCAGAAAGACAACTGTAATCCAGTCCACAGTCCCCCTCTGGACTTCAGTCCAATGTCTCCTTGTTTCGCTGAAACCACTGCCTGGAACTTTCCACACACATTACTCACCTGCTTGTCCACCCGGCAACATTTCTCCACTCCATCATTGTCTCATTCTTCCACTTGGAACATAGAAACGAAATTCAGCAGCAAAACCACACCAAACACCACAATCTGTCGACCTCAGCCCCCCGTTTATAAACTCACCTCTCCCAATCTCATATTGTCAAACTGTACTCCATATTTAACCACCTACCTCTCCTCCTCAGTGTTGTCCTAGAAGCCGCTCCTGTTTCTGTTGTGTCAAAATGTTTAAACCTTCCTCAGCTGTCCGTAGTTTTTGCCTTGGGTTAGGGGTTCTCACTACAAACCATTATTACATTGGCACAAGGATGTCTCTTCATATTTTTATGAGTTTTTAATACTATTCTACCTAGGACTGCCTTCCACATCTTTAAACTGATTAGGCCCACATCTCTTGAGCGGAAATGGTTTTCAGTTTGATGCTTGGCTTTTTAATGATGCTTGAGTTTGTTCACAGAATTTCGTGCTTCCCTTTTTAAGTTTGGAGTTTATGGAATTACAACTCCGCACCTGGAAGAGAAAGAAAGAAGAACATAAGATATTAACTAAATACAAAGAATCTCAACAAACTTTTATTCATTTTGTAAAAAGAACCATTCATATCTGGCTCAGAACTATTTAAATTCACAGCAGAGAAGCTTTAAAAACACACCTTACTACAAAGGCATTCAAGATTGCAGCTCTTAAGCAATTTGTTTATTCTCAATTACTCATCTACAACCATATCGGTTGATCTTCCACACAAATACCAAAACAAAGAAATATTTAAATAGCTACATACTGTAAGTTACAATATGAAACAGTTAACACAAAGAAAGATGCCCAACATCTCTGAATTAATGCTTATCTCAGCTCATATGAGCCATGTAGTCCAGCCAGAGCATCTTGTCATTAACAACAAAGGCTGGAGAAAAAAATATGTTGAATCAAACAACTGAATGAAGAAATAAGCACCTAATTTTGATGACATGTCCCTGGGTGGTTAAAACCAAACTATATAGGGTTCAGGTACCAGAAATACGGGGGGGGGGGTGTCACACACACACACACATAGTCTGCTTGTTTATGTGAACTACATTTTATGGGAGGTTTTTAGGATTCAGTTGAGAGCACTTAGTGTATGAGTATGCAACTGTTTATGTTGTGGGGATAAAACCATGCTTTACATACAGTGTTACAAGTGATGGGTCCGGCAACACCGATGCGTCGGCGCATGTGTCGAGCTCATAGAGCAAAACCCGTGTCGATGCGCGTATCGACACGGGAAAGTCACGTGACCGATACAGGAACTGTTTCGAACTGACTGACGCGCCAAACTGTTTCTGTTCCCTCTAAGCTGCACGCATGTGCATTCGCGCACAGTAGCGCGCACAGCAAAGCTATGCTGCGCAGTAAATAAAATCCAAGCTGAACTGTAAACAAAATAACGGTATATAATGCAACTCTGGTGTGATGGTGTAACACAGTCTCGCTCTGTGAGCGCCAGGTGCAGATCGGAGCGCACCACTGATTGATGGGTTGGGCAGACGCCTTTATGGCTGGGCGGGTTGCGCTGTGCGTCTTTGTTCTGAGCGTCGTTTCAGAAAAAACGGGTGATCTACCCTTAGTAGAAAGCTGCTACTCTGAATAGTTCTTCCTCCCTTTGTCATACTCAGCATTTCCGATTTCAGAACAGATGATATCAGTCAGGTAACTAAACACAGCGCCCGATCAACCATTGAACGTGAGCATAATAAGGTTGGAAGTACGCATGTCCTACGAGTAGAATTAGAAATCTTTAAAGAAGGCATATGGACAATATTAAACCATAAGAAACGCCGTTGCTGTTGAAAACCGCAAGAGAGAATTGTTGAAAAAGTCAATGAATGCGCGATATGAAAGTTATGTGATGGAGAATTAAAGCTGTTTTCTCACACGTCACTCATTCAACACAAAAGGGGGAGTGTGTGTGTGTGTGTGTGTGTGTGTGTGGGAGGGGGGGGTAGGCATTGAAAGGACATGGCAGCAAAAGATTTGTAAAATAAATAAATAAAAAAGCCAGTCCACAAGCATCCTCGTTCACATTATTTATTGACTGTATTAAAAAAAAACAAATATATGTTTAATTCAAATGAAAATATAAAATAATACAATGCAACATACAATGATTTAAATTGTATTGTGTATACTTGGTCATCAAATCAGTGTCAGTTAACTCTGTCAACTAGGTTGCCTGTAGGGATTTTTAAGGTCCAGCAGGTGTCAGTATTCAGTGACACAGTATCAATACAGTTTGGTAATGTGTCGAAACGCTTCATGACTTCTAAATAGCTTCTAAATAGCTCTTAATTATATAACCCCCAAAGCTTCTAATTTAGCCCAATAGACCACATATAAATGAATGTTGCAATAAAATATTTAATTAAACAAACAACTGAAAAGATAACAGCAAACAAGTCAAATAAAGTCTTAAAAGGTGCCATGACACCACCTGTAGTGGGACTGAAATAAATAGCCACATAGACCGCAGCGGAGAAGTCGCTGCCAGCACAGCCGGTGACTGCGTTGGAGAACTCGGTCTCCTGGGCAGTGACAGGAAAATCACGCATGCTGCAGCGCTTTAGCTTTAGTTAGTCAACCAAATTTTTTGGAACCTTCATGCATTTTTGAGCAGCTTCGGACATATGAGCTCCCCTTTTTAGTAACCGCTGTGAAGGTAGTTTGAAATTGAATATTCGTACTCTGAGGTTCACATTTTCCGGCTTCTGAGGTGACTGCTTCCTGTTCGAGTCGATACAGGGAGGCTGATCTGGGGCTGCCATCTTATGTGTGTGCCTACTTTTTAGTTCTACTCCTTACATTTTCATATAATTATCTGTACTTTCTATTCATTACATTTTGAAAAATAATCTTATTACTCTATTTTGTTTTTGGTCTGGCTTTTCAATAAAAAACAAAAAAAATATTCAGTTTACCAAACGCCCCAACAAAAACTTAAGAACAAAACGTAGAAGAAGAACATTGCATTTTAGGATTTTCTTTTTGACTATCTGCTAGGATTAATCATTCATTTTGACAACACTGTCACTATACACAGACAACCATTAAAGGGTAATTGTTATAAGATTTCCCTTTATAGTCCCACAGAGGGGAAATTATCAAGGGTTATTGATAATATTGTAATGAGTAATGCTGGTGAACCACATATTCAGCTGGACACAGAGTTAAGTGTTTTGGGTTTTTTTTAAGTTTATTGCAGGGAGGAATAATGGTAAACAAGACAGGCAGGCAAAACCACACTGGACGGATGAGTAGTGGCAGGTGAGGTAGGCAAGCATAATCAGACTGACCAGGGTTGTATGCAGTGACAGGACAAACCAGATGATGAAGGCAGGGGCTGACCAGAACAGGCAATGTGTACCTAGGATCCACCAGAATGGGCAGAGCAAGCAGCTGGTACTCACAGGGAACAGGCAGACTTTGTGCTGCAGGCAGACTTTGTGCTGCACGCAGACACATCAATCAGTGTGGGCTGAACACAACAGGACAGAAGAATCCAAACGGCTGAGCATATAGAAACTGGTAGAGACACGGTGGCAGTACGCAAGAAGCAAGACGAGACGTTCTGGCCGAGAGTGGATGAAAGAGGCAGGTATATGTAGACAGGTGAACAGGTGAGCAGAGCTGACTGTAATTAGTGGCAGCAGGTGGAGCTGATCAAGAGCAGAGTGGTGGCTGGAAGGAGAATGAGCTGATTAGATGATGACTGGTAGATGAGTCCAAAATAAACAAATCCCTAAATCATGACAAATATGTCTCTGAAGTTTTACTTTTTGCACCAATACTTATAGGCAAGCAGACATCAGATTTTCTGCTCCATGAAATCCAATATGCTCCTATATGGACCTTTAAGATATTTGCATTGTACAAAATGGCTTGTTTTCAATATGTGGGTAAAACAGCTGATCCCATTTTTTTTTTCAATTTTATCATACTATATAATTATAGTAAAGGAGGGGGTGTCATGATTTAGTTTTTTTGTTTGCTCTGTTCTGGACTAATTACTTTCCACTCTCCTCAGCAAACAGTCCTCTGTCACCTCCCTGTCCACACTTCAGTCTCCAGTCAGCTCAGTCATGAGCCCAGACCAGTTCCACCTGCTACCACTAATCAGTTCATACTCTGCTCACCTGTTCACCAGCCTTGATATGCCTGCCTCACTCACCCACTCATTGCCAGATCATTTCATCACATCATATATATCACTTCACATCACCTCTCTCGTGCTCCACCGCTGGTATTTTCAGTTTGCGTCTGCTCCATCTGCATTGGCTCAAGTCTGGTTCCACCTGCATCTTCTGGTCTGTTTTTGTATTTTTAAAGAAAGGCCTTTTTTGACGTAACTCTGTCCTTGGCTGAATTTTGGGTTCACACCTACAATTGTTATGGGGGGGGTATTATTTCTACTTTAATACTTTAAGTAGTTTTGTATCCGATACTTTTATAGTTTTACTTGGGTAAAATATATATCCTAGCAGGGCAGTCACAACCCCGCAGCACTGCATGCCCCTCATTTTCAGTCTTTCCAAATAGCACCAGAGCAACCCGTGAGCTATTATGTGTCTGCTCCTCAATTTTCAGCTCTTCTTCCTGCGCTGTGCTCTCCCCTCCCCTCCCCCACCCACCAACCCACCCAATCTTCATGGACGTGAAGCGTGGAGCTGATCTAGAGAAGGGTGGTGGTGGAGGTGGACTGAGCTGATTGGGTAGTGGCTGAGAGGTGAACAGGCTAACAGGAAAAGTCCAAAGGCAAAATAAACAAAACCCAAATCATGACAAAGGGAAGAGCACGTTGGTGCTCACTCAAATCTCATTGGCAACTAAACTTGCCACCAGATGAAAGGACAGTGTTGCCTGTTTGAAATAGGACTCTTGCTTTTTCCTGGGATAATCATTTTCTTAATTGTGCAATTGCTGTTTATGTTGACATTACTTTCTACTAGGCCTAATAACTGATTTATTTAACAGCGCAGTTATTAACAACTGTGATGAATACTTCATGTAATTCAAACCTACACAGATTGTGCTGAGGATAATAGAAAGTAATTAAATGTTGAAAGTTTACTGTGCATGGGCTCTGTGTTGCATGCATAATTAAAAATACATTAGTGAAAATAGATATTTTGTCACATCTTAGTTAGCACTAACATTAAAACTAAAGAGAGTTTTGTATTGCTAATGATTTTTTTATCTAACGTGAAAAAATATCTGTACACATTGTTTATTGGATTTTGTTTGTTGTATGTACTCTAAGCCGGAGTATCCTGAAAAGAATTTCACCATGGTAACACGCCGTGGGAATAAAGAATGTTTGAATCTTGACTCAATGTAATAATAATATTAGTGGAACATGTAAGTTATCAGCCCTAAATACATGCGATTAAAATACTCAATGTTGTTACGGATTTTGAAATAACACAGGCGGGGGCTGCGAAGAACTCACAAAACCAAGGACATGTGGCAAGCATAAACAAATGGACTGTTATCACTGGATGTGAATATCCCTGGAGCAAAGCTCTCAATTTATTGGTGACATGGATCCCTGAAAAAAACATGGGGGGAATCGACCAATCCCGAGCAAGCTTTGCCTATCCATATAAACTGGCGAACCAAGAGTTGGACACTCTCTAGCGTTCAGAAATCTGCCTGTCTCACATTATTTGTGTATGAGAGTCCAGTACTGAGGCTGTAAACATCCCTCTGCCTTTTTAGATTAAATATGTTAGAATATAGTATTCTGTTTTGAGCATCATTGCTTCAAAACTTTTATGTAACAAGTGGAGTTTGCTCAAGGGAAAAATAATCGGAGATCCACCAGGTTGTTCAACTGCCAGCAGGGTGCAGAAGCTTCTAACAACCTAAAGGGCATTTATGATATTTATTTCCACCAAAAAGTAAAGCTTAAAATTTGTTTAAGTAAAAATATATATATATATGATTCCATAATCAAAGAATGACATAAATGGAACAATAAATAAATAAGATACTTTGGAATTTCAGAAAGCATTTTAGAAACAAAACAGCATTTAAGAAAGCAGTATTTGTTGTGATCTGTGTTTTTCCACCATTCATCTGTTCCTTCAGTTCTACACCAGAAGGTGCCAGGGAGCACGGGTGGTGGCACTGATTGAAATGTGATTCTGTTTTCACACACCTGCTAATCATCAACCTTCATCAGTAGAGCTTAAGAGGAGTCTGAAGCCACTCCCTCATTGCCAAAGTGGTAACTTCTAGCCTGTTGTTCTCTGTTGGTCCCGGATCTGTTACCTCCAGTTTCTCTGCCACTGCTCCTATCACATTTTGTTAATAAAACTTCAAATTTTACTTGGTCTCCTGAGAGGGTTTCTGCATGTGGGTCAGACATTTACCCAACATCATGACAGCATTATTTTTATGACCTTTTGTGAGAGTTTTAGTCTATTTATTAAAGTGACTGCAGTCAATCATCACTCAACTATATAGAAAACATATTATTTTTTCTGATATAAATGTGGTTGAAATCCTCTGTTTTACTTCAGCTGTCGGGTAGAGTGTCATATCAGCAGACTGGAAGCTTATGAATTTCTCTGAAATGTCTGATAATCCACCAATGTGAGCCGTAAATTCTCCTGATAAAAATGACAAAGGGTTTCAACAAAGGTGCTTTTCACATTTCCTGAAATTTTGACATCTGCCAGATAGAATCTGAAATGTGACATTTTGTTAAGCTCTTCACGGGCTTTGTGTACAATCCAAAGCTGCAAAGTAACTTACCCCAAAAAAATAAATGAAAAATGTACCATTGCAAAAGAGCAATAATGGAACAGGAAAAAGTGAATATTTTGTAGAATTAAACTAGAAATTTTACAATTGTTTTTCATTGCAAAAATTAGAAAATAAACACACTCAAAGAGAAACAAAGATGACTTGAGCTGGTAAAATCATGTACATATTCATAATAAGCAGATGGATGATAATAAAATGACACAATTTAAACAATACACTCATAATGAAATGATGTCTTGCATGCAAGGTCAGATCATAGTCTTCTTAGCTGTTCACATTTCATTGTGTAGGTGTTTGACTGATATAGCTAGCATTTTACATCTAATCTAATTATCTAATGATCTGTGAAGAGTTATATACAGTACATCTGGCAGTGCATTGATCTCTATCAGCTGGAAACCTGATACTTGTTGAGTTGATTGTGTCACACCAGGTGAAAGAAGTGTCACTTATCTCCTTATGGCAGTAATTTACAGTAACAGTTAATTACACCCAAAATATTTTTAACATATAAATTTAGAGATTATTCCCTTTCACTGGAAGAATCTGAACTCTACTTTCACTTCCGTGAATACTCCGATTGCCAAGGACAGACGCGTGGAGCGGCAGCTGTTTGTCAACCATGTTTCCATAAAACCTCATTATTTTTTCCCATGGATGCACTAAACTGACTCATGGCCTGAAGGAATTGTTAGAAAAGAAAAAAGAAAAATGGCTCCAGGATACTACAGGAAAATAATGACTGTACAAAAATATCTAAGCCTGGCTTACTCAACAGGCTGGATTGAGTTGTGTATGTTTTGAGCTATGCTTATTGTTCTGGGTCAAGGCTACAAACAAGGTACATAAGACCAACACATTAGAAAAACTGAGAATGGCACAAAATGAAGGATTAACTTTAAATATGACAACCTATGTCCAAATTAGATACATTAATTTTAAACTTTTGAAAGATATACAACGTCCAAAGAAAAATATTACCCCTAACATTTCATCTTTTTTTTTGCGTTTTTAGTGGCATTTGAATGTTTAAGATCATCTGTCTAAAAGCACCAATACTAAAATTTCTCAAAGACAACCTAAATAAATACAAAAATCTGTTTCATATATTAAAGGAAAAGACTATCAAAACAAATCTAGCCCTCTGTGAAAATGTAAATTCCAAGTTTGTTAAACCACGACTTAACTGCAAATTACATCTTTTTCATAACCAGGACTGACTACCGTCACACATTTAGAATTAAGAAATCAGTTGATTAAAATCTGTCTAACAATATGAAGAAGGCAAAAGCATCTAAAAAAGTAACACATCATACGCTGATCAAAATAAATTCCAGAACGGTTGAGAAGCAAAGCCCCTGACACCAAGTCTGGAAATGGTTTGACAGCCATTTCTAAGGCTTAGAATCTGCAGCAAACCAGAAACAGAGCCATTATTCCTAAAACCGGAAAACATGGAACAGTGGCAAACATTCTCAGGAGTCACCTTGAACGCGAAAAAGGCGAATGGAGTGAGTGATTTACATGTTATCACTATGTAAAGGTGAGATTAATGAAAGTGTGAACAATGCGGTGGATGTACGAATAGAGTGTAGCAAAACTGTGAATAGGCACAGTGGACGCGTGACTAGAGCGAAGAAAAATGTTGCTGAAGTTCAACAGTCTGGACTTTTCTGTCAATTCCCATTGCGATAAAGTTCCTCGTCGTCCACTCGTTTAAGTGCAAAAATATTTTACATATCTGAGAGTGATTCTTCCCCTGACACAGGACAGCAGGTCCTCATACTGGATCCTGGACGGAGGGAAGTTCCACTGGAAGCGACCATCATTCAGATGCAGCTCCTGGATCAGGTGGTGGTACTTGCTGAACCGGGTATGTCTCTGGAGGATCTGGTGGACCCAGGGACTCCGAGGCCGGTGCCGATGCCGCTGTTCAGCTTTCCAAATTACATACAGCACTATGACTCGCTCCTTAAAATTGAAGTAAGTTGAACAGACAAGAGGAACTGACAAGCAGATCCTCATATTTGATGACGTGGTGAAATTTTACCACTTTGTCCACGTAAATTGTTTGCGAGAGAGAGGCGAAATGTCAAGCAACCAACAGCAGGTGATCAACGTAAAAAATGTCCCTTGCGTTTGGTGTCACTCATCCAGGAAGTCATAGAAGAACCCAGAGCAACATGTAAAACGCTGCAGCCCTCACTTAAGGTCAGTGTTCATCATTCAACAATAGGAAAGAGGCCAAAAACCTGGAATCTAGAGGTCTTAAGCAAAAACCAAGGCTGGCCAAGAATAACAAAGACTTTTGCCAAACAAAATCATGATGACCCCCCAAGACTTTTGGGGAAAATTTCTGTGGGCAGATGAGAAACTATTTTTATTTTATTTATTTATTTTGAAAGGCATTGGAAGTTATGTGTCCTGTTACATCTGGCATAAAACTAACATTAAGAAAAAGGACATTGTGCTGACAGACAAACGTGGTAATGGTGGTTGTGTAATGGTTTCTTTAGCTTTCAAAACCTGAACGACTTGCAGAGCTGGACCTAGATTTTCATCATACTTAATTACACAGAATTAAATATAACAGAACCCAGTGTAGACATAACAAAATGTATACTTAAAAAAAGTCACTCAAAGAAACTATGTGTAATATGATATACACAATCTGGCAATGTCCTACATAAAATATTGTCCTCTATAAGTTGGAGACATTTTTTTAAGATTTGATCCTCAAAGTACAAACCTGGTTCTGACCTTATCAGTTAAAACAGATGGCCAATTACCAGGATCTAATAGTGCAGCTTTTACTTACTTACTGTGCTTGCTGACATAGAGCAACATCCCTGGAATGTAAAGTGGAGGTGTCGTCAAGTGACACTGGTTTTGAAGATGCATGTCTTAGATATTTAAGAAGTGCATATGAAGAGAGATGAATTGATCCAAGTATCATTGATATTAAGCCACATTAAGCTTGCCGTTATCACTCTAAACACATTAATTGCTCAGACTGAGGTAAATTGTAACACCTAAATTTAAATTATAATTTTATTAAAATGTAAGCATTTTTTATTGACTAGTGACTATTAGGGCTGGGCTATATTGTGATTTAAGACTAGATGTAATCTTAGGTGTTCATTATGATAATATTGTGACATAGCACAGGTCTAAATGCTGTATTTTCTTAGTTTTGAAAGCTACATTAGACTACAGTGAGGGTGGTGTCATTTTATGAACATGCCAGACTGTTCTAGCAGTTTTATTATTTACTTTATCCACTATCATATCCAAATTATTTTACTGTTAAATATTTATCAAAAACACCATCACACGGTGTGTGAGGAAGGCAGGACCCAGAGGAAGGGTGAGTTGGTGCTCAGAGAGCGGCAGCTGGCAGTCGGCATGAAGGTTTGTGTTAATTCTCTTTGTTTGGTCTTGCAGGTGAATTGGCAAGGGTGGACAGAGAACGATGGAGGGGGGACAGACAGGTAATGTCTCAGCGCTTCATAGAGGTAGGTACTCACAGGTGCATGAGTTGGTGGTTCCAGGAGAGGGAAGAAGGCTCACAGAGATGTGCATCGATCCTGCTGAAGACGGTTAGAGAAAATTGAAGGATTATGAGACTCAGTCAGAGACTCCGAATGATCCTGGAGGGAGGAAAGATGAAGAAGACAAGGTTGGTTCAGGTAAAATCTAGGCGACAAGAAAATCATGCTGATCATAGGTGTGGTTACCACACTAGGTGAGCGAACACAAATGGTAACTCTTGCTGCTAATTTTTATTTAATTAGTGATGTTTACTCTGTTATCCTCCACGGTAAACTAGCTTTAGCTAACACTCCACTTGCTAAATGTAACTTCATGCTCTGTCCACCTCTGCTTCAGTTAAGCTAGCCAGCAACAAAACATAATGTATTGATTTTCCACAAACACCTAATTGCCTGTGTTTTTCCTGTTTTGTCTCCTCTTCTTTCTTCTTTTTCTTACCTGAGCACCTGACAGCATTTGCATTTTTGACCAAATGTCAGCTTAATTTTTTTCCTGTAAAAAGACTGTGGAGTGATGCCTGTGGGTGGCTGGTTGGTGTGTGGAGCGTCAGCAGCGTGCGTCCCTGTCTGTTGTGCTGGCTGCTGTTGGGCGCTCGTTAAGCTGAGTCTGGCCAACAGGAAACTGTGCTCCTGAAATAATATCCTTTATAAAGTTGTAGTGGGTTTTGATAATATCACAAATTAATAGTAAACAATGGATTATTAGTTGTAGGCAGTTAGTATCAAGTGAAAATAAATGAACAAAAAAAACTTGCCCTCAGTGCGCACCTATGAGTCCATGGTGCCCGTAGCATTTGCCTTTACTGCCTATAGTCAGGACCAGCTCTGAGGAGCTGTTATTGATGAAATCACGAATTTGGCTACCTGTGAGAAAAATCCTGAAGGTGGATGTCCAACACTTATTCCACAGAAGGCCACACTGTAGATGTCCGTTTTGACTTAATGAATTAAATTAAATTTGAAAACTACTTTTCTTGTCTACTCAAGTTATCTATGTCCAACCCCAAAAAAGTAGATTTTTATTTACATTTTTGTTGTACAAATATTATAGTTTGTATATTTTACTTACACCTTAACATATTTTTTTCTTTCTGCTTGAGTGTCTTAGTAAGATTTAAGTAAGATTTAAATTATTACTAACTCAAACAGAGGGCAGCAATTTGCTGTGCTGAACAAGACCAATTTAACAGTCAGCAGGAAAAACAAGGCAAGACCAATTTACTGTAAAAGCATGTTTTGATTTTACAAATCATCCAAATTGTGGTTCAAGCTTGAAGGTCATAGAGTGTTATGTTGTACTTGATTCCACTTTGCTTACAATAAATCAGAAAAGCTCTGTAAAACTTGGACGACTTCCATAGGAACATTTTATAGAAGACATTCCTCTAACAAGGCAGTATCAACAAAAATGAAAAAATTTGGACTGTAATGAGTAACTGTCAAGAAGGTTTATATATTTATTTGCGTGAGAGCTGCTCTGGGGGATTTAAGACTCAATGTGATGAATGAGATCCAACGTAATACTCAAAGTATTAGAGAGAGACAGACACAGTTACCATTGTCTTCTGAAAAACTACTAGAGAGGCTATACTTAGAAAACTGATGTTCACTTATTTACATAGGGATTTACATCTTGGTTGATTACCAATTTAGCTATATCTTAGTCAAAGTCATCTGAAGGCCTTTTGTTGATTCACAGCTGCCTTAGTGCCTCAAAACATAATTGTTAGCTGCAAAAACTAGTATGCTGATTAACTGACTATTTACTTTATTGAAATAAAATGTCAAAATGCACTAATTAATCATACTTGTAGTAATATTAATTATTGGAATTTGCCACTTGAATACAAACACACGGATTTATATCCGAATTGGAACTGACGAATATGTGATCAAGTTACTCAGTCAAAGTCCAAATTTGTTTTCATATCTTGTCTTTTCCAATGAATTATCTTTTTATATTCAGAATGCATTGCAATAAATAATTAAAAGTCAATAAAGAATTAGAATTTTACAAACTTTTAAGCAGAATGTTGTTTATTTGTGATCAGTTATTTATTTTGTATTTTACAATAAGTAGTACATTTTCACAGTCCCAAAACATATGCATGTAGGTACCAATAACATTTGCGCAACATTTATCAGATTTTGGGAGTAGAAACAATTTTCAATAGATATCTCTTTTTAGGTGTGAAATAGGTTTTGTGTAGGAAATTAAAATGTGCAGGATTTTTTATGAGATTGTGATAATTTTCCAGATTTGTCTTCAGCTGTCATCCTCCAAATGCTCCTTTAAATCAATATTCCATACCTTTTCGAACTACTGTGGTTTATAATTTGAGGCCATATAACTTGTAAATCTGTGAGATTAAACTCCTTTTTTGTTGTTTTTTTAGTTTTATTTTTTGTTTGTGTGTAGAGATAAGATGATTCCATGGTACCCCAGGTGCTTTCATAGAGAATCTCAACTGTAGATGTACAAAACAAGATGAAGATGACAAGTTAAAACAATCACGTAAGCCTTTGAAGGAAAGGATCCCAGAATCATTGCACATATCTCCAAATATGGTTTCCCTTATCTTCCCACAGTAGAGAGTTGAATAGTTTTCCACCAGACAAAAGTAAAAGTTACTGAAAAGTGGAATATTCTTGTACCATTTTCATAAGGTTTTCGATTATTTTTCAACAGTTCACCATAATGATGAAAGACTGGTAATTTTAGGGCCAAAAAGTATTTTTGCCCATTTAAGTGGAACTGAAGAGTGGATAACATTCATTTGTCTATATGAATGATCTATATTTTCTTATATACATTTCTATAAAGATTTGTTTGATTGGCAAAACCATATAAAAAAATGAATGCAAAATGAAAGACCAATAATAATGTTTAAAATTGGTAATAGAAAGTCCATCTAAAGATGTATGTCACTGTTTGAATAGTTAGTGAAATATGTGTTTTTTTCCATAAAAATTTATAAATGAGAGAATGCACTTTTTCCCAATATTTAGAGGGGAGGAGAGAGGTAGCATTGAAGAATAAAAATGTATAAATGGTAACATATCTGTTTTAATTATTGTATGGATTTTATTGTAAATTGAGTGTGATTAAACTTTTACAATATCACTAATCAGAAATATCTACAATGCAGGTATGCAGATTTGACCCCCTTCTTTTCCCCACCTTAAAATTTCCCACTTCCTCTCAGTAATAATATTGTGTACCTCTGATACATTTTTTATTTTTTTTACCCGTGTTACTGTAGCATCTGTGACTCACTAAAGATGAGCACTGACAGGAATCTGCTGGGGGTTAAATAGTTTCTCTTCCAAATGTCGCCTTCTCTCAGCCTCAGCTTTTTGCAACAGAGCGACCAGCTTCTCTGCCTCGATTCTCAAAGGAGTAACTGCATGCTCAGTGCATGTTTTATCAACCGGCCTTATCTTTTCACCCTCTCATGATTGACTTACATTGACAAAGGAATTATGAATGTATTCTTGTTATTATTGTTATTATGTGTCTAGTGCACATATTATCCTTATTTACAAAGGTTTGCGCTGTTAAAAATGAGACAGGCAGCATTTAGAGGGCCTTATAGCAAGTTATGAACACAATTATACTGTAATTTTAATGTAATTTTAACATCACAAAATCAAACTGTAATTTCAATGTAATTTTAAAGTCATGAAATCAAACAATGGGTCATTGCTGGGTAAGACGCTAGATGTCTGACCTCCTGTTTGACTCATGACTCTTTGATTATTCTAATTAGTAATTATCAAAAAGGCTGATTGTGTTTAACATATTCTGTTTCGAGGCCCCAAAAGGGCAAAAAAAAGGTTTTGCATGGATCACACTTAATGTGGGAGAATTACTTAACTATTAACCTTTTAAAAAGAAAGAAAGACTCAGAGAAAATGGCGTTCCTTTTGTCTTAACAACGAGGACTCACTTTTATTTCCATTACATCATCTCACGTACGCACGGGTGAGAAGCGTGAGTTCTAAAAAATGCAGATACAGACCTTGTCTTTTTAAAGCCTACAAATGTGTGTGCGTTAAACACAAGAGTCTGTGTGTCTCCATTGGTGTGTGTGTGTTACAAGCTAATGACGTCCAGTTGGCAACTGGACGAAAGTTCTGGGAAGTGTTTATCACAAAAGTACAAAAACAGAGCGATTAATTCCACTCTTTGACATATCTTGGAACAGTCCTAGTATAAACCGACTCCAGATGCTTCCTTTTAATACCATCGACGAAAAACAGGAAAAAAGGTCAACCTGACCCTACTCCCATAAATCCTCCCTTGGCACGTTACAGCGTGACATATCTAGAAGACCTCTACATTGCAAATCTGACTCCACACTGTTCAAGTCTAGCTGTGATAATAACAAACATGTAAGAAAGATCTAATTGCTTACACAACCAATGGATAACACACTAATGTAATCAAGGTGTCTACACAAGTGCTGACATAAAATGACATGTAATAAGTGCAGATTACAATCAATAACATATTTCCAATAATAGAGAGAGAGAAAGAGAGAGAGAGTCAGAGAGAGACAGAGAGAGAGAGAGTCAGAGAGAGACAGAGAGAGAGAGAGAGAGAATCAGAGAGAGACAGAGAGAGAGAGAGAGAGAGAGTCAGAGAGAGACAGAGAGAGACAGAGAGAGTCAGAGAGAGACAGAGAGAGAGAGAGAGAGAGAGAGTCAGAGAGAGAGTATGCAAAACAGTCATTGCTTTCGCAGTAACATCCGTCCAATCAGATATGAAAGTGAAAAAACCCCGACAACTGACACTTATTTATGTGTATTCCTCGGGGAAAAAGTCTTTCATGGACCTCTATTCCTCAGAGCATCCGCCGTTATCATCGGTCACCTGACCGAACCGGCATCAATTGGAAGTCAGCCATGCTACTCGCAATGACATCCAGCACTTGTCATATAAAAAGAGTACATAAGCATAATACACTAACAAAACATCATAAGACAAACAAAAACAACAACATATCAAATACATGTATTATATATATATGTAACTTATCTTGCTAATAATATTGATACGCAGGATTAAAAATGAAATGGATGTTAGAATCTAATGTTATGATAGTGTAAACTAACCTAACCGGCCGCCTGTGCTAACTTATCTATTAAAGCTTCATTGTATTGTATTTTACTTATTTTATTTATTGAGTAACTCAAACAAGGTTAATAGGGTTAGTCATCTTCAGTTTGTGTGCTTGGCTTGAATGAGTTCATGGACACGTAGCAAAACAAAAAGAGTCCGTCCCGTTCCCGGGGCTCCTTTCCATCTGGCATGGCTCTGTAGCACACTCATGAGTCCATGGACGTGTCCAGGCGGCCGGGGATCAGCCCTTCGGATGGCTGCTGCCTGATGTCATCCATCTATACATTGTCCCCACAATCCACCTTTTCAAAATAGGCACAACACAACACACAATTAGAAAGAATACAATCAGCGTTATCACCAAAATTATTCCTGTTTTGGCGGCTAAAGCGCCCCATTCCCCTAAGATTTCTTCCAGACTTTTCCACGACCAGTTGTTTCTTCCAGCATTCTCTTTTACTTCTTCTCTAAGTTTCATAAGTTTAGCCATTACTACCCTAAACGAACCTTTAGGAGCAGTGTTCATTGGAATATATGTACAGCACTCATTACCAAACATGTGACATACACCTCCCTTGCTTGCTAGAAGCCAATCTAAAGCTTGCCTATTTTGAATTGCCATTCTACTCGTTTCATGTAATTGGTCTCCCAATACCATAAATCCTTCTATCGTGAAATTTATCATCCTCTGCTGATTATAGTAAATGTAATTTATCCATTCAACATTTTTATTAATCGTAATTTGAGGCAAAATAGACTCAAAACCTGCTTTAACTTCATGTTGTGCTTTAAATTCATCTGGAATTCCTCTTGGTTGCCCAATAAGATCTAAATACACTTTTTCATTTAGTCCGTAATCTCCTAGACTCCGACGAGACCTAGTTTTACCTGTTTCAATTTGAGCTAATTCTTTTACCCCTTCATACACTAAGGTTATCGGTACTTTCATTCGTACTAATGCACAAAGTCCTATCCACTTCAGTGGTAAGGTGTTCATTAGCATGTCATCACCACACATCCAGTAACTGTCTGCCACTGGATACGTTTGATCTCCTAAAAAGAAAAGTTTGGGAATAGTCATAGTTATATTTTTACAGTCCTCTTCTATAAAATCTGGGTTTTCAAACCAAACGGGCTTTGTAGCAAACACTGGTGTTACATTTGCATGCTTAAACCAAGATAATACCCAGGTTACATTACATTTCACAGTGGTGTTTCCTACATTAATTCCTTCATTGTCCTCAAAACCTCCACTAACGAAACATTCGTAGTCTGCATCATAATCTATGTCATAATCAGTAGGTGGAACGTTATCTGTAGTACTAATGTTAAATTCTGCACACAATGATTCTAATTTATGCCCTTTCCATTTCTCTAAGTATTGATGAGAGTTTCTTGAACCATATAAGAGTCTGCAACTCAAACCACACATAGGTAATTTAAAGAATGACACTGCGTCTTCTCTTGAAGTGAACTCACCATTGCTACATCTTTCACGTTGTACAACTGCACATTCTTTTGACGTGTATTTTTCTGGAATTACCATAGGTACTGCTCCGGGAGCAACAGTACAGATTAAACAATCCTTTTTAGTTAACTCCCTGACAGTGTACCATGATGTTGTATACCATGTATTATGTAAGGCTCTTTGCCATAAAGGATCTCCCCTTGGTCTGGTTCCATGCCATTTAATATCCTGTAATTTATTTATTACTCTTGGTGTTGCTACTTTTGGATGACGTTCTTCATAAAATTGATCTAAACCTTTTGAGAAATCCTCACATCCTTCCTTTTCAGAGCATCCATACTTCTTTGGATCCGGTTGTGTGAATTCTAATATTAGCTTGTTGTCCTGGTTTGATGTGACCTCAATCTGAGAAGGCACTGTTGTAATCATTTTTACTCGTGAGGGTTTAGTAGTTTCTAAAACTTCCTTCGTGGATTTAATTGTATTTGAAACTACTGTTCGCGGATTTGTTTCAGTTGTGACGGTTGTTGGAAGTTCAGTTATGCTATTTTCAGGTAGAGGCACCGTAGGCTTTGCATTTTCTAAATTGCTATCAACCTCTATAGGTTGCACTTCCTTTTTATTTGTATTTATCTTTGTAGTTTTATCGTTATTGGTTGAAATTTGTATTGTGCTAGTTAAGATTGTAGATGCTGATGTGACTGCTACTGTCTTAACCGTAAAGCTTGTCGGTTTATTTGGTCCTGATTTGGTGACTGAAGTAGGTAAAGTCACATGTCCACTAGGGACGGTAATTTTCTTCACTTCCACAGTAGCTCTAGTAGCCATAGTTGTTGGGGGGAAACAATTGATTTCCTCTGGTAAAGCCTCTTTTTTTGGTAGGTTCCATAATATAGATGAATCTACTTTTCCACTCGAAGTGATGTCTTCAAACTTCAACTCGTATGTTTTGTCAATACGGAAGGCTATTACATCTGCTTCAATAATCCATCCACAATCTGCAATCTTAACAGTCATTTTACAATTAATGTTTTCTTGATTTATACTAGATAATTGATGGCTAACATTAGCATGCGAATTACACATCCTTCGTCTGTCACCCTTTTGCAGTAATCTGGAGATAATCACGTTTCTTTCAACCAAATCATATTTATCACTGTCTGGTTCAACATGAATCCTAATTTGATCATTTACAATTTGAACTGTAGCAGATATCTCCTTGTTTCCTATTCGCTCTAAACCACCTTTTCCTGTACTTCTTTTACCCTTACCTGGATTCTTTATTGTTAAGTCATATTTGTAATTGTCCTCAGGATCCCAATGGGACTCTATTCTTGTTTCTACGCCAAAACCATCGTCCTTAATGTGTAAAAGGACTGAACACTGGTATGCCCCATAAACTTTATATTCCTGTTTAACACTTTTTCCGCATAATTTCTTGGTATCGTAATAGACATTTACCTCATATTCTGTATCTAATTCTGTATGAAATTCTGTATCGGTTACCGTTGCTTTCCATTTGAATTCAGCATGGGTCTCTCTTTTCTTACGCATCCTTTTTGTTTTTACTCTTAATTGTTCTCTAAGACCTAGATGAGTCATTAACTTTAGTTCAGCTGGCAAAAACACTGGTGTGTACTTGTTCAAACCCATTAACGTTGTGTTGTACTTATCTTGTTCTACAAAGGTGGATTTCCCTTTATAGACTGAAGTCCCACGTTTCATGGTTAGATGTCGATCGTCTCGACCCACATTACTCGTTGTCTTCTCTCGTGGTTGAGCTGACGTTGGCTGATGCTGTGGTGCTGGCTGCAGGCTGTGAGAGTTCATCTCCGGCCTCGCTGTCGTTAGGTTCACCACTTCTGCCAACATCCACAGGTGAAATGTCATTAATACTAGTCTCATTGCTGCAAATCGTCTGTTCACACTTTTTCCCAATGTCTGGCTTCACAGTGTCTGTCTTTGCACTGTCTGGCTTTACAGTGTCTCTGGCGTGTACTTTAGTACAATGAGTCAAATGATACCACGTATCACTCCCCTGAACTTGGACGGCGGTTGCGGTTGCTCGTTTGACCTCAAAGGGTCCATCCCATCTCGAGCAGTTCCATTTTCGTCTGAACACCTTCACGTACACCAGGTCTCCTGGTTCGACTGGTCTCTTCACCACCGTCTCTGGACAGGAACTTCTGGCTTTTTCCTGCAGATAGATAGCTCTATGGATAGCAGTTAGTTGATCCATATATGCTTTCAACTCTGTTTGTAGCTGTTCAAGTGCCGGGCCTTTGAATGGAAGCCTCCATTCGGGCACTGGCATTGTTCTGCCTGTTAGCATTTCATGCGGGGTTAAATGTGTGCTGCGATGCAACTGCATGCGATAGCTCATTAGCGCAAGCGGCAAAGCATCAATCCAGTTTAGTTTAGTAGAAGCACAGATTTTATTTAGCTTAGCTTTCAAAGTCCCATTGATCCTCTCAACGATACCCTGACTCTGGGGGTGATAGACTGCTCCAAGGCGTTGTTTAATTCCTAGCTTTAACAAAACACCTTTCAACACCTTTTGGATAAATGCTGAACCGTTATCTGAGCTGATTTCTGATGGGATGCCAAATCTCGGAATCACCTCTCTTGTCAGAAACTTAATCACTGTATCAGCTCCCAATGTCTTTGATGGGACTGCTTCAACCCATCGGCTGAATCGATCGATCACAACCAGCATGTACCTTTTCCCTTGTACTGGCTTTATCATGTCAACATAATCTATCACAAGATGTTTAAAGGGTCCCTCAGGGACCGGAATGTGACCAATCGGTGATTTTATGCCTTTTCGAACATTGTTTTCTGCACATATTTCACATTGACTCAAGATTTCATCCACCATTGCTTGCATGTAAGGTGACCAATAACCTTGCCTTTTAAGCTTCTCCATCACTTTCCCTCTACCACAGTGATCCAAACCATGAGCTTCTGAGACCAACATTGTCAACAATGCTACTGGTGCAACTAAATGTCCACTTTGTGATCTCCACAAACCACTTTCACTCATTGTCGCACCTCTCTGCGCCCAGAGAGCGTGCTCACTTGCACCTGCTTCCTGCTGCATCAAAATGATGTCTTCTGGTGTCACCATTGGTTCCAAGGTGACCACTGGTGCCAAGATAGCCATCTGGCACTTAGACGCTAGTTTTGCTGCCTCATCTGCGGCGTTGTTCCCTTTAATGACTAAATCATTACCTTTACGATGGGCGTTGCATTTAATTACTGCCAATCTTGATGGCAGCATCATCGATGCGATCAGTTCTTTTAGCTGTTTTTGATGTAACACTGGACTGCCGTCTGCTCTTTTGAAACCTCTTTGTTTCCAAACTGCAGCAAACAGATAGCACACCCCATGGGCATAAGCCGAGTCTGTGTATATGTTTGCTACTTTTCCTTTTGCTAGTTTACATGCTTCTGTCAGTGCTTTTAGTTCTGCTTTTTGAGCTGAGCATGGTTGCTCGCATTTTTCTGCTTTGACTGTTACAAAATTGTCACCTACTTGTTCTACCACGGCGTAACCTGCATGGTTTCCAAGATGATCTCTGAAACATGACCCGTCGACAAAGTAAGTGACTTCCGCGTTCACTATCGGAGTTGACTCTAAATCGGGTCTTAGCATTGTGTATTTCATTGTTTCTGCAAGACACTCGTGTGGTTCTCCTTCACAGTCTAGAGGTACCATGTCAGCAGGGTTGTTTGTTGTGCACTTTTGCACAGTGACGTCTGGATATGTTAAAAGTGGCATGTACTGTAAACATCTTGCCTGAGTCATCACAAACTTTCCTTGATTTATCAGCTCTATGATTTTGTGGTGGGTCCGTATTATTATCGGATAACCCATTGTTATGGTTGATGCTTTTTCATAAGCGTAGTAGACTGCTGCTAGACCTTGATAACATGGTGGCCAGCCTTGGGCCACATTGTCTAGTTTAGTGCTGTAATAAGCAATGGCTTGCTTCCGTCGTCCTACACAGGTTTCTTGCATTAGTACAGCTGACACGTACATGTTTTTTCTGTTGGACACATACAGATAAAATACTTTATCATAGTCTGGCAATGCCAAAGTTGGTGCCATTTGCATTTCCTGTTTTAGTGTTTCAAAGGCTACTTTAGCTTCAGTTGTCCATTTTAACACTGCTTTCAACGACTGGTTTCCTGTCTCTTTTATGAGTTCCCTAAGCGGTGCTGTTTTTTCCGCATAGTTCTCAATCCAGTCTGCATTGAATCCTGTCATTCCCAAAAATGTCATCATTTCGCCGACTGTCCGCGGACTTGGAGCTTTGCTGACACCTTCCAGTTGAGAAGGTGAAATGCCAACTGTTCCTTGTGATATTTGTCTTCCTAGGTAATCTACCTGCGGTTGACAATACTGTAGTTTTTGTTTGGAGACCTTGTGTCCTCCCTCTGCTAATCTTTGTAGAACTTTGATTGAGTCCTGATGACAGTCATTTAGTGTGTTTCCACAGATTAACAAATCGTCCACATACTGTAACACAGTTCCAGTTAAATTGAGTCCTTCCAAATCATTTTTTAGCACTTGATTAAATATGTGCGGGCTCAGTTTAAACCCTTGGGGCAATCGGGTATAACTGAGTTTTTTACCTCTGTAGGTAAATGCGAATAAATGTTGTGACTCTTCTGATAGCGGAATGCTGAAAAACGCTGAACAGAGATCAATAACGGTGAAGAAACGAGCTCCAGTTGGTATTGAATTTAAGAGAGTGTTTGGATTTGGCACGTCCGATTCTGCATCTACTATTATCTTGTTTATTTCTCTTAAGTCATGAACAAGACGGTATTTGTTTTTGTCTGCTTTCAGAACTGGAAAAATTGGAGTGTTGCATTGACTTTCTACTTCCACCAGCACACCTGCTTGCATCAATCCATCAATGGTTTTCTGGATGCCTTGTTCTGCTTCTGGTTTCAATGGGTATTGCTGGCGAAAAGGAAACTGTGCATTTGGTTTTATTTGAACTGACACCGGCTCTGCAGATTTTACTAAGCCCACATCTGTGTCATGTTTAGACCATAAGTGCTCTGAGACATTTTTTAGCATGTCCTGCATTGCTGGTTGATCTTCAGAGGAACCATTTTCTTTAGACTGATCTTTAAGATCAACTGGCACTGTCACAACTTGTGGTTTTGCTGTCATTGTTACTTCACATAAGATCTTGATCATTGTTCCATCACATGATTGTGAAATTAATGAGTTGTCTGTGTCTTCCCATGTTGTTTCAGTTGCAAGTTTCATCATTGGTCCCAGATCTTTTGCATGAAATCCTTTATTTACAAACAATGTAATGTGTGGTACTGATTCTGGAACATTGTACCACTCTGAAATGAAATCATTTTGTTTCACATTTAAAGCTGCACCTTGGTTACCAATAACAATGCATTCTGTTTCAAGATTAACAGTTCTGTTTTTTGTAGAACTGTCCCATTTCTCTTCAAACTCCATGCTCTTTGAGATGTCATAGAACATGGTGCAGTGGTAATCTAGAAAAGGTTTTCTGGCTTCTGAAATTTGAGCTTTAATGTACCGGCCCCAGTTAGTGACTACACCTTCAACTGGGCCTGAAATGTCACCTAGCCAATAAACTTTAGCTTCATGTGTTTGCATGTACATTTGAAAATCCAAACCTGTTTTATCAACATACAAACCCTGAGGAGAACACCAGATTTTTAATTTCATCCTGCATAATGCATCTCTTCCCAACAGGTTAATTGGTGTTTGGTCAGAGACAAGAATTGGTATTCTTATCTCATCTTCATCAGTTGCCAGTCGTACAGGAGCTGTCATTTGTATTAGCTGTTTTATTCCCGAGAACCCTACTGTTGAAATGAATTTATCAGACATGGGGAGGTGCTTTGCATAATTTGGACTTACACACGTGTAAGCTGCTCCTGTATCGACCAGCATTGGTGTTTCTTTTTCTTCAATTAGAATTTTTAACATTTTTCTTCAATTAGAATTTTTAACATTGGTTCATTTTCAGCACCCTCGCTTACGATCGGGCACTGGTTCTCCCCTGTAAGGTTCTCTGGGCACCCCTAGTAACCAAAATTTGGTGGGTTTGCAGGGCGTCTTGTCAGACCTGGACGGAACCGGCCACGCGATTGCCTTCGGTTGGTGCTGTTGCCTCTTGGGCAATGCTCGGCACGATGTCCAAGTTCATTGCATGTCCAACATGCTCCCATTATTCCAGGTGCGCCAGGCCTGCCTCTGTTAGTCCAGGCGGGACCTCTTTGTTGTCGTCCGCGAAGTCCGTATGGCTGTGAGTTAAATGCCTGAGGATAGACATTCACCACCGGTTGTTGCAGCTGGGTTGGTTGAGGAGCTGGAAAACTCCTTTGTGCCTGATTTGCCACATCAGGTACAGGTTCTGAAAATCCTTGGGGTGGTGGTGCCACATGTTCAGTCGTATTAATCATTATGGCTTGAGTCTTGGCTTTGTTTTTCCCTGTCATTTCTCCAAGCTGCATTTGTGCCAATTTTCTCTGAACGTTTTTATCTTGTTCTGCAATCTTCATCTCCTCTCTTCTGTGTTTCTCAACTGCATGTATCACATGGTCACGGAACTCTCTATGGGGCATTGATGTCAGAGCCACCACGTCTTCTAACCTGCTTCTCACTGAAGCTGGCATTGCTTCAACGATGGAGTTCCGGAACAGAGTTGTCAGCACAGGACTCTTATCAATTTCCTCCTCCGTTTCTTGCTTCCATCTTTTCATCTCATTTGCGATGTAAGTTGCTGGGTTTTCTGTGGCATCAATGGGATTCGCTTTTAAGGCTTTCGGATCAATTTTCGTTGGAAATTCCTTTCGCAGTACTTCCCACATTGCTGTGCGAAATAAATTGAATCCGATTCCATCTGCTCTCTGTTGGAGCATCCACGCAAAACGTTCCTTCAAGACGTTTTCCATGTTATGTGTTCCCATGCACTGTGCAAGGACAGCCTTTAGATCCCCAATAGCCAACATTTTCCCCACATTTAACTCTTCAAACACCTTAATCCACTTACTGGCACCCTCGTTAATGTCTGGCAATTTTGCGACCACTCCGACAAGATCTTGACTGGCCCAAGGTAAGTAGTTCGCGACATTCCCTTTTACTAATATTGGTAATTGTTTATGATCTGTGCATTTCCCCGGTGCATGTATGTTTGGCTTGTATCTCAAATTAAAATCACTTCTCCTTCTGGCTTGTGCTCCTGCTCCAGGATTTTGTAATGCCTGTTTTTCTGCTATTAGTTGGTTTTCCATTGAGAGCTCGCTGGGATTTCCTGGCACAATATTTAGTCTCATTGCTTCTTCCTCAATTTCGTTTTCCAACTCTTCTATGACAGTGCGACTAATTTCTCTCTGCAAATCTATCCCTTCGTGATCTAGGTTTACCCAAAATGAATCACTCTTTTTATTTCCAGCATAGTCAGCATAACAGTCTATCCCACCCATCGGTTTCAAGGTCAACGACCTCCTGTCATCAGGTATTATCTGTTTTCTCGAGGTACTGCAATGCATCGGTGCTAAATTGTCTGCATATACAGGGGAATCTGAGTTTATTGGGCCTTCATTACTCTGATGGTTTGCAACTGAAACAGCTGGAGATCCTGACTTATGCACAGACGAATATATGTTTGCTAGGCCGGGATTCTGTAACATTGATGTGTGAGGCTTTAGTCATAATCTCTTTATGTGATGTAGACTCCTCTCCAGTATTATCTCCTTCTCTCATCTCATCTAAAATCAGAGAATCTTTGTTCTTGTACTGGAAGTCTCCCTGTATGTTGACGGTCCCGGAAAGTGTTGGATAAATTCCAGCAGTTTTTCCTGCCTTATCATTTACAGATTGCTGTTTCATTTCCATATATTTTTGCTTTAAAGCGCGTCTATAAGCCTCTCCTTCTGTTTTAAAAAGGTTTAAAATCTTCAGCTCGAGGTCACGTTTCTCCTTTCTTTTTTTAGTATTGCTGTTCGCTTTGTAATCTAGAACTCTGACCTCCATTTGCTCACAAAGAGCTGTATCAAAACTGCCCTGTTCTGGCCACGGGGAAGTTAAACGTTCCGTCCGTTTGCTCCATTTCTTTGAAATCTTTTGAATTTTTGACGCAATTTCGGGGTTCTTTAATCCTATGACAACAATTGGAATGTTTGCCATTTTATTCTGTATTAGTTTCGTTAGGCCAAGTTAAGAAAAACTAGTACTGCCTTTTCTCAAATGTGTGTGTGAGGGCTGAGCAATGCAGCTGTCTGAGGAGCGGGAGGTGGGGGCTTCTTGGCTCGGGACAGCTGTGTGTGTGCGGTTCTCCTTGCCTGCGTAGAACTGTATGTGTGTTTCCTGCTCTGCCTGCTGAGCTGTGTGTGAAACACAGTGTGTGTGCTCCCTCCTTTGTGTGTAAGACTTTCCTTCGGTGGGGGCTGAGGAATTTGGCACTGGTCACTGGTCACTGAGGGCTAAAAATAACTCAGCCTGCTGTTTTCCTCTCTCTACTGACAGGCAAAAAGGAAAAACCAAAGAAGTTTGCAGATCTTATTGCCAATTGTCAATCTTGCACAATTATCCAACTTTCAAGCACAAAGTACAAAGTTTAAGTATCTGCACCCACACAGCAGCTTAGATAAGTATAAACTTTGGTCCACCACGATATTTTACAACAAGAAAAATAGAAGTTTCCAAGCACTGTTTACCTTATCAATGGAACTTTGAATTAAAGAAAAAAAAACAGAGCAAAGCCACCCATGCATTTTAGTCAGACAATAGAGCTCTCATCTTTTATAATCACACATAGACGTCTGACACACAACAACACAATCAGTCATTCTTACTCATAACTTCTCATCATTCCCACATTCTCACGTTTTACTTTCACTCTCACTCTCCCGGGAAACTTATTGTTTGTTTTCTTAATGGTCCAAATGTTCAATGTTCCTGGATTTTAACTGTGCGCACAGACAATTTAAATCAGGTTTTTATGGGACCCAGAGCAAAAAAAAAAAAAAAAGTTAAAAATAAACATTTATACTTCACGTGCACCAGCAAGGCCTCTTTGCTTCAAATTTGATAGGAGGCTTTTACCTCGTTTGCCTAAACCTGGAGTACTCAACCAAAAACAGACTGCAGTCAACTCTGTTAAGGCCACATTTTCATCGGAGTTCCACGCATGGAATGATCCGAGAACTGCCTTATTCCTTTTTCAAGCGCTTACATTAACAGGGCCGCGCCCTAAAGACTCCGACCAACCGAACATTTATAAGATCAATTCTTTCAGAATGATCTCTTTGATTCTAAAAAGTTATGTATATTAGAAAAACTTCAGCAAAGACCTGTACTGGTCCGATTCATTTCTTATACGCCGTCGCTTCTAACGTCATATTTGACGGGACATCCGATAAAAGCGGCTGGGAGTAACCAATCACTTCTTTAAGTTGTCATGTGTGCCCAACTGTGGAGGAAGCCAATATCATTCCAAATCTTTTGATGTTTAAGACAACTTATTTTTTCTACGTAGAAAAATACCAAATAGATGTCAAGCCAAAGGAACGACCACTCCCGTCCGTCAATCAATCACAAACAACGCTCTTCCCAATTCAAATTACACAGGCGGCAGATTCATCGCTAACAAGCAGAGAGAGCAGAAGACAGAGCAGTAAAAAATGTATTTTCACTCACCTCTGTCCTCTCTCCTCCACCCCAGCGCGGAGGGGCCAGTTCCGTGCGGGGGAACCCAAGCCGTCTGTCCGGGAAGGCAAAACTCCCTTTTTCCTATCGCGTCGGGGTTCACCAATTTTGTGGGAGAATTACTTAACTATTAACCTTTTAAAAAGAAAGAAAGACTCAGAGAAAATGGCGTTCCTTTTGTCTTAACAACGAGGACTCACTTTTATTTCCATTACATCATCTCACGTACGCACGGGTGAGAAGCGTGAGTTCTAAAAAATGCAGATACAGACCTTGTCTTTTTAAAGCCTACAAATGTGTGTGCGTTAAACACAAGAGTCTGTGTGTCTCCATTGGTGTGTGTGTGTTACAAGCTAATGACGTCCAGTTGGCAACTGGACGAAAGTTCTGGGAAGTGTTTATCACAAAAGTACAAAAACAGAGCGATTAATTCCACTCTTTGACATATCTTGGAACAGTCCTAGTATAAACCGACTCCAGATGCTTCCTTTTAATACCATCGACGAAAAACAGGAAAAAAGGTCAACCTGACCCTACTCCCATATTAAAAAAGGAAATGTTCTGTGTCACTTTAATTAAATCTACTTAAATAAAAAAAAAAAAAAAAACCTGGGAAGGGAGGGGTGAGATGGTGGTTGTTATATGTCTATTTAAAGTAATTTTGTGTTGGCTGATTTGGATCTCACTTTAAAAAAAATTGCAGTCTGATCAAATTTTAAAGAAAAGTATAAATTTGTTAGGAAAACTGATTATCTGCAGCACTCCAATTTATTATATTTATAAAAAGCTATATTCTTTTAAAGGAGCATAGCGCAAGTTCCAGAGTTTATGCTGAAATGTGCCCCCTCTGGCGACAACTTGATATGACACTAGTGTTGTGCATGTGCATGGGAGAACAAGAAAAGCATCTACTGCTGCCACTGATGTCTTGTGAGGTACGAAAGTTATAAATGTTTAATTTAGCCCGTGTTCTCTCACTTATGCGCCAATGGCGGCGGAATCTCAACAAAGTAACCAGGTGAACAAGAGTGTGCAGTGCGTCACACCCGTACTCACACCCAGAGAATGCGACCTGAATCATTGTCTCATGAGCTGACAAATGGAGTCTATAAAGGCAACAGTGGTGAATAGAGGGAAACTCATTTTACTCTTGGATGCGAAGGGCAGGGATTGGTCAGAGTTTTGGTTCTGCTCTCACCCCCCTCTGTCCCTCAAGTTCCGGGAGTATAACCTTATCTATTGGTTGGCCCACATGCCAGTCGCGCTCACGTCACAACCAATGTGTGTGCAGTTGGGGCTAAAGGGGTTGGTCCACTTCTCCCACTATTAGAGTCTAGGAGTGAACAAGGCCTTAATGACAAAGAGCTAGTTGATGTTGTTTATGCATGTTCCAAACATTAATGCACTAATTCATGAACTTAACCTTCGGTTAGGCTTTAATTACATCAAACGCTGCTGCTGCACAAAGGACTGACTTTTCCAATTGTGCTTGCTTTGACATTATAAAAAATAAATCGAATGGCTTTATATAAAACAAAAATGTGCGTAAAGTTGTGACACCATTCCTTGTAGAAATATTCATTAATCACAAGCAGATAAATGAGCCGGTGCAACAAATTGAGTCAAACAATATTTGCTAATTTGAAAAAAAGTAATTTGGAGCAAAAGGAAGTTTAACAAAGTACATTTACTGTGTGTGTACCTTTTAGACACAGATTTGTAAAATTGTTTAGATCAAAATAATCATAATTCAAGAATGTGTACACACAAGTCTATCAAACACATAATCAATGCCGTGATTTAACTTCCAAGGACATAAAACCAATGATGTGATGAACTTGCTTTGATGAAATCTGATTCAGAGTGATTCAGAGATGGAGCTTATGTGCGTAGACTGACAAAACATGGAGAGTCATTGTTATTCTCTACTTCCAGTGCCATACAACTAGGCACCCTGTAGCAACTCCTGCCCTTTCCTGAGTTTTTCTCTTCTTAAACCTTTAATTTTTAGCATAGGTCTATGCAACCGGAGGACTCATGCCGACACAGGTCTGACACAGGCCATGTCAAAGCTTACAGGTCCATCTCAAAATATTAGCATATTGTGATAAAGTTCATTATTTTCATATTATAATGATAAAACTTGAACATTCATATATTTTAGATTCATTGCACACTAACTGAAAATTAGCATATCATGAAAAGGGTCTCTAAACGAGCTATGAACCTAATCATCTGAATCAACAAATTAACTCTAAACACCTGCAAAAGATTCCTGAGGCCTTTAAAACTCCCAGCCTGGTTCATCACTCAAAACCCCAATCATGGGTAAGAGTAGAATGGAGTAGAAACATCCAGAGCCACCGTGCACAGGCGTGTGCAGGAAATGGGCTACAGGTGCCGCATTCCCCAGGTCAAGCCACTTTTGAACCAGAAACAGCGACAGAGGCACCTGACCTGGGCTACAGAGAAGCAGCACTGGACTGTTGCTCAGTGGTCCAAAGTACTTTTTTCGGATGAAAGCAAATTTTGCATGTCATTTGGAAATCAAGGTGCCAGTCTGAAGGAAGACTGGGGAGAAGGAAATGCCAAAATGCCAGAAGTCCAGTGTCAAGTACCCACAGTCAGTGATGGTCTGGGGTGCCATATCAGCTGCTGGTGTTGGTCCACTGTGTTTTATCAAGGCCAGGGTCAATGCAGCTAGCTATCAGGAGATTTTGGAGCACTTCATGCTTCCATCTGCTGAAAAGCTTTATGGAGATGAAGATTTCATTTTTCAGCACGACCTGGCACCTGCTCACAGTGGCAAAACCACTGGTAAATGGTTTACTGACCATGGTATCACTGTGCTCAATTGGCCTGCCAACTCTCCTGACCTGAACCCCATAGAGAATCTGTGGGATATTGTGAAGAGAAAGTTGAGAGACGCAAGACCCAACACTCTGGATGAGCTAAAGGCCGCTATCGAAGCATCCTGGGCCTCCATAACACCTCAGCAGTGCCACAGGCTGATTGCCTCCATGCCACGCCGCATTGAAGCAGTCATTTCTGCAAAAGGATTCCCGACCAAGTATTGAGTGCATAACTGTACATAATTATTTGAAGGTTGACTTTTTTTGTATTAAGAACACTTTTCTTTTATTGGTCGGATGAAATATGCTAATTTTGTGAGATAGGAATTTTGGGTTTTCATGAGCTGTATGCCAAAATCATCCGTATTAAGACAATAAAAGACCTGAAATATTTCAGTTAGTGTGCAATGAATCTAAAATATATGAATGTTCAAGTTTTATCATTACATTATGGACAATAATGAACTTTATCACAATATGCTAATATTTTGAGATGGACCTGTATATTTAGAGGTGGTTAGTTTATTCTGAGGTATCTCTGTAGTTATGCTGCTATAGGCTTAGGCTGCTGGAGGACATCAAGATCTATTTCTCTTACTATTCTCCAGTTTTGCATTATTTGTTGTTATTTCAACTTTATGTTCTCTTTGTTTTTTTCTCTTCATAGTAGCTACATTTGGCCTGGTATTACGTTTAGGTGTGACGCCTTGGATCAGGGCTTCTGTGTTCTTTTTGTGTCTGTCTTCTCAAACCCTCTAAAAGCACTTCTGTTTGTTGTTTTGTATCGTCCACCAGGTCCTTACTCTCGATTTTTAGATCAGTTTCCACACTTCTTATCTGATATAGTGTTATATATTGCAAAGTTCATTACAGTGGGGGTTAACATTCGTGTGGACACTGGAAGTGTCTAAATATAGCCTTAGACAATGCTATCTAAGACTCAATTGGCTTTGCATAAAATATCCGCTTACTCAGAATGAGGGATTACTGCAAAGTCAACAACACAAGAAAAGTGACTGTCCACTGTTGCTACATACTGCAATGCTGCAAGTAGACTCAATGCAATCATGGTTTTGCTTAGATAGAGAAGTTCTTAACCAATTTGAATAATACTCTGAACTTGGCTGTATCTTTATAACTAGGATTAATTGAATGGAATGTGTGTGTATAATTGAATAGAAATATTTTGTAAAGTGCTTTGAGACACCATGTATTGTGAAAGTGCTGAATAAATAAACAGATTGAAATATGTCGACTTTTGATTTGAATTTCTTATTAGAGATAGTTTTTCTTAATTAGAATTTGATTTCAATTGTTACTGTATATTCTAAAGTTTATCATAGTTTATCTGAGGCAAGATTCAACAGTGTTCCATGTTTGACTGCCTGAAAATTTACAAAAATGGGCTGTAATGTACAGTACTTTTCTATTTAACCCTCCAAAAAAGTATCACTTCTTTGAGGCACAAATAACAGAACAGGAACTTCCAAGAAATTCCACTGACTCCCTATCAAGTGTTTTACAATAGTTGTCTGGCACAATGGTATCAGCACAACACCATTTGACCTTGGCAGCATGCGTTCCACCATAAAACCTTACGCCTACACTTATTAAAAGAAGACACTGAGTCAACACTTTAGGTGACAGTGTTATATGACAAATCTTACAGAGTCTTGGACAGAAATCAAATGTTCTTAGTAGTTGATTTCAATTAAGCTGTCTGTAGGACATATTTCACCATGTACAGTTTTCACATAAGGTATTCCTCTAGTTATCTCTTTTCAGGATATTTTTCATAGAGACACTTTAATTCTCTTCAGACTACTTTTCCACTATGAAATAAAAATTGTTCGCCATAGTAGTAAAGACCATGAAAGTGTTTCTTACCAATATGTTTTTAAACTATGATCATAACTACAAGGGATTCAACTTACCAGAGAGAAAATAAAAGAAACAAATGAAAGTACGGGCCTCAAAGTGAACATTTTCAAATAGCAGTGTTTTAATTAAGTTTTTATTATAACTGTTGAGTTATGAAAAAAATGTATTGATAATTTTTAAGTGATATATATACAGCATATATATATATATATATATATATATATATATATATATATATATATATATATATATATATATATATATATGCCCCGCGACAGACCTGTCCAGGGTGTACCCCGCCTCTCGCCCATTGAAATGCTGGAGATAGGCACCAGCACCCCTGGCGACCCCATGAGGGATAAAGCGAGTAAGAAAATGGATGGATGGATGGATGGATGGATATATATTAGGGCTGTCAATCGATTAAAAAAATTAATCTAATTAATTACATACTCTGTAATTAATTAATCTAAATTAATCGCATATAATTCAATTCAATTCAATTTTATTTATATAGCGCCAATTCATGAAACATGTCATCTCGAGGCACTTTACAAAGTCAAGTTCAATCATATTATACAGATTGGGTCAGATTATACAGATTGGTCAAAAATGTTCCTATATAAGAAAACCAGTTGATTGCATCAAAGTCCCGACAAGCAGCATTCACTCCTGGGGAAGCGTAGAGCTACAGGGAGAGTCGTCTGCATTGTCCATGGCTTTGCTGCAATCCCTCATACTGAGCAAGCATGAAGCGACAGTGGGAAGAAAAACTCCCCATTAACGGGAAGGAAAACCTCCGGCAGAACCGGGCTCAGTATGAACGGTCATCTGCCTCGACCGACTGGGGGTTACAGAAGACAGAGCAGAGACACAAGAGAGACAAAAAGCACAGAAGCAAACATTGATCCAGTAATCTGTTCTACATTAGATGGTAATAGAGGGTGAGCCGTCTTCACTGGATGATGTCACAGTTAACAGAACGCCAGACCAGGTGTACCTACTATGAAGATAAAAGAGAGAGAACAGAAAGTTAAAGCAGAAATGACAACACGTAATGCATAATTGAAGAACAGTAGAACTCTATAGAGTGAGAAAATTAGATCCTGATGTCCTCCAGTAGCCTAAGCCTATAGCAGTAAAACTATAAAGGTAGCTCAGAGTAACATGAGCCACTCTAGTTATAAGCTTTGTCAAAAAGGAAGGTTTTTAAGATTAGTCTTAAAAGTAGACAGGGTGTCTGCCTCACGGACCAAAACTGGGAGTTGGTTCCACAGGAGAGGAGCCTGATAGCTAAAGGATCTGCCTCCCATTCTACTTTTAGAGACTCTAGGAACCACCAGCAGACCTGCAGTCTGAGAGCGAAGTGCTCTGTTAGGAACATACGGGGTAATCAGAGCTCTGATATATGATGGAGATGATTATTAAGGGCTTTATACGTTAGAAGAAGAATTTTAAATTCTATAATCTTTGCTGTGAAAGTATTTTAAATATTTAAATTCAAATGATTCAATGAACAATCAGCATTAGATACATTAAAGTATCGGCTGTATCTAATGCATTATCCGTTGAATACTGATAATGCATTTGGCCACCGGGCCGGACTAAATCGTTTGGCCAGCATTCACAGACTCGCTATCTGGATGGTATCTGGATGGTATCTGGCAATCTGATACCATCAACCATCAACTTACTCTTAAAACGATCTTGTGATACATTATCTCAAGAAGAAAAATATGTCGAGAACTCGCCGTTTGCTCTGTTTACGTCTGCCACTGCCTTCTGCCTTCCAGTCCGGCGCGCAGGCGCGAAAAACCCGGATGAAAACAATAGCAGTGAACTACCCTATACCAGAGCTTTTCAAATTCATTGAATGTGAGCCTCCCCTTGGAATAGGTAAAGATAACCACGCCCCCACGCCCCCCCCCAACCACAAACCTATCCCACACAGGTCCCTGCAGTAAATGCATCTTTCTTTTGTGTTCCTGGAATGCTGTGTTTCAAAAACAACTGATAGCCCAACACATTCATAAAAAAAGGCCTATTCATAAAATATCCATCCAAATATTTCCATCTTACAGGCTACTTTTACTGAAACATCACGGACAGAGGGCTTAGTTTTAAAATTGAGCTGTCATTAGATCAAATTCATAAACAATTGTTTTCAACAGCAGACAAACTGAACTAAACAGACGCCAATGTCAAATTGAACTCACGTCAACAGGAGACATTAACTGAAATAATAATAAAAAAAGATAACCTGAATTTAACAGATGTCAACATATTCCATAGTCCAATCTACTTTTTAGGCTAATTATACACAATTTAGACCTATTGCTATTTTAACAAACAAGCATTTTATTAGTTGTTATCTCTTACCTGATGTATTTCTGATGTTTGGCATTTTGTTTTACCTCGTGTTAAAGTGCTCTTTAAATAATGATGACATTCATGATGATTATGATCAGAATAAACTTTTGCATCACCTCCCAGAAGCTGGAAAGAAAAGAGACAAAAACATTTTGTCTCTTTTTCACACCTCACTTACTAACTCTAATATTTTAGTCTAAATACTTTAGCCTAAATATTTTAGGCTAAAATATTACACTTTTTGTTTTTCTTCAATCCCTCGGTGATGTTTAGTAATTTCTGCCAAAGGCTGCAGCATTTGGATTTAATTCATCTGAATGCAGTATTTGCAAGCCATACTCTGTTTGGATGAAAAAAAAAACTGTCTGTGATTGGCTTTAACAGCCGAGCGAGCGCACAGCTGAGCGTGGAATGAGCAGGTACGCGAGAGCAAAGTAGCGCGCGAGCAGAGATGGAACTCACCGCGAGGAGAGTGGGTTGAGAAGAGTTTTTCAGACCGTGCCAGACCGGTTTTGAGCGTTGAGAGTTGTTTCACTGCGCGCTTGGATTGGTTCCTGCGCGCTCAAACAGAAGGCACGAATATCGCTACACTGTTTCACAGAGTTGAGCGGCAGCGTTGTCTTCTTCTCTGTCCTCTCGCGCCTCCCCTGTGACTCTTTGGCGCCCCCAGGGAAGGCGCGCCTCACTGATTAATCTGCGTTATTTTTTTTAATCCGTTATTCCGTCCGTCCGTCCGTTGTCTTCCGCTTATCCGGGGTCGGGTCGCGGGGGTAGCAGCTTCAGTAGGGAGGCCCAGACGTCCCTCTCCCCAGCCACTTGGGCCAGCTCCTCAGGAGGAACCCCAAGGCGTTCCCAGGCCAGCCGGGAGACATAGTCCCTCCAGCGTGTCCTGGGTCTTCCCCTGGGCCTCCTCCCGGTGGGACGTGCCTGGAACACCTCTCCAGGGAGGCGTCCAGGAGGCATCCTGACCAGATGCCCGAGCCACCTCAACTGGCTCCTCTCGACGTGGAGGAGCAGCGGCTCTACTCTGAGTCCTCCCCGGATGACTGAGCTCCTCACCCTATCTCTAAGGGAGAGCCCAGACACACTACGGAGAAAACTCATTTCAGCCGCTTGTATCCGGGATCTCGTTCTTTCGGTCACGACCCAAAGCTCGTGACCATAGATGAGGGTAGGAACGTAGATCGACCGGTAAATCGAGAGCTTCGCCTTTTGGCTCAGCTCTCTCTTCACCACAACGGATCGGTACAGCGCCCGCTTCACAGCAGACGCTGCACCAATCCGCCTGTCGATCTCCCGCTCCATCTTCCCCTCATTCGTGAACAAGACCCCAAGATACTTGAACTCCTCCACTAGGGGAGGAGTTCAAGTAATCCGTTATTTTTTTTTTAATTAATTAATCGAAATTAACGCGTTATTTTGACAACCCTAATATATATATACGTCCATTGATCAATGGACGTATATCGTTGATAGAAAAAAAGGGTCAATAAAAAGTTCAATAGAATAACAGTTTTCCTTCCTTTTGCATTCTAGTCATGTAGGTTAATATTACAGTCATTACATCCTCCCAACCAATGACAAACGCAAACCCAGGAACCAAGCTCTGCCTCCTTCAAAGAGTTCAGAGAACACGCATTCTTTTTTATTTTTTAAAAACTTCCACTTTTGGTAAAAAGTTGGTTGAATAAAAAGTTAAGTTTGAATTCCATGTTTGTGTGTTCTGTATCTAAAAATAGGTCGCTAAGCAACAGTATAAAATGGTCAGGGTCGCACTTAAAATACATGTTTTGAACTTGTTAATTATCGATATCGACCAATATGATTTATATTTTATCGATATGAATTTTTTCTATATCGTCCAGCCCTAATATATATATATATATATATATATATATATATATATATTATATATTATTACCACGCTGCTGCATCAACAGCCAGTTCTTGTCATAAAAAAAAAAAAATGCAGCAGCGTGGTAATGAATCAGTTTTGTTTGGTCATGTTTGTGTGCACAATCAAAACTCTTTGGGCCGCCTGCATGGCTGACAGCATACAGACTTTAGGTATAAATATATAAATAGTATGTTTTATTTTTTGTAATATCTAAAGAGAGAAAAAAACAGGTGTTTTGGTTTGTGATAGTCCATATATACTTATTTAATTTCACAGCAGGGTAGCTGACTAGAAAAACATTGTCTCTACACATTGTAGTGTGTTTTTGGAAATAATGCTCTGTAGCACCAGCCTGAAGGTAAATATCTAAACTGAAGACATCTAGGACAGGGGTCACCTACCTTTTTGAAATTGAGAGCTACTTCATTGGTGTTGTGTCATACGGCGGGCTACCTGTACTGACATTTGAACTAGAAGAGTCAGAGTTCACCTTAACTTTATGTAAAACAAGCAAATTATTCATGCTTTGTTAACGATATTGTCATTTTTTTAAAGCTGTATACATGCAAGTGTGAACAAACAGGAAGAGTAATGGAATAAGATAAAGTTTTAGATGCAGCTCATAGTGGATTTTTTCGTGGGCACCACACGTGGTCCTCGGGGGCTACTTGGTGCCTGTGGGCACCATGTTGATGACCCCTGGTCTACGATGCATGGGGTCTGCAGAAAGTCTAGTTGCCTTTTTCTTTACCCTAGACCTGTATAAGTCCTGTATGGTAGGAAAGGTCAGCCCAGATGATCCTCTCTGCAGACCTAATTGTTCTAGCTATTTTACTTCTTTTGGCTATCTATAAAATCTATAATACTTAAAAAAAGACTGGTGTTAATTATTCAAGAATAAATACAGATTCTAAAAATCCTAGTTTGTGATCAGTGATACCTTAAGTATCTTGGGTCCAGTTTCAAACCCAAAGGCTCTGGGAGTGAATTTGCCCTTTAAATCATTTTTAAACTTTGTGTGTGTTTATCTGTTTGTAACTGAAATCCAAAATTATCAATGAGTTGATCAGAAATGTAAATTGTGATGTGACAAACTAATTATAAAGGGATCACATAAATATAAATCAATGCTAAAAAGTGTATTATTGAGAAAATAACATTCAGAAATATGTTTTCATATTTTAAATAATACAATTAGAAATATAGACTGGATTATTTTTATTCTCATCCCAATTTTGGAAATGTTATGGCAAAATTCCAAGTTTTTCAAGACTGTGTAAAACCCTGTAAAATGTTTTGTACTGTGTACGACAAGAAGAAAGATAAGCCTTATTACATGTCACAGTATTATATTTTCAACAATATAGTGTTATTTCATAAGGTTCTCATTTTTATATTGATGCCATATTCAATGATCATATATGATAGAAAAGTGGAACATGTATACACATTTATACATATGGTTCATGGTTATTAAGCAAAAGTTTAAAGGCTATGATCACACAAGTGGTATTCAACACAACCATGTATTAAGCAGTTTATTAAATATTTATTTAGAGAGATGACTAAAGATAGAAATAAACAAATTAACAATTCACAGCACATATAAACATAGGCAAACACACATACACCCACTTTGTGCATTTTTGCTAACAGGCTGAATAAGATAAGAATGTTATCATCTCAGCTGTTTTTAGCCATAAAATTGGATGCATCTTTACAGCTGTGTTATCCCATCAATGTACTATTTTCATCCTCTGAGCTGCACTGCAGCTATTACAATTCAGGCAGAACACCTCTGAACCCTTAACACCTTCATAGGTTTCTTTTTATACTTCAGCTGAGACCTATGGGATGCATGTGACATTAAGCTTGAAAAGTAGATGTCTAAAATTATTTTCACAATAACTTGAATCATTTCAGAAGATTTAGGAAGGTTTGAACAACAAATTATTTTAGTCCTAATCCGAATCATTTTTGCAAGATCATATGATACCTAACAAATCTCAATAGATTTCATTCATAGTAAGAGTTGTCATGATTTAGGGTTTTCGTTTGTTTCTGGACTGTTTTGGACTGATTCATTCTCCACGCCATGCTTCATGCTTCTCACTCACCATTCTAGCCACCACTCAGCACTATATCAGCTCCACCTGCTGCTGCCACTAAATACCCCAAGTCATTCCACCTGGTTCTCTCACCATATATACTTGCCTCATTCAACTACTCCCTGCCAGAACGTCTTGTCTCATCTGATCCTGCTCCCCATGTGTGGTCTTTCCCAGTGCCTCGTCACTCAGCCTGCTATCCCTTTTTGACCTATACTCCCCTTGCCCTCGCTGGTCTGTTTACTAGTGCTTTCGTGCAACGCCATATTAATATGGACACCACTGATTTGAAACTATGGGTGTTTATCATGTTTGATTTGTGAACACAGTGGTCATAAGTGTTTTCAGAAAAATAATTACTAGAGCAAAGAAGCTACATATTAATTAAAGTCCTACTCATGTAGAGACCAAGTAGCCTAAACACCAGTTGATCAATCATGAACATGTTTAGTAATGCTATCCATGCTAATCTATAAAATAATCCTCTTAAACCCAGATGGCTTTAGGAGCAATTTCCCCCTGAAATTAGATACTTGATATAAATCGACTATAGCTCCACAGCTGTATATGATAATGCAAACTTTGGTATCTGTGGTGTGCATTAAAACCTAGATCGACTGATCCAGCTTCCCTATTTGACATGACTGCTCTCTACCTACTCAGAATGAGAATGAGGTTTATTACCGCTATTAACATCAGGCCTGTGTTTTGAAGAACTGCCATATCAACCCAGGTAGGTATTGGCCAGATCCATTTCAATGCTGTTTACATCATTTCAAACTGTCTTGATGGTGATTATTCAATGCTAAAGTGAGGTTTATTTAAGTTGGATAAGCAGGATAAACACTGAAAACGTTTAATTCATTTTTGCACCAAAAGTTAAAAACTTTGGCCACTTTTGGGTCCATGTACTTTTGCGTTCATTCATTATTCTATTTTTGGATTTGGAATCAAATTCTGGAACAGCTGTCATTTCAGAAAAAAAAGATACAAGGAAAAACAGAAATGGCTATATTTTGCTTTTATAATGCATTGTCATTATGTTTAAAACTGAACGACAAAAACATTTATTTTACATGTACAAAATATGTGTTTTGTATTTCTTGCTTTGTCATTTTCTGACACCTGTTAGACCTGGGAGTGGCTGAACTTTCATTCACTGCACTTATTTGTTCGTAAGATCATAGCCCTAGTTGATGTTTTGTGAGCTTGCTGCCATGGACCATTATAATCTCTTTAAAGAAAGCAAAAGGGTAAATATGAGGGTGGATGATATGACGCAGGACAAGATCAGAAGAATTTTCCAGATAATTTTTTTTTTTAACATTCCTTTTTGCTAACATGCTCCAGCTACCGGTAGAAACTTTACAAGCCAAACTAGATTAGGTGACATAACGTTATGCTAGCTCCTCCTGCAGACCCTGCTTATGTCTAAGATAGGTTAATGGTTTTAAAGTGGATTTTTTTGCACTGAAATATTTACCACGGCTATTATGTCTGACTACTGTAGCCCACATTTATATAAGATTAATTTTATTAACGTAGGTATTAGCACAAACCATTTATTTAATGAATGAGTCGTAAGCACAGCATGACCACTAGCGCCTTCACAACCTCCGTTTGCAGGCGCCACGGCCTCCCAGTGCTTCTCCTTTTCATGCCCAAGTGCTGCTGCTGGTTCACCCGCCGCCTCTGCTGGAGCTGTAACCCGCAAGAGCTGCAAGGACTTGCTATCATCAGAGGTATGTTGTTTTATTTACTGTCTTAAATTAACTTTAAAGCATAAGGCTAATGTTAAATATTATATTTTACTTCAGGATTTCTGACCATATTGTCTCTCTTCTTTAGTATACTTTTTGGGTGAATATATACTGAATGTAACAATGTGCATAAAATATTTAAAGACAATAGCTTGTAATATTGTATTTCTTTACTCTTGAATATATTCTAGATCTATATTCATTGCAGACTTAGTGAATGCCAAACTAAGACCAAGCAGAATGGTGGTGATCCGTGGTGAGGCCAATGTGCAGGGCATGCTCAGTAAAGTCCAAGATGCTCTTGGCAGCTATGACCCGTTAATCCTCACAGACACACAAGGGAATGAAATACTTGATTCTGAAGGAACAAGAGGTACAGTAGTTATTTTATTGGGTTTTGAATTACAATGTGTAAATAATGAAACATTCATGCTCGTGTTTTATGTTATGTACAGTACAATTAGTTTAAATAAACCTTACATGCACATAGAATAAACTCAACCAGCTAAACAGATTGCCACAACATTTACACATTAAATATCCAAGTATAGATCCCATTAAAATGTTATGAATGTCTTTTCTTCTCCTTTTTGCTGAAACCTCTTGGATAACTGCAGCTGTGATTGACTGTTACTCAATTGCTTTAAATGGACATCCAGGCCAGAGAGTTACTTCATTCAAATCTATTTTTTGTAAATAAAGCGTTTCCTATTTATTCACAATAACAACAAAAGTACGATACAGCGCGTGGGAATACAGTATTAATTTTGATATTCACTGATGCTAAAGCTAAGCTGCCGCGATGTGACTGCAGAGTTGATTGACATGAGCAAATATTCTAATTTATACTTTGATATTAGTAAAAGCAATGCACTTCTTAGCCTCTACAATCTGAACTAAAAACATCATAAATAGATCGATTGATTGATTGGTTCTTACCTTGATGCTGCGTCCCTGTTTGCGTTTCTGAACGGGAAATTAATTTCTCCATGATGTTCTGCTTTGAGGCTCTTGGAGTTTGGTTTATTTTATTAATAGTGGTTGGTCTTTGATCATGGCGAGCCGCGACTTCACCACGAGGCATTTCAGAGGGTTAGGCATTATTTTTAATAGTGATTTATTATTTATTATTTTATTTATTGTTTCGCTTTCTGATAGTTCTGTGGTACTGCCAGTAGATGGCACCACGTCTGTTTATATCTGCCACTCGCGCCCAGTTCTGGGGTCATTTTTAGGCTTAAAAAGGACTATTAATACACTATCAGGATCGACGCTTGGTGTATATAACCATATTTTATCACGATCAAATGTTTTTTTGTGTTTTTTATGGCTATATGCCTTTAAAGGAGAAGTTCGGTCAAAATCAGAATTCAAACTGCTGAAAGTACTTTAAATATAAAACTACTACATACTGTGCAAAAAATTATACGTTTTTTTAATTAAGAATAATTCTCATTTAATCATGTTTATGTGGAGGAATCCATCTTGGTCAAGAATAGTACTGTCACCTCCCATTTTTTGACGTCACTCGGCGGACCCGCTGTTGAGCAAGTTTCAACGCTCTGTTTGTCACGGCGCACTATTTTCCAAGATGGCGACTGGTGCTCTGTACGAAGCAGAGAGTGATGAAGTATTTAGTGACAGTGATGAGAGTTCTGTGGAGTCATCATCATCTGATAGCGATATGGATGTTTTAGAAGAGTTTCTTGACAGAAACCGGACTTTTGACGGAATCCAGCGTACCTATTTCCATTGCAAACTCAGTCGGGTCCTACAGTATATATATATACACCCGCGTGTGTGTGTGTGTATGTGTGTGTGTGTGTGCGCGCGCGCTCCGCGCAGCACAGCGCACGCACACACACACACACACACAGCGGAGGAGAGATCGCGCTGAAGTGACTTAAGTTATATATTTGCCCCCTAGTAAATAGGGCAGGTGGTCATTATTGTATAAATAATAAAATATAAAAGCATTCCAGCACATGCTGGGCGGAGCATGGCTTTGCCGGCGCTGCAGCAGAGCGCACGCACACACACACACACACACACACACACACACACACACACACACACAGCGGAGGAGAGATCGCGCTGAAGTGACTTAAGTTATATATTTGCCCCCTAGCAAATAGGGCAGGTGGTCATTATTGTATAAGTATTAAAATATAAAAGCATTCCAGCACATGCTGGGGCGGAGGGATACCATGTGGTATCCCTCCGCCCCTCTGGTCGGTAACCATCCCCGTAACTTCTAAATTAAAAATTTAAAAATAACTTACTGAAAATCCTCGCCCTCATGTCATGTTCAAAACATTCTTCTTGAATGCCGCTTCCGCTTTTCTACGTCACAGGATGTGATGTCAAACGCCCCTTACTGCCCAAATATGGGCAGTAATGTCAGCCCCCATACACAGTGATTCAGACGACAATTTATGTTTTTATTTTCTTATTGATTAAAGATCAGTTCATTAAATAACCACGAACGTATTAGTTTTGGTTATAGCTAATGATCCCCTGATTTTTCCTTGTTGACCGGACTTCCCCTTTAAGAATAACCCTGCATCTTGTTTCATGGTACGATCTTTCAATTTCACATAGAACTCGTCCAACACGATTCTCCTTTAGCTGCCAGGTAGCCAACCATTAATTTTCTCCCAAAAGTTGATCCAGTCTACAAAAGGTAAATGAAGTCAGAAGCCTGTCGGTGAAGGCAAAAAAAAATTTTCTGTGGCAATTGCCTACCTCGGCAACCACGTCTACTTCTAATTGTGCATCCGATTTTCCCTGCTTGAGTTTGTGACAATCATAAAATCTTTGGACTCTCATCACAGAGCATCCTCGTTCCTCGCCAATATCCATAAGGTGCTGTGAATTAAGATAAGATAGGCTTTATTGATCTCACAGTGGAGAAATTCACATGTCACAAATCGGCTTAATAAACAAAAGAAGGTGCCAAAAGGAGGAAAAACGTGCATAAGGTATAAGGTATATACAGTGTGTCTACATATATACAATGTAATATAAATAAAAATAAAAAATAAAGATAAAATAAAAAATAAACTAAAAGTACAAGGGAAATAAAGCATATATTTAGGATGACTTATGTACACTCAGGTGACTTATATACAAATGGAGTGACGTTGTACATTAAGTGGTACTAGGTAAAGAGCAACAGTGAGGTAGTGAGATAACTATACAGCTGAAGTCGCTTATTAAACAGGATTATTTAACAGTATTATTGCACAGGGTATTGCACAGGTTATTGCACAGTGTATTAAATAGAATTGCACAGTAGTTATTGCACATTAGTTATTACAGTTATAGTGCAGCATTGTATAGTCTGATGGCAGGAGGGATGAATGACCTGCGATAGCGTTCCTTTTTACAGACAGGGTGTCTAAGTCTGTCGCTAAAGGAGCTGCTCAGCTCCTCTACAGTCTGGTGCAGGGGGTGAAAGGTGTTGTCCATGATGGATGTGATCTTGGACAACACCCTCCTCTCCGCCACTTCCTCCACCGAGTCCAGAGTGCAGCCCAGGACAGAAGTGGCCTTCCTCACCAGCTTATTCAGCCTCTTTCTGTCCCGCTCTGTGCTGCCAGGGGCCCAGCAGACGACAGCATAGAGGAGGGCTGAGGCCACCACAGAGTCATAAAAAGTTTTTAGCAGGGACCTGCTCACACCAAAGGACCTCAGCCTCCTCAGGAGGTGGAGGCGGCTCTGGCCCTTCTTCATTTTCAGCATGAGTCGCATGGCTTCTCAACATACTCATTATATCAGTGTTTGCCTTAAGAGAAGCCATGCTAGTAAATCAAATCACCCCGTCCTTTAATTCAAAAAGATCGTTCAGCGATTAACGTCAGATGATAGCCAAGTTCTTCCAGGTCAACAACACCACCACATGGCCAATCCTTAGAAATTCATCTAAATGACGTGTTTTCCCTTAATCCAAAGTAATATTCATTTAATACATAAAAACAAGAAATTAGGGTCGTTATTTGTTTTTTTCTTTTTTATTGTAAATTATATACAAAACAATCCACTCTTCATTCAAATAGTGACTACAGATTTGACAGAAATCAAATACCAGTTGTTTTCCATTACACTTCCAAAAATAGAATAACGAATGAACGCAAAAGTACACAGTCCCTTTTGACAATGCACCAGACAAAAGCTTGTATTTTTACCAACAAAATCTGATAAAGGGTTGGGACATATGCGTTGGTGCATAAATGAGGATTATTTTGTTATTCCTTCACTTTTATTTTGATTCAAAAATGCTACTTCTACCAAAGAAGCTGCAACAAATAATGTTTTATGTGTTAGTGTCCTTGGAGTAAAACAGTTTGAATCTCTCAAAATAGGAATCAGCAGGTCAGACGTCGCAGAATAAGGGAATTGGTATTATCAGGGGGAAAAAATGAGTTGTGGATCTCTAATAATTACATTTCACCACACAACTCAGGAAATAGAAGCCCCTGCATTTCAAAGTGCATCATTCTGGATAAGTAGTATTCTAGGAAAAAATAATCACACAACCAGAGAGTCCACAAACACTTACTAGCACCCCTGGTAAAGATGTATAAAAAGCTTATATTTTTTTACAGCAGCAGCATAATTTCACACTAAAAGTTTTCATAAGTCAGATTTTTAACTTGCATGCATTTATTTAGTGGGTATAAAAAATGAAATGTTAAGAAATACTTATTTTTGTACAAGTGTCACACACCCTTGCCAAACTGAAGCGTGTAAACATTGAAAACAACAAACCAATGAAAAAGCATTAACAAGAGTGGATTGGGAACAGTTTAGATTGAAATCCATTTTATTCAGTGAAGCTACTTTTTTTTTCAAAATCTTCCAATTACCAATTTTTGTAGTAAGATTATCACTGAGGATTTGATGCTATCTTGTAAAATTTGTTACTTGCTTCACTTACTGATAAATCTCATTGAAAGCATTGTGTCAGGCTTTCTTGTTTCTAGTCAACTAGTCTCTATTGCAATCTGTTTCCACCACAGGAACAGAGTCAAGCTTGGCTCTTTTAGAAAACCTCAACCCAACAAGAGAGGGTAATGATCCACTGTTATGAGAGTGTGGAGGGATTTCATTTTCCGAGACTTTGTATTTTTGTACACCAGTGATTATTGACAAAGGCCCAACATTAACAGAGATTAATAGAATGATAATTTGCCATTAACAGCTTGAACCCATGCACCAGCTGGCCTGGAGGAGCACCAAATAGCCGCCTCCGGCTGGGCAATGCACAACAAACTGTTGCGGAGTGAAAATAAGGCAGCCAAGCGATGCTTGATCATTTGGCATGGGGCTCAATTTATTCCACCACAAACACAAACACTTAGCATGTTGTCATTCAGAACAGCTTTCATTTTCAGCCCACCTTCCACCTCATCTGAATTACAGGCAGAATTACAGCTCATTATTAACATGCTGCCAACTTTGCATGTTAATGTTAAGTGAAGCGCAAGTGCTCAAACTGTTTCAAATGCCTGTGTTGAGCTCACCCTATTTTTTGCTTAAGCTTCTCCTTAAATATCTATCCATGACCAGAATACATTTATTATAATTATGTGAAAAACAAAGACTTTCATGTAAACCAAACTAATTTAACGGGCACATTAGATTAGATGCACTTTATTGATCACACATTGGGGAATTCTGACAAAAAAAGATCTATAACCTAAAAAAAAGAAATGGATCTTGAGCATTTTCTATGAAAATATGTTTCTGTTTGTGAATTTTGAGAGATTCATTGCATGGGGCTTACTGTATATCAAATTGATGATCTCTACTTGTTTGCACTAAACTTCTTGGGCCAGTTTCACAATCAGGGCTTAAATAAACCCAGGACTAAACTAATCTCCATCCATCCATCCATCTTCTTCCGCTCATCCGGGGTCGGGTCGCGGGGGTAGAAGCTTCAGTAGGGAGGCCCAGATGTCCCTCTCCCCAGCCACTTTGGCCAGCTCCTCCGGTGGGGATCCCAAGACGTTCCCAGGCCAGCCGAGAAACATAGTCCCTCCAGCGTGTCCTGGGTCTCCCTCTGGGTCTCCTCCCGGTGGGACGTCCCCGGAACACCTCACCAGGGAGGCGTCCAGGAGGCATCCTAACCAGATGCCCGAGCCACCTTAACTGGCTCCTCTCGACGTGGAGGAGCCCAGACACACTACGGAGGAAACTCATTTCGGCCGCTTGTATCCGGGATCTCGTTCTTTCGGTCATGACCCAAAGCTCATGACCATAGATGAGGGTAGGAACGTAGATCGACCGGTAAATCGAGAGCTTTGCCTTTTGGCTCAGCTCTCTCTTCACCACAACGGATCGGTACAGCGCCCGCTTCACAGCAGACACCGCACCAGTCCTCCTGTCGATCTCCCGCTCCATCTTCCCCTCATTCGTGAACAAGACTCCAAGATACTTAAACTCTTCCACTAGGGGCAGCACATCCTCCCCAACCCGGAGAAAGCACTCTACCCTTTTACGGCTTAAGACCATGGTCCCGGATTTGGAGGCACTGATTTTCATCCCGTCCGCTTCGCACTCGGCTGTGAACCGGTCAAGTGAGAGCTGTAGATCACGCCCTAATGAAGCCAATAGGACCACGTCATCTGCGAATAGCAGAGACGCAATCCTAAGGTCACCAAAACGGATCCCCTCAACACCTTGGCTGCGCCTAGAAATTCTGTCCATAAAAGTTATGAACAGAATCGGTGACAAAGGGCAACCTTGGCGTAGTCCAACTCTCACCGGAAACGAGTCCGACTTACTGTCGGCAATGCGGACCAGATCTCACAGTGGAGACCCTCCTTTCCAGAACCCCGGAATAGACCTTACCAGGGAGGCTTAAGAGTGTGATTCCTCTGTAGTTGGAACACACCCTACGGTCCCCCTTTTTAAATAGGGGAACCACCACCCCAGTCTGCCGATCCAGGGGAACTGCCCCCGATGTCCACACAATGTAGCCACCCAAGGACTATGAAGCCAAAGTGAGAAACATCTGGCTTCTTTTACATTTAAAACCTTAACATTAGATCCCAAACCGATTGGCTGAAAGTTGGGAGCGATAAATTACTGTACAAAAAGAGATTAAACTAATCTTGTTTAATTTAATCCACAGTGGCTTTCCAAAATGTTTAACTTCAGATTAACTTGTTTCAAACTACAGAGTTTCTGACTAAGGTAATCAAAGACCAGTCAGATCATGTGTTGGAACCCAAATCAGATTAACAATGTGCACACAACTTTTCCTGAAGATCAAGAATGTATTAACAGAAATAAATGAACATCCAGAGAACACCATTATAGAATGTTGTTTATCTGAATTAACACTATATTTCTGTCAACAAATCCTCTCTACTAGGCTAGTGAAACTTAACTAAATGACTGAGCATAATTAAGATAAAAAGAAGCTGAGGAACTATACATACTAAAGAAACAAAAGTACAAATAAAACAGTTGAAAATTATCATCAGAATGATTCAGTGAATCCTGGTTCACTGCAAATCTAAGTTAGAGAACCAAAGTTTATCTTAAAGAAAGTGAAATGAGATCCAATTAGCTTAACTAATTTATAACATTTGGTATGTGTTCAACCCATTCACAATACAAATCTGAGTTAGACAAAACATTATACAAGGAAATAACATTTTAAAGAATAATGTTCAGTAAAAATCAATAACCTTCAGAAAACTTGATTTCGATTAATATAACTATTTCTTCAGGAAATAATTAACACTCGCATTGGTAATTTAGGAGGTTAGAGGGTGCTGTAAGCTGACAATCGACCGGAAATTACATATCAGAGCACTTCCTGTGGCTGGCCAGAAGGGTTGTTTGTAGAGCCAACTAACTTCTCTGCAACCCTCCCAACAAGGCGAAACGCTGCAGACATCATTGGAAAACGTTACTCACAAATGCGAGCAGAGTTTCACCTATACCCTGCTGTCAATCCAACACGTTTTCCGCTGAACACCGTTTCTGCTGCAGGGATGGTTCACATCGTGGCGATCGGTTCTGCTTGAATCTGGCGATCACCCAGTCTGTCCTCCTGCCACGTCTGGCTGTTATGTGCTGCTTCCTTCTATCTGCTGCAGTGAGTTCTCCATCCTTTAGGTGTTCCGCTAGATTCTCTGACAGGTCTGTAAAACAATTGTGGGTGTGCTGCTTCCAGGCACACCCACAACTACACAGGTGGCTATCATCAAAAAATGTGTCTTTGGAGAGTCCACACCGGATCAAAACAATGTAAAAACACTAAAAAACATGCAATAAATGAATTAGTAAAAGAAAATCATGCTCAGACAAAAAGTATTTACATAATCACACTTTCAAAATGAAACTAATTTCCACTGTGTGAGGTAGCCTTAAGCTATTAAGAGGGGGTTACTAGTGCTATGCTAGATGACATTCGGTGCTGATTTAAAAATACTTTTAAGCTGTCATGATTTTCAGGTGACGAGCCCACATGCAGATACGATCGGGAAGTAAAGCACAGTTTTAAAAGATGTTTATTTAGGAAAAAGGCAGATATCAAGGACGGGACTACGGGCAACTCGGCAGGGTCAGAACGTCACGGCTGGAGAGACTGCAAGGAGAAGAAGAGTAAATGACTTTGGAAGTTGAACCAGGAGAACTACTAGAAACTGCGCTGCTTACCATAAAGCGGGGCGGACCTAACCGGGGAGAAGTAGCGCCGAGGGAACTCTGTGATCCTACCCTGTTGGTGTTTGGCGGCTAGTGGCTGAGGGCGGCAGATGTTACTGGTGAGGGATCCAGAGCGAGCCTCCTCGGAAGTGGGTGACAGATGGATTGACCAGAGTGTGGGGAGAACCAGCAGAATCCGGGAAGGGGAATCTCAGGCCCCGCTGGGTAACATCCAGGGAGTATGAGGGGTGAGCCAGAGCAAAATCTGAGCGAGAGGATTCTGATGGTCTGGTTCTTCGGACAAGACGTCAAGACAGGTGAGTGCATCCAAGCACCAAAAACTGTGACGAAAACAGGGAGATCCAAAATTAGTTCAAAGTTCAAAGACGAAAAAACTCACAAGCAGGTTTCCAAGAGTTGGGTCAGCGGCCACGTCGTACCACGGCTGGTTAAGGCTCTGGCGTCTTCCATCTGTCAGCGTTCTGCTTAAGAAGCCAGAGGAAGCCGCCTGCAACGAGCCGCAGGTGTGGGTCACGCCCCCTCAGCCAACTAGACACACCTGAGGAGTAGAGTTAGAGCAGGACAACACAGAGAACCCTGACATAAGCTCTATTTGGTCGTAATGAAGGAACTGGACAACAAAAACATTAATATCCCATCGGTGTATAAAACACTTATGGACATAAAGTCTGTGCTATCCGTAAAAACACACTCAAGCCACATTGGCAAATTGTTGTTCCAAGGATACTAGTGGGGAGCTTAGTCTGCTAGCTCTCAGTCTTTTACCCAGTCAAACCTTAATAAAAAAGAACATTAAATCAGAATCAGAATCAAGTTTATTGCCAAGTAGGTTTGCACTTACAAGGAATTTTACTTGGTGTTGATGGTGCAGACAAAAAATAAAATAAAATAAAATAAAATGGATATATATACAGAAGCTATATACACTCAGTAAACAGTGTCCAGTTTCACGGGCGGCTCTTGGCCTTGTTCATAAGGCCAGTAGCAGATGGGAAAAAACTGTTCTTGTGGCGTGAGGTTCTGGTCCTGATGGGCCGCAGCCTCCTGCCAGAGGGAAGTGACTGAAATAGTCTATGACTGGGGTGCGAGGGATCAGCCACAATCTTCCCTGCACGCCTCAGAGTCCTGGAGGCGAACAGGTCCTGGAGAGATGGAAGATTGCAGCCAATCACCTTCTCTGCAGACCGGATGACACGCTGCAGTATGCCCTTGTCCTTAGCGGTGGCACCAGCGTACCAGATGCTGATGGAGGAGGTGAGGATGGACTCAATGATGGAGGAGTAGAACTGCACCATCATTGTCCTTGGCAGGTTGAATTTCTTCAGCTGCAGTAGGAAGTACATCCTCTGCTGGGCTTTCTTGGTGAGGGAGTTGATGTTCAGCTCCCACTTTAGGTCCGGGGAGATGATAGTTCCCATGAAGCGGAAAGACTCCACAGTGTCGATTGTGGAGTCACAGAGGGTGATGGGGTAGGTGGGGCTGAGTTCTTCCTGAAGTCCACAACCATCTCCACTGTTTTTACAACATTGAGCTCCAGGTTGTTCTCCCTGCACCAGGTCGCCAGATGGTCAGCCTCCCACCTGTAGGCGGACTTGTCACCATCAGAGATAAGTCCGATGAGAGTGGTGTCGTCTGTGAACTTCAGGAGCTTGACAGACTGGTGACTGGAGGTGCAGCTGTTGGTGTACAGGGAGAAGAGCAGAGGAGAAGGAACACAGCCCTGGGGGGAACCAGTGCTGATGAGCTGTGAGTCAGAGTCATGTTTTCCCAGCTTCACGTGCTGCTTCCTGTCAGACAGGAAGTCTGTGATCCACCTGCAGGTGGAGTCGGGCACGTTCAGCTGGGAGAGCTTTTCCTGAAACAGAGCTGGGATGATTGTGTTGAAGGCTGAGCTGAAATCCACAAACAGGATCCTGGCGTAGGTTCCTGCAGAGTCCAGGTGCTGGAGGATGTAGTGAAGGGCCAGGTTGACAGCGTCGTCTGCAGATCTGTTGGCTCTGTAGGCAAACTGTAGGGGGTCCAGGAGGGGGTCGGTGATTTCTTTTAGGTGTGAAAGCACAAGGCGCTCAAAGGACTTCATAACCACAGAGGTCAGAGCGACGGGTCTAAAGTCATTAAGTCCTGTGGTCCTTGGCTTCTTGGGAACAGGGATGATGGAGGAGGATTTGAAGCAGGCTGGCACGCGACATGTCGCCAGTGAGGTGTTATAAATGTCTGTAAACACTGGAGACAGCTGATCAGCACAGTGCTTCAAGGTGGAAGGAGAGACAGAGTCTGGTCCAGCAGCTTTCCGGGGGTTCTGTCTTCTGAAGAATTTGTTAACATCTCTCTCGTGAATGGAAAGAGTTGTCACTGAGGAGGAGGAGGAGGTGATCTGTTGGGTGGTGTTGTGGGGGGTGGTTGCAGGACTGTCCCTTTGTCTGTCGAAATGGCAGTAGACGTTGTTCAGGTCGTTTGCTAACTGTCGGTCGTTCATGGAGTGGGGGGCTTTAGGCTTGTAATTTGTTATCTGCCCTTTCCAGACAGAAGCAGTGTCGTTGGCTGAAAACTGGTTTTGCAGCTTCTCAGAGTACAGTCGTTTAGCCTCTTTCACCGCCTTGCTAAACATGTATTTTGCATCTTTGAATCTGCATTTGTCCCCACTTCTGAAGGCATCTTCTTTGTCCAACCTTAGCCTTCTGAGTTTGGCTGTGAACCAGGGTTTGTCATTATTGTAACACACCCTGGTTTGTGATGAAACACAGCAGTCCTCACAGAAGCTGATATATGATGTCACAGCCTCTGTGAATGTCAACACCAAGTTGGACAGCTCAGTGTTACAGTAGGTCCTTTCACAATTAGAGGGAGCTATAGTGGGTCAGAACCCAGGGAACAGAGAACAAATCAGGTTGAAGGGGAGGGATTTTATTTCTCATAAAACCAGTCTCTTAAAAAGCTAAAAAACACAATAAAATGTTTTCTTTAAATAATTTAAAATCAGTAAAACAACTAAAAACAGGAGGCTTCCAGTCCAGGATAATTGTCCAGCAGCAGAGTCCACAAAGGAAGTCAGTTCTTAGTTCCACCCCGCCGCCGTCTCGGGATTGGTCCAGTCGCACCGTGTCCTTGCTGTGGTCCGCCCCCAAGCGCCTCTCACTCGCCACTGGACTCCTGCAAACACAAACACACGCTGGCCAGAAGCGTCGTTTGTGGAGCCAACTGATCTTTGCTGCAGCAAAGATCAGTTGCCTTCTGACGTGGCAAAACCCTGCAGTCAGTGGAAAACGTCTACTCACGGATGCGGGCAGAGTTTCACCTCTGCCCCGCTGCCAGTCCAACGCTTTGCTTTCCACTGCAGTCTGTTCCTGCTGCAGAGATGGTCCACATCGTGCCGATCAGTCTGCTTGTACTTGGTGGTTACTTAAGCCCCGTTTACACTACACCTAAAAACCGAGCCATGCCGAGACCAGTCCGAGCTTGGATCAGTTATCCAAGACAAGCCGACCCGTTTACACACAAAGCTTATCTCGGTTCCTTGGTTGCTCCTCGCCCCCTAGTGGCGATCTGCGGTACTACCGCTCTCTGGGATTGAAGGCGGTAGCAGCAAAACAAAACAGCGCGGCGGCCGTAACATTCAGGAAGTTATGCTTGATATTGTGATATTTCGGTGTTTGCGGAGAGTCAGGGGAAGAAGGCAACCATTGGTGAATTTACTTGAGAAAGTTGGCTTTTTTGGGAAGTGGATGAGACAAACGAACGTCTTATAAGGATTTACAGATGCAGGAAACAACGACAGACGCTGAGGTTCATTGCGCTGCTAAGCAGATTCATCTCTGGAAACCGTGTGGCACGGTAAGGAAGCTAGTATTATTATGAATGTCTGAAATTTGTCTGAATGGAGTGTGAATCGGGACGTGCAGCCAGACTGCCGGAAAACCCGCGGACAGTCAGCTGACTGTAAGGGGATGACGTGGTTTGCTCATGCGTTCTTTATCAAAAAACTGGGCCAGAAATAAAACCAGGCCGAGACCTACTCAAGAGATGGTCTGCAGCTAGCGCGGTCCGGTTATGTTTAGCGCGGTCTGGTTCAGTCTGCTGACCGTTTACACACAAGAGTTATCTCGGTTACCGAGCTCGGACTGGTCTCGGCTCGGTTAAAAAAGTGTAGTGTAAACGGGCCTTTTGTCTCTCCTCCCACCACACCTGGCTGTTATGGCCTGCTTCCCCTCCTCTCCCTGTAGGGAGTTCTTCACCCTTTAAGTGTTCTGCCAGCTTCCCTTAGCATGTCTGTGAAACAGCTGATAGGCTGCTTCCAGGCACACCCATAACTCCACAGCTGGCCATCATCAGGTAATTTGTCCTCTCAGAGTCCACAGTGGATCAAAACAACACAACAGTAAAAACATGCAGTAAAAGAGAAATCATGCACACATATTTACATAATCACACCATCACAATAAAACAAATTTCCACTGTGTGACATGAACTCATCCAGACTGTTGGTAGCAGCCCTGAATACATCCCAGTCAGTAGAATCCAAACACGCCTGAAGATCCCCCACAGCCTCACTGGTCCACTTCTTTGATGTCCTCACTCCAGGTTTGCAGAGTTTTAGTTTCTGCCTGGAAGCAGGAATCAGGTGAACCATGACGTGGTCAGATTGGCCCAGCGCGATGTAAACACCGACCAGAATGAATGAAGCAAACTCGCGGGGTGAATAAAAAGGCTTACAGTTTATGATGAAGGATTCCAGGTCAGGAGAACAGTGCTGCTGGATCACTGCCACATCGTTGCACCAGCCGCTGTTGATGTAAAAACAGATCCCTCCACCTTTCGCTTTGCCGGAAAGATGTGTGTCGCGGTCAGCTCTGAGAAGTTGGAAGCTGTCCAGCTGCAGCGCGGACTCCGGAATTAATCCACACAGCCACGTCTCCGTGAAGCAAAAAAACAGCAGATGAAGAGAAGTCCCTGTTTTTGCCCAGCATCAGTTTCAGTTTGTGTAGTTTGTTGGACAGGGAACGCACGTTGGACAGGATTATGCCCGGTAGCGGTGAGCGGAGTCCGCGCTGGCCGTGACGCACCAGCGCGTTTCCCTCTCCTCCGGCGTTTCGCTGCGTGAGCAAAGGTGAGCGCACCTCTGACCAAAATGTCCAAAATTTCCAGCGTAGGGAGAAGAAAAGTAGGGAATAAATCCTCTGGTGATGTAGCCCTGATGTCCATGAGTTCTTCTCTGGTGAAAGAGCTCCGGGTATAATCGCAAAAACCAGAGTTAAATAGTAAGACAAAAAAAAAAAGTGCGCACCAACACACCGTGGCTGCCGTCCGCGGCGCCACCTTCACTCAGGTAAACCATTCTAAACTTTCCCTGTTTATTTCTCTGCCAAACCTCTGCCATTTTATCTGGCTGTGGCGACGGGGCATTCGGTTGCAGTGAATTACTCCAAGGTAAAGCTGGTTATCTGAGCAGCGAGCAGGCGGCTAGCTCGAAAGGGGGAAACAGCTGTCGTTTGGGAATTCAGCCCTGGGCATGCTTGGGCTGTGGAAGTGGACCTCTGCACAGCAAAAGGGTTTCCTTACGCTTCCGTTGATGCCGTCTGCAGGTGTGGAGGGGGGTGTCCCAATGTTTAGGCACCGTCCAGCCATGGTCTGTCTCATGTGGTCTTGGCACAGCTTCCTGAAAAAACTGAGGAAAATTGCAAAAGCAGGTTTCTGTAAAAGCTGGTTACTTACTCCAATGTCTAATTATGCAGAAAACAGACTGCAGACTTAGTTCAATTCCCAGTTGAGCATGGAGGCGAGGAGCAACCAAGGAACCGGGATAGTGTGGTGTGTAAACGGTCCTCTTGGCTTGGTTAACTGATCCAAGCTCGGACTGGTCTCGACTCGGCTCGGTTAAAAAAGTGTAGTGTAAACGGAGCTTGTTTGCATCCCCTGCTGTGACGAGCAGTCCCCTGGGGTCCTGTAAAAGTCTGACATTTCAGTGGCTTTAAACTTACAGTCTGATTTTGTTCCCCATAGCTGTTGCACAACACCCTTTATAACTTTGCAGCTCTACTTGATTTAAATTGCGTGTGTGTTCGCAGGTGAAAATTGCTCCTGAAACACTCTGGGCTTAAGGGGTTAAGTATATAAAATATAGTTTATAAAAAGTAAACATCAAGTACACTGCCTCATTTTAAATATGAAATAAGTATATTTGTAGTACACTTGAATAAAATACTTTTTGCTTAGGGCTGTATTCAAGAAATAAACCATAACTTTGGTTATGTGTTCACATGATTTACTGTGAGGGTCTAAATTTGTGCTTTGAATTTCTGTTTGAGGGTTATCAAATACTAAAGATTGATGAGATGTGTGAAATCACTGCACAATAAACAATCTCTACACCAGAACTGGTTATATTATGCATAGCACGACAGCTTCACTACATTGGTAACATAGCTATAAAAATTTGTTGATGAACTCCTGAAAGAGTATAAAACTTAATTTAACAGTAATTTGTCTTTGATATAAATGGGTTCATAATATTTTTGGTCTATTTTCAGCTCGTCTATTTTCTGTGTATTTTATTGAAAAGGTTCATGCCTACCTAAAAGTAGCATGTGACGTTGTGGTGGGAATTCTAAACAATAACTGACTTCCTAGAGTTATTGAATAAGGAAACGGTGGAGTGATGAAGTTCCAGCACTTTTATTGAGAAACAGAGCAGAGATCACATGGATGGAAAGTAATCGCACCCCATGGTCCCGCTTCAGTCTACGTCTGTCTGTTTCTGCTCCTCCTTCGCTTTCGGCTCTCCCTAATTCTTGATAGTGAATCATCCCGCACAGTATCTACGCAGCATTTGGCCTTGTAATCAGCATGTCCGAGTGGCGTGAGGCCATAGTGACTTCAGAATAATATTCCCAAAGCAGGCGTCTTGAGATTCATTTGTTTTGACTGCTGGGATCTGTCAGGCTAAAAATCTTTTGGACTGTTGTTAATGTCATATAGTTTATAAAACGTGGCAATGTAAAAAAGTTCTAGTTGTTAGAAATCATTGTTATAAAATGCATTTAACTGTTATACAATGTAAAAGTGATTCTGGGTAATCTTTAGAGCAACGGTTTCAGTGCATTAAGAGAGAAAACAATAAGTTATGTTTCTGACCCATTTTGTTGGGGTGGGGAGGCCTGAAATTATTTAATTCTTCAACAGAAGACGCTACAGAAAATATTTGAGAACCACTGCCCTACACATCGTCATCGGAGCCATTGTCTAGGGCGCATTGTCACGTGTTCTTAGTACACTCTAATAACTGAAGCAAAGGTTTTGTAGCCTAGACCAAAAGTATCTTAAAGAAGATATGTCCGTCTTGTATAACTTAGTAATCTTTCTGTTAAGTAATCCTTTCACAAAATTTGAGGTTATGTTGTGTTTCTTTAACTGATTATCATAATTAAATTATAAAGCATGTACACAGAAAAAAAACTATTTACGTGCTACAGACAAACTATGCGGAATGAAACTAAGCTATGGACTGTTGAGCAATAGTGGTCACAAAAGTATGTCTGTCAATATTTTCTTCTTAAAACTGTCAGTGACTTTGAATTTAGATTTGTCTCATAATTATAAGAAAAGATCTCGTAATTAGGACATCTTATCTCATAATTATGACATCTTAGGATGTCTTGATTATGAGATAATGTGTCTAATTTTTCTTTGCGTTGGTGAATGCAATGCACTTCCGTACATTTTGATATGATTTGGATAATAAATTGCTTGTTACTTTAAGATTGTGGTTACCGAATTTAGTAAAACAGCTCATTTCAATGCCACTGACACTATGCCTTGCATACTTGACATTTTTTAGTGAAACATACATAAAAAATTTTTAGGTACTCACTCCTTTATTCCATTCTGGCAGTTTCTGTACTTTTATTACTTTACATTTATCTATCCTTCACTCCATAAAATTTCTGTTAAAATAACATTTTTATGCCTTCCACTTTGCAGATAAAGGAAATACAAAAATCAATGAGCTGAAAAGGAGACAGCCAGGTGGATCTAGGAGAAGCCTGATTGAGCCTCTCAGCTGCTTTGTGCAACAACAAAAGCCGCAACGAGCCCTCTTTACTGGTTCTTGGCCAGCGGTGATCAAATAACTGGAAGTCGGGAGCTCCCATCAATCCACAGCTAATGGTCTGTGGAATGGCCTACAACGACTCTTATCATACGGGAGATGGAACTTGAGGATCTTTGGGCTTATGCCCAGGCAGGAAAAGGTTATTTGGCTCCCATTTGCATCACAGTGTGCCCACATTGATATGATGGTTAGTGAGGGCATACTTTTTTCTCCACAACGGGCTCAGGAAGGGAAAAGGAAGCCGAGATTGACAGTGAATTATTCTCCTGCTGGACTGGATTTATCTTCACTATGTCTATTTCATAAAACTTTCAACTTCTTCAAACTTTAGGAGAGCTGGGCTCTTAGCCCAGAGGTAACATTTACCCTAATGCATTTTAGGCCTGAATTCAACCACAGAAAGTCACCTTAGTGCTGAGACAAATTCAATTTTATAAATTAACCTGGAGCTAAGTGGTACAGAGTGACAGAGCTTAAATAAAAGAAAAGAGAGAAAATACATATGTAGATATTGGCCAAGCTTACGTCATAATATAGAGTCACAATGCCTCCCAATTAGGGTTTATCAATTTGGGTATTTTTCTAATTTTATTTAAGTTTTTAATAGATAGATTGGAAGATAAAGTGAAGTAACCCTGTTGCACAATTGTGCGAACAGATAAACATATTTTGTTAAAGCGATTTTTGATTCAATTTCATCATTTTGTCTTCTTTAATGAGTCTCTCAACTCTGGTTTTTAAACTTTCTACCATATAATAAGAAAATGTAACCACAGCAGATGAGACTGACAACGCCAGCTTTCTCTAAGAGGATGGTGTCCCTTTTGGAAATGTATAGTGTGCCAAACACACCTTAGGGAACTGTGCTTAAAAGATCAAGGTGGTTTAAGTAAACAATTTTGGAAGATTTTAGCCAAGCCTCATGGTTTTCTTCTGAAGATTAATGTTCTGCCTTGGATCACTACTCCTTTATCCCAAAAGTGGAGAATGTCTCACTTCTAAGGCTTACTCACAATGCATGAGTAGTACCAATGTGTACATATTAAAAATCACATCAGTCTTATTAAGTGAAAATGTTTTTATCAGTCTCAGATTTCTAAAATCTGTCTGTGTAAAAGATAAATTCACTTCATCAGGGTAGCCTAAATTGCATGAAAAAAAATTAAAAGGAATATATTGTGAAAACATACATATTCCAAGCATCACAACAATAACACTTTAATTATACACTGAAGAATTATATTGTATCTATTGCTCATGCAGCTGTATTTAAGCTATGGAGTTTCCTCAGAAGCTGGAAAGCTGTGAATGTTTGATTTTCATTCTCTTGATGAAAGTGTTGAAGATAACCAATCCCATACAAGTGTTGTATCTGGCTCAAACAGGTACTTAAAATACTCTAATATATCCAATGGAAACAACTAGACAAAGGGAAAAATCTTCTGGAGAAAGCAAAGTACAAAGCACAAGCCGTTAATCAGGACAAACTAAGTCAAAGGCAAGGCAAGGTTATTTATTTAGCACTTTTCAGTAACAAGACAATTGAAAGTGCTGTACATGAAAAGAAAAACATCATGGACATAAGAAAAAACAAAGATATAAGCTAAGTAAATCCTTGACTATACTTGTTTTATACATTAACAAACATACAGAAATACCTAATTGTTTATATTTATAATAAGAAATAAGCTAAGTATATTCTTAACCAGACTTCTTTCATAGGAAAAACAAAGGAACAAGCTAAGGAAATCCTTCACTAGGCTTCTTTCATACATTAACAAACATACAGAAATACTTAATTGTTTCTATTAATAAGAGGAAATAAACTAAGTATATTCTTGGGGATTTCTGATCTAAAGTAATTTTGTCCAACTTTTCCAAAGGTATATTGCTAATAGAATAACTTATTTTGTTTCATTGTTTCACTGGAATGAGCTTCATCACTAAAAAACAAAGCAGTGAGACAACCCCTGGATCAGGTAATTTGGTTACCTTTTTTCCTCTCCTGGTGGCAATATTATAAGGTCACTTACAGGGCTCCCAGCATTCAGCCGACATCACAAGTAGAAGATTTATACATACATACATACATACATAACAAAGTAAGGACAGATTTACACCAATGCATACAGCACATGTGCAGTAAATTCAGGTTTCCTCACAAGCTCCCAGGGAAATTGTCACATTCTTATTCCGTTTTCTGATAGACGTTATGAGAGAACTCAGAGACCAGGCTAGTTTTATAAATTTTATTGTAATGGAAACAGGTGGGTTTGCGTGCCTCGGGTATCTGGCAAAGGAAGGGCTGGGGTTAGAGAATTAGGGTTTGGGGAAGTGCAAGAGGGCAATTGGAGGGTGGAGAAGGCTAAGGGCTTGAGATGGAAAGAGCTGTGTATGACAACCATGGAGACATATTTAGACCCGTTTACACTACACTTTTTTGACCGAGCCGAGACCAGTCCGAGCTCGGTAACCGAGATAACTCTTGTGTGTGAACGGTCAGCAGACTGAACCGGACCGCGCTAAACATAACCGGACCGCGCTAACTGCAGACCAGCTCTTGAGTAGGTCTCGGCCTGGTTTTATTTCTGGCCCAGTTTTCTGATAAAGAGCGCGTGAGCAGACCGCGTCATCTCCTTACAGTCAGCTGACTGTCCGCGGGTTTTCCGGCAGTCTGCTGCACGTCCCGATTCACACTCCATTCAAACAAATTTCAGACATTCATAATGATACTAGCTTCCTTACCGTGCCACACGGTTTCCAGAGATGAATCTGCTTAGCAGCGCAATGAACCTCAGCGTCTGTCATTGTTTCCGGCGTCTGTAAATCCTTATTAGACGTTCGTTTGTCTCATCCACTTCCCAAAAAAGCCAACTTTCTCAAGTAAATTCACCAATGGTTGCCTTCTTCCCCTGACTCTCCGCAAACACCGAAATATCACAATATCAAGCATAACTTCCCGAATGTTACGGGCGCTGCCGTTTTGTTTTGCTCGGTCCCGCCTTCAATCTCAGAGAGCGGTAGTACAGCAGATCGCCACTAGGGGGCGAGGAGCAACCAAGGAACCGAGATAAGCTTTGTGTGTAAACGGATCGGCTTGTCTTGGATAACTGATCCAAGCTCGGACTGGTCTCGGCATGGCTCGGTTTTTAGGTGTAGTGTAAACGGGGCTTTTATGTTCAGAGGTGCTTATCAAAAGGTGAGTGATAGACTGGAAAGTGTCTTAGGAGCAATTGGGAAGGACATCCACTCAAGGATAAAGGATGCGTAAGTCCTTTCTCGGGTACTTTGACCAGCAATTGGGGGTTTTCACTGACGTCACTGGCCAACTTCCGGTCCGCCATATTGGGTGTCACACTTCCTTATCTCTAGTTGTCGTACACGTATTTTCGTATCGCGAATGGATAAGTACGCCAGCACGCTAGAGCGACCAGATAAGGACGTATATCTGAGGAAATGTTCCGTGATCGACCATATGGACCCCTATGCCCTCCATGGTGCCTTGTTTAGCCGTAATCCAGATGATTGGCCAAATGTAGAGCACGGCGACATAGTGCATTACCTGGTGTTCAGTGAAAACCCTCTGCACACTCTTGAGGAAATGAGAGCTTACAAGGGTCTAGAGGCTCACAACCAGTTCACATCTGGTTGGGTACGAGATGTCGAAGTTATGTACATCAAGGAAATCGCCATCATACGTGGACGGGTGAGTTTTAATAAGATGGTAAAAATGTAAACAATCCGACGCAAATGCGTCGCATGCTTCTGCGGTGGCTGACGGCCGGCGGTGCGCGAAGGCGCTTGGCTGCAGGGCCGCTCGACACCGCTCGCGGCTTTAATTATTTAAGCAGAACAATGACCAGTGCAAAATTAAGTTGTATTTACCGTATTTACGCCGGCAAAAGCCTACCGGCGTAACCCGGAAGTAGCGCGGACGTCACTTTCCATATCGGACGTCTTCGGCTACCTTGTTTGTGGTGTGAGCACCTATACTTCAGAACAGTTCTGAAGTTACAAGTCCTTGGAGTCTCATGTGCAGTTTACGAATGGATGGGTTCAGGAGCTGCAGATCATAAAGCCAGCAAACAGTGGGAACACAGTAACTCGTTCAAAGGTAAGCTGTGCTCAGACGGGCTCTGGCACATGCTAACTGTTAGTGCTAACAACCACTCACGCATGCAATGTACTTTTAACTAGCTGCTATGTGTTTCAAAGGTTTAGAACACACTCTCATTGACATCGGGATACTGTGGAAAGTTATGTTCGGTCGTCTTACAACCGCGATCCAAGCGCGCTGACGACTCTTTGTTATCTCTAACAGTTGTTCTCCGTGGTTGCGCCTCCAGGCAGGAAAGCGGTGGAAAATTAACCCGTTTCTATGTTTTTCCCATGGCGATCATGTGTTGCGCTGTTACAGCCCACAATACAGCAACGGTTTACATGTTTTAAATACTTAACAGTTAATTACCTGTGACAAAGTGAGCACCGCAGACTCTGGCGTATTCCAGCTTAACACCGTCCAAATCGGACCTGGATATCCGTGTCAGCCATAGGTGACGGCGTTGTTCAGAGAGCTGTTTTGTTTTTTCACACTGATTCACTATTACGGCTGGTAGGCGATAGAAAGAGCGTTGATCTCCACCTCCACGGGCCGTGCAACCAACCATTAAACACGTTTTCCCCATTGTTCACTTCCAATACTGCCTAAGGCGTCATACAATGCAGGTCAACGGTGCGAAACGACTGACACCCAATATGGCAGACACGCAGAGTAGTCACGTGAGCGTGACGTCACCTGAAAACCCCCCATTGTTGACCATCAGGCACCAAACGAGTGTCAGAAAGCTTCTTAAGCATTCTGAAGCAGCTAGGTTCATGGCAGTCAGGTGTGACTACAGCACTCAGCCAAGACCATTCCCCCAGACAACAGTTCTGCAGCTTCTGGAGAGAGAACACAAGCGCATCCAATACAAACATACTCCAAAACCATGATGGAAACAAATTTGTTCATGTTAATAACAAATCTTCTTAAAATGCTAGGGTCACTTGTGGAGTATCATGGGGTTCAGTACTTGGACCAATTCTCTTTACTATATATATGCTTCCGATTGGCAAAATTATCAGACAGCATGGGATTAATTTCCACTGTTATGCTGATGACACTCAGCTATATTTATCCATAAATCCTGATGAATCCAATCAATTACTTCAACTGCAGTCATGTCTTGATGACATCAAAAGCTGTATGGCTTTAAATTTCCTGCACTTAAATTCTGACAAGACAGAAGTTGTAATCTTTGGACCAGAGTCCTCAAAAATAAACTTCTTAATGAATCACTTAATCTGGATGGCGATAACTTGGCCTCTGGTAATAAAGTAAAAAATCTTGCTGTTATTTTTGACCAAGACATGTCATTTAAATCCCACATTAAACAGGTTTCCAGAGTTTCCTTTTTTCACCTCAGGAATATTGCCAAAATTAGAAAGATTCTGTCCAAGGGTGATGCTGAAAAACTAGTCCATGCATTTGTTACTTCAAGGCTGGACTATTGTAATTCTTTACTATCAGGAAGTCCACAAAATGCAGTTCAAAGTCTTCAGCTGATCCAACATGCTGCAGCAAGAGTTCTGATGAAAATCAACAAGAGGGATCATATTTCTCCAATTTTAGCTTCCCTTCATTGGCTTCCTGATAATTAAGAATATCATTTAAAATTCTTCTTCTAACGTATAAAGCCCTTAATAATCAAGCTCCATCATATATCAGAGCTCTGATTACCCCATATGTTCCTAACAGAGCACTTTGCTCTCAGGCTGCAGGTCTGCTGGTGGTTCCTAGAGTCTCTAAAAGTAGAATGGGAGACAGATCCTTTAGCTATCAGGCTCCTCTCCTGTGGAACCAACTCCCAGTTTTGGTCCATGAGGCAGAAACCGTATCTACTTATAAGACTAATCTTAAAACTTTCCTTTTTGACAAAGCTTATAGTTAGAGTGGCTCATGGTACCCTGAGCTACCTTTATAGTTATGCTGCTATAGGCTTAGGCTACTGGAGGACATCAGGGCCTATTTTTCTCACTCTACTGATTTCTACTGTCCTCCAGTCTACTGTTCTCCAGTTTTGCATTGCATTGCATTGAAATGACTGTTGTCATTTCAGCTTTTAACTTTTTGTTCTCTCTCTTTTTTCTTCATAGTAGGTACACCTGGTCTTGCGTTCTGTTAGCTGTGACATCATCCAGGGAAGACAGATCACCCGCTATTACCATCTAATGTAGAACAGATTACTGGATCAATGTGTGCTTCTGTGCTTTTTTGTCTGTCTTGTTGTGTCTCTGCTCTCTCTTTTGTAACCCCCAGTCGGTCGAGGCAGATGACCATTCATACTGAGCCCGGTTCTGCTGGAGATTTTCCTTCCCGTTAATGGGGAATTTTTTTTTTCCGCTGTCGCTTCATGCTTGCTCAGTATAAGGGATTGCTGCAAAGCCATGTACAATGTAGACGACTCTCCCTGTGGCTCTACGCTTCTCCAGGAGTGAATACTGCTTGTCGGGACTTTGATGCAATCAACTGGTTCCCTTATCTGTCCGTCCGTCCGTCCGTCCGTTTTCTTCCGCTTATCCGGGGTCGGGTCGCGAGGGTAGCAGCTTTAGTAGGGAGGCCCAGACGTCCCTCTCCCCAGCCACTTGGGTCAGCTCCTCCGGGGGAATCCCAAGGTGTTCCCAGGCCAGCCGAGAGACATAGTCCCTCCAGCGTGTCCTGGGTCTTCCCCTGGGCCTCCTCCCGGTGGGACGTGCCCGGAACACCTCACCAGGGAGGCGTCCAGGAGGCATCCTAACCAGATGCCCGAGGCACCTCAACTGGCTCGTCTCGACGTGGAGGAGCAGCGGCTCTACTCTGAGTCCTTCCCTGGTTGACTGAGCTCCTCACCCTATCTCTAAGGGAGAGCCCAGACACACTACGGAGAAAACTCATTTCGGCCGCTTGTATCTGGGATCTCGTTCTTTCGGTCACGACCCAAAGCTCGTGACCATAGATGAGGGTAGGAACGTAGATCGACCGGTAAATCGAGAGCTTCGCCTTTTGGCTCAGCTCTCTCTTCACCACAACGGATCGGTACAGCGCCCGCTTCACAGCAGACGCCGCACCAATCCGCCTGTCGATCTTCCGCTCCATCTTCCCCTCATTCGTGAACAAGACCCCAAGATACTTGAACTCCTCCACTAGGGGCAGTACATCCTCCCCAACCCGGAGGAGGCACTCTACCCTTAAATAGGATATTTTTGACCAATCTGTATAATCTGACCCAATCTGTATAATATGATTGAATTTGACTTTGTGAAGTGCCTTGAAATTAGCCTGACATGGTCATACTCAATTCTAGTCAGAATTTGAGTCTTATACTGCTCCATAGAGCTGTGATTATGGGGCGTGTTTCGATCGAACCAGGAAAATAAATTCCTCTGCACTCAATTGGATAGACCTACAACCAATAAGAGCAACGGAGTGTGTGACGTATGTTAACCAACGCATAGTTGTTGTCAACAGAACTCAACTGTTAGCCTAGAATAAGAAGATGAGCGTGAACGATTTTTGCCGGTGTTGCGAAAAAAAATGTAAGGATCCAAGGAGTCAATCTACACACCTCAACTCTCCAGCGGCAGCCATCGTTGTTGTAAACGAATTCAACCCAAGCGCGCTTTGGTGACGTGGTTGACGTTACTGTTGATCATCTGTCCATCATCGTATAAAGCCCGCCCTGACAATTTGATTGGCCCGCCAGATATTGGGCGAGCATACTCGCGCTAGTCTTGAGCAATGCCAGACCGAACTTCCCAACCTAAAACGTTGTGGGCGGGACTAAGTTCGGAATGGCACCCAGGCTACCTTGAGATGACATATTTCATGAATAGACCCCTTGCATCTGACGTCACAGTCACGTGATCAGGGGTGCGAGCCTCCATCTTGGTGGGCAGGCTAGCGTGACAGCCCACCACTGCACTGGCCCAGTTACCTTATTACTCGCATGGCCGGCGGAGCGTATACAAAAGACTATTCACTGATTGTTCAATATGGTGCAAACAGACTGCATCTCTGTTGCCAAAGCAATGTTTACAGTTTAGGGTCAGATGTTATCGGACTATATGCAGCCAAGTTATGAGAATAAACAACATTAAACTCACCCTTCCACGGACAACTGCTACATCATTCAGGTAAAAAACAGACAGTTCACGTATCCATCCGGCAGTGAACTGTTTGTGCGCTCCCAAACTCTTGTACGCCTTCATCTGATCGCCACTGTACGTTGGGGTGGGTGACAACACAAGGTAGTTCACCAGATCCGCACAGCAAACTGATGGCCAATCATCGGGATTGCTAGAAAAATCCTTATCAGGAAGAGCCAAAGGGTCCGCAAATACCGGGCATACACTGTACGAGTTTTTCAGTCGTGGTACTTACATACATCTAAAAACTGTGCGACGGAACCGCGGGGTTTAAAAAGTTCACCGCTCACGATCTGTGCGGCGCGACGCTCACTGTGGTGGCAGAGGCAGGCGAGCGACGGTGGGTGACAGGGACCCAGAGCAGAGGGTCGAGCCCAGCTCTGGCGAGGCCCGCAGGAGGCACCGGGCATCGGGGGAACAGAGGGGAGAGAGGAGGGACGAGACGCACCGTCGGCCGCACGGCACGGCATGTCGCCCGGCCTGGCCCGGCCCGCCCCCCCGCGAGCGGAGGAGTGCCGAAACAGGCGGCCAGCGCGTTGCGCGGACCGGAGCGCTCTCCCTTCCCAACTCCCCCGCGAGCGGGCCGGGCGGAGGTCGCTTCAGGGACGCCCGCTCACCTCCCTCCCCTGGCGGGGACGGAGAGGAGGGGAGGGCGCTCCCTCGTAGCTCTGCTTGAACAGCAGGATGCGCTCACGAAAACCTCACGACAGCCGACTGAATTTCAAACATGTTTGATTTTTACCGATCGTCCGATTCCTGATCGGGAGGTAGTCGTGAGAAGCCAGTCCCCCCTCCTCCCCCCTGTACGATCAAGCTGAAATTCGGCCCGATTCAAAACATGCTTGCACAGCTGAAGAATTGGCCCGAAAAGGGGAAAAACTCGCCCGGCTCTTGAATATTGTGCGTTGTGTAGAAAATGGCATGCCAACCAATATGGCCGCCACGCAAGGGGTTCTGGGTTACGGAGTCACGTGGTTGCAAGGGGTCTATTGGCGCTATATAAATAAAATTGAATTGAATTGAATTAATGAATGAATATAATATACAAGTTTCAGTCTTGGAATGGAATTACTGAAAAAAATAAACCTTTTCATGATATTCTACGTATATGACCAACCCATGTATATTACATCTCTAAGTTGCAATTCTCATTCTCCAAAATATTTTGCCGTGTAAGTTCCATATGCCACAGTATCATAAGCATAATAAGGTGATCATGGAGCAGTATTTACCTAAAGCCATCCATCTTTGCACACCACTGAAATAAAAGGCATGCAATAGTGAAAACCAGGATTCAATTTTGAGTGAACCACACATATTTGTTGATATTAATATAGTTTTGCATTACTTTGCTGTTTTGTTAAGTCATCTGTTTTGCAGAAATCGACAAAGACTAAATGCCCATCAAACTAAATGGAGAAACGCTTAGGCAGCAATTCTGCAGAGCTGTAACTTAATGAAATATATTAACGTTTTTCTTTCTCACTTTGAGTCTGTTATGTTGCCTGTGTCTGTATTATATGCGTACCTGTATCAAAATGGCAAAATAATGATAGAACATTTAAATTTTTTTTACCAAACTGAAAAGGAAGTTGCATCGAGCAAAAGACAGACTTTGTTGTAGCATGCATTGTATTAAAGCTCTTTATTTTAGGAGTTTATCCTAGTGTTGTTAAACTTGCTCCAGACATGGTATCTCTGTAAGTATATAAAGCAAGGATCACACTGAGTAACAGAAATAAGGTATGAGTTTTTTTTAAAAATATAGCTAATTTCCCCAGGCTTCCAGAATGTTACAACTGCAGATTTGTTTACAATGAACAATCAAAGTTGAACTTGTATTAAAGCTTCTTTACATTTGCCTAATAGTTCTACCCAGCAATTCGATGATATTTCATGTTGGCACACACATTTGTTTATAAACTGAACTTAAATCAGGAGAAAAAACTAGTGAAAGTCAGTTAATTTGCACTGCCATGCCAGCATCCCTCACAGCTGTAAGAGCCAATAAGACCATAAGCTTGTGAGCGATAAAACATGAATTCCTTTTTTTTTTTTTTCCAGTGTCCTGTCTAGCAATGTGGCAATAAGAATCAATGTCTTAATGACAAATAGAGCTCGACAGATTTTACTTTCACAAGTGGAGCAATCAGCTTTCGCCATAGTGTTCTGCTTCATTTATACATGTAAATAGTTTTATTGTGATTCCTGCGGGGAGAATTTCAAATTATGTGGACACTACAATGGGAAAGTAGGAGAGTAAAGGAAGAACAAGAAGAGAAAAAAAAAGAAAGAGAAGAGGTAAAAGAAAGAAGAGATAAAAGGGAAAGAATGATAAAACATCTTCCGTCTGCTTCATCACCTGGAAAGAGAGATGTAAAAAGAACAGCACAACCAACGGACATAGTGTAACAGATACAATAGAGTAACACCTTGATACCATTGCTAAATCATATGTATTATTATTTAAACTGACATGTATAATGTGATACCTGAGAAAAGAAAGTAAAAAAAAATAAATTACATGAATTCCACTACTTTCTACATGTCCTATCTGATCACCTACCTCTTATCTACTGAATGAAGACTTGTAAGAGGTTTGCAAACTGAATATTTTATTGACACAATTAGGCCAAAATTTGTTCACTATGTTTGTGTACATGTGAGTGGGTGGGCAATGGCTAAGCAGAGCAATTCCTGGACATTATGCAAAAAAATATGTAAACATATGCAGAGAAATAGGATTGGTACCAGTTTTAACAATAAGGACCTGAGCAGACAACAAAAAGCTTTAAAGCAGATCCAAGACACTGCCAATTCAAAAAAGGAACATTTTTAAACCTATTGCATGCATGTTGTGCATTACGCATAGAACTTTTTTAAGAATATTAAATAAAGATGCATGGAGAAATCATCTACTGACCGAAATTTGTGGTCAGTGAACCCCGACCAGTAATTTCCATCTTTTTGTTATCAGTGAATGCACTATAGATAGATGCTATCAGGTTGCACAACAGCATTACAAGGTCAGACAATGTTACTGCTATTTTTATTTTCAATAGGGGTTTTAAAGATGAAGTGAGAGGAAGCACTGACATAAAATGGTATGTAAAATAAAACTACTTTCTACAACCTATCAAGACATGTCTGTGGTTTATTTAAACTGCAAGAGCTAGCTAGACTAAGACTTAAATCAGATTACAGGAAGGCCAAACGGAGTACACCAATGTCGGTGTGCTTCATCCTCTTGAAAATGTTGGACATCTAAGAGTAGAGGTAAGGATCAATATTCTTTAGAGAACACACAAAAAGGCTGTTGTTTAATTAATGTTAATGTTAATGATGCTAAACGCTAATATAGGAGGCTTTAGAGAGGCTAAAAAGAGGGACAATGTCAATTGCTTAATTATTTGGCTTTGTTTAAAAACATGATTAGAACCTCTTTTACAGCAACTGGTCTCACAACAGAGATGAGTTGTTACCTCTTCTGCTATTAAAAAAAGTTCACAACTGCAAACAGTGTGAATGTTGTAGAGCATATGTTGAATGCTGAAACAGAAATCAAATACAGTACATAGTAATTCAACTGCAAATTTTGAAATGCTGCAAATTTCTAGATACTGAAAAAGAACCAAATGACTCCTTTGCCGATTATAAACACATCTACTCTGCTGTCTTTTTCACTAATATTGTTCAAATATCACAGTCTGATTTTGGTTTTATATAGATTTTATGTGTGAAATAACAATGTCCTACAGTTAATTTGGACATACTGCTGTTCCATTGATGACACTTTAACGTTCCCTTGATGTAACCATGCTTTTTCCATGGTGACAATTTTAACCTTTAAAGTATTCCTGAGATTAAATAAAATGTACATTTGATCTAATGGATGATGTGAAAAACATAAATGTTGAGCTTAATGACTTATCAATGCATTGTTGCTCTGAGCCAGTCATTTGACCTCCCTCAGTTTCTATAAAGTGTGATTTTAATAGCAATTAAAAGAATAATGTGGCTTCACAAAGTGAATGGCTTTTACATTACAACTTCGGGTCAGGGCATGAAATCTAAAATTAACTGTTGCTGCAGAGCAAAGCAAAGGTATATGCATCCATAAAGGAAAAAAATGCAGATGCACAGTAGTAGTGGCTCCACAACTGTCTCCATTGATGTGACAAATATACTTAACACAAATTCACAGGAACCATAAAACTAAATTGCAAAGCCTGAACAAAGGAAAAATAACTCATATAAAAATACTAAACATGTAACCACTTTGCTTGGGGACATTTCAGGTTGATGGAATTAAATTTGTACATGTATTTCACATGTATTCCATGAAATTACGGAAAAATAAAAGGATACATGTATAATCGGTGCAACATGTTATTAAATCAGTCCTCATAGGAAATGTAATTTAAATGCAAGGGTGTCAAGGATTTTTATTGTTTTACATTTTTTCTCCATATTCTCTTCTTCTTTTGCTTTTACTGTCTGTCTTTCAATACTGCCCTTAGCTTCTTCAAGAGCCACTCCAAATAGAACAGCATTTTGTGATCATTTTAAGTATGCCAGATGAAATCATGGGCTTTGTGACAGTTCCTGGAGTGGGTGACCATATGGCTGAAGTGGCCATGAATTTGAGAACATGATGGGTCTGTCTCCTCATGCTGGGTTGGATATCTTGGAAAAATTACAATTTTCCCTCTTGTAAACTTGGCAAGAAGACAGATACGGCAGATGTTAAACATTTCAACAAAAAACACACTCATAAACTTACCAGTTGCTTTAAAATCTAATTGTGTGAATGTTAATTTAGGGTTTGAAAGAAATTTCAGCAAGTTAGATTTTGAAAAATCCTTGCTGATGTGGGGGTTACACAATTTGTGGTTGTCATTCATTTGAAAGTGTTAATACTGATGTGTCCTTATTAAAATAAAATTGAAATGTATATATAGCATAGAAATGCTGATGTATTGACAAATGCTTCCCAGAATTGAATTTACAATAGCAAATACAATGTTTGATTTAAAGAAATAAGTTGCATGTAGTAAATGTATATACAGACTGCAGATAAATAGTAAACCAGATAGCATAACTCTTCTAATGAGAAGAAGAGCAGATGACCACCCACTGCAGGTCATACCCTGCTTTTTAGCTGATACAATTGCTCATTTGTATAGATTCTCAGTCAACTAGATAATGACAATGCCTGGTGCTTGAACATCAATTACTGAAATTTCTTTTTATGCTTTCTGAAAACAAATGTTATTTCATCTGGCATATCTTTTCTCAGTTCTAACTAACACATACCTCTAAGCCTAAACGTAACTACCGTTGTACAAATGAACTGCCCAACAGACAATGTAGGAAACATTAAAAGTGAAAGTAAATTACCTTTATTTTAAAGGTGCAACTTTTTTAAGCTATTTTTTATGATCTATTTATAGTGCTAGTATTTTATCAGTATTCCTCTTGAGGTTTGTCTAATTTGCAGGTTTGTATTAGTGAGCGTGTTAATGTGACTCTGAGTCCCTGACAGGGAGGAAGGGACTAATAACAGTGATTCGACTCATTACCTTTCATTGAGGAATCTCTGATTGTATTACCCTCTGCAGAATATGCACACAGCTGTTTACAGTGCTCAAGCTGCTTGATGGACAGCCAAGCGTTATCAGACTTTAAAGAGGAGTTCATCATCACCACCGTGCTAATGGGTGAGTCAGTAGAGAGCCCATCACAATAATGCATGAGCAACACAGACCAAACATGGGAGGTAAACAAATAAAAATGTAAAAAAAAATCTGATACCATCACAATAGTACAGCTCTGCATATACAGTCACACATGTACAACATATTTTTCAGACTGACAAAAGACGTTGCATTCAACAAAAAACTGTATCCATGGCAACATTCTTCTTCTAATTTCCTTATGAAGTTGATGTTCTTATAGGTGATGGGTTAGATAAAAAAATAGTTGAACAGAAACCACAAAGCCTTTAAAAATCAAATTTTCTTAAGGATGTAAAGTGTCTTGCAAAAGTACACAGCAATAGGTTTCATTCCTGCTTTTTTCACCCCAATTCATACATCCACGCATGTGACCACAACATTTCTCTTGTGAGCCAGGCTAACGATGAGCCTAACGACTCTCCATTGTGAGGGGCGATCAGAGGTGAACCTAAATGCGAATCCAAACTCTAACGAGGCTTCGCCGGCAGGTCTATAAAGCTTAGACCTCCACGCTACTCCAGACATTTTGACTTGAGAAAGCCAAAACATCTTCAGCTTCAGAATAGAAGTCCAGTTTTTTTAGGTTTTTTTTTGATTGATCATCATCTGGATAGCTGAGAATCTTCACCAACATGAGGCTATACATAGTTTCCACTTGTCTGAAACAGAAGTAATCCATGCCCTTAAACTGCCAAGTTGGTAGGCAAGCGCAGAACAAGGCACGGCTCTGTAACCATGATCATCATGGCTTTCAGACAAACAAAAAGAGACAATATTGATACTGTTGACCAATGCATTAGAAAACAATACAGCCATAACACCGCTGCTGTTGGGATCAACCCCTATGAGGTAGAGAAAGGAAAAATGTCAGACGACAAAGACAAACTGCCTCAGACATCTTATGACATAGTTAATGTGGCCTGAAATCCATATATGCATACAATCAGTGTTTTAATGGCTTTGGAAAGGACATTCAAACTTTACATGTAAATATTAAGGTTCTGGTGACTGGCAGAGTAACTAATTACACTAACATACATGTATATATCCCTCCTAGCTTGAACAGAATACTTTCAGCACAAATACAGTTAAACGCTGACACCGTTTAACAAAAGGATTGATATAATTTATTTTCCCAGAATAAACGTGACTGGAGAATCTTGTTGTTCTTGATGGCTGATCCTTGTGATCGATGTTCCTGTTTGTTTGTTTGTTTGTTTGTTTTCTCAGAAACTTTACTGGAAATTATTTTGGGATTATTTCAAATGCAATCGACACAGAAAGGAAAAAAAGGAAGGGAGAAGGGTGAGGCAAAATGTTACATTACAACTTGCAGAGGAAAACGAGAGTGCAAGATAACATCTTTAGAATCTGCTTCTACACCTGCAAAAAGAGAGATATAAAGAACAACCAAATAAACAGAAGAAGCATCACAAGTACAAACAACCAATGCCTATGATAACATATGATAACGACCAAAGCTAACTGTAAGGTTTATCTATATAGAAGGCCACGAAGACCGCACACCGCCCAACCCACCTCTATGCGCCTGAACTCCACATCCCATTCCCGGGAGAGCAGAAGTGCAGGCACCAGCCCCGATTTACCTCAGAGACCTAATGATCAATCCCAGAACAGACCAGAGCTAGATGGCCTGCTTTCTATTTTAGTTGGAGTTTTCAGAATAGTTGTACAAAACTATTTTAGATCTGTGACACCCAAGGATTTACTCCTCTTTTACTTTTTTTCTTTGAATGGTAGCATTTAACTTTGTTACTTTTCAATTCAATTACATTACATTTTATTTATATAGAGCCAATTCACAATACATGTCATCTCAAGGCACTTTACAAAGTAAAATTCAATCAAATCATACAGATTGGTCAAAAAGTTTCCAATCTAAGCAAACCCAATAGATTGTATCAAGTCTTGACAAGCAGCATTCACTCCTCATGAACGAGGAGTGCAATGTACTTTCCTCTGTAATGTTTTCTTTACCTATGTTCTGTTCATGTACAGCGCTTTGAATTGTCTTGTTACTGAAAAGTGCTTTATAAATAAACTTGCCTTTGGACTGCTGTGCCGACTTCGGACAGCCTTTAACTCTGTCCTTACATGGCGGAAATGTACATGGATGACACGAATCAAATCTCGGCCTACAGCCATCCAAAAATTAACTACAAAGTGTGCCCGCTCATCTCTCTACATTTTCATGATTTCTGTGTGTGGGGGTGGTCGGGGTGGGGGGGTTTTAGGTCATGTCACGCAAAGGATTGTGGGATTCCTTAAGGCTTCTTAACACTGGAAAGGAACGTCACAAGGCTCCTGGGCAAATCTAGCCATGGGAGGAAGCTTACAGGCTCCTTTTCCTACCTCCTTCCATACTGAGGCCCTATTTGGACAGCATTTATCATGGTGACCACTGATGCACTTCCGCTTTGGCTAGAGTCCTTATTTAATAAGCGTATTCGGGTGGAGCTCTTGCTTCTTTCAAAAGCTGCTTAAATTCATACAGATTGTACAGAAAACATCTGTGAATAGAAATGTTCAAGTTATGCAACCTATTATTTATTTTATTTAGGTTTGGACTTTGATTTGACCATTCTAAAATATGTTTCAAGCTAACCAATTGTATTGTGGCTTTGGCCGATTGTTTATGGTCATTGTTGACCTAACCATTTTGCAGCTTCTAACATGTTTTCTTACATCGATTATCTTACTATCAACACTTATCCCTGTCTACTTTCAAGACTAGGCTTAAAACTTTCCTTTTTGATAAAGCTTATAGTTAGAGTGGCTTAGGTTATACTGAGCTATCGCTGTAGTTGTGGTGCTATAGGTTTAGGCTGCTGGAGGACATCAGGGTCTATTTTTCTCACTCTGTTGAGTTCTCCTACTGTTCTCCCCTTCTGATCTCTGTTATTTCAACTTTTAACTTTTTGTTCTCTCTGTCTTTTTTCTCTTCATAGTAGGCACCTGGTCTGGCATTCTGTTAGCTGTGACATCATCCAGCGGAGGCAGATCATCTGCCATCACCCTCTAACATTGAAAGGATTCATGGAACAATGTGGGCTTCAGTGTTTTTTTGTGTCTCTGCTCTGTCTTCTCTAACCCCCAGTCGGTCGAGGCAGATGACCGTTCACACTGAGCCTGGTTCTGCTGGAGGTTTTCCTCCCTGTTAAAGGGGAGTTTTCCTCTTCACTGTCACTTCATACATGCTCAGCATGAGGGATTGCTGCAAAGCCATCAACAATTCAGACACCTGTCTACTGTAGCTCTATGATCTTTCAGGAAGAGTGAATGCTGCTTGTCAAGACTCAATGCAATCTGCTGGGTTTCCTTAGGTAGGAAACGTTTTGACAAATCTGTCTGTATGTTTTGACGCCAGAGCAACATCTGAGCTTCAGGGATTCTTAGGAGCTGGTTCGTCGAGCGAGACGTCAAGGCGGGTGAGTAGTCCAAACAAAAACTAAGAAAAAGCAGGAGATCCAAAATTAGTCAGATTTCAGAGATACGAAAAAACTCACAAGTTCAGGTTTCCAAGATCTGGTCAGAGACCACGTCGTACCACGACTGGGTAAGGCTCTGGCGTCTTCCATCTGTCTGAGTCTTCCTTAAGACGCCAGTGAGCACTGCTCCAAATGAGCCGCAGGTGTGGGCCACGCCCCCCAGCCAACTAGAACCACCTGTGGAGCAGAGTAAGAACACCGACCAAACAGAGAACCCTGACATTTACTAGTTAGAATGACATCTAAAGGCCACTGGTTTTACTATAGTTTGTTTAGGGATAGCTGAATAATTTGTGCACTAAAATCCCAATAAAATATGTTGAAGTTTGTTGTTGTAACATAACAAAATCTGTAAAAAAGCTCAAGGTGTCACGATTTGGGTTTTGTCTTGGTTTATGTTATCAGATTTATTAGTTAAGTTTCTGATTTTGGGGTCTTGTTTGGTTTTGATTTAGACATGTTTTTCTGTTTAGGTTACCTGTTTTCCACCTGTCACTTTATCAGCTCTGTTCGGTCTCCCCTCAGCAATCTGTCAGCTTTCTTGCCTTGATTAGATCCACCTGCTCACTTATAATTAGCCTTCACTCCTGTTCACCTGCTCACTCCCCTATATAGTCCTGCCACAAACCTCTGCTATCTGCCAGATCATTTAACGAGCCACGGTGAGTTTAGTTCCAGCATTCTTTATTCTGATTGACCTGTTGACGATAACCCGAGAGCCTTTTTGATTCTGAGCCAGCCTGTTCCCTGATCTGTTTTTCCTGCCCTGTCTGACTGATTTACCGGTTTACCGACTAGTTTCTGTCCTATGGTTATCCGAGCTTGCTTTGCCCTGTCTGTACCTCTGCCTATTTTGGACTGCTTTTTGTGTACCGGATTTTGGACTGCCCTTTTGACTATTGAGCCCGCCTGTTCCTGTTTTCATTATTAAAATCCTGTTTTTTGCCTTAACCTCACTTGTTGGGTTTGAATACTGGGTTTGCCTGATTCACGATCATAACACAAGGTGTAGAAATACTTTTGTTCAGCACTGTATCCAATCCATTTTGTGATCATTATAAAGTTACTTATCTTTCTATCCCATTATCAGATCTTTTTTTTTTTCCGTAAATGCTTATATCACAAAACGAGTACAAGAAAGTTCAATGCAGGAAACATTTGTAGATCTTCTGTTCTTCAATTGTAATTTTGCTACAAATTACTAATTGTATATTTTTGCCTGAATGTGCTTGAGGTATTTTTGTACCTTTTTAATCCTTTAAAATATTAGTTCTGTTTCTAAAAGTGGCACCTTTGTTATCATGTGGAACAAATGCAGCATGATTAAACTCCTTGCACATCTTTTATCAGCACTGTGTAATGACTGTCACCCTTGCGCCTCCTAAGTGTAATGAAAGCCTGATCTTCAAAGGAAACATTGTCGCGGCAGTACAGGTTGTGGAAATATGCAGCTCGTCGACATGACTTGCCCCTTACTGTAGAGGATTTTTTTTCCCTAAACATCAAAGAAGCTAATTTATCTGGAAGGTTAACACTGAAGACAGAGTTAAAACCAACCAGCTGTTCAAGGTCAACAGCTTGAGCTCAGTCCATTTTTCTTGAAAAAGTGCACGCTCCTTTCATAACATAAGGATAGGTACCTTATATTGAGTATTTTTCGTTTTGACTGCTACAGAGTTGTTTGCCATGTGTCCTTCTAGATTGCCCTGTCATAGACTGATTAACGTAGTTTAATCTGGATCTGTACTATTTATACAACATTCCAAATTAATGCTGTTAAAACAACATTATCTGTAACATTTAGGTATTGTTATTTAAATTTTTATAGAAAGACCTAAGCAAAAATGTGGAATAAATACTTGCTAAATATACTAGTATTTTTGTTGTTCCACTCCAGAGTAACCGGGTAATTAGATTGTCTGCTCCGGTAGCTAGCCTGCAATGGGATGCTTTACAGACATGTAACTATGAGCATACCATTTGTGACGTTAACCTTAATAAGATTGATGGGTGATGCCCCTAATTTCCTTTGAAGCATTATTGTCTGTGAGCAAAGGAAGGGTATTGTTGGCTTCTTTCAGACAGCTGACTAGCAGTGCACAGCTATGTGTACTAAAGGGGCAGCATTGTTTTACGCTATACTTTAGGAAAAGCATGCAGCATACTGTAGCAGACCAGAGAGTTTTAAAGCTTTTGCACACTTGGACTTCAAATCTCATATTGCTTGTTGCTCCTGTACTACCAGAATTTAGGCAACTTGATCGGTTTCCTGATTTGTCAGAAAGGACAGAGAAGTTGTCAGGTGGTAGTAGTTAGTTGTCACCATAGCAGATTCCAAAACAATGTTTTTGTTGGACTTAGAGCAAGGCAAAGGAAGTTTATTTGTATAGTACATTTCAGTAATAAGAGAATTCAAAGTGCTGTACATCAACATATAAAAGAAAAGAAAACATTACAGAGGAAAGCACATTGCAGTTGAATAGTAACAGCAAGTTAAGACATAAGACAAGTCTGATTACAAACTTCAACATTAACATTGAAAGCCAACTCTTAACAAGTAGGTTTTAACCTTAATTTGAAGGAACTCAGGGTTTCAGCTCTTTTACATCCTTCTGGGTGTTTGATCCAGATAAGTAGGACTAAATGCTGCTTCTCCATGTTTGGTTCTGGTTCTTGCTAAGCAGAGTAGACTTGAGCCAGAAGACCTTAGTGGTCTGGAGGGTTGATACACTGACAAGTCTGTGATGTATTTTGGTGCTATGCCATTCACTTAGACTTAGACTTAGACTTTCTTTATTGTCATTTTGTATACACAGAGTGCATACAGAACGAAATTTCGTTTTCACACAGCTCAGAAATATTGCAGTAACTCTACAGGATACCTTGCAGTGAATTACAGTACAGGATAAAGTGCAGTGATAAATCGCAGTCACTTACAGGATAAATTTCAATTGACTTCCGGATAAAGTGCAGCAGTGAACAGTAGGCAGTTGAAATGTAAACAGTAAACCAAATGTAAACAAATATGCAGTAAGGTGCATCAGTGATTTAAAAGTAGACAGTTGCATTGTACACAGTTTTGCAGTACGTTTCCGGTTAAGGTGCAGCAGCAATTTTGCAGGATACGATACAATGTGCAAATGTGCAAATCAGCGAATCTAGTGTGGTGCACAGTCTGTTTTTATACTTCAGCAGTTCAGCAGTTCAATAGTCTGATGGCAGCAGGGAAAAAGCTTTTGCAGAACCTAGTGGACCTGCAGCGGATGCTGCGGAACCTCTTTCCAGAGGGCAGCAGGGAGAATAGTCTATGGTGGGGGTGTGAGGGGTCCCTGATGATGTTACGGGCTCGAGACACACAGCGCTGCGATGAAATGTCTTTAATGGAGGGAAGAGGAGCCCCGATGATCCCTTCTGCTGTCCTCACCACTCTCCTCACGTTCTTCCAGTCGGAGGCACTGCAGCCTCCACACCACACAGAGAGACAGCTGGTCAGAATACTCTCTATGGTGCTTCTGTAGAAGGTCGTGAGGATGGGCGGGGGCAGGCGGGCTCTCCTCATCCTCCGCAGAAAGTACAGTCGCTTCTGTGCCCTCTTCACCAGTGACGTGGTGTTCACAGTGACATGTAACTATGAGCAGTGATTTATAGACTAACTCAGGTATTTTAAAGTCATCAAATAGGAGTAGAGAGCCGAGTCACTCGTGCTGCATGTAATGCCGCACAACGGCGTCTGTACCCCTGGGTCCACCAGGTCCTCCAGAGACACACCGAGTACCACCACTTGTAGCTATGTGTGGACAAAGCACGGGACCAAGTACAAGAAGCTGCTGCCCAGCATAGAGGGACACATCTCCACCCAGGACACAAATCTCCCTCCGGGACAACTACAGGCTTTTCGGTGAGTAAATCTATCATTGATCAATAGAAATATAGCCTAATTGAACATTCTAAATATGTAACACATAAAAAGCATTTTAGTGCGGAAAAAATGGATGAAGAGCACCCTTAAAACAACACGAATAGACAAAAAAGTTACAACTTTTGAACTTGAGCGAAATTTTGCTTCGCTCCATGTGCAGTGTGGCTTCACTTTGTACATGCATATACCACAGCGATCGCAGTTTGCTCTGTTCACCCAAATCGCAGTATGCTCTAATGTGTCCTTTTCGTCTCAGACTGCTAATTTTCTCCTGAAAGCGCCTTTACAAAAGGATGAAATGTAAGTTACTAGTTCCATTCGTCTCGTTTGCATTGGGTGTGAACGCACCTTTAGTCTTAGTGAGAATCTGGGCAGCAGCGTTCTGGATCAACTGCAGCTGTCTGATCGACTTTTTTGGCAGACCTGTGAAAACACTGTTCCAGTAATCAAGTTGACTAAAGATAAACACATGGATTAGTTTTTCGAGAACCTACTGAGATATTAGTCCTTTAATGCTGGAAATGTTCTTCAGGTGATAGAAGGTCAACTTTGTTATTGTATTTAGATGCTTTGGAGAGCATACATTTGCTTTTAAATATGAACAAAACATAAATTGGATTGATATATTTTTTTAGTGTTGTTATATTTTTGCAGAATGAATGGATGGTTGGTTCTATCAAGGATGGATCTTTTAGTAAAAATTTAGATGTTTGGAAATGTCTGGATCTATGTTTTCATGGCCAACGCTATACGGTTCTCTGTCTTTAGGTCTTTGATTGTGCTATTCCAAACTGCTACCAAATATGATAATATTTAGATCCTTGTTCAATAACATTCTCAGTAAATTTGGCCCATCCTTGTAAATAGACCAGTTTTGTGGCTTAACTGTTCCACATTTTTTTCATTCAACATTTCTCTAGCTTAGACATACGGCATTCAGAAGATATGGGTTCAATAGGTTCAGTAACTGTATTTAGTCTCATTTAGAGAACTAATGTCAGTGCTTCGCTGCTCTTTTTTTTTTTTTTATTAATAAGACTGAGACCATATAAACTTCAGATTTCAGAATGTCCTCTTGTGTTTATTGTTACAAGCCCCCATGGTGAAGCTAATAAATAAAGTTTAATCAACCCTTTTAAACACTTTGACTAATGCTCTGATTGAAGTGGCTTTAAATAATGCTACAGTGTTAAAGACGATTGATGGTGCTGTTGGGCTTAAGGAATTATTAATGGAGATGATGTTGTGACCATAATGAGATTTGTCTGTTTTAAAAATACAAGCTAACAGAGCGCAGAGGAAGATGAGGAGACATCAGCATGCATTCTTCCTCTTTGGCATTTGACTTTCCTCAGTTGCCTCGTTTCCATATCTCTAATCTTTCCATTTAACCTTTAATAGATGCAGATCTGTGAAGTTGTGTTTTTAGTAGCTTTTTTTTACTCTGCAGTCATGCTGCTAAAAATGACACTCTGCTCCATATAAATGTTTTCTTTGCGGTGGACTAAAAACAAAATCTGTCAGTAGATGGCACTGTTATACAAAGAATGTGCAAACACACTAGTTTGGGCTAAAATAATAGTTATGTTCCCTAGTTAAAGTAATTCAACTGTCAAAAACCCCACAGAAGAGAGTGAACAACACTTGGCACATTGCATTGAGAGACACAGAATGCTCAGAGTTTATATAAAGCCTCTTAATTCATAAGAATAATTATAGTCAGTATTAGCATAAAATTATAGTAAAAAACATACACATACAAAGTATAGCAATGGCATACTAAGCTTTCACTATATAGTATACACTTTATGCAACTAAAACAGTACTGCCACAAACTTCTTTACTTCCCAGTTTTCTATGTTTTATTATTTTAACAGTTATGTTTCAATAAATTCTCCCAAAATATGTATTTTATCTCACAAAAATAAAAAACACAATTTAAATTTCACTTTATGAAGTGCCATCTTTATCAAAACAAAATTAAGTTAAAATTAAGCCCTGGTTATTTATCATTTACTAATAAAAAAACATGAGTATTCATTCAAATGTGACATGACTTAATTAGACAAAATATATAAAATTTAAAAAAGCCACCAGTTCAGTCAGAATGTAATTCCAAAGGAAATAAAATGTTTCTATTAAACCTTTTTTAAGTAATAATATATTGTGTATTAATCAGGACTTTGTATTATTTAATTGTAATTCATTTAGACATTCACATCAGCTTCATAATTGAAAGTAATACATAAAGTATAATCAGTGTAGGTTTCTTCATAAACTGTGCACAGTAACACACAGGCAGAGGTAGACAGCATAGCAGTCATGTACACAAAAAACATGAAGCTTAATCAAGATGGACAGGACCTCTAACATCAGAGCATTCAGTAACTTTATGAAAGAAGCTTCTGGATGCAATGCTGTCTCCTGGAATCTCTTATTTTGCTTCTCCGTCTCCATCCCAGTCACCATTCCATTTTTTTTATCCATTTAGTTATATAATATGTGTAATTATGCTTTTGTTGTCATTTCCTTCCTGATTTTCATCTTGCCTGTACAGTTACCTTTTAACTAATGACATAAAATCCTCTTTTTATTAGACATAGCAACATGCTTTCAGAACATCAAAGGACATTACACAGACATCCATTCATCATCTCCAGACTTCCATTAACCTTAGCCCAAGTCTTTGTGACAAAAATTAATGATTTGTATTAAGGGACTTGCTGCTTGCTCAGACAGAGAAGCATTTAGTCTTTGCACAGTGAACTTTGTTTTGAGATTTATGTCTCCAGAACACACCAAAACCATATACAGTGCACATGCATGCACATAAATACACAATTTGTTATGGATCTTAGAGACACTTGGTGAATCATTTGTATTTCCATGTGCTTATCTACATGCTCGAGGCACGCACGCAGGCTCTCTGGACAACTTTTGGCTCTGTCAGCAGATCATATCCTGCAGCATTAACTAACCTTCACCTGACCACATTCATCCTACAGGTATTCTGCAGCATCCTCTGGCATCCCAACAGGCAGTGTAATTGCACTATCTTCGCAGCAACAGTACAACCAGAATATAAAAAAGCTAAGTGATGTCAAAGCCATACTTTGTTAATGTGCTGGACAATCCACTTTTTGCCAATAGTGAGAGAGGGATCTTTGAGCATCATTCTTTGCACATTCATCTAAAATTGTTCCTGGAAAGAAGGTGATCTATGCTTGAGCTACTAAAGAGTCTCTCAAATCTAAGTCTTTGCTGCTTCTCTGTTTTTTGGACGTGCTAAAATAATGAATGCAGTCTGTCTGTAGAAGAATATCAGTGTGAGAATGACAATCCGCCTCGAAAATCCAACATCTTGATCTGTTTGAATAAAATCTGGCTCTAAACTGCTTCCTGTCTCCTTCCCAGCTTTTCTGTAAAACAGAAACCTGTCTACTAGAAACATAAAAGCAGTCTTTTTGATGGTTCTTCCCTTTTCTCCTACCAGTGACAGAAGCAAAAGGACCTCAAAGGAAAACAGGCCAGAAGCTGTTGGCAAAGTAAACAATGGAAGAAGCAAATTGAAAGGAAAGTGGAGGCAAATATATTATATTTAAGGGAAAGATGTTTGAAAAAAGATCAATCTCACTCATGTAAAAATAAAAATGTACATCTTCTGTCATGGTTTTTTCGGTGTTTGGCCCACATGCAGAACACAGTCGGGAAGCAGACAGCAGTTTTAAGATGTTTATTTAAGACACTCAGGCGAACAAGGAGGGGACAAATCACGACGTGGCAGCGCCAATGAGAGACGCGGGGCCAGGACTCGCTCGACCTAAGGACGAGAGCAGAGTGATTAGATACTTCAAGAGACGGGGAGATGCGCAAATGAGGGGGGGAGCTTACCATGGAGTGCGTGAACCAGGCCGAGAAGAGTGGAGCAGAAGGTGGGACAAAGTAGGACTCTCTTCGATGTGGGGACCAGGTGACTGAGCGACAGGAGAGCTGGCAGGTGGAACAAAGGCGGGGAGCCCGAGCAGCACCACAGCGGAGACAGGCACGAGGAGCAGCTGAAAGAACCAGAGTGAATCCAGGAAAGCGGTCTCTTGTCCAGCTTGATACCACCAAGGGGGCTTGAGGGGAACGCCAGAGCAGAATCTGAGCAGAAGGGATTCAGGAACCAGTCTTCAGCGCACGCAGACAAGACGGGTGAGTAATTCCAGAGCACAACGAACCAGAGCCCAGCAGCCGGATCCACAGCACAGCAGAGAGGGAACCAGAGCACAGCAGCCGGATCCACAGCAGGATTAGCAGACAGGGAGGGTGAGTACATGTAGGCCAGAACCAGAGCAGGATTAGCAGCCAGGCAGGGTGAGTACTTGTAGGCCAGACCCAGAGCAGGATTAGCAGCCAGGCAGGGTGAATACTTGCAGGTAGTGATGTTACGTGATGTGCCGAGGCTTCGAGGCGTGTGTCGAGTAATGGAGGCGGCGTTTCCGTAAAGCGCGTATCAAAGCTTGCTTCATTTAGGGGAGGAGCTGAAAACGATGACATCCCAAGCCTCACTGCCCGGCTGTACCACGTGACTGCTTCGGGAAGTGGCTCAGAGTTTGCCAGATAATGACCGGTTCATTCAGAACCAGTTATGGCTGCACGCTGGATCATAAAACAGTTCTGCTAACCAGATGCAGTTTAAAACGCCGCTTAGTCTGTTTATAAGTTTCGTTTTTATTAATTCTGCATTTTTAACTACATGCACATACATGCACCTGAGACAAACAATGAGAGAGGAAGGAACAAGGGGGGAGTGTTGGGGGAGGGTCCAATTGACGGGAAAGACAGATGGGAAAGACAGCCCCAACCTCAGAATCTGAAACATCTACTTCCTCTCTGGGTCGGGATGGATCAGAATTGGTGCAGAAATCAGGATAGACTTTATTGTCATTCAACTACACATTCGCTATCTACATTTCAGCAAAATTATGTTTTAAGGCTCCGAGTAAAAACATAAGACAAATAAGAAACATTACAAATACAGCTATTTATATGTCAGGAGTAAACCAAAAAGCAGCAAACCAAAAAAGACATTTTATATGTAGAGAAAAGCTATGCGTAAGACGATATGAATAGTGCAGATATATGTAGCAGCAGGATGTATTGCAACAATGAATGGATGAAGGTGCAGATAGTACATTAAAAGAAACATAAATTAATAAAAGAAAATATTGTGACATTTGCAGGTGGGTTTATTCTCATTTCCATTGGTCTTCAGTTTGTTGGCTGAGTCGTTGAGCTGGCTGTCATTGGTTGGAATTGCTTCAGATCGATTCATTATTCTTTCCATAATAGCCTTTCTTCTGAGAAGTCTGTCAAACTCCTATGTGGTATAAAAACATCTTGCGCAGATTAGCTAATGTCGACTTGTCCTTTTCTCAGATGCGATTTGAATAAAATAAAAAGTAGTCCACACAGGGGAAAATTTTAAAATAAATAAATCACTGATCTAATGTAGTTTAGTCCAACTTTTCTGTAGTTTTGGTTAAGAGATGAATAGTTAAGAGAAAAAGAATGCAAGCAAACAGGAAACAGAGGGGAAAAGCAGAGGAAAAGGTCTTCCTTTTTGTTCCCTTAAATACATTTTGTAACTTAAGAAAGAAGTAATAACAGTTCTGTTATAGGACAATTCCTTTCTAAATACAAATTGTATTTTAAATAAAAATCTATTAACTAATTCCGGCAAGTGGTTGCGATAAGATGCAAAGAACTATGACTGATGTGCTTGACCACTTTAAAAGCCAGGGCCAAAGAATATTTTTGAAAGACATCATCAAATGTACAAGACAAACACATGATTTAGTTGTACATTATTTAAGAATGAAAGCTGCAATATTGCAATATATAATATGTGTATCATCTATGATCTTATTCATAGCGCAACCTGTAAGCATATGTCACGACATGTTTTGATAATGGGTCTTTAGCCCCATCTTGGTGGTTGAAATCTGGAGATATTGCAGGCTCTTGTTTTGGTGGCACTTAAATCAAAAAGCAGGAAGTGGGTCATGGGTTAGTTTGCAAGAGAATTTGTTTAGCTATATGGACACCTTTCTAAAATATTTAGTTTTATTTTTTGTTGTTTGCCTAGGAGTATTACTTACTTAATATTATTGGTGAACTTCATGTTTTTTAATAGTTTGTGTTGCTAAATATTATTAGACAATATTTGTCGGGGGGGTGTTGGCCTAGTGGTTAGAGCAGTGCGCTTGCACTCAGAGAAGGATGCGAGTACCTGGTTCGATCCCCAGCACCTGTACTCTGGGTCCCTGAGCAAGACCCTTAACCCCAGATTGCTCCCCGGGCGCCGCACATGGCAGCCCACTGCTCCCCAAGGGTGATGGGTTAAAAGCAGAGAACAAATTTCATTGTAATGTGTTTCAATGTATGTTTCAATGACAATAAAGATGATATTACTATTACTATTACTACATTATTCATTTAGTCGTGTATTTTGATGCAAAATATGTTGTGTTCAATAGTTTTACCATCGGAAGCATAAATTAGTAACATAATCCCAGTGACCACTTTATTATACATACTTGGTCAATTGCTTGCTTTTTTTTTTTCCAGTGTCCTGTCTAGCAATGTGGCAATAAGAATTGATGTCTTAATGCCAAATAGAGCTCGACAGATTTTGCTTTCACAAGTGGAGCAAACAGCTTACGCCATTGTGCTCCGCTTGATTTGTGCATGTAAATAGCTTTATTGTGATTCCTGCAGGGAGAATTTCAAATTATATGGACACTACAGTGGGAAAGTAGGACAGTAAAGGAAGAACAAGAAAAGAAAAAAAAGAAAGAGAAGAGGTGAAAGAAAGAAGAGATAAAAGGTAGAGAATGATAAAACGTCCTGTCTGCTCCATCACCTGGAAAGAGACGCAAAAAGAACAGCACAACCAACAGACATAAAGCAACAGATACAATTGAGTAAAACCTTGACGCCATTGCTAAATCATATGTATTATTATTTAAGCTGACATGTGTAATGTGATACCTGAAAAAAGAAAGTGAAAGAAAATAAATAAATAAATTACAGGCTTTCTGTATAAAAGTGAACACTTAATACCTGGAACCCTGCACCTGTGGGAGTTTGTGAGAGTGCACTAGTTTAGGTGAAAATTATCCAAAAGGAAATAGCTCGATAGTGGTTGTGGAGAACCAAAGACCCGCCTTCCCCGAGCACAGAGGCAGGGGTCAGGGGACCCATAAACCCGGACTCCCAAAGGGGCCCCCAAAGCAGTGCGCCCAAGAGGGGCCATCACAGGAAATCTGCAACTCCCCCCCCCCCCCCGAGGAAAGAGGAGAGATGACCCTGAGGAAATCCCCCAGCCACCGCAATGCCGACGCCCCCAAGAGCCGCGGGGACGAGCCCGTGGGCTCCACCAGCAGCCAGCCGCGCCGAAGTGGTCCCGGCCATGGGCCCTGAGGGCCAGAGGCCCCAGGGGCGCCCCGCCCCGGCAGCGGTGGCCCCGGCCCCGCGAAGCCGCCACCGGGAATGAGCCGGCACCCACCCAGGAACCCGCCCCAAACCCGAGAGCCAAGGTGCGCCAGAGGGCCAAGGCGCCTGCCAGCGCAGTGGAAGAGGGCAGGACGTGGGGGGATGGGCTCCGCACCTATCGGAGACTTGAGATGTTCTTGGGAGAGGGAGCGGACCGGACCCGAACCTGGAAAAAAAAAAAAAAAAAAAAAAAAACTCATTCACACCATCCCTCCCTAGTACCCCACTCACCACACACAGACACAAAAAAGGACGCTGTACACACATTCCCACATAACACTCACATCCAAAAATCCCAAGTGGGGGGGGGTCTCCACAATTCAACTATACGACTGCCTGTGCCCGACCCCCAGCCCCGCCCCCAGACCAGACGCCCCCCGGACCAGAACCAACACAACCCGTACGGGCCACCCGACCAGAAACCCCCTCACCCACTAAATACCTAATAAACCCCCACCCTTACCCTAGCCACCCCTGCCCCCCACCCCTTTCTGGGGAGAGCAGAGGCGTCAGCCCCAGACCCGGCAAGCCGCTGGCTACCCACAGCAGCCCCCCGCCAAGACCCCGGACCCAGTGGCCCGCACCTCCTCCAGGCCCCAGACTCCGTGCCGCGATCGGAGATCGGGGGTGTGCAAAAGACCCCCGATCCTCCCTACGCCCGCTCAGATGTTGTGTTGTTGCATGTTGTTCTCAAGTGTGTTTAAAACTGGGAGCACCGAAGGGGGTGCACGGCACAGCCCACCCCCCCCCCCCCTCCGGAAGGCAGCTGGTGCCAGCGCCCCCCCTCTAAGCAACTACCCAGAACCCTCAATGTCTAAATGCGAGAGGGGGTGAAGGGAGCCGTCCGAGGCGAGGCTCACACAACATAAGCCCCCCCCCCCCCCAGACGTCTTCACCCCCACCCCCCACCCCACACCGTGGCCTACATGAATGTGCGTTCTGAAAATGTTTGGAGTGAAAGTGTCTAAAATGCATGATAAAATTGGGGAGAGGGACATCACCAGAAAGTGGCAACCTCCAGTAACGTCCCCTCCCCAAGGACCTACATGTGTGGCGGCGTGATGGAGCAGGCAGAGGGAGGAGTCCGGGGATGGGGAGCAAAGGACTGGGGAGCCAACCCAGGGAGCCAGCTCCCCTACTGACTCCAATAGGCACCCCCCGCTCCCCGAAAGCCCCACCCGGAGAAAGGGGCCCCTCCAGCGGCACCACCATAGCCCGGGGGCCAGGGATCCCCCCCCCCCCCAGGCGAAGCCACACGGACCAGGACCGGGACAGGGGGCCGGACACAAGCCCACCAGAACGTCCAACCCCCCCATCCCCCCCCCCACCCGTACAACACTAACATTCAAACATCTCACCATACATTCGACAGCAATTGGATGTCAATTGCTTGCTAATGCATAAGGCACTTGCATATCACATGGCAGCAACTCAATGCATTTATGTACCTGTGGTGACAATAGGCCCGTTTACACTACACTTTTTTAACCGAGCCGAGACCAGTCCGAGCTCGGTAACCGAGATAACTGTCGTGTGTAAATGGTCAGCAGACTGAACTGAACCGCGCTAGCAATAACCGGACCGCGCTAAATGCAGACCAGTTCCTGGGGAGGTCTCGGACTGGTTTTTTATCCCGGTTATCTGATAACGAAGAGCGCATGAGCAAACCGCGTCATCCCCTTACAGTCAGCTGACTGTCCGCGGTTTTTTTCGGCAGTCTGGCTGCACGTCCCGATTCACACTCCATTCAGACAAATTTCAGACATTCATAATATTACTAGCTTCCTTATGTGCTGAAGATCAAACCAGGGCATCAGAATTGTGAAGGGCCGAGTTAAAAGCATGAGGAGTCACAGGAATTATTGCAAAAAAAGATGGCCTTTTATTTCAACCCAAAAAACACTATATAAATATATATAAACATTCAAGTTACAGTTACAAACAAGGCAATACTATGCGCAGCACATATAGTGTCTAACTTTGTAATGCAATAACATAAATAAATACTGGACAGATGCTGCAGGTAACACCTGAGATAACATCTTCCAAAAAACATAATTTAACTATATTTAATATTTGCATATATTTTTATGTGGCTAATTTGGTTCTGCATGAACATTTCTAGCTAAAATAAATACATAAAATAAAGGTTCCTCTTCTGAATGGAAAATGCAGAAAATGATACTATCACAGTGATTGAGTTATAAATATATATTAAATATGATATGTGCAAAAGAAGATAAAATAAATAACAATAATATAAATAAATAATAAACATTTCATAGGCATTTTATGACATCTTCAAGTTCTATTTTCAGTTAAAGATAGCAGCTGTAATGACTGCTGTGAGGAAAAGGAAACTTGCTTTCTGACTCACAGCTGAAGAGGCTGTTGTTGTGGACACTGTGGTTGCTGTTGGGATGGCAATGGTTGGGCCAGTAGCAGTTGTGGTTGGGGCATGAGGGGTTGTGGCAGCTGTTGTGGTTGAAGCAGCATTGGTTATGGTTGGTGCAGCAGTGGTTGTGGTTGGTGCTGAAGTGGTGGTTGTTTGGGCAGCAGTTGTGGTTGAAGCAGCATTGGTTGTGGTTGGTGCAGCAGTGGTTGTGGTTGGTGCTGAAGTGGTTGTTGTTTGGCCAGCAATTGTGGTTGCAGCAACATTGGTGGTGGTTGGTGCAGCAGTGGTTGTGCTTGGAACAGCAGGGGTTGTGGTTGGCGCTGAAGTGTTGGTTGTTTGGGCAGCTATTGTGGTTGAAGCAGCATTGGTTGTGGTTGGTGCAGCAGTGGTTGTGGTTGGTGCTGAAGTGGTTGTTGTTTGGGCAGCAGTTGTGGTTGGTGCTGCAGTGGTTGTTGTTTGGGCAGCAGTTGTGGTTGGTGCTGCAGTGGTTGTTGTTTGGGCAGCAGTTGTGGTTGAAGCAGCATTGGTTGTGGTTGGTGCAGCAGTGGTTGTGGCTGGTGCTGCAGCGGTTGTTGTTTGGGCAGCAGTTGTGGTTGAAGCAGCATTGGTTGTGGTTGGTGCAGCAGTGGTTGTGGCTGGTGCTGCAGCGGTTGTTGTTTGGGCAGCAGTTGTGGTTGAAGCAGCATTGGTTGTGGTTGGTGCAGCAGTGGTTGTGGCTGGTGCTGCAGCGGTTGTTGTTTGGGCAGCAGTTGTGGTTGAAGCAGCATTGGTTGTGGTTGGTGCAGCAGTGGTTGGTGCAGCAGTGGTTGTGGCTGGTGATACAGCGGTTGTTGTTTGGGCAGCAGTTGTGGTTAAAGCAGCATTGGTTGTGGTTGGTGCAGCAGTGGTTGTGGTTGGTGCTGAAGTGGTGGTTGTTTGGGCAGCAGTTGTGGTTGAAGCAGCATTGGTTGTGGTTGGTGCAGCAGTGGTTGTGGTTGGTGCTGAAGTGGTGGTTGTTTGGGCAGCAGTTGTGGTTGAAGCAGCATTGGTTGTGGGTGGTGCAGCAGTGGTCGGTGCTGAATTGGTTGTTGTTTGGGCAGCAGTTGTGGTTGGTGCTGAATTGGTTGTTGTTTGGGCAGCAGTTGTGGTTGGTGCTGCAGTGGTTGTTGTTTGGGCAGCAGTTGTGGTTGAAGCAGCATTGGTTGTGGTTGGTGCAGCAGTGGTTGTGGTTGGTGCTGAAGTGGTGGTTGTTTGGGCAGCAGTTGTGGTTGAAGCAGCATTGGCTGTGGTTGGTGCAGCAGTGGTTGGTGCTGAAGTGGTTGTTGTTTGGGCAGCAGTTGTGGTTGGTGCTGCAGTGGTTGTTGTTTGGGCAGCAGTTGTGGTTGAAGCAGCATTAGTTGTGGTTGGTGCAGCAGTGGTTGTGGTTGGTGCTGAAGTGGTGGTTGATTGGACAGCAATTGTTGTGGTTGCTACAGTAGTGGTTGTGGTTGGAGCAGCAGTGGTTGAAGTTAGATCAGCAGTGGTTGTGGCAGCTGTTGTGGTTGAAGCAGCATTGGTTGTGGTTGGTGCAGCAGTGGTTGTGGCTGGTGCTGCAGCGGTTGTTGTTTGGGCAGCAGTTGTGGTTGAAGCAGCATTGGTTGTGGTTGGTGCAGCAGTGGTTGTGGCTGGTGCTGCAGCGGTTGTTGTTTGGGCAGCAGTTGTGGTTGAAGCAGCATTGGTTGTGGTTGGTGCAGCAGTGGTTGTGGCTGGTGCTGCAGCGGTTGTTGTTTGGGCAGCAGTTGTGGTTGAAGCAGCATTGGTTGTGGTTGGTGCAGCAGTGGTTGGTGCAGCAGTGGTTGTGGCTGGTGATACAGCGGTTGTTGTTTGGGCAGCAGTTGTGGTTGGTGCTGAATTGGTTGTTGTTTGGGCAGCAGTTGTGGTTGGTGCTGCAGTGGTTGTTGTTTGGGCAGCAGTTGTGGTTGAAGCAGCATTGGTTGTGGTTGGTGCAGCAGTGGTTGTGGTTGGTGCTGAAGTGGTGGTTGATTGGGCAGCAATTGTTGTGGTTGCTACAGTAGTGGTTGTGGTTGGAGCAGCAGTGGTTGAAGTTAGATCAGCAGTGGTTGTGGCAGCTGTTGTGGTTGAAGCAGCATTGGTTGTGGTTGGTGCAGCAGTGGTTGTGGTTGGTGCTGCAGCGGTTGTTGTTTGGGCAGCAGTTGTGGTTGAAGCAGCATTGGTTGTGGTTGGTGCAGCAGTGGTTGTGGTTGGTGCTGAAGTGGTGGTTGTTTGGGCAGCAGTTGTGGTTGAAGCAGCATTGGCTGTGGTTGGTGCAGCAGTGGTTGGTGCTGAAGTGGTTGTTGTTTGGGCAGCAGTTGTGGTTGGTGCTGCAGTGGTTGTTGTTTGGGCAGCAGTTGTGGTTGAAGCAGCATTGGTTGTGGTTGGTGCAGCAGTGGTTGTGGTTGGTGCTGAAGTGGTGGTTGATTGGACAGCAATTGTTGTGGTTGCTACAGTAGTGGTTGTGGTTGGAGCAGCAGTGGTTGAAGTTAGATCAGCAGTGGTTGTGGCAGCTGTTGTGGTTGAAGCAGCATTGGTTGTGGTTGGTGCAGCAGTGGTTGTGGCTGGTGCTGCAGCGGTTGTTGTTTGGACAGCAGTTGTGGTTGAAGCAGCATTGGTTGTGGTTGGTGCAGCAGTGGTTGTGGCTGGTGCTGCAGCGGTTGTTGTTTGGGCAGCAGTTGTGGTTGAAGCAGCATTGGTTGTGGTTGGTGCAGCAGTGGTTGTGGCTGGTGCTGCAGCGGTTGTTGTTTGGGCAGCAGTTGTGGTTGAAGCAGCATTGGTTGTGGTTGGTGCAGCAGTGGTTGGTGCAGCAGTGGTTGTGGCTGGTGATACAGCGGTTGTTGTTTGGGCAGCAGTTGTGGTTAAAGCAGCATTGGTTGTGGTTGGTGCAGCAGTGGTTGTGGTTGGTGCTGAAGTGGTGGTTGTTTGGGCAGCAGTTGTGGTTGAAGCAGCATTGGTTGTGGTTGGTGCAGCAGTGGTTGTGGTTGGTGCTGAAGTGGTGGTTGTTTGGGCAGCAGTTGTGGTTGAAGCAGCATTGGTTGTGGGTGGTGCAGCAGTGGTTGGTGCTGAATTGGTTGTTGTTTGGGCAGCAGTTGTGGTTGGTGCTGAATTGGTTGTTGTTTGGGCAGCAGTTGTGGTTGGTGCTGCAGTGGTTGTTGTTTGGGCAGCAGTTGTGGTTGAAGCAGCATTGGTTGTGGTTGGTGCAGCAGTGGTTGTGGTTGGTGCTGAAGTGGTGGTTGATTGGGCAGCAATTGTTGTGGTTGCTACAGTAGTGGTTGTGGTTGGAGCAGCAGTGGTTGAAGTTAGATCAGCAGTGGTTTTGGCAGCTGTTGTGGTTGAAGCAGCATTGGTTGTGGTTGGTGCAGCAGTGGTTGTGGTTGGTGCTGCAGCGGTTGTTGTTTGGGCAGCAGTTGTGGTTGAAGCAGCATTGGTTGTGGTTGGTGCAGCAGTGGTTGTGGTTGGTGCTGAAGTGGTGGTTGTTTGGGCAGCAGTTGTGGTTGAAGCAGCATTGGCTGTGGTTGGTGCAGCAGTGGTTGGTGCTGAAGTGGTTGTTGTTTGGGCAGCAGTTGTGGTTGGTGCTGCAGTGGTTGTTGTTTGGGCAGCAGTTGTGGTTGAAGCAGCATTGGTTGTGGTTGGTGCAGCAGTGGTTGTGGTTGGTGCTGAAGTGGTGGTTGATTGGACAGCAATTGTTGTGGTTGCTACAGTAGTGGTTGTGGTTGGAGCAGCAGTGGTTGAAGTTAGATCAGCAGTGGTTGTGGCAGCTGTTGTGGTTGAAGCAGCATTGGTTGTGGTTGGTGCAGCAGTGGTTGTGGCTGGTGCTGCAGCGGTTGTTGTTTGGGCAGCAGTTGTGGTTGAAGCAGCAATGGTTGTGGTTGGTGCAGCAGTGGTTGTGGCTGGTGCTGCAGCGGTTGTTGTTTGGGCAGCAGTTGTGGTTGAAGCAGCATTGGTTGTGGTTGGTGCAGCAGTGGTTGTGGCTGGTGCTGCAGCGGTTGTTGTTTGGGCAGCAGTTGTGGTTGAAGCAGCATTGGTTGTGGTTGGTGCAGCAGTGGTTGGTGCAGCAGTGGTTGTGGCTGGTGATACAGCGGTTGTTGTTTGGGCAGCAGTTGTGGTTAAAGCAGCATTGGTTGTGGTTGGTGCAGCAGTGGTTGTGGTTGGTGCTGAAGTGGTGGTTGTTTGGGCAGCAGTTGTGGTTGAAGCAGCATTGGTTGTGGTTGGTGCAGCAGTGGTTGTGGTTGGTGCTGAAGTGGTGGTTGTTTGGGCAGCAGTTGTGGTTGAAGCAGCATTGGTTGTGGGTGGTGCAGCAGTGGTTGGTGCTGAATTGGTTGTTGTTTGGGCAGCAGTTGTGGTTGGTGCTGAATTGGTTGTTGTTTGGGCAGCAGTTGTGGTTGGTGCTGCAGTGGTTGTTGTTTGGGCAGCAGTTGTGGTTGAAGCAGCATTGGTTGTGGTTGGTGCAGCAGTGGTTGTGGTTGGTGCTGAAGTGGTGGTTGATTGGGCAGCAATTGTTGTGGTTGCTACAGTAGTGGTTGTGGTTGGAGCAGCAGTGGTTGAAGTTAGATCAGCAGTGGTTGTGGCAGCTGTTGTGGTTGAAGCAGCATTGGTTGTGGTTGGTGCAGCAGTGGTTGTGGTTGGTGCTGCAGCGGTTGTTGTTTGGGCAGCAGTTGTGGTTGAAGCAGCATTGGTTGTGGTTGGTGCAGCAGTGGTTGTGGTTGGTGCTGAAGTGGTGGTTGTTTGGGCAGCAGTTGTGGTTGAAGCAGCATTGGCTGTGGTTGGTGCAGCAGTGGTTGGTGCTGAAGTGGTTGTTGTTTGGGCAGCAGTTGTGGTTGGTGCTGCAGTGGTTGTTGTTTGGGCAGCAGTTGTGGTTGAAGCAGCATTGGTTGTGGTTGGTGCAGCAATGGTTGTGGTTGGTGCTGAAGTGGTGGTTGATTGGATAGCAATTGTTGTGGTTGCTACAGTAGTGGTTGTGGTTGGAGCAGCAGTGGTTGAAGTTAGATCAGCAGTGGTTGTGGCAGCTGTTGTGGTTGAAGCAGCATTGGTTGTGGTTGGTGCAGCAGTGGTTGTGGCTGGTGCTGCAGCGGTTGTTGTTTGGGCAGCAGTTGTGGTTGAAGCAGCATTGGTTGTGGTTGGTGCAGCAGTGGTTGTGGCTGGTGCTGCAGCGGTTGTTGTTTGGGCAGCAGTTGTGGTTGAAGCAGCATTGGTTGTGGTTGGTGCAGCAGTGGTTGTGGCTGGTGCTGCAGCGGTTGTTGTTTGGGCAGCAGTTGTGGTTGAAGCAGCATTGGTTGTGGTTGGTGCAGCAGTGGTTGGTGCAGCAGTGGTTGTGGCTGGTGATACAGCGGTTGTTGTTTGGGCAGCAGTTGTGGTTAAAGCAGCATTGGTTGTGGTTGGTGCAGCAGTGGTTGTGGTTGGTGCTGAAGTGGTGGTTGTTTGGGCAGCAGTTGTGGTTGAAGCAGCATTGGTTGTGGTTGGTGCAGCAGTGGTTGTGGTTGGTGCTGAAGTGGTGGTTGTTTGGGCAGCAGTTGTGGTTGAAGCAGCATTGGTTGTGGGTGGTGCAGCAGTGGTTGGTGCTGAATTGGTTGTTGTTTGGGCAGCAGTTGTGGTTGGTGCTGAATTGGTTGTTGTTTGGGCAGCAGTTGTGGTTGGTGCTGCAGTGGTTGTTGTTTGGGCAGCAGTTGTGGTTGAAGCAGCATTGGTTGTGGTTGGTGCAGCAGTGGTTGTGGTTGGTGCTGAAGTGGTGGTTGATTGGGCAGCAATTGTTGTGGTTGCTACAGTAGTGGTTGTGGTTGGAGCAGCAGTGGTTGAAGTTAGATCAGCAGTGGTTGTGGCAGCTGTTGTGGTTGAAGCAGCATTGGTTGTGGTTGGTGCAGCAGTGGTTGTGGTTGGTGCTGCAGCGGTTGTTGTTTGGGCAGCAGTTGTGGTTGAAGCAGCATTGGTTGTGGTTGGTGCAGCAGTGGTTGTGGTTGGTGCTGAAGTGGTGGTTGTTTGGGCAGCAGTTGTGGTTGAAGCAGCATTGGCTGTGGTTGGTGCAGCAGTGGTTGGTGCTGAAGTGGTTGTTGTTTGGGCAGCAGTTGTGGTTGGTGCTGCAGTGGTTGTTGTTTGGGCAGCAGTTGTGGTTGAAGCAGCATTGGTTGTGGTTGGTGCAGCAGTGGTTGTGGTTGGTGCTGAAGTGGTGGTTGATTGGACAGCAATTGTTGTGGTTGCTACAGTAGTGGTTGTGGTTGAAGCAGCAGTGGTTGAAGTTAGATCAGCAGTGGTTGTGGCAGCTGTTGTGGTTGAAGCAGCATTGGTTGTGGTTGGTGCAGCAGTGGTTGTGGCTGGTGCTGCAGCGGTTGTTGTTTGGGCAGCAGTTGTGGTTGAAGCAGCATTGGTTGTGGTTGGTGCAGCAGTGGTTGTGGCTGGTGCTGCAGCGGTTGTTGTTTGGGCAGCAGTTGTGGTTGAAGCAGCATTGGTTGTGGTTGGTGCAGCAGTGGTTGGTGCAGCAGTGGTTGTGGCTGGTGATACAGCGGTTGTTGTTTGGGCAGCAGTTGTGGTTAAAGCAGCATTGGTTGTGGTTGGTGCAGCAGTGGTTGTGGTTGGTGCTGAAGTGGTGGTTGTTTGGGCAGCAGTTGTGGTTGAAGCAGCATTGGTTGTGGTTGGTGCAGCAGTGGTTGTGGTTGGTGCTGAAGTGGTGGTTGTTTGGGCAGCAGTTGTGGTTGAAGCAGCATTGGTTGTGGGTGGTGCAGCAGTGGTTGGTGCTGAATTGGTTGTTGTTTGGGCAGCAGTTGTGGTTGGTGCTGAATTGGTTGTTGTTTGGGCAGCAGTTGTGGTTGGTGCTGCAGTGGTTGTTGTTTGGGCAGCAGTTGTGGTTGAAGCAGCATTGGTTGTGGTTGGTGCAGCAGTGGTTGTGGTTGGTGCTGAAGTGGTGGTTGATTGGGCAGCAATTGTTGTGGTTGCTACAGTAGTGGTTGTGGTTGGAGCAGCAGTGGTTGAAGTTAGATCAGCAGTGGTTGTGGCAGCTGTTGTGGTTGAAGCAGCATTGGTTGTGGTTGGTGCAGCAGTGGTTGTGGTTGGTGCTGCAGCGGTTGTTGTTTGGGCAGCAGTTGTGGTTGAAGCAGCATTGGTTGTGGTTGGTGCAGCAGTGGTTGTGGTTGGTGCTGAAGTGGTGGTTGTTTGGGCAGCAGTTGTGGTTGAAGCAGCATTGGCTGTGGTTGGTGCAGCAGTGGTTGGTGCTGAAGTGGTTGTTGTTTGGGCAGCAGTTGTGGTTGGTGCTGCAGTGGTTGTTGTTTGGGCAGCAGTTGTGGTTGAAGCAGCATTGGTTGTGGTTGGTGCAGCAGTGGTTGTGGTTGGTGCTGAAGTGGTGGTTGATTGGACAGCAATTGTTGTGGTTGCTACAGTAGTGGTTGTGGTTGGAGCAGCAGTGGTTGAAGTTAGATCAGCAGTGGTTGTGGCAGCTGTTGTGGTTGAAGCAGCATTGGTTGTGGTTGGTGCAGCAGTGGTTGTGGCTGGTGCTGCAGCGGTTGTTGTTTGGGCAGCAGTTGTGGTTGAAGCAGCATTGGTTGTGGTTGGTGCAGCAGTGGTTGTGGCTGGTGCTGCAGCGGTTGTTGTTTGGGCAGCAGTTGTGGTTGAAGCAGCATTGGTTGTGGTTGGTGCAGCAGTGGTTGTGGCTGGTGCTGCAGCGGTTGTTGTTTGGGCAGCAGTTGTGGTTGAAGCAGCATTGGTTGTGGTTGGTGCAGCAGTGGTTGGTGCAGCAGTGGTTGTGGCTGGTGCTGCAGTGGTTGTTGATTGGGCAGCAATTGTTGTGGTTGCTACAGTAGTGGTTGTGGTTGGAGCAGAAGTGGTTGAAGTTAGATCAGCAGTGGTTGTGGCAGCTGTTGTGGTTGAAGCAGCATTGGTTGCGGTTGGTGCAGCAGTGGTTGTGGTTGGGAAAGCAGTTGTTGTGACAGTACTGGTTGTTGTTGAAGCAGTTGTGGCTGTGGTTGGTGCAGCAGTGGTCGTGGTTGGTGCTGAAGTTGTTGTTGTTTGGGCAGCAGTTGTGGTTGGAGCAACAGTGGTTGTGGTTGGTGCAGCAGTGGTTGTGGTTGGTACAGCAGTGGTTGTGGTTGGTACAGCAGTGGTTGTGGCTGGTGCTAAGGTGGTTGTTGTTTGAGTAGCAGTTGTGGTTGAAGCAGCATTGGTTGTGGTTGGTGCAGTAGTGGTTGTGGTTGGAGCAGCAGTGGTTGAAGTTAGATCAGCAGTGGTTGTGGAAGCTGTGGATGCTGTTTGTACAGCAGTGCTTGAAGGTGCAGCAGTGGTTATTGTTGAAGCAGTAGTGGTGGTGGTTGGCACATCAATGGTTGAAGCAGCAGTCATCAGTGTTGTGGCTATGCCTAAATTAAATTGGACAACAATTGTTATAAAATAGTACCCATTATACATCTTATCTTTTTATGATATTCTTCAACAGCACATCTTTGTGTTATGTTCATTCACTTACCAGCAACAAGAAACAGCACCAATAAATTCTTCATCATCATCCTCTCCTGGATATTTTTTCCTGTTTAAAAAATGATATGGTTGTTAGCTGTTATTTATGATAGCTTTTCAAACTGAAGCCTTTCTAGTTATCTGGCATTTTTCCTTGTTTCATGTTTTCTTTTCTGTATATGTAACCAGGCCTTTAATTTATTAAACGTTTCATCCTTTTTTAAAAAAAAAAAGAATTCTCAGATTGTATCAGATTTAGTCATTTATTTTCCCCTAAACCTATCATTTCTAATTTTCTGAATCAAAAGAACATGGATTAACATAGTTTTTGTAATATTGTATTAAGAATTGCCCCAGTGGAGTTTGCTGAGGTGAGGCAACGGCAACTTAATTTGACTTATATTTAATACTGTTCACCTGTATAAATTAGTATATGGCCATTTCCCAACAACTGTCATCATTGTAATGGGGAAATACGTAATCAAATAAACCCAAGGCAGATTCAAATTCAATTACATGCTTTCCAATCTGATCCTAGTCATTACATAAAGTAGTCAGATGTAGTTTGTAAATCCGGTTAGTAAAAAGTTTCGTGTCTAAACAAAGTTAGCTCTTTGTATTAAGTTATAGACTTTGTACTAATCATTTCTGTGAACATGTAGCTATGAGGAAAACAGTAGGTTCAAAGTAGATAGTCATGCTTCCTGTTATGACAGTTATTAAAAAAAGTCATACAGTAATGCAATGCAGTTAGCTGAAGCTTAACAATTACTGAAACCCTTGCCCTATACATATACACATACACATACACACACACATACACACACGTATATATATATATATATATATATATATATATATATATATATATATATATATATATATATATATATATATATATATATATATATAACTAATTCAAAGGTTTAGAATTCAAAAGTGTCACACTTACAGGCTTTGTCCAATGAGTTTCCTTTGTGATGCTCTCTGATCCTTTCTCTTTGCTGGTTGACTGGTAATGTTTAGTGGTCTAAAGCAGAAGCTTTATATCCAGCCAGAGCAGGTATTATGACATCAGTTGCACGCATGATGGAAATTAGTCAGTAATTAAGAGAACAATGGTTCATGAACTTGGCTACCTGTCCTTAACGTTTGTTTGTCTTTTTTTTTATCTGATCCACTTGCGGTAAGCTGGTTGAGCAGCATTTTTTTGCTGTTAGACATAAGAACATGACGTTGAATTATGAATTGTGTTGTTGCTGGTTTATAGGTATTTTACACTTAGAATCTGTGTAAATTCACAATTAAATATCAAAAAGGATGTTTTTTCCTATGTTAATACAGTTTTTACTTGTTTAGGTAGTAAGCAAAATAGCACAGATATTTAGAATTTCTAACAGTTTTCCTATCTTTTCCAGTTACATCATTGTTCAGGCAAAAGGATTGGGTTTGGTTTAATGTAAATAACTATCCATGACATAAAGTTTAGGGATGTGTTTTTGTTATGCTCATAAGGTTTCATGGACGTTTCATGTTGTTGCCGGTAGTTGTAGGACCAGACCAGAAAAAAAGCCAGCAAGCTACATGATGAGGTGAAGAGTGATGAGCCATTACTTTTGATCTAAAAGAGAGCGAACATAAATAAAATATAGATCATCAGGTGGTTTGGAGGTGCAATACAACATTAATGAGGTGTAGGAAAAAGATTAAACCAGATCATGCCTTTGTCATGATTTGCGGTTGTTGTTAAGCCCAACAATGCAGTAAAAGCAGCGTGGAAGCATCGGAAGGCAGGTAAGTGACTTTAATCAGATAAACATCAGGTGAGGATACAAACAGGTAGGCTACAGACTAGGACAGAGACACGAACTAGAGATATGACTAACAAGCGACTAGGAATACCAGACTAACCCAACTAACTAACTATCTAGGAATACAAAACCAACTAAGTAAGGCTGTTGACTGACTAAGGATCCAGCGATGACTAAACACAAACCCGGAACTTAAATACACTGGGAATAATTGAACTAAACAGGACACAGGTGTGGGATAATCAAAGGGTAACAGAAACAGCTGGAAGGCAACTTAGGAAGAGGAACTAGAAGGGTGTGACAAACGGTAACTGAAAACATACACAATAACAGAAAACATGCACGATCCCCAAAACAAAACAAATAACTAAATAATCAGAAGCACCTAGGGATCGTGAAAGCCTTATCCTTTAATGTCAGTTGTATTTAAACCACACAGGTGTTATTACTTCTTAATCATTGTTAGAATGAATTATAATGGCAAAAGACCTATTTTAACTCTCTTTTTAATTTGTTATGCTCAGGACACTGTTGCTAAGCACAACATGACGGTGTCTTAATGTACTGGAATGTAAAATATATGACGTGAAGCACCAAACTCTGACATCAAAACACATCCACTCCATGAGTCATGTCTGTCTGTGGGAATTATGACTTTATTAAACATTATCTACTCATTTCAACATACATATATTATAGGAACAAAAACCTTCTTAAACTCTAAATTACACATCTGTGTTTTTACCTTAACAATTAATGCTGTACAGATTACATGATTAATTTAACCTTGGTCAGAAAAGCACAAGATTTGTTTTCCTCACAGCTAATCCTTTTCAGAAGCATGTTTTTCAGCCATATATTTGATGAGATAATTGTATGCGATATACACCGTCTTTATGTTTTTAATAGTTGGGCCGTGTTGTTGCAGGAAATGTGTCTATTTAGAACAGAATTAGAATTTATTTAGTCTATTTAGAGGTCAGAACATCTGACATTCTGCTCTTGTTTCACATGTACTAACTGGTAATGTACTTTTAAAAGATAAGTTCCACCTTATATCTCAACTTCTGACTACCACAGGAGGCATTGTAACATATAGTTATTAAATTAATTGTATATTTGATATAGATATTTGATATAACTTTACATTTTCTTTAAAGGACAATATATATTAAGCTCTCCTCAACCAATGTCTACAGCTCCCATGTACTGTTACAGTTCTGATATAACTTTCTTAAAGATTACTACATGTTGATATGCCCCATTGATTGCTGGGATAGCGTTCAGTAAATCTGTGACTCTGAACAGGACCGCATCTTTGTGGTCATGTCCTCTCATTGACCCACTGAGGAGCCTTCTTTGGCTATATGTCTTATGTCTGAGTGTGTGCTCTCTTTTTTCAGCACATACTTGTTAGTGCATGATAAGGTTTCATTATTCAAAGGAGGGCACTTGCAATGTTTCTTTATATGACTCAGTCAGAACGGGAAGGTTTTCTGAGCTCACACCCTTGTTGTGACACCTGTAATATGCAGACTGTAAGTCCGCCCTTTAATCAGACTTCCATCACTTGACCAGTTTTAATGACAGAGACAATTAAAATACATCATTCATACTGGAAATGTTTTGTTTCTTTATCTTTTTAACTGATCTGTACATTGGTTGACCTTTAAACACCTTGTTTTGGGATTTAAATATCAATAAATCTTTGCTCCTCCTTTTTTAATATATTTTTTTATTTTTTAGACTAGTTAGAATTTGTGTAAATAGTTTGATTTATAATGACAATGGTGATTTTACTTTATAAGATGTAATATCCAGGTGGAGTAAACGGACAGAAGAAAATATTTTTAAAATGTTAAATCCTGAGGAATACAGAGAAGAGCACTCATATTCATATCACAGACACACTAATAATTAACTTGATTATAAGTAAAATGATGAAATGCAGTTTATTGAATGAGAACCAACTTTTGACTATTGTCGAAAATGTATAATTTGATCGTAGTGTATTTTCAAAATTGTTTGGTAACGTATTCTTGTTTTTTTTTTATTAAACCCTGATAAAATTCCAGTTTTATCTGCAGAAAGGATTGACAGGAGCATCTGATTGAATTATTAACTGTCTTCCTGCAAAACAGCGGACAACAGATAAATCTGAGAATATTACAAGATCTAAAATAGTCAAGTGTGCCTTTTCCTGTTATGTTTTTCCTGCCTTTCATAAATGTCAGCAACTCTATTGTTAGGTAAGGTTGTTAAAAATATCCCTTCTTTTTTTCAAAATGTCATGTTCATTCCCTTCTGTCTGCATTTTATCTCACAGTTCCTGGTTGCTTCTAACCTGACTCTCGCCAGATGGATGTAGTTCCCTAGAGCTCTACACTGCTCCAAACATCCATCTGGAGTCGCTGCCATTGGGAGGGATTTCAATACTACATAAGATGGACGAGCCAATCAGGATCACCAGGCAGGATTTTTGTAGAGATGATGTATCAGAAAAGCAACTGTTTGGATTCATACAACAATGGCGGCTCGCAGTGAGGAAGCAAGCAGTAACACGGATGCTGCTATTTTTTTTCATCTTTTATTATCAAAAATATCAAAAGAAAATCAAAGCTCAAGTATTTACAGTAAAAACAAAGTTAGCAGCCAAAAAAAGTACAGAGAAGAAAAACATTTTAAACACAAATTCAGAAATTAAAAAAAATTCTTCCTTTTGAAACTTTTCCAAGTCTCGCAGTGATCCAAAAAGTTCTTCACAAAGTCCTTGGTCTATCACCTGCACCACCTTGTAATGTCCTCTTAGCAGTTCTCCAAAGAGTCTCGAACCGGTCCAGTTTCTTCTTTTCATAGAGTTGGTAGTTTCTGAAGATGTAAATGGTGTGTCTTGCCAGTAAAAGCAAAATATTGCAAAGATGCTGTTGTTGAAATGAATCATGTTTGTGCATTGCCCCAAAAAGTCTCAACTAATCACAATCTTGTTCTTTCTCCATCAAATCTGGACAGGTGGCCTCCATAGTGAGCTATTTCATTAGGGGTTTCCAATCTACCAAATATTAATTATTTAAAAGAACAACAGAGAACGACTTTGAAGGCTTTTGTTAGAGAAAACAATGTTTTAATCCTTCTTCCTCTTTGGCAAGAGCTTGTAGCACGTCAGTAAAGATGACAGACAAGTGGTTTATCCAATTATATTCAAGGATCTTTGATAATATATCTCCAATGGAGCAAACCCAGATGGATGCGTGGAGCTCTGCAGAATGAAACTCCAGCTGGCGAGAGTCAGGTTAGCTTGACTCAGCACCCTGCCGGACATCTGCCTTCTGTTTTGTCAGGCATGACACCAGCATGCCATTTTCTTTATAGACCACAGTTGCACCTGAACGTTTGCGTATCAGGTTCTGTGTCATTTTCTGCCTTCTACACGGCCAATGCAATGCCCCTCATGAATGTCAACGTGTATTTAATTGAGTGAGCCGAACGTTTATTTTTTCATGGTGAAATGGTACCCACATAAAAAAAGCAAAGAAACTGTGAAGAAACATCAGAGTTTATTAAACGTGTAAATCAGAGGTAGAAGCACAGATGTTGCCCTCTTTAAAAGAAGTTGTTAAAAAGCTATTTGCTGTTGTAGATGACAGCCGTGCTCCATGTGGGATTTCCTCTGAGGGTGTGAGTGAGGAAGTCCCGAACGAATCAGATGTGTTCCCTGCGATGATAAAGGACCCCCCTCACATACACACCAAAAAAAAGGATGCTGATGGGACATTGCACGCTGCATTGGTATGAGCGGTGTTTGGAGAACAGGTTAGGTCCCAGCACCTGGGTGGGGGATGTAGCCTACCCACTGTCCCCTGTGGGTTATATTATTAACACGCTGTGGTTTTTAATGCTTATGATAAAGTCGATCTATGATTAAAATCTAACCTTGTCTGCAAGTGGTATTCTCACAGTATTTGTGCGTTCACTAACACACGAGAATCCATCTTGTCCTGCTTTTGGGACCAAACCAAAAACGGTTCAGAAAAAACTGAATGAACAAATTGAACACCAGTAGGTATTTCAATGTTATAGGTTATTGCAAAGTCATCTGTTCCATTAGACTAGAGGTATTGCCCAATTTTTGTCAGACTTAATATGTATCACTATGAATTTTGTTAGTGGACTCTGTCCTTTTGTTACTTTAATTACCCCTCCTCTCCAAGAGTGTAGAGTAGAAGAGTTTGAAAGCATGCAGGGACAAAGGACTTTTTCCAGTCTGTTGTTCCTAATCTGTTGGTCCTACAGATTTCAACTGTCCTGATATGTTGCTTGCCAGCTATTGGTTTCCTCGACACAGAACACCCAACAGGTCCCTGATCATCAATGTGGAGGATATCAGAAAACGGGTCGTATAAAGTCAACAGAAGCTTACATAAGGACCAGAAACCACTCATCTCGCCTCGCAGTAAGCTGCTGAGGAAGCAACTCGGGGGGGGGGGGGGGGGGGGGGTGGTATCTCAGCTGCGAGGTGTTATCTTAGCTGCAAGAAAATGACCTTCAGCTTGGAAGCAGTTGAAACACAAAGAGAGAGAGGGCTGTCAAGCCCATGAGCTGTGAGAAACCATTATGTTTTGCCTTGTCTAAAAAGGCAAGAGGAAGTAATGTCCTGCTCTGGTCATGTTAATCAACCAGCCAAGAAGATTCGACGCTGGACAGGTTTATGTTAAAACTGGAGAAGATTCCAGCATGTGTCAAAAACAGTGTTCAGACATGCCTGTTTAAGACCCTCCAAGACCAGAAAGCCTCCACACATGTCCGAGAAGCCTAGCTCATGGGGTCTAAGGAAACTGAGTCAAACAGAAAAAGCATGGTCATCAGAAAGGAGGACAACAGACAAGCATTGCCTCCCATCCATGAGGTCTAGGAAGTTGACACCCAGAGGATAAAGATCAGATCGGGAGTATACAGAAAGACTTTCTGCTCCTCAAAGTTGTATTTTAGGGTTTCATTAGTATCAGCAATTTAGGAAGTGTTAGCTTAACACTTAAAATCCATTCTCGTGATTTGAAATATTCTGTTGATTCTGCTGCTAGTTTATGTTGCTAATTATTACTAATTAAAGAAATACAACATTTTGAAGAATTTGTAGACATTCAGTTAGAATAATTTCATTGTTGAGTTATTTGTTGGTATGTGAAATAGTCATGATTTTGGTTCAGGAAGTATTCAGAGGTTTTTGAAGCTTAACACTATAAGGATTTATTATTTTCCTTGTCACTAAAATATTTTTTGCTCAGATCCCTAGTAGGCGTTGTAAAAAAGAGGAATTGCAACCATAAACAGGCCAGCCAGACGGACTTACACCACGTGTATTCAATATACAACTTGTTGATATGGACTGGCTCAGACTCTCCGGTCTAAAACTTACTAGACCAATCACAGCATGGGAGGTGGGGTTTCAACGGCAATGTTGTGGAGAGGGAGAGACGGGTATTTTCTTCAGTGAGGGGTGAACGGACTGAAAGCAGGTTCTATGCACCTCTGAAGAACCGTACAGGTTGACCGTCTCAAGATGCCCCATGGCATAGGGATATGTGCTGACAGCATGTATCTTTAGACCATGATGAAATTATTTTGTACACCACACCTTACTGTGATGATAGAAGAATATATCGTTTTAGTTTTTAAAGCAAAATGGTCTATTATTGCAAACCTTATCATCCGTTAAAACACATTTACCCTGAATAAAGTGCTGTTTTGGGCCACATTAACGTGAGTGAAGTGATATGACAGCATATGTCGCCGCTGATTTAGACACGGAGCATTAATCTACTATATTTATCAACTTTTCTCTGTTACTCCTGGACACATTTGAATTATTAAAAAAGTGACAGTGGGCAAAATAAAATTGCTGTTGGGCTGATTCAGTGTTCTGTTTCTCTATTCTCTTACTCTGTTGGCTATTGCATACAGGGCAGCTGCCCTGAGCCTGAAAGCTTCCTTGGTTTCAAGATTAGATGAAGATTAGACACAATTAATTTTAGTCCATCTTTAACATTCGTCTGCATCTGCCTTTCCTGTCGAGAAATTGTGAAGAGTGAACAAAAGTTTACAACCGCATTTCTTCTTTCCGTCTTTGCGTGAACTTGGTGGAGCCTTGCAATCGTGTTTTGTCCGCCACAGTTATTGCCTATAAAGTCCATATTAGAACAGTTGAACATGGAACAAAGTGCACTGGTCATTGTATGGAACATATATTAAGGCTTTTAAGGCCTTAAAATCAAACGCCTGTGAGCTTTATGTTCATGTCTGCTATCTGCAAATTACAGTGACAGCGGGGTTTGTTTGGGAGCCATAATTTTCGAACTTGTATGACTCACGCATGCGTAGATACAATGCGCAATGCGCACATTCACAAGCCGATCTTTTCTGATCTTCTCTTTTTTGTGGTCCACAAAGGATCCGGGCTACGTAGACAGGGTCCTTCGAAGGATCCAGCCACTGAAGTGAGACAGACCCCATAACAGTCATGAGGGCGTCCATAAATTAGCAATTTTTTAATGATGTCCTTTATTATGTCATGAATGAGCTGGATATATCTTTAAAAACTCAACAACTCACTACTCTGAGAACTTAAACAGAGTGTGCTGCTTGGAGTTTGCATCACATCATAGTTATCTGATTGGTTTTACTCTGTTTCCGCTCACCCTGTTAGTTCCGCCTTTGAAATAAGGCTCTACCAGCAGCTTTTCAGACTGATGTTGTAGAGGTGAGTTTAGGCAGGGGAGGGGCTAACTGCCTAACATTCTTAATAAAACATCTGTAAAAGTTTTAAAACCCCAATAACAGTAGTTCTTTTAATTTGTTTCTGGGATTGGCCATGAAGCCATTGGTGGGGCGCTGCAGGTGGATTGTCACTGGCAGAGTGGTGTCATTCCCATGCCCAGCATTTACCTTCCCATTGTGTAGAAGCTATTTTCTGTAGAAGCTTGTCGAAGTCATCTGGTGAAGGTAGGCATCTTGTGCTGATTAGCTGGCATCAGCAGGTCCTTCTCCGTATTCAACTCAGGTCGATGGATTATCCTTTCCATGACAACCTTTTTTCTAAGAAGTCTGTCAAACTTCTCTGTGGTAAAGGCATCTTGTGTGGCTTAGCTAACGTCGACTGGTTCTTTTCTCAGATGCGATGTGAATAAGATAAGAAAAAGTATAGTCCACACAAGGGAAAAATAAAAAAATAAATAAATCCTTGACAGTCACTGATCTAAAGTAATTTAGTCCAACTTTTCTGTAGTTTTTATTAAGAGATAAAAAATTAAGAGCAAAACAATGCACACAAAAAGGGAGCAGATGGGGGAGGGGGGGCAGAGGTAAAGCCACTGTTTCCCTGTTTTCTCCCTTAAAAAACATTTTTCAAGAAAGAAATAATAACAATTCTGTAATAGGAAAAATTCTTTCTAAATACATAGATGTATTTAAAAATCTATGAATATATTCCGACAAGTGGTTTGGATAATTTACGGAGAACTATAACTGATGTGCTTAAACACCGTTTATGTCATGGCGTGTATGGATAATGTCCCTTTATCCCCATCTAGTGGTTGATATCTGAAAATATTAATTTGAGTGTGAGGTTGGAGTGCATGTATATGTATATATATTTAAAATATACCTGTAGAACTGTTTATACATTTAACAGAATTTCAGTTAAGAATTTGTCACTTTTAATGAGTTATTTGTTAACTTCTAAGTGAAATAAAATATATAAAATGTAGTTCTTTTCGATGTTTGATTCTGTTTTTGATTTTTAAAAACACTGTGATGGATAGAGTAGTTGAGGATTTCACTTTCTTCTTCCTGTCCAGTGACTGCAAGGATTCAAACCACAACTACCCTGAAAAGGATCAAGTTTATATAAAAGATGATTGATGGTTTTGTACAGCTTATTTGCACACTGCGATGATTAGTTAAGGATACCTTGTTTTTTCTTCTATGAACATTATGATATATTTATTCATTATAATGCTGCAATATGTTAATAGATATGTCATTGTGCATACGACCGAGTCACACAAAATCAAATTTGTCTGAATAATATATTTTTATTTTTTCTTACTACAAAAACTTCAAAGGATATATATATAACATCCAGATTACAGTTACAAACCAGGCACTACTATGTGCAGCATATATAGTGTCTTTGTTTAGTGTAGCTTTATAATGTAATAACAGAAATAAATACACGACAAATGCTGCTGGTAACACCTTAGGTAACATCTTCCAAAAAACATAGATTAACTATGTTTAATATTTCCATACATTTTTATGTGGCTAATGTGGTCCTGCATGAACATTTCTAGCTGAAATAATAAATAAAATAAAGTTTTCACTTCTGAACGGAAAACGCAGAAAATATTGCTATCACAGATTGATTTATAAATATATATTAAATATGTTTTTGTTTTATGACAAATTATCTATTTGAAGAAGATGCACAATGCAAAAGATGATAAAATAAATAACAATGATATAAATAAAAAAATACATAAATAAATAAATAATAAAAATTTCACAGGCATTTTATGAAATTTTCAAGTTCTATTTTCAGTTAAAAATAGCAGCTGCAATGACAGCTGTGAGGAAAAGGAAACTTGCTTTCTGACTCACAGCTGAAGAGGCTGTTGTTGTGGACACTGTGGTTGCTGTTGGGATGGATGTTGTTGTCATTGGGCTAGCAGTGGTTGTTTTAGATGTGGTTGTCATAGGAGACACAGTGTTTTTTATTGGGGCAGTAGTGGCTGTTGCCACATTTGGTGTGGTTGCAGAAGAAGCTGAAGCTGTTGCAGCAGAACTAGTTGTTACAGCTGGGGTTATTGTTGAGGCTGCAGTGGCTGCTACTGCATTTGTTGTGGTTTTGGTTGCATCAGCAGTTGAGGCTGTTGGATCAGCACTGGTTGATAAAGCAGTGGTTGTAGCTATTGCAAGAGTGGTCGTTAAAGTTGTAGATGCTGCTGGGGCATCAGTGGTTGTGCCAGCAGTTGTTGTGGTTGGGGTAGCATTGGTTGTGGTTGGAACAGCAGTGGTTGTGCTTGGAGCAGCAGTGGTTGTGGTTGGTAATGAAGTGGATGTTGTTTGGCCAGCAATTGTGGTTGAAACAGCATTGGTTGTGGTTTGTGCAGTAGTGGTTTTTGTTGGGGAAGCAGTTGTTGTTACAGCACTGTTTGTTGTTGAGGCAGTGGTGGTTGTGGGCGGAGCAGCAGTCATTGTGGTTGATGCAGAAGTGGTTGTTGTTTGGCCAGCCGTAGTGGTTGAAGCAGCATTGGTTGTGGTTGTAGCAGCAGTGGTTGCGGTTGGTGCAGAAGTGGATGTTGTTTTGCCAGCAATTGTGGTTGTAGCAACATTGGTGGTGGTTGGTGCAGCAGTGGTTGTGCTTGGAGCAGCAGTGGTTGTGATTGGTGCTGAAGTAGTAGTTGTTTGGGCAGCAGTTGAGGTTGAAGCAGCATTGGTTGTGGTTGGTGCAGCAGTGGTTGTTGTTAGGGCAGCAGTTATAGTTGAAGCAGCATTGTTTGTGGTTGGTGCTGAAGTGGTTGTTGTTTGGGCAGCAGTTGAGGTTGAATCAGCATTGTTTGTGGTTGGTGCAGCAGGGGTTGTGGTTGAAGCAGCATTGGTTGTGGTTGGAGCAGCAGTGGTTGTGGTTGAAGCAGCATTGGTTGTGGTTGGTGCAGCATTGGTTGTGGTTGGTGCAGCATTGGTTGTGGTTGGTGCAGCAGTGGTTGTGGTTGAAGCAGCAGTGGTTGTGGTTGAAGCAGCATTGGTTGTGGTTGGAGCAGCAGTGGTTGTGGTTGGTGCATCAGTGGTTGTGGTTGGAGCAGCAGTGGTTGTGGTTGGCGCAGCAGTGGTCGTGGTTGATGCAGCAGTGGTTGTGATTTGTGTTGAAGTGGTTGTTGTTTCGGCAGCAGTTGTAGTTGAAGCAGCATTGGTTGTGGTTGGCGCAGCAGTGGTTGTGGTTGGAGAAGCAGTTGTTGTCATAGCACGGGTTGTTGTTGAGACAGTGGTAGTTGTGGTTGGAGCAGCATTGTTTGTGGTTGGTCCTGAAGTGGTTGTGGTTGGTGCAGCAGTGGTTGTGGTTGGTGCAGTAGTGGTTGTGGTTGAAGCAGCATTGGTTGTGGTTGGAGCAGCAGTGGTTGTGGTTGGTGCATCAGTGGTTGTGGTTGGAGCAGCAGTGGTTGTGGTTGGCGCAGCAGTGGTCGTGGTTGGTGCAGCAGTGGTTGTGATTTGTGTTGAAGTGGTTGTTGTTTCGGCAGCAGTTGTAGTTGAAGCAGCATTGGTTGTGGTTGGAGCAGCAGTGGTTGTTGTTGGAGAAGCAGTTGGTGTCACAGCACGGGTTGTTGTTGAGGCAGTGGTGGTTTTGGTTGGCGCAGCAGTGGTTGTGGTTGGAGAAGCAGTTGTCACAGCACGGGTTGTTGTTGAGGCACTGGGGGTTGTGGTTTGTGCAGCATTGGTTTTGGTTGGAGCAGCAGTGGTTGTGGTTGGCGCAGCAGTGGTTGTGGTTGGTAATGAAGTGGTTGTTGTTTGGGCAACAGTTGTGGTTGAAGCATCATTGGTTGTGGCTAGGGCTGCAGTGGTTGTGGAAGCTGTTTGTACAGCAGTGCTTGATGGTGCAGCAGTGGTTTTTGTTGAAGCAGTAGTGGTGGTGGTTGGCACAGCAGTTGTTGGAGCAGCAATCGTCAGTGTTGTTGCTATGCCTAAATTAAATTGGACAACAATTGTTATAAAATGGTACCCATTGTAGAACTTATCTTTTTATGATATTCTTCAACAGCACATTTTTGTGTCATATTCATTCACTTACCAGCAACAAGAAACAGCACCAATAAATTCTTCATTATCATTCTCTCCTGGATATTTTTTCCTGTTTAAAAAAATGATATGGTTGTTAGCTGTTATTTACAGAAAGGATTGCTTTTCAAATTGAAGCCTTTCTAGTGTTCTGGCATTTTTCCTTTTTTCATGTTTGCTTTTCTGTATATGTAACCTGGGCTTTAATTTATTAAACTTTTGTCCTTTTTAAAAAAAAAAGTCTCAGATTGTACCATATTTAGTAATTTGGATTAACATAGTTTTTATGATATTGTATTAAGAATTGCTCCGGTGGAGTTTGCTGATGTGAGACGCCAAGTTAATTTGACTTATATTCAATACTGTTCACCTGTATAAATTTGTATAAGGCCATTTTCCAACAAATGTCACCATTCTAATGGGGAAATACGTAATCAAATCAATCCAAGGCGGATTCAAATACAATTACATGCTTTCCAATCTGATCCTAGTTATTACATAAAGTAGTCAGATTTAGTTTGCAAATAGACTTTTCACTAATCACTTCTGTGAACATGTAGCTATAAGGAAAACATTTTTAAGTTTCATCCATCTTAGATAGATAGATATATCTATCTGTCGGACTATCTATCTATATATGAATGTATATATATGTGTTTGTGTGTGTGTGTGTGTGTGTGTGTGTGTGTGTGTGTGTGTGTGTGTGTGTGTGTGTGTGTGTGTGTGTGTGTGTGTGTGTGTGTGTGTGTGTGTGTGTACGTACGTACGTATGTATGTATGTATAGAACTAATTCAAAAGTTTAGTATTCAAAAGTGTAACACTTACAGGCTTTTTCCAAATAGTTCCCTTGTTGTGATGCTCTCTGATCCTTTCTCTTTGCTGGTTGACTGGTAATGTTTGGTGGTCTAAAGCAGAAGCTTTATATCCAGCCGGAGCAGGTACTATGACATCAGGTGCGCGCATGATAGAAATTAGTCAGTAATTATGAGAACAATGGTTCATGAACGTGGCTACCTATCCTTAACGTTTGTTTGTCTTTGTTTTTGTTTTTTTATCTGTTCCACTTGAGGTAAGCTGGTTGAACAGCATTTCTTTTACAGTTAGACATAAGAACATGACGTTGAATTATGAATTTTGTCGTTGCTGGTTTATAGCTCTTTTACACTTAGAATCTGTGTAAATTCACAGTTATATTACCAAAACGGATGTTACTTTTTTGTTAATAATACAGTTTTTACTTGTTTAGCTAGCAAGCAAAATAACACTGATATTTAGAATTTCTAACAGTTTTCCTATCTTTTCCAGTTACATCATTTTTCAAGCAACATCATTAGGTTTGGTTTAATGTAAATAACTATCCATAACATAAAGTTTAGGGATTTGTTTTTGTTATCCTCATAAGGTTTCATAAAAGTTTCATGTTTGTGCAAGTTGTTGTAGGACCAGAATTCAGACAAGCTAGCAAGCTGCATGATGAGGTGAAGAGTGATTTTTAACACTGTTTTAGTTTGAGGTTTTTATCATGAAAAGCTCATTTTCAGCCATTACTTTTGGTCTAAAAGAGAGCTAATATAAATAACAAATAGACCATCAGGTCGTTTGGAGGTGCAACATTCCATTTCTGAGGTGTAGGAAAAAGATTAAATCAGATCAGGCCTTATCCTTTAATGTCAGTTGTATTTAAACCACACAGGTGTTGTTACTTCCTAATCATTGTTAAAATGAATTATAAATGATAAAGAGCTACTTTAACTCCATTTTCTTTTCTTTTTTCATACTCAGGACACTGTTGCTGAACACAACGTGATGGTGTCTCACTGAACTGGAAGGCAATTTAGGAAGAGGAACTAGAAGGGTGTGACAAACGGTAACTGAAAACATACACAATAACAGAAAACATGCACAATCCCCAAAACAAAACAAATAACTAAATAATCTGAAGCACCTAGGGATCATGACAGCCTTATCCTTTAATGTCAGTTGTATTTAAAACACACAGGTGTTGTTACTTCTTAATCATTGTTAGAATGAATTATGGCAAAAGAGCTATTTTAACTCTCTTTTTAATTTGTTATGCTCAGGACACTGTTGCTAAGCACAACATGACAGTGTCTCAATGTACTGGAATGTAAAATATATGACGTGAAGCACCAAACTCTGACATCAAAACACATCCACTCCATGAGTCATGTCTGTCTATGGGAATTATGACTTTATTAAACGTCATCTACTCATTTCAACATACATACAGTATATCACAGGAACAAAAACCTTTTTAAACTCATATTTGTCATAACTCTTACATATTTGTGTTTTTACCTTAACAATTAATGCTGTACAGATTACATAATTAATTTAACCTTGGTCAGAAAAGCACAAGATTTGTTTTCTTCACAGCTAATTCAATTCAATTCAATTTTATTTATATAGCGCCAATTTTTGAAACATGTCATCTCAAGGCACTTTACAAAGTCAAATTCAATCAGATTATACAGATTGGGTCAGATTATACAGATTGGTCAAAAATTTCCTATATAAGGGAACCAGTTGATTGGATCAAAGTCCCGACAAGCAGCATTCACTACTGGAGAAGCGTAGAGCTACAGGGACTCTTTATTTGTGAGAGCGTAAATTGTCAAGCGTCTGTCTTTTTTTTTTTCTCCCTCCCCTTTCCCTGATGTTGTTGTTATCTTTCTTCAACAGATAAGGGCAGCGCCTTGTGGACAGTTTTTGTCCTTGGCAGCACGGCCTCAGTGAACCGTCTCCCATCTGAAATGTTTGTGATGTTATGTTATGGTGATGGTACTGGAACAGCAATTTCCCTCTGGGATTATTAAAGTATGTCTGATTCTGATTCTGATTCTGAGAGTCGTCTGCATTGTCAATGGCTTTGCAGCAATCCCTCATACTGAGCAAGCATGAAGCGACATCCGAAAGAAAAACTCCCCATTAACGGGAAGGAAAACCTCCAGCAGAACCGGGCTCAGTATGAACGGTCATCTGCCTCGACCGACTGGGGGTTACAGAAGACAGAGCAGAGACACAACAAGACAGACAAACAAGCACTTAAGCACACATTGATCCAGTAATCTGTTCTACATTAGATGGTAATAGCGGGTGATCTGTCTTCCCTGGATGATGCCACAGCTAACAGAACGCCAGACCAGGTGTACCTACTATGAAGAAAAAAGAGAGAGAGCAAAAAGTTAAAAGCTGAAATGACAACAGTCATTTCAATGCAATGCAATGCAAAACTGGAGAACAGTAGAAATCAGTAGAGTGAGAAAAATAGGCCCTGATGTCCTCCAGTAGTCTAAGCCTATAGCAGCATCACTATAGAGATAGCTCAGGGTAACATGAGCCACTCTAACTATAAGCTTTGTCAAAAAGGAAAGTTTTAAGATCCTTTGTATTTTTCAGTTTTTCCTTTATTCTTTGTTATCAGCTCAGTCTTACTTTGATTTTATACAAATACCAATTCAGAAGCATGTTTTTCAGCCATATATTTGATGAGATAATTTTATGCGATATACACTGTCTTTATGTTTTTAATAGTTGGGCCGTGTTGTTGCAGGAAATGTGTCTATTTAGAACAGAATTAGAATTTATTTAGTCTATTTAGAAATCAGAACATCTCACATTCTGCTCTTGTTTCACATTTACTAACTGGTAATGTACTTTTAAAAGATAAGTTCCACCTTATATCTCCACCTCTGACTACCACAGGAGGCATTGTAACATATAGTTATTAAATTACTTCTATATTTGATATAGAGAGATTTGTCTTTACATTTTCTTTAAAGGACTATATATATTAAGCTCTCCTCAACCAATGTCTACAGCTCCCATGTGCTGTTACAGTTCTGATATAACTTTCTTAAAGATTAGTACAGACATGTTGATATGCCCCATTGATTGCTGGGATAGCGTTCAGTAAATCTGTGACTCTGAACAGGACCGCTTCTTTGTGGTACTGTCCTCTCATTGACCCACTGAGGAGCCTTCTTTGGCTCTTTCTTATGTCTGAGTGTGTGCTCTCTATTTTCAGCACAATTATTTAAAAGTACTTACATACTTGTTAGTGCATGATAAGGTTTCATTATTCAAAGGAGGACACTTGCAATGATTCTTTATATGACTCAGTCAGAACGGGAAGGTTTTCTGAGCTCACACCCTTGTTGTGACACTTGTAGTATGCAGACTGTAAGTCCACCCTGTAATCAGACTTCCATCACTTGACCAGTTTTAACGTCAGAGACAAAAAAACTACATCATGCATAGTGGAAATGTTTTGCTTCTTTATCTTTCTAACTGATCTGTACATTGCTTCACCTTTAAACACCTTGTTCTTGGATGTTTGGATTAGACACACTAATACTCAATGTGATTAAATGGCATGTAAACCCAGAATTAGTAAATTGATGAAATGCAGTTTATTGAATGAGAACCAATTTTTGACCATAGTCAAAAATGTTATAATGTATTTTCAAAATTGTTTGCTAATGTATTCTTTTTTTATTGACCCCTGATAAAATTCCAGTTATATCCACAGAATGGATTGACAGGAGCATCTAGTTGATTTATTAACTGTTTTCCTGCAAAACAGCAGAGAACAGATAAATCTGAGAATATTACAAGATCTAAAATAGTCAAGTGTGTCTTTTCCTGTTATGTTTGTCTTGCCTTTCATAAATGTCAGTAACTCTATTGCTAGGTAAGGTTAGTAAAAATATCCCTTCTTTTTTTTCAAAATATCATGTTCATTCCTATCTGTCTGCATTTTATCTCACAGTTCCTGCTTGCCTCTAACCTGACTCTCGCCAGATGGATGTAGTTCCGCAGAGCTCCACACATCTCCAAGCATTCATCTGGAATTGCTGCCATTGGGAGGGATTTGAATACCACTTAAAATGGACAAGCCAATCAGGATCACCGGGCGGGAGTTTCATAAATGTTACGTATCAGAGAAGCAACTGTTTGGATTCAGACAACAATGGCGGCTCGCAGTGAGGAAGCAAGCGGTAACATTGATTCTGCTATTTCATCAGGAGTGTCTACCGAATATTAATTATTTAAAAGAACACCACAGAACAGCTTTGGAGGCTTTTGTTACAGAAAACTATGTTTTTGCTCTTCTTCCAATCATGTTTGGCAAGAGCGTTTAGCATGTGTGTCAGTAACGATGACAGACAAGTGGTTTATCCAATCATATGCAAGGATTTTTGATAAGGCCCTCTTTCTGAAGTACATCATAAATGGATGGGTGGACATCTGCAGAACAAAAATCCATCTGGTGAGAGCCAGGTTAGCTTGCCCCAAGCACCCTGCATCTACCTTCTGTTTTGTCAGGCACAATCTAGGGTCTAAAATATTGCATAGAATCCATACTAAAATTGTATGTAAGCCAAAACAAAAAAATGGGGGGAAAAAATCTGATTTATAAAACCATGCACACACACACACACACACACACACACACACACACACACACACACACACACTAGCATGCCATTTTTCTTTATAGACAACAGCTGCACCTGAACGTTCGCGTATCATTCAAGCATAAATAGTCAATACAAAGCCCCTCATGAATGTTAAAGTGTATTTAAATGAGTGAGCTGATCGTTTATTCTTTCCATGGTGAAACAGTACCCATGGAAAAAAAGCCAAGAAACTGAAGAAACATCAGAGGAGTTTGTTAAATTTGTAAGCCGATGGGACATTGCACTCTGCATTGGTATGAGCGGTATTTGGAGAGCAGGTTAGGTCCCAGCACCTGGGTGTCGGATGTACCCACTGTACCCTGTAGGTTATATTATTAACACGCTGTGGTTTTTAATGCTTATGATAAAGTCGATCTATGATTAAAATCTAACCTTGTGAAACGGTATTCTCACAGTATTTGTGCGTTCACTAACACACAAGAATCCATCTTGTCCTGCTCCCACCTCAATCGTTTGGGACCAAACCAAAAACGGTTCAGTGCAATCCCATTGCAGTATTATGGTTTAAGACAGGACATACAACTGTGACGAAAGCAAATGCTGCAGAGCCCACAGTGGAACAAAAAGAAACATAGCAGCGCAGGAGGAAGCATGAGTAGCTACTTCTGTTTCATCAGAATCCGCAATTTCTTTTTTGAAAGAACAGCAAGAAGTGCCTTGACCAGCGTAACTTGTTTTGTTTTCTCATGGCACCTGCTGCTTACAACATTTTCATTTGATACTGTGATTAGCTAAAACCAATCTTTTCCCAGAACAGATTCGATGGGAGCAGACCCAGACTGATAATGCACAGAACACAGAGTGCTACAAATTATCAATCTGCGTTGCCAGGTTAGTTAAAGTCTGGTGAAATGAAATTTAAGGAACCATCATGCACTGAGGCTGCAATTCACCACTTCACCATCTGCCTCGCCAGTTTCCTCTGTCTCAAATGAGCGCACGCGTGGGTCAGAGTTACCCTGAGGACAGCACATTTTCCCATCAAGTTTTATTTTATAGATCACAACTTTTGTGTGGAAAGTGACATACCCAAGTTTCAGGGCCATTTTGTGCGCACACAAGACTGTATAAATGAGGCCCCTGGACTGGTTTTCGCCTCACTCCGCCATGGTCTTATAGTGCTACGGGCTACAGCATTATTAGGGAATATTTATGTATATTTTACGGTGTTTTGTGTATTGTTTTTGTCGGACCTGAACTAAAACCCCATCCTACATCCTTCTCTATTTTTGGTTAAAGCTCAGACTAGCTGGGGTTCTAAAGACCTCTGAATCTAACGAGTATTACCCTGTTTAGAATTCCTGTGAGACCTTTTCAGTTAGATGAGTAGGACACGACCGATCTACTAACCACCTTCGTCCTAGGGCCACACCCTTTTCCAGTGGACAGGTTAGGCAACCTAGTAGCCTGAGGCCACCTATTTCCCGACCACCACCCTAGTTAATGGTGGCTCCTACTTTTATACAACGGCACTTGTTACATGATCGGTAAAATATTAGAGACTCAAAAGTCCCTAAGAGTGTTGTTTTTAGAGTTTGGGCTACAGGCAACCTTTAAAGACCTCCTAAATATTTCTAGAACCATACACAATGTCTGTTTTACAATCATAGAAGAACTCAGAAAAATGTTGACTCAATAAGAGAATGTCCACAACTTCTAATAAAATTTTATATGCTTCTTTAATTAGTATGCTTTTAGCAGGGGATTTAGCAACAACATTAAGTAATTTAACAAATTAAAATTTAATCAACTTCCTATTTCTTATCTAAGGCTGCTTACTAATGCGTTCAGGAAAGGATTTTAAATTTGGAGGAGCAGACAGGAGTTATTCAGCCGAACAACTTCCCTTCTCTCGATGGCAACCCCGATGTCCCGTTAATGCCCAGTTCACAAAACTCACGCCTTGAGTCCCCGCTTTGATGTCCGTGTCTGAGGTCTGTCTCTTCTTCTCGACAAGTTGGTTCAGCTTCAGAACTGACATCTCACGGGTGCAACTAACATCTTCGGAACATCTAGGCTCTTCTCATCAACCAGGTCAAAACCACAGCAGTTCTTGTTGGCAGGATGTGCACAATTTGTTGGCCCCGAATCGTGGAAGAACACAAAAAAGTGGGTAACGGCTCAGTCTTGGTGGTTCTCAGAGACAGGTGTTCTTCCCCTCGGCCCATTGATCTTCTTTTCCCGTCTTGGGTCTTTTGTTCTTCTGCTCCGCGTTGTGTGTCTTCTTGAGTCGAGATCTGAGCAACGAGCACACAAATTACCTTTCTTTTATGTGTTGAGAGAGCCGTTGGGAGGTTGCAAAAACTCTGAAACATCCCCCTTTACTGAACAACAGCAAAAACTCCCTAATCATCTCATTGCCTTCACCCCAGCAGCAGTTCATTGAACCAAACCGTCTGGTTCCACTTCCTCCTTCTCCCCGGCACATTTCCTGTGGACAGCAGATGGAGTCTCCTTCCAAGCGCTACTTCCTCTTTCCATTAACCTATTTTCTCCTTAGCCTGTCTGACACTTGTACTGCACTAAATTAATCATTATTTCACTCATTTAATACATGAATGCTTGATCTTTTTAAGAAAGAAAAACAATTAATCAACCATATAATTCAGTAAATAGAAAATGATCAATTAAAACATACCATTACAGAGCTCTTATGTTATCTATTTTACGTATTACATTTAATGTCCAAATAATCTCTTAATTTGTGAGTAACAGGGAATATGGTCGGGCTCACCACACCACCGATTTTAGAGGTATTTTGACAGTATCTTTAACCCATCGAGCTAATGGCTACATGACCAATCGTCCGCTACAGCGCCCTCTAGCAGCATAAGTTACCAATTTGAGTCTTAATTATTTCCCGGAGAAACAATAACATTAATAGAATTCAAGTGTACTTTATGTTTGTAAAGGTAAGACCCACCCAGCGGCAGCACAGCTACCAGGCCAGTAACCCACGTCAGCCAACGTAGAACCCCCCCAAGAGCATTGCAAGCAGCTGTCGGAGGCCGCCCCGATGGCCCCCCAAGCCCCACCCAGATGGGGGCCACAGACCTCGTGGCCGGTCCCACCAGATACCCCACTCCGGGCACCCCCCAAAGCCCCAAGACCCAGGCACCCCCCAAATTAGCCCCCATGCCCTACAGGACACATCCCACAGTCCCCCACCCCAGAAGGGTATAACTGCAGGCACAGCCAGCAGCAAAAACGTCCCTGTCGGAAAGCCCACACTGTCGGAACGCCCACACAGTAGGGCGTATTTTTCGCGCAAACGATTATTGGTTTGTTGTTTTGTTTTTTCCCTCCATCTTCGTCATTCTCGCTGGATTTGCCTTCTGTGATTGTCCTGCTGATTCCCTTGAACACCTTTTTTATTTGTCCAATCTCAAGTACATTCTGGAGAGACATCAAAGAATGGTTACGTTGAAAATGACAAATATTCCAGTTTTCCATCAATCATATTGTGTACTATGTTGATGGTCTTGATATTCAAACGTCTGATGTGGTAAATATTTTTTCTTGCTAGCTAAGTATTACATACACTGCTGTACAGGTATATGCATCTTAAAGAATAGTTACTTTAGCACAATTATTTCATGTTAGCAGGGTAGGACATGAAACAATTGCGTTAAAGTAACTAAATATGCCTAAGTAGTTGCAAATGATGCATGAAATCTTTAAGTGGAAAGACTCTCCCCTTTGTTTTGATATTTTCTTTAATAATAGTTTCCTCACTGAAACTTGTTAAATCTGCATCTGCAAAATAAATAAAGAAATAAATAACAAATATTCACAAACATGTCTAAATATCTTTTATTTTAGTTACTTGCTCCAATACCTTTTAAATTTGTTATTGTTCTTGTCATTGTAATCTAGGGTGACCATTTCCATAACACCAAAAATGAAAACGTTGTGCAGCATATCAATAAATCACTACGATGTATAGTACAACTTTGATTGGTTTAAATTGTCCAGCTGAATAGGAAAAAAATAATGAAAAGTCAAAAAGTGTTGCTTCACAGTATTTGTGTTTATTCAACACATTGTTGCCCTATCCGCACGGTATTAGTTTTACCTAGGGACCACATGTGATTTATTATAGCGCTGTATGCAGACAGATATTAACCAGCTTGCGCTGTCAGAAAAAAGCAACAGCGCGAGGACTCTTCTTGTACAGTGCGATAGACAGGATCATCCTGTCCTGTCAGGATAAGAGGTTCTATTGGAGAAACAGCCCACACATGTGACTGCATGTTCAAAGATCAAGCTAAAAAAACGCAACTTACGAAATTTACCATCGACTTTAGAAAAAAAGAAAGCCCAGACGCGGAGTTATCAGCTCTGCTTCTGTCACACATCTGCAGCGCAGCGTATTAATTACATGTAATCCCTATAACGCATAGTAGGAATGCCCCTATCGGAACGCCCACACAGTCGGAAAGCCCACACAGCGCTGCAGTTATTCCTTACTGCCCACTCCCACTAAGTGACGGTGCCGATCAAAAAAGCCCAGAGAAACTGATTTTTCTTTTTTTTTCTGGCCTCTGGGTAACTTTGATGAAAGCACTTTCATCAAAGTTACCCAGCAAGAAAACTAAAGGGGAAGGTGAAACTCAGGCACTTTGACAAGTCCTTACATATCTGGACTCAGAACGTCTCAACGGGTGTACATAACCATAGTGCATGAATACAATTGTCAGGATTATTGCCTGTGCACTGTGAACAGATATTAGATTGTGCAAAACCCATCCTGAATAATATTTGACCTGTATAGTGTACTCTGTGAAGGATTGTGTATTGTATTAGTTGTAAATTTGGGTTTCAAGTCATTTTGAAAGTTCTTAGACATATCTGAGCCCAGATGTTTTGTTCAAAGCTGACTTGATAAATCCTCTGCCCATAATAGGAAGAGATATTGAATCATCTAGTTTAGACAGTGTCCTGTACAATTTAGACAGTAGTTTTTTGGGGGGTGTTTTCATAGGAGTGTTTGCATGCAGGGGCACTAGGGTGGGAACAAGTGAATGTGACTGTGTATGTAGTTTTTTGTTTGTTTATTTGTCAGGTTGGGTTTGTACTGCTCCCTCTCCCAGGTCATCTCAGATCTCCACTAGGTGTGGAGCCCATCCCCCCGTCCTGCTCCGCTCCGCTGGCTGGCCCCTTGGCCCGGTGGTACATTGGTGGTACTCGGAATCTGGAGCTGGGTGCCAGCTCACTTCTGGCGGCTGCCTGCCGTGGCTCAGTCAGGGCCCCCGCTGGTGGGCGGGGCACCCCTGGGGCCTCGGGTCCCTGGGGCCCATGGCCAGATTCGCTCTGGCATAGCTGGCTCCTGGCAGAGTCCATGGGGCTCATCCCTGCGGCCCCCAGGGGCTTCGGTATTGTGGCTGCTGGGGGGGTTTCCTTGGGGCCGTCTCTCCTTCTTCCAAAGGCAGATTTCCTGTGTTGGCCCCTCTTAGGCACCTTTACTCTGAAGGCCCCATTGGGCATCTGGGGTTTTGGTTCCCCTGGCATCTGGCTTGTTGCTCTGGGGGGTGGGTCTTTGGCCCTTCACAACCACTATTGAGCATCTTTCTCATGGATAAACCTTACGTACACAAGTGCACTCTCACAAACACCTGCAGGTGCTTGGATCCAGGTAATTACAGACTCACTTCTATACAGAATACCCCTATTATTATCTTCAGCTGTCACTTTATACATGTCGTATTAATAGTTTATATTCTTCAGTGATGGTATCAAGGCGTTACTTGATTGTATCTCTAACACTTTATTATCGGCTGGTTGTGCTGTTCTTTTTACATCTCTCTTTTCAGGTGAAGAACAGACTGAGGATGTATCGTTCGCTCCATTTTCTCTCCTCTTTCTTGTTCACCTTTTCTCCTTTTTTTTCTCTCTTCTACCTTCTTGTTTCAGTGTCCATATAATATGAAATATTCACTGCAATAATTATAATAAAGCTTCTTGCATGTATAAGTCAAGTGGAGCACTATGGCGAAAGTGGTAAGGCTCCGCTTGTGAAAGTAAAATCTGTTGGGCTCTTTTTGGCATTAAGACAATTCTCATTGCTACATTGCAAGACAGGACTCTAGTAAAAAAAGAATACCTTTTTTCTATGAATATTATGATACGTTCATTCATTATGAAGCTGCAATATGTTGATAGATATGTCATTGCGCATGCCATTGAGTCACACAGAATCAAGTTTGTCAGAATAATATTTTTTTATACTTTATTACTATAAAAACTTCATAGGAGAGATATATATATATATATATATATATATATATATATATATATATATATATATATATATATAGACATTCAAATTACAGTTACAAACCAGGCACTACTATGCGTAGCACATATATTGTCTAACTTTTTAATGCAATAATATAAATAAATACTGGAAAAATGCTGCAGGTAAAACGTGAGATAACATCTTCCAAAAGACATAAGTTAACTATGTTTAAGATTTCCATACATTTTTATGTGGCTAATTTGGTTCTGCATGAACATTTCTAGCTAAAATAAATAAATAAAATAAAGGTTTCTCAACTGAATGGAAATTGGAGAAAATAATACTATCATAGTGATTGATTTATAATATATATATATATATATATATATATATATATATATATATATATATATATATATATATATATATATATATATATTAAATATGAATTTGTTTTATGAAAATTATCCATTTGAAGAGGATGCACAGTGCAAAATAAGATAAAATAAATAACAATAATATAAATAAATAAATAATGAACATTTCATAGGCATTTTATGACATTTTCAAGTTCTATTTTCAGTCAAAAATAGCAGCTGCAATGACAGCTGTGAGGAAAAGGAAACTTGCTTTCTGACTCACAGCTGAAGAGGCTGTTATTGTGGACACTGTGGTTGATGTTGGGATGAATGTTGTTGTCATTGGGCTAGCAGTGGTTGTTGTAGATGTGGTTGTCATAGGAGACACAGTGTTTTTTGTTGGGGCAGTAGTGGCTGTTGCCACATTTGGTGTGGTTGCAGAAGAAGCTGAAGCTGTTGCAGCAGAACTAGTTGTTACAGCTGGGGTTATTGTTGAGGCTGCAGTGGCTGCTACTGCATTTGTTGTGGTTTTGGTTGCATCAGCAGTTGAGGCTGTTGGATCAGCACTGGTTGATAAAGCAGTGGTTGTGGTTATTGCAAGAGTGGTGGTTAAAGTTATAGCTGCTGGTGCATCAGTGGTTGTGCCAGCAGTTGTGGTTGGGGCAGCATTGGTTGTGGTTAGTGCTGCAGTGGTTATGATTGGTGCTGCAGTGGTTGTTGATTGGGCAGCAATTGTTGTGGTTGCTACAGTAGTGGTTGTGGTTGGAGCAGCAGTGGTTGAAGTTAGATCAGCAGTGGTTGTGGCAGCTGTTGTGGTTGAAGCAGCATTGGTTGTGGTTTGTGCAGCAATGGTTGTGGTTGGTGCTGCAGCGGTTGTTGTTTGGGCAGCAGTTGTGGTTGAAGCAGCATTGGTTGTGGTTGGCGAAGGAGTGGACATGGGTGGGGAAGCAGTTGTTGTTACAGCACTGGTTGTTGTTGAAGCAGTTGTGGCTGTGGTTGGTGCAGCAGTGGTTGTGGTTGGTGCTGCAGCGGTTGTTGTTTGGGCAGCAGTTGTGGTTGAAGCAGCATTGGTTGTGGTTGAAGCAGCATTGGTTGTGGTTGAAGCAGCATTGGTTGTGGTTGGAGCAGCAGTGGTTGAAGTTAGATCAGCAGTGGTTGTGGCAGCAGTTGTGGTTGAAGCAGCATTGGTTGTGGTTGAAGCAGCATTGGTTGTGGTTGGTCCTGCAATGGTTGTTGTTTGGGCAGCAGTTGTGGTTGAAGCAGCATTGGTTGTGGTTGGCGAAGGAGTGGACATGGGTGGGGAAGCAGTTGTTGTTACAGCACTGGTTGTTGTTGAAGCAGTTGTGGCTGTGGTTGGTGCAGCAGTGGTTGTGGTTGGTGCTGAAGTTGTTGTTGTTTGGGCAGCAGTTGTGGTTGAAGCAGCATTGGTTGTGGTTGAAGCACCATTGGTTGTGGTTGGTGGTGCAGTGGTTGTTGTTTGGGCAGCAGTTGTGGTTGAAGCAGCATTGGTTGTGATTAGTGCTGCAGTGGTTGTTGATTGGGCAGCAATTGTTGTGGTTGCTATATTAGTGGTTGTGGTTGGAGCAGCAGTGGTTGAAGTTAGATCAGCAGTGGTTGTGGCAGCTGTTGTGGTTGAAGCAGCATTGGTTGTGGTTTGTGCAGCAGTGGTTGTGGTTGGTGCTGAAGTTGTTGTTGTTTGGGCAGCAGTTGTGGTTGAAGCAGCATTGGTTGTGGTTGAAGCAGCATTGGTTGTGGTTGGTCCTGCAATTGTTGTTGTTTGGGCAGCAGTTGTGGTTGAAGCAGCATTGGTTGTGGTTGGTGCAGCAGTGGTTGTTGTTTGGGAAGCAGTTGTTGTTACAGTACTGGTTGTTGTTGAGGCAGTGGTGGTTGTGATTGGAGCAGCAGTCATTGTGGTTGGTGCTGAAGTGGTTGTTGTTTGGCCAGCAGTTGTGGTTGAAGCAGCATTGGTTGTGGTTGGTGCAGCAGTGGTTGTGGTTGGGGAAGCAGTTGTTACAGCACTGGTTGCTGTTGAGGCAGTGGTGGTTGTGGTTGGAGCAGCAGTCATCGTGATTGGTGCTGAAGTGGCTGTTGTTTGGGCAGCAGTTGTGGTTGGTGCTGAAGTGGTTGTTGTTTGGTCAGCAGTTGTGGTTGAAGCAGCATTGGTTGTGGTTGGTGCAGCAGTGGTTGTTGTTGGGGAAGCAGTTGTTACAGCACTGGTTCTTGTTGAGGCAGTGGTGGTTGTGGTTGGAGCAGCAGTCATCGTGATTGGTGCTGAAGTGGCTGTTGTTTGGGCAGCAGTTGTGGTTGAAGCAGCATTGGTTGTGGTTGGTGCAGCATTGGGTGTGGTTGGTGCAGAAGTGGTTGTTGTTTGGGCAGCAATTGTGGTTGGTGCTGAAGTGGCTGTTGTTTGGGCAGCAGTTGTGGTTGAAGCACCATTGGTTGTGGTTGGTGCAGCATTGGTTGTGGTTGAAGCAGCAGTTTTTGTTGTTGGTGCAGCAGTCGTTGTAGTTGGGTAAGCAGTTGTTGTTACATCACTGGTTGTTGTTGAAGCAGTTGTGGCTGTGGTTGGTGCAGCAGTGGTTGTTGATTGGGCAGCAATTGTTGTGGTTGCTACAGTAGTGGTTGTGGTTGGAGCAGCAGTGGTTGTGGCAGCTGTTGTGGTTGAAGCAGCAGTGGTTGTGGTTGGTGCTGCAGCGGTTGTTGTTTGGGCAGCAGTTGTGGTTGAAGCAGCATTGGTTGTGGTTGGCACAGAAGTGGACGTGGGTGGGGAAGCAGTTAATGTTACAGCACTAGTTGTTGTTGAAGCAGTTGTGGCTGTGGTTGGTGCAGCAGTGGTTGTGGTTGGTGCTGAAGTTGTTGTTGTTTGGGCAGCAGTTGTGGTTGAAGCAGCATTGGTTGTGGTTGGTGCTGCAGTGGTTGTTTGGGCAGCAGTTGTGGTTGAAGCAGCATTGGTTGTGGTTGGTGCAGTAGTGGTTGTGGTTGGTGCAGCAGTGGTTGTTGTTGGGGAAGCAGTGGTTGTTACAGCACTGGTTGTTGTTGAGGCAGTGTTGGTTGTGGTTGGAGCAGCAGTGGTTGTGGTTGGGGAAGCAGTTGTTACAGCACTGGTTGTTGTTGAGGCAGTGGTGGTTGTGGTTGGAGCAGCAGTGGTTGAGGTTGGGGAAGCAGTTGTTACAGCACTGGTTGTTGTTGAGGCAGTGGTGGTTGTGGTTAGAGCAGCAGTCATCGTGATTGGTGCTGAAGTGGCTGTTGTTGGGGCAGCAGTTGTGGTTGAAGCAGCATTGGTTGTGGTTGGTGCAGCATTGGGTGTGGTTGGTGCAGAAGTGGTTGTTGTTTGGGCAGCAGTTGTGGTTGGTGCTGAAGTGGTTGTTGTTTGGGCAGCAGCTGTTGTTGAAGCAGCATTGGTTGTGGTTGGTGCAGCATTGGTTGTGGTTGAAGCAGCAGTTGTCGTGGTTGGTGCAGCAGTCGTTGTAGTTGGGGAAGCAGTTGTTGTTACAGCACTGGTTGTTGTTGAGGCAGTGGTAGTTGTGGTTGGAGCAGCAGTCATCGTGGTTGGTGCTGAAGTGGTTGTTGTTTGGGCAGCAGTTGTGGTTGAAGCAGCACTTGTTGTTGATTCGGCAGCAATTGTTGTGGTTTGTACTGTAGTGGTTGTCATTGGAACAGCAGTGGTTGTGGCTTTGGCAGCTGTTGAGGTTAGGGCTGCAGTGGTTGTAGAAGCTGTTTGTGCAGCAGTGCTTGATGGTGCAGCAGTGGTTATTGTTGAAGCAGTAGTGGTGATGGTTGGCACAGCAGTTGTTGGAGCAGCAGTCGTCAGTGTTGTGGCTATGCCTAAATTAAATTGGGCAACAATTGTTATAAAATAGTACCCATGATAGAACTTGTCTTTTTATGATATTCTTCAACAGCACATCTTGGTGTCATGTTCATTCACTTACCAGCAACAAGAAACAGCACCAATAAATTCTTCATCATCATCCTCTCCTGGATATTTTTCCTGTTTAAAAAATTATATGGTTGTTAGCTGTTATTTATGTTAAGGATTGTTTTTCAGACTGAAGCCTTTCTAGTGTTCTGGCATTTTTACTTTTTTCATGTTTCCTTTTCTGTATATGTAACCTGGGCTTTAATTTATTTTCTTAATAAACATCTCGTCCTTTTAAAAAATAAACAAAATTCTCAGATTGTATCATACTTAGTAATTTATTTTCCCCTAAACCTATCTCTTCTAATTTTCAAAATCAAAAGAAAATGCATTAACTTAGTTTTTCTGATATTGTATTAAGAACTGCACCGGTGGAGTTTGCTGATATGAGACAATGGCAACTTAATTTGACTTATATTTAATACTGTTCACCTGTATAAATTAGTATATGGCCATTTCCCAACAAATGTCATCATTGTAATAGGGAAATACTTAATCAAATCAATCCAAGATGGATTCAAATTCAATTACATGCTTTCCAATCTGATCCTAGTGATTACATAAAGTAGTCAAATTTAGTTTGTAATGCCAGTTGGTAAAAGGTTTCATGTCTGAACAGTTAGCTGTTTGTATTAAGTCATAGACCTTTCACTAATCATTTCTGTGAACATGTAGTTATAAGGAAAACAGAAGATTCAAAGTTCATGGGCATGCTTCCCGTTTTGACAGTTATTCAAAAAAGTCATACAGTAATGTGATGTAGTTAGCTGAAGCTTAAAAATTACCTAAACCCTTTATATATATATATATATATATATATATATATATATATATATATATATATATATATATATATATATATATGTATATATATATATATATATATATAACTTATTCAAAAGTTTAGAATTTGAAAGTATCACACTTACAGGCTTTGTTCCCTTCGTGATAGTGTGATGCTCTCTGATCCTTTCTCTTTGCTGGTTGACTGGTAATGTTTAGTGGTCTAAAGCAGATGCTTTATATTTAGCCGGAGCAGGTATTATGACATCAGGTGCGCGCATGATGGAAATTAGTCAGTAATTATGAGAACAATGGTTCATGAACGTGGCTACCTGTCCTTAACGTTTGTTTGTCTTTGTTTTTTTTTTATCTGTTCCACTTGAGGTAAGCTGGTTGAACAGCATTTCTTTTACATTTAGACATAAGAACATGACGTTGAATTAGGAATTTTGTCGTTGCTGGTTTATAGGTCTTTTACACTTAGAATCCTATCTTTTCCAGTTACATCATTGTTCAGGCAACAGGATTGGGTTTGGTTTAATGTAAATAACTATCCATGACATAAAGTTTAGGGATTTGTTTTTGTTATCCTCATAAGGTTTCATAAAAGTTTCATGTTTGTGCAAGTTGTTGTAGGACCAGAATTCAGACAAGAGCTAGCAAGCTGCATGATGAGGTGAAGAGTGATTTTTAACACTGTTTTAGTTTGAGGTTTTTATCATAAAAAGCTCATTTTCAGCCATTAGTTTTGGTCTAAAAGAGAGCAAACATACATAACAAATATACCAACAGGTGGTATGGACGTGCAACATCGCATTTTTTAAGGTGTGGGAAAAAGATTAAATCAGATCAGGCTTTATCCTTTTTTTACCCTATTTTTTCTTTTTTTATGCTCATGATACTCATGCTGAACACAACGTGACGGTGTCTCAATGTACTGGAATGTAAAATGTATGACGTGAAGCACCAAACTCTGACATCAAAACACATCCACTGCATGATGAGTCATGTCTGTCTATGCAAATTATGACTTTATTAAATGTTGTCTACTCATTTAAACATTCATATATCACAGCAACAAAAACCTTATAAACTCTAAATTACACATTTGTGTTTACCTTCACAATTAATTCAATTCAATTTTATTTATATAGCACCAATTCATGAAACATGTCATCTCAAGGCACTTTACAAAGTCAAGTTCAATCATATTATACAGATTGGGTCAGATTATACAGATTGGTCAAAATATTTCCTATATAAGGGAACCAGTTGATTGCATCAAAGTCTTGACAAGCAGCATTTACTCCTGAAGAAGCGTAGAGCCTCAGTGGACAGTCGTCTGCATTGTCCATGGCTTTGCAGCAATCCCTCATACTGAGCAAGCATGAAGTGACAGTGGAATTATGTAGATCTGTAATGCTGTACAGATTACATAATTAATTTAACCTTGTTCATAAAAGCACAAGATTTGTTTTCTTCACAGGGAATCCTTAGTATGTATCACAGTTTTTCCTTTATTCTATGTGATCAGCTTGGTCTTACTTTGGTTTCATACAAATACCAATTTAGAAACCTGGTTTTAAACCATATGTTTGATGGGATTTGTGCAATATACACTGACTATGTTTTTAATAGTTGGCCGGTGTTGTAGCATGAAATGTTTCAATGTAGAACAGATGAAGTCAGAAAACTTTACGGGCCTTTGTGCTCTTGTTTTACATGTCCTAACTGGTAATGTGCTTTTAAAAGTTAAGTTCCACCTTATATCTCAATTTATGACTACCACAGGAGGTTTTGTTACATGATATTCAAGTCGTTGCTTGCATATTTGATATAGATAGATTTGTCTTCACATTTTCTCTTCACATTTTCTTTAAAGGGCAATATATATATATATATATATATATATATATATATATATATATATATATATATATATATATATATATATGATACTTTATATAAATAGTAAGCTCTCATTTGCTGTGACAGTTCTGAGATAACTTTCTTAAAGATTACAACAGACATACTGATATGCCCCATTGCTGGGATAGGATTCAGTAATTCTCTGAATCTGAACAGGACCCATTTCTTTGTCAATTTTTCCCCCTCATTGACCCACTGAGGAGCCTTCTTTGGCTCAATTTGAAAATCAGTTTTTTATGTCTAAGTGTGTGCTTTATCACTATTATGCTTATTTAAAAGTACTTAAATACAATAATACATTAAATAATTAAATAATTTGTTTAAAATACTAACCACATCGTAGAAGTCAGTAATATTTTCTCTCCTCCAAATTTTTTTTTCTCATGAACCTAATAATAAACCAGAAGTATCTTAAAATATTATATAATTGCATGACAAGGTTCCATTATTCAAAGTTCAATGTTCCTTTATATGACTCAGTCAGAACGGGAAGGTTTTCTGAGCTCACACCCTTGTTGTGACACCTGTAGTATGCAGACTGCGAATCCACCCTTTAATTAGACTTCCATCACTTGACCAGTTTTAACGTCAGAGACAATAAAACTACATCATGCATACTGGAAATGTACATAGGTCCACCTTTAAACATCTTCTTTTTAGATAGATATGAACAGAGATATTTGCTACTGCTTGTTGAATATATTTATATTTTTTAGTTTCGGTAAAATGTGTGATACAGTTTAATTGGTAATGGCAGCGGTGATTTTACTTACGTATATTTCCAATTTTATAAGATTTAAAATACAGATGGAGCAAACTGACAGAAAACCTTTTCAAAATATTACAACCTGATGAATATAGAGAAAAACACAGACACACTAATACTTAATGTAATTATATGACATGTAATCCCAAATTTAGTAAATTGATAAAATGCAGTTTATTCAATGGGAACTTATTTTTGAGTATAGTCATAAATGTTGTAAAAACTTTAATCTCAGTGATTTTTAAAACCAATTTGCTAATATATATACATATTTTGTAACCCTTGCTAAAATTCCAGTTGTGGCTGCAGAAAAGAATGACAGGAGCATCTAGTTGATTTGACAACAGACGAATCTGAGAATATTACAAGATGTAGTCAGGTGTGTTTTTTTCATTTTGTGTTTGTCCTGCCTTGCATAAATGTCAGTAAATCTAAGGTTATTAAAAATATTCCTTTTTTTCAAAATGTCATATTCATTCCTGTCTGCATCATATCTCGCAGTTCCTGCTTGCCCTAGCTCCTGTCGGACATCTGCCTTCTGTTTTCTGGACATGACCTGGGGTATCACTTGTAAAACATTGTGTAGAATCCATACTAAAAGTATATATTAAGCAAAGAAAATTAATAAAATTGCTATTTTCCTTCATACATCACAGCTGCACCTGAACATTTGCGTACCAGGTTCTGTCTCATGCTCTACCATCTACACAGCCACATTCAACCATAAATAGTCAATGCAAAGCATCTCATGAATGGTAATGTGAGTCAGCTGATTGTTTATTTTGTCATGGTGAAATGGGTACCACGGGGTATTGTCTCCTTTCTAAGAGCTGCACTTACCCAGGAGGAAGGCCTTAGCGTGGTGATCACACACCTGAGGCCTATTAGCCTCACTAGCTGCAGGAGCAAAAAGGAGCTGGCAGCCAATCACTCATTGTCTGAGTGTCTACCTATGTGGTATCTCAAGCCTATGATACATTGAGCAACAGTGCCGTTGTGATTAGCTCCAGGAGCTCTCCTTTGTGAAAGGATATAACATATATATATATATATATATATATATATATATATATATATATATATATATATATATATATATATATATATGGCTGGACGATATAGAAAAAAAGCATGTCGATAAAATAGAAATCATATTGATCAATATTGATAATTATGAACTAATTAAAAACATATATTTTAAGAGCAGCCCTGGCCATTTTATATTGTTGCTTAGTGACTTATTATTAGATACAGAACACACAAACAATTAATTCAAACTCAACCCTTTATTCAACCAGCTTTTTACCAAAACTGCAAGTTTATAAAAAGGAAAAAAGGATGCGTGCTCTCTGAACACTGAAGGGGGCTGAGCTTAGTGCTGGAGCGATCCTCGGTCTCCATTTGTGATTGTTTAGGCGGAAGTAGTGACTGTAGTATTAACCTATATGATAGGCTAGAATGCAAAATGAAGGAAAACTTTTTATTGACGCCTTCTTTCTATATACTTCTATATTTCTATATATATTTTCTATATTCAATAAATTAGTACATGCATTTCTATAAATATAATATTTATAGAAAAGCAGAATGAAGTGACAGAAAACACTAACTAAATCTAGAAAGTGAAAATAAACACCCCAGAATCATGACACAAAGTTCTGCTTTTTTTGTTAACAGTCATAACTTCCATAGCTGTACTAAATGTATTGATGAAGACATCCATCCATCCATTTTCTAACACGTCTCTACCTTGTGGGGTCGCGAGGGGTGCTGGTGCCTATCTCCAGCTGTCAATGGGCGAGAGCCGAGGTACACCCTGGACAGGTCGCCAGTCTATCGCAGGGCTCGATGAAGACATAATGCAAAAGAAAACGGAAATAGACACAAAAAATTATCTGAAGTCATTACAAGAAGTAAATAAAATGAGCACTGCATTAAAGAGATATTCTGTTGACAAACACCACGATCAAAGTAACAATAAAAACATAATATACATATACAAATAAGAAGAAGCACAGTTTTATATTTATACACAATTTACTGAAACCTTGCGTCTCTCCAGTATATAACACCTTTCAGAGGCCTTCTAATAAAGTAAAATATTTGTCCCGCTTTGCTTCATATCCAGTCTACCCACACGTTTATATTATATTTTTTCAAATGCTGCAACTTTGCCATCTCCACAGCCCACTCTTGCAGAGAAGGTACCCCCTCTATCTGCCATCCCCTGACAAGTATTTGTCTGCTAATCATAAGTCTAGTCTGGATAAACCTTTTAATATGTTTATCTTGTCCTGTCAGAACTGAATGATCACTCAAAACAAATAATCTAGGAATAAATGGAATTTGAATCTTTGTTATCTCACATAGATCATCATAAACATTTGTCCAGAATTATTGGGCTTTTTGACATCACCATAACACATGAATTAAACGACCTTCCTCAGATTTACATTGCCAACAGTGTGAAGTGGACAATAATCCTAATGTAAATAATCTAGAGGGAGTCCAATAAAAATGATGCATAATTTTGAATTGACTAAGGCGTGCTCTTGCATCCCTTGAAACTACTTTAATATTCCTATAAATTCTGTTCCAGTTGTCATCACTAAATGTCAAGTTCAGATCCCTTTCCCATGTCTTCTGCAGAGCTGCAGTGGGCCCATTACCAAGAGTCTGAATCAGCATAGAATAATAGACAGCTGCCTTGTGTCCTTTTCCATAACTCCTTAAACATTTATCTAGGACAGGAATTCGCAAAGTGTGACGGTGTGAGAGCTGCCGCTAGGGGGTGCGCGAGATGAGAAATGTAATGGCGGTCTGAAAGTGTTTTTTCGTGGCAGCATTAGTTGTTACAGCTGGGGTTAGTGTTGTGGCTGCTACTGCTTTTGCTGTGGTTGGGGAAGAAGTGATTTGGGTTGCATCAGCGGTTGAGGCTGTTGGAGCAGCACTGGTTGATACAGCAGAGGTTGTTAATGCAACAGTGGCTGTTAAAACTGTAGCTGCTGTTGGTTGTGCAGTGGTTGGGCCAGTAGTGGTTGTGGTTGAAGCAGCAGTGGTTTTGCTTAGGGTAGCAGTGCCTGTGGTTTGGGTTGGGATGGTTGTTGTTGGTGAAGCAGTGGTTGTTTGGGCAGCAGTTGTTGTGGCTGAAGCAGCAGTGGTTAGGGAAGTAGTTCTGGTTGCAGCACTGGTTGCGGTTGAAGCAGCATTGGTTGTTGTATCAGTGGTTGTTGTTGGAGCAGCAGTTGTTGTTACAGCACTCATGGTTGAAGAAGCAGTGGTTGTGCTTGGGGTAGCAGTAGCTGTGCTTGGGTCAAGAGTGGTTGTCGTTGGGACAGCAGTGATTGTGGTCAAAATAGCAGTCATGGTTGCAGCAGAATTGGTTGTGGCTGTGGCAGCAGTGGTTGTTGAAGCTACAGCTGTTGTTGCTTCAGGAGTGGTTGTTGTTGTTTGAGCAGCAGTGGTTGTGCTTTGGGCATCAGTGGTTGTGGTTGCAGATGCAGTGGTTGTGCTTACAGCAGCAGTTGTCATGGTTGAGGCAGCAGTGTGGTGAGGCCAATAGTGGTTGGGGTAGTAGTACTTGTGCTTTGGACACCAGTGGTCAGGGCATTAGTGGTTGTTGTTTGGGTAGTATTGGTTACACTTTGTCCAGCTGTGGTTGTGGTTGAAGATGCAGTGGTGGTGGTTGGATCAGCAGTTGTGGTCAGGTCAGCAGTGGTTGTTGCAGCCACAGTTGTTGATGATGGGTCAGCAGTGGTTGTGGTCAAAGCAGCAGTCTTAGTTGATGCAGCATTGGTTTTGCTGGAGGTAGCAGTGGTTGTTGATTGGGCAGAAGTGGTTGTAGTTGGAGCAGCAGTTGTCAGGGCACCAGTGGTTGTTGCAGTTACAGTTGTTGTTGTTGGTTCACCAGCAGATGTGCTTGGGGTTGCAGTGATCATGGTTGGGGCAGCGTTGGTTGTGGTGAGGGCACCAGTGGTTGGAGCAGAAGTCGTTGTTTTTGTGGCAATGCCTTCAATTAAATTGAACATCAATTTACATTAAATGGTGTCCATCATAATGTTTGCCTTTTTCTGATATTCATCAACAGCACATCTTAGTGTTATATTTTTTTAACTTACCAGCAACAAGAAACAAAACCCATAAAATCTTCAACATCCTTTCCTGGATATTTATTTCCTCCTGTTAAAAAAAGTGATACATTTGTTAGCTGTTTTTTATGTTAAGGATTTTTTTTTTAAATTGAAGCCTTTGTAGTGTCCTGCCACTTTAACTTTTCCTTGTGTTTGCTTTTTTGTTTATGTAATCGGGCCTTTGAAAAGTTATTTCAAAAGTATTAAAAGTAAATGTATTAAGAATTAATTTTTTTAATTAATTACATGTCTTGTTGTTTTTTATAGTTTAAAAATTTTTCAGATAGTACACTTATAACTGATAAACTAATCTCCAGATTTTCTGAATCAAAACTAAATTGATTAAGATAGTTTTCTCATAGTGTTTTAAGAACTGCACCAGTGGAGTTTGCTAATGTGAAGCAAGGACTTGTTCAATTCAGTTAAATTTATATAAATTCTGCTGTGTAAATTTGTAAAATGCCCATTTCCGCACAAATGTCATTTTAAGCCATTTTACAGCAAAAACACATCCAATGCTGATGGAGAAATACTTTAAATCAATCCAAGACAGATTGAATAAAATTAACTGCTGTCTAATTTTATCCTAGTCATAAAGTAAGTTACTTCCTTTGTATTGGTCTGATTTAATATTCAAGTGTCACACTTACAGTTTTTTTTACTCCAGTGACTGATCATTCCTCTTTCCTGGTTAACTGGTAATGTTTGTCAGTTGAAAGCAGAAGCTTCATATCCACCCAGAGTCAGTACTGTGACATCAGTTCTGGTTGTGTGAATAATGATTTATTTTAGGTGTGGCTACCTGTTTGTAACCTTTGTTTGTGTTTCATTTTTTGTGTGTGTGTGCGCTTCTTGAGGAAAGCTGGTTGAGCAGCATTTCATTTCCTGTTAGACGTAAGAACATGATGTTAGATTAAGAATTGTGTTGTAGCTGGTTTATAGGTTTTTTCCTGTCAGGTTAATCCAGTTTTAGTTATTTAGGTAGCAAGCCTAAAAATACAAATATTTAAAATCTTTACAGCTTTTCTAGATTTTCCAGTTACATCAATGTTGCATTAATTTTTATATATAGTATTTATAGAAATTAATTTTGTGACCACGCCATACCACCCGCAAATTATTGTTAATGCAACAAGATTGAGTTTGGTTTGAACAATCCAGGGCTTGAAGCTTAGATTTGTGTTATCTTCATAATATTTTATGGAAGGTTTGCTTTAATTGTTAAGACTGTTTTAGCAGAAAATATTCAGTCATGATTTATAACAATCAAAATGTTTGTTTTTTATGTTTTGATGCTCTACACAGTGTGACGGTGTCTTGCTGTACTGGAATGTCAAATATCTGACGCGAAACATCAACCTCTGACATCAGAATACATCCACTGCATGATGAGTCATGTCTGTCAACATAAATTATGACTTTAGTATATACCATTCTGATATATTAATGTAAAGATTCATTTATCACACTTTTTAAAATTCGAAATTATGCATTTGTGTTCATCTTAACAATTAATGCTGTACAGATTACATAACTAATTTAAATTTGGTCAGTACAAGATTTGTTTGCTTATAAGTAAATCCTTTTAATAGATTTTCCTTTATTCTTTCTGATTAGCTCAGTCTTGCTTTGGTTTTATACACATACCGATTTAGAAGCCAGTTTATCAGCCACATCTTTGATGGGATGATTTTTTGGCACATATATACAGTGTCTGTGTCTTTAATAGTGCGTGCTCTATTTTTTAGCATAATTACTTAATTACTTGTTAGATAGATAAATAATAGTCTTAGCATTTTTTTAAACTACTAACAGCATTGGAGTGATATGTTCTCTTACCCAAACACTTTTTTATTCATGAATCAATAAACCAGATGTATTTTTAAATATTATATAATTGCATGAAAAGGTTTCTTTCTTCAAAGGAGGGCACTTGCAATGTTCCTTTATATGACTCAGTCAGAACGGGAAGGTTTTCTGAGCTCACACCCTTGTTGTGACACCTGTAGCATGCAGACTGTGAGTTCACCCTTTAATTAGACTTCCATCACTTGACAAGTTTTAACGTCAGAGACAAAAAAAACTACATCATGCATAGTGGAAATGTTTTGCTTCTTTATCTTTTTAACTGATCTGTACATTGGTTCACCTTTAAACATCTTGTTTTTGGATTCAAATATAAACAGAGATTTTTTTTACTGTTTGATAAATATATTTTTATTTTTTAGACTAGTTAAAATTTGTTAAAATAGTTTGACCAATATCAATGCTGGTTTTACTAATATTTCCCATTTTCTAAGATTTAGAATCCACAGGGAGCAATCTGATAGAATAAAAGGTTTTTAAAATATTAAAACCTGATTAATATAGAGAAAAACACTCATATTCATATCACAGACACACTAATACTCAACAGGATTAAATTACATGTAAACCCAGAATTAGTAAATTAATGAAATGCAAAGTATTGAATGGGAACCGACTTTTGACTATAGTCATAAATGTTGTAAAAACTTTAATCATAGTGTTTTTATTGACCCCTGCTAAAATTCCAGCTGTTTCTGCAGAAAGGCTAACAGCAGCGTTTGGTTGATTTATTAACTGTTTTCAGGTAAAAGCTGACAAAAGACGAATCTGAGAAAATTACAAGGACTGAAATAGTCGGGTGTGTCTTTTCTGCCTTTCATAAATGTCAGTAGCTCTTTTGTTAGGTAAGTTTATTAAAAATGTCCCTTCTTTTTACAAAATGTTATGTTCACGCCTGTCTGTCTGCATCTTACCCCACCATTCCTGTTCTGTCCTCTGCAGCTGCCTCACCGCACCACTGCAATCAAGCTCACCGTCTCTTTCACATGTTTCAAGCTCTTTATGAGCTCGACTTACACAGCAGATGAGGCCAGATTATTCAAAGCCTAGTTTTAGTAGAAGTCCAGCAGCTTTCCCTGCCTGATCCTTATCTTACAGAACTGATTTCAGCCTCTGCCAACCTGTCTGCCAGCTCCATCTGTGTGCACTCATTATCACAAGGCTTCTGTAGACCCCAGCAGTGTTTTTTGTTCTGTCTGCACCAGGTGTCCGATTTATTTAAAGGTATACTATGCAACCGGGGTTGATTTTCCAGCGAGGCTCCCCCCAGAGGGCGAAAGTAAAAGTGCACTGTCGTAAAGATGCTCAGCTGTTCTGGTTTCTCCGTCAAGACAGGCGCGGTTGTTTTGAGCTTAGCAGACAGGCGAACGCAGCGAAAAGTGGAAAAAACGGCAGTACAAACAATGACTAACACAGTGAAGGTATGAAAATCAAGCTTCCCGCAGCGCTATCTTGGCGAGGCGGCCGCCGCGGCCGCCTCGCCAAGCCACCGCCTCGCCAAGCCGCCGCCTCGCCAAGCCGCCGCCTCGCCAAGCCGCCGCCTCGCCAAGCCGCAGCCGCGGCCGCCACCTCGCCGCGGCCGCCGCGGTAGCGTCTCGCCAACATAAAAAAAAAAAAAAAAAATTATAATAATAATAATAATAAAACTCGATATGCTTGCATGTTTATTTGACGTTAACACGCGGTTCTTTGTTGTTGCTTTCGCGCGTGCATATAGTGAATGGCAGGGCAAAAACACATGGAGTTCTCGCCGTAAAGCGAGACTTCTGTGTGTGCGAGCCGAGGGCTCTTGCATTGCAAGTGCGGTATTTCCCCCACAGACCCCCAGGGCGGCCGAGAAAACCTTTGTTCGACCTGAAATGACTCATTTAATCATCCAAAACGGTATGGAACACATTAATTAACTGAAAAATGTTGCATAGTATGCCTTTAATTAATAAACATTTTAAAGGGTTTTAAATAAAATTTTGAAAGAAGCTTCTCTTTATTATTTGGTATGACTTGGCAAACGTATTCACTCCCGTGCTACAGCTGCAGAGCTTGTTTATTTCTGAACCTATTGTTTTTCATCTTTCTTGGACCTGGAGACAGTTTCAGTAGTTGCTAGGAGGTTTCTGATACAGATAAGGACAAAGCTCTCCCCTAGGTTGAAGGTATAGCTTTGTCTAGTTTTGGAGCTAACATTTTTTTCCTAAGAGTTGCAAAAGTGCTCATTATAGCCATCCTGCAGTTTCCAAGGACCTTCCCGTGAGAAACTGTTGTGTGATATCTCGCATAGATAACAGTGGTATTATAAGGGAGTGATTTGTTTGTCTAGTTAAAACAAAATTGAGGCAGGATAGACCAGACCAGACCCTCTCCTGGACATGTGTCCCATGCTTTTCTCCTTTTTACAAGAAGATTCTGACTTAAATAAAACCACAGATCTCTGTGTCAGTAATTAAACTGGGGGAGTGGTGGCCTAATGGTTAGAGCAGTGCAGCGCTCTGAGAAGGTTGCAAGTACCTGGTTCGATCCCCACAGCCTGCACTCTGGGTCCCTGAGCAAGACCCTTAACCCCCGATTGCTCCCCAGGCGCCGCGCATTGGCAGCCCACTGCTCCCCAAGGGGATGGGTTAAGATGCAGAAGTGAATTTCTCCATTGTGAGATCAATAAAGTTCAATTATTTTATTATTATAAGAAAGGACTGAGAGTTTTTTTTATTTGGGGATCTGCAATTGCCAATCCTTGGCTGAATCGGGTTCTTTGTCTCTTCCGGCACATAACAAAAAACGGAATAGCTTTCTAAATACAAATGCTTGGTTAGACATGATGAAAGCCTCAGACAGAATAGCCCTACAATATATTGTTGCTATTCAAATTTAAGTGTATTTTAAAATAGATAAACAGTAATGAGAGGATTAGCACAAATTGCATTTAAATTAATTAAAATATCATTAATTCGTTAATTTATTTCAGTTGTTCAGTTAAAGAAGTAAAACTTATCTACAGGCTCATTACATACAGAGGGATTTAATTGAGTTGAATTGCTTTTACCCTACTGCAAACACTCAGAGACTTAGGATTTTCCCAGGCTTCATCCCAGGCCTCATCACTGCTCTCTAGGCCTAGTTATTTTTCCATATCCTTTTTAAATGAACCACGTGTGTGACCCTATATTCCGTTTGTAGACAATACCAAGTCTTTATAGAGCGTCTGAGTTTTGGTTTAAATAGCTGTTTTTCACTGTCAGAGACAGTTTGGTTATTAAGAATTGTTTTTTTCTTACTAATGTAATCCCTCACTTGTAGATCTCAGAAAAAATATTTTTTATCCATATCATATTTTTAATTAACTGATCAAACAACATGAGGTTTGGTCTGTCCATTGATCTAGGGTAGAGATACCTTTTGCTGCCCACATTCGAAAACCAGACAGAAATCCCAGACAAAAAAAAAAAAAATGGAATTATCACCCAGTGGAATGAAAAGAGATGCTTACTCAGACCTGTTCTCTAGCTTTGAAAAATTTGCCAAGCTCTAACAGTAGATAATGTGAGTGGATTATTACAAGACACCCTCTGGGGGTGTAGCTGTTTCAAAAAGTAGCAACATTTTCAGAGGGAGGTTGGACATGGAGCTCTCTTTGGAACCATCTATATTGGATATAGCCACCTGGGTAAGATGTTAACTTTTAGAAGAGCAGCACAGCCGAGCCAAGATTGCGGTAAGGACTTCCACCTCTTGAAGACCAGTTTAATACACTCAAGAAGGGGACTGAAAATAATTTTGTAAATCTGGTCATTGACAGACGCAATCCTAATCTCTAAATATAGAAAACCCTCTGGGGACCAGTTAAAGGGAAATGTAGAAGGAACTTGAGGTTTTTGTTTCAAGCTGCCCAGTGGCATCACTTCCGATTTATTAAAGTTGATTTTATAACCTGAAAAGTCACTACATTTTTAATGGTCTTAGTAAGAAAGGATGTTTCTGGCTGGCTCAGTACAACCAGAATGGCATCAGCCTATAAAGTAATTTTATGCTGTTTTTGTCCTAAGGTTAGAATGTGTATATCCTCCTGAACTCATACCATCTCTGCCAGCAGCTCTACTACTAAGGCAAAGAGCAGAAGGGAAAGCGGGCAGGCCTGCCTAGTCCCTCTTAAAACATCAAAATTAAGGGACTGCAATCCATTAGTGGGAATTGCTGAATGGGAATTATCATACGTAAGAATAATCCAGTTTATACAATTTTCACTTAAACCAAATTGTCATAATGTAAAAAACAAATACAACCATTCAATAAAGTCAAATGCCTTCTCGGCATTGAGAGAAACCACTACCCCCCCCCCCCCCCCCCCCCCCACACACACACACACACACACACACACACACACAACACACACACCTAGTTCCGAGATAGACACTGGGGAGAACAGAAACCCAGACGCCCGAAAGCCCCCCCAGAGCAAAGAAGCCCTGGAAGGACCAACAGAGGGGTAGCTGCGTCCCTTAACCCAGAGAAAAGCAGAGGACACCCCCAGGAAACCTCCCAGCAACCACATTGCCAAAGCCCCCGGGTGCTGCAGCGACGAGTCCGCGGACTCTACCGGAAGCCAGCTGTACCGGAGCAGATCCAGGCATGGGCCCAGAGACACAAGGCTCAGGGCCACCCCACCCCCTGGCGTAGCCCTGACAGAGCCACGTAGCACAGGCCCCGTAAAGCAGCTACCAGGACTGAGTCAGCACACAACCGAGTACCCAGGCCCAGACACCAAGGACCACCAACGCACCAGCAGGTAAAGGCGCCAGCCAACGGAGGGGTGCCAGATTGGGGGAGGGGGGTTCCTCATTTAGTGAAGACTTTAGATGCCCCAGGAGAGGGGGCAGTCCGAAACCAAACCTGATAGAAAGACAAGAGTAGCAGGTAACAGACCATTCTTAAAGGCATCGTTGTACATATGTAGCATTAGTACTTCTTGAAATTCTTTGAAAAACTCGGCAAAACTACTCAGACCTAATTTTCAGAGCACAGCTGAGCAGGCACAGAGTGACGTCACTTTCTCTGCAGGCAGTATCTCACAGACAGGATCAGCAGAATTATTAGACAGACTGTCTCAAAAAATATAATCAATGTCTGTGCTGTGGCCTAATTTGTGGATTAGAAGAGTAAAATCACCTAAGTGGTGTGCTAGCACTCCCAAAGGCAGTCTCTCTTCAAGCCACCATCATGAACCCCCACCCTTTGCTGTAGTGTTAAAGAAACCCAGATGGCTTTGATAGCAGCCATCATCTCGTCAGTTTTATTGGCTCTAGTGTCCCTAATTTAAAATTTAAATAAGCATCTTCATAAAGCTTAATTGCAGGCAAGCACAAACTGTATTGGTCCTTTCAGGACTTTCCTGCAGTTAAATTTAGGTTCCTGTAGCAGGGCAACACAATAATGAACTTAAAGTACATTTACACACAGCAAGAAATAACTAAATGAGCAAATTGAACACCAGTAAGGGTTTACATTTTTTATTGCAGGTTAAGTGTTGTTTTACCCGCATGTCTCAAAACATTGTTGTAAATACATTAATCGTTTTAATTACAAAGTATATGTGGAAAAGAATAATCTATCACACCTTTTCTAAATTTTAATCATTAGATTTTTATACTCACAGCTGAGTGCATATGTTTGCTTTGTTTTAAAATAAATCCCCCTTTTTTAGCACATTTTCTTATACACAAAACCTTGCTTATTGCTGCTTTCTTTTATATTAGATAGCTGTTGTTTAATAGATATAAACTTCTTTTTCTTGACTGAGTGAACAAAACAGGCACGTGTAGAGGTTACAAGGTGAATTATTTGAAATCCCTTATCATGCTATAGGACTCCATAGCAGAAGAGATTTTTAGAGTGGGTTTGGAGACAGACCTGGAATTCTGGGGTAAGATGTCTCTCCTAAATAAACTGAAACAGGTCCCCTTACTATTATTGTGAGTCTGTTAATGAGGATTCCCTTATTCCCCTAATTTTTCCTTTATGTTTTCTTTTTTCCGATGGTTCATGCCTTAGAGTAGCCTTTTTTGTATTAAAAAATCCCACCCACTCAAATAGACTTGCTTGGAATGAATCCCCAAGTAGCAAATGTAAAATTACTGTAATGGGATAAGTAGGTGTCAACTGCTGAGCTTTTCAGAATTATTGGATTTACCATGGCACTCACTGGTTAAATTTGACTAAGGAATGAAAGTAGTGGGGGAAACATGTGAGTGACATGAGAGATCGTGAGCTGAATGAGCTGGATTGCAAGGTGGCAGAACATGGGAAACAGGATGGGAAACCCTAATTAACATGAATGGAACTGATTAAATACAGTGGAGATGCTTGTGGACATCAGGAGAACCCCCCACAGTCTGCTCCCCTCCCAATCATCAACAACACTGTGTCTACTGTGGATCAATTCCAGTTCCTAGGAACCACCCTCTCTCAGGACCTGAGATGGTCCTCACACATCCATAAAAAGGCCCAGGAGAAACCCTACTCCCTGTGGCAATTTAAGAAGTACAACTTACCTCAAAAGGTACTAATCATCTTCTGCACTGCCATCATTCAGCTGGTCTTGTGCTCATCCATCTCTGTGTGGTGCAGCTCATCCACAAAACTAGACAAGTCCAAACTGCAACAAACAATTAGAACTGCAGAGAGGATCAACAGGACTGAACCTTCCATACATTCATGACATGTACAGATCTAGGGCCAGGGCCAGCAAAAAGGCAGCTGACATAATTGTCAACACAACACATCCTGGTCACAAGTTATTCAGACTTTTACTTTCAGGTCGGTGCTAGAGAGTGTTAATGGCTAAAATGAGTCGACACAGTGCCAGTTTCCAACCCCAGGCTATGTCTCTGATACGAGTATCAGTAACATAGCCTGAGGTATGAGTATACTGATATGAGTATACTGTTTGGTAAAAAGAATGGCATATTGACTGATGTCATAACTTGGGGGAATAGGTGATGGCCAATGAAGAAAAGATGAAAGTATTGAAACAAGAGTGAGAAAACACGTTTTTTTTATTACATTTAGCCAGAACCATGTAGAAATGTGTTTTAAGAGTTATTTCATCAGTGGATGTTGTCAGCACATGTCTTCTGTGTATCTGGGATGTTTTTATTGACAGCCTCAACCCACTGATGATTTGAGGGAAAGAATCATCTCTCACATTTTTCTGATAAAAAATAAAGGGTGTGACAAGGCAGCCACTCGATCTTCCTGTCTCATGCAATGAGGCCCGCCTCACCTGGTTCGTAACTTCAGCAGCAAAGGAAGAAAACAATTATCAGAGTAAAAACACTTGGATTATACATACATTTTATTACAATTGGAATTCCAAGGGAAGACACAGACTTACAATTCTATCCTAAAGGCCCCATGTAGTACAACGTGGAGTCTGCCTTCCTGGGTCGGGCTGCATGAGCGTGTCTGAGGTGCAGCCCTGGGGTGCATCTATTACAGTTTTTATTGATTGCTTTGACCTGTTTAAAGAAACAGGCAACCTCTCAGTTTTCTTACCACCACCATCTCAGCAGAGCAAAAGACACCTCTTACAGATGAGTTAACCCATTCTCATTGGTTTGACACATTTTCCCTGCCCTTTTCCAAAACAGTTAACACAGATGTCATTCATGCAGTCCAAACTCCATTGCTTTAGCTGTGGTAGCAAAACAGAAACCATATGGTCCAAGCTCTTAGAAACTTCTTGATCGGAATGAAATCACTGAAGCACCTGATTGACACTTCTTTACACAATTTTTTCAATTTGCAATCAGTTTGCAGGCTTTACGTAAAAGGTACCATGTTGTGTGTTGTTCTTTGCAAGCATGGATGGTCTAAGGCAGATGAGAGTCAGAGTAAGAGGTAAATAGGTCAGGGGAAGAAGATTATGTGGAAGAGGAATCTGTGTGCGAGGTGGCGGTGTAGCTGGAAGGGCTCAAGTTACGGATGAAATTCAGGCAACTATGATTGATCATGTGGTAAATCATGGCCTTTCACTTAGAGGGGCGGGACAAAGAGTCCAACCTTTTCTCAATAGAAACACGGTTGCATCCATTGCAAGAGTTTTTCGACGAGAGAGCAGGTATTGCTGCTATACAGTATATACAGACATAAATCTATCTATTCCTATAGAGGAATTATTCAGTGCATGGAGATGGAAGGTTTATGATCACTGCCCCTATGAGCAGATGCACTTGCTCAATGCAATGACTGCTGCTGCCCATGATATAGATGCAGAGGCATGTCAAGGATGGACCAGGCATGCAAGAACATTTTTCCCTAGGTGCATCGCAAAGGAAAATATTGAGTGTCATGAAGATGAGGCCATGTGGCCTATTCGTCAAAGAGAGAAGAGACTAGAAGAGACAGACAGCTCTAGTATCTTCTGTTGGAATATTTCATTTGTAGCCACAATCTGGGAAAACAAATTAATAATCAATAAAATTTGGATCACAGCATGTCTGATTCTAGGTCAATTTTTTCCAAGAAGGCAAATTCGACTACAAATGACACTGACATGTAAGCTGCGTACAGTCTTTGGCTACAATGAAGCAGCAATGCTGCACTGATACACATTGAGTGCAGTATTTTGTATTTTGTTGCCCCTTGTGTAATGAATGATTGGAAGGGCTCAAACATTTGTGTGCAGGTTGTGTTGTTTGAGGGCAAAATTTGCTTTTGGTTCATATTTTAAATGTTTTGGCAGAGTTGGAGCCTTTTGCAAACAAAATGTGTAATTTTGACCATTGTTGCCACTGTTTAGGCCCCTGCGTTAACTGTTTTGAAAAATGTAGGTTTTGAGTTGACTACTGCGTCAAAGCAATCAATAAAAACTGTAATTGCCGGGCCCCTCACTGAGTAAATGAATGAATGATATTGGGGGGCTGCAATCACACTTATTCTATCTGTGTTTGTCTCCCCACAAATAAAATAGATCTGCTTTCCAGTGTTAACTAAGGAGTTAGCTTCTTGATACATTTGCCAGATGTGTCTAGGAGTCTATCAAGATAAACATTCCAAAACATTGTAAATCTTTTAAACCATAAAGCTTCGTGAAACTTACCAACCATAAAACATCATGTGACCCTTACTTGCCCTGGTATCCCACAAGAAGGTTGGGTGATTTTAGTTAGTGACCATGCAGACTCCATGCTATGTGCACTGCCAGGCCACAAAGTTAAACAATATTCATTATAATGCTGCAATATGCTAATGGGTATGTCATTGTGAGTGTCGTCGAGTCACACAAAATCAAGTTTGTCTGAATAATTTTCTTTTATACTTTATTATTAAAAAGTCTTTGTTGGAAATATATTCAAATGACAGTTACTGACCAGTCAGCATGTACAGCACATTTAATGTCTAACTTTGTACAGGAACAATAAAAATGAATACTAGGACTAGCCACTTTTGTCAAAAAACTGGACAAGTGCTGTAGACAACAAATTAGATTATATCTTCCAAAAAACATATACTATGTGTAATTGCATGAATTTCTGTGTGTCAAATATGGTTATGGATGATGAACATTTCTAGCAAGAAATACATAAGGTTTCTCTTTGGAAAGGAGAACAGATACTAATGCTAAGCACAGTGATGGATTTATAAATATAAATTAAATATTAAATAGGTTTATAAATATTAGAATTCATTTGAAGCTGATACACAATGCGAAATAACAATAATAAATATAAATAAATAATGACAAAGTCTTGTCATAAAATGACATTTTCAAGTCCTACATTCAGTAAAAAATAGCAGCTGTAATGACTACTGTGAGCAAAAGGAAACTTGCTTTCTCACTCACAGCTGAAGAGGCTGTTGTTGTGGACACAGTAGTTGTTGTAGATGTGGTTGTTGTCGGTGCTGCAGTGTTTGTTGTTGGGACAGCAGTGGCTGTTACTGTATTTTTTATGGTTGTAGAAGTTATTTGGGTTGCAGAAGAAGTTGATGCTGTTGGAGCAGTACTAACTGTTACTGCTGTGGTTATAGACGATGCAGGAGTGGCTGTTACTGCATTTGATGTGGTTGGCGAAGAATTTATTTGGGTTGACTCAGCAGTTGAACCTGTTGCACTGGTTGATGAAACTGTGGTTGTCGTTGGGGTGGTTGTGGATGCAGCAGCAGGGGTTGAGGTTGAGGAGGCAGTTGTTACAGCACTGGTTATAGTTGAAGTAGCGGGTGTTGCTGTTGGAACAGCTGTGGTTGTGGTTGAAGCAGATGTGGTTGTTGGTTGAGCAGCTGTAGTTGTGGTTACAGCAGCATTGATTGTTGTTGGAGCTGTGGTTGTGCTTGGAGCAGATGTGATTGCTGTTGGAGCAGCTGTGGTTGTAGTTTGAGCAGCGGTCGTTGTGGTTGGAGAGGTTGTGGTTGTTGTTGGAACATCTGTGGTTGTATTTGGAGCAGCTCTTGTTGTTGGAGCAGAAGTGGTTGTTGTCAGAGCAGCTGTGGTTGTGGTTAGAGGAGTGGTAGTTGTAGTTGGAGCAGCTGTTGTAGATGCAGCTATGGTTGTGGTTGCTGCAGCTGTGGTTGAGGTTGCTGCAGGTGTGGTTGTGATCACAGCAGCTGTTGTTGTTGGAGCAGACGTGGCTGTGGTTTCAAAGGCTGTAGTTGTAGTTGGAGCAGCGGTCGTTGTGGTTGGAGCAGCTGTGGTTGTGGTTGCACCAGCTGTGGTTGTTGTTGGAGCAGCGGTAGTAGTCATTGGAGCAGCTGTGGTTGTAGTTGGAGCAGCTGTGGTTGTTGTTTCAGCAGCTGTTGTTGTTGTTGGAGCAGAAGTGGTTGTTGTCAGAGCAGCTGTGGTTGTGGATTGAGGAGTGGTAGTTGTAGTTGGAGCAGCTGTTGTAGATGCAGCTGTGGTTGAGGTTGCTGCAGCTGTGGTTGTGGTTGCAGCAGCTGTGGTTGTGATCACAGCAGCTGTTGTTGTTGGAGCAGATGTGGCTGTGGTTTCAAAGGCTGTGGTTGTCGTTGGAGAAGCTGTAGTTGTAGTTGGAGCAGCGGTCGTTGTGATTGGAACATCTGTGGTTGTATTTGGAGCAGCTGTTGTTGTTGGAGCAGAAGTGGTTGTTGCCGGAACAGATGTAGTAGTGGTTTCAGCTCTGGTTGTGGTGTCCACAGCTGTTGTTGTGGTTACAGCAGGAATGATTGTTGTGGTTGGAGACACTGTTGTTGTTGGAGCAGAAGTGGTTGTTGTCAGAGCAGCTGTGGTTGTGGTTAGAGGAGTGGTAGTTGTAGTTGGAGCAGCTGTTGTAGATGCAGCTATGGTTGTGGTTGCTGCAGCTGTGGTTGAGGTTGCTGCAGGTGTGGTTGTGATCACAGCAGCTGTGGTTGTGATCACAGCAGCTGTTGTTGTTGTTGGAGCAGACGTGGCTGTGGTTTCAAAGGCTGTAGTTGTAGTTGGAGCAGCGGTCGTTGTGGTTGGAGCAGCTGTGGTTGTGGTTGCACCAGCTGTGGTTGTTGTTGGAGCAGCGGTAGTAGTCATTGGAGCAGCTGTGGTTGTTGTTTCAGCAACTGTTGTTGTTGTTGGAGCAGAAGTGGTTGTTGTCAGAGCAGCTGTGGTTGTGGATTGAGGAGTGGTAGTTGTAGTTGGAGCAGCTGTTGTAGATGCAGCTGTGGTTGAGGTTGCTGCAGCTGTGGTTGTGGTTGCAGCAGCTGTGGTTGTGATCACAGCAGCTGTTGTTGTTGGAGCAGACGTGGCTGTGGTTTCAAAGGCTGTGGTTGTCGTTGGAGAAGCTGTAGTTGTAGTTGGAGCAGCAGTCGTTGTGATTGGAACATCTGTGGTTGTATTTGGAGCAGCTGTTGTTGTTGGAGCAGAAGTGGTTGTTGCCGGAACAGATTTAGTAGTGGTTTCAGCTCTGGTTGTGGTGTCCACAGCTGTTGTTGTGGTTACAGCAGGAATGATTGTTGTGGTTGGAGACACTGTTGTTGTTGGAGCAGAAGTGGTTGTTGTCAGAGCAGCTGTGGTTGTGGTTAGAGGAGTGGTAGTTGTAGTTGGAGCAGCTGTTGTAGATGCAGCTATGGTTGTGGTTGCTGCAGCTGTGGTTGAGGTTGCTGCAGGTGTGGTTGTGATCACAACAGCTGTGGTTGTGATCACAGCAGCTGTTGTTGTTGGAGCAGACGTGGCTGTGGTTTCAAAGGCTGTAGTTGTAGTTGGAGCAGCGGTCGTTGTGGTTGGAGCAGCTGTGGTTGTGGTTGCACCAGCTGTGGTTGTTGTTGGAGCAGCGGTAGTAGTCATTGGAGCAGCTGTGGTTGTAGTTGGAGCAGCTGTGGTTGTTGTTTCAGCAGTTGTTGTTGTTGTTGGAGCAGAAGTGGTTGTTGTCAGAGCAGCTGTGGTTGTGGATTGAGGAGTGGTAGTTGTAGTTGGAGCAGCTGTTGTAGATGCAGCTGTGGTTGAGGTTGCTGCAGCTGTGGTTGTGGTTGCAGCAGCTGTGGTTGTGATCACAGCAGCTGTTGTTGTTGGAGCAGACGTGGCTGTGGTTTCAAAGGCTGTGGTTGTCGTTGGAGAAGCTGTAGTTGTAGTTGGAGCAGCGGTCGTTGTGATTGGAGCAGCTGTGGTTGTTGTTGCAGCAGCTGTTGTTGTTGGAGTAGCTGTAGTTGTAGTTGGAGCAGATGTGGTTGTTATTGTAGCAGCTGTGGTTGTAGTGGGAGCAGTTGTGGTTGCAGAAGCTGTGGTTGTGGTCACAGCAGCTGTGGTTGTAGTGGGAGCAGCTGTGGTTGTTGTTACAGGAGCGGTAGTGGTAGTTGGAGCAGCTGTTGTTGTTGATGCAGCTGTGGTTGAGGTTGCTGCAGCTGTGGTTGTGGTTGCAGGAGCTGTGGTTGTGATCATAGCAGCTGTTGTTGTTTCAGCAGCTGTTGTTGGAGCAGAAGTGGTGGTTTCAACGGCTGTGGTTGTCGGAGAAGCTGTAGTTGTAGTTGGAGCAGCCGTTGTTGTAGTTGGAGCAGCCGTTGTTGTAGTTGGAGCAGCTGTGGTTGTGGTTGTAATGGCTGTGGTTGTCGTTGGAGTAGCTGTAGTTGTAGTTGGAGCACCTGTCGTGGTTGGAGCAGATGTGGTTGTTGTTTCAGCAGCTGTTGTTGTTGGAGCAGAAGTGGTTGTGGTTACAGTGGCTATGGTTGTGGTTGGAACAGCTGTGGTTGTGGTTTCACCAGCTATGGTTGTTGTTTGAGCAATAGTGGTTGTGGTTGTAATGGCTGAGGTTGTTGTTGGAGTAGCTGTACTTGTAGTTGGAGCACCGGTCGTTGTGGTTGGAGCAGATGTAGTTGTGGTTGCAGCGGCTGTTGTCGTTGGAGCAGCGGTCGTTGTAGTTGGAGCAGCGGTCGTTGTAGTTGGAGCAGCTGTGTTTGTGGTTGCACCAGCTGTGGTTGTAGTTGGAGCAGCTGTGGCTGTTGTTGGAGCAGCGGTAGTAGTCATTGGAGTAGCTGTTGTTGTGGTTAGAGCAGCTGTGGTTGTTGTGGGAGCAGCAGTGGTTGTAGTTGGAGCAGATGTGGTTGTTGGAGCAGATGTGGTTGTTTGAGCAGCTGTGGTTGTTTGAGCAGCTGCGGTTGTTGTTGCAGCAGCTGTTGTTGGACCAGTAGTGGTTGTGGTTGTAATGGCTGTGGTCGTTGTTGGAGTAGCTGTAGATGTAGTTGGAGCAGATGTGGTTGTTATTGTAGCAGCTGTGGTTGTAGTGGGAACCGCAGTGGTTGTGGTTGCAGAAGCTGTGGTTTTGGTCACAGCAGCTGTGGTTGTTGTTTCAGCAGCTGTGGTTGTAGTTGGAGCAGCTGTGGTTGTTGTGGGAACAGCTGTGGTTGTTGTTAGAGGAGCAGTAGTTGTAGTAGCTGTTGTTGTTGATGCAGCTGTGGTTGAGGTTGCTGCAGCTGTGGTTGTGGTTGCAGGAGCTGTGGTTGTGATCATAGCAGCTGTTGTTGTTTCAGCAGCTGTTGTTGTTGGAGCAGAAGTGGTTGTGGTTTCAAAGGCTGTGGTTGTCGTTGGAGAAGCTGTAGTTGTAGTTGGAGCAGCCGTTGTTGTAGTTGGAGCAGCTGTGGTTGTGCTTGGAGCAGATGTGATTGCTGTTGGAGCAGCTGTGGTTGTAGTTTGAGCAGCGGTCGTTGTGGTTGGAGAGGTTGTGGTTGTTGTTGGAACATCTGTGGTTGTATTTGGAGCAGCTGTTGTTGTTGGAGCAGAAGTGGTTGTTGCCGGAACAGATGTAGTAGTGGTTTCAGCTCTGGTTGTGGTGTCCACAGCTGTTGTTGTGGTTACAGCAGGAATGATTGTTGTGGTTGGAGACACTGTTGTTGTTGGAGCAGAAGTGGTTGTTGTCAGAGCAGCTGTGGTTGTGGTTAGAGGAGTGGTAGTTGTAGTTGGAGCAGCTGTTGTAGATGCAGCTATGGTTGTGGTTGCTGCAGCTGTGGTTGAGGTTGCTGCAGGTGTGGTTGTGATCACAGCAGCTGTGGTTGTGATCACAGCAGCTGTTGTTGTTGGAGCAGACGTGGCTGTGGTTTCAAAGGCTGTAGTTGTAGTTGGAGCAGCGGTCGTTGTGGTTGGAGCAGCTGTGGTTGTGGTTGCACCAGCTGTGGTTGTTGTTGGAGCAGCGGTAGTAGTCATTGGAGCAGCTGTGGTTGTAGTTGGAGCAGCTGTGGTTGTTGTTTCAGCAGCTGTTGTTGTTGTTGGAGCAGAAGTGGTTGTTGTCAGAGCAGCTGTGGTTGTGGATTGAGGAGTGGTAGTTGTAGTTGGAGCAGCTGTTGTAGATGCAGCTGTGGTTGAGGTTGCTGCAGCTGTGGTTGTGGTTGCAGCAGCTGTGGTTGTGATCACAGCAGCTGTTGTTGTTGGAGCAGACGTGGCTGTGGTTTCAAAGGCTGTGGTTGTCGTTGGAGAAGCTGTAGTTGTAGTTGGAGCAGCGGTCGTTGTGATTGGAGCAGCTGTGGTTGTTGTTGCAGCAGCTGTTGTTGTTGGAGTAGCTGTAGTTGTAGTTGGAGCAGATGTGGTTGTTATTGTAGCAGCTGTGGTTGTAGTGGGAGCAGTTGTGGTTGCAGAAGCTGTGGTTGTGGTCACAGCAGCTGTGGTTGTTGTTTCAGCAGCTGTGGTTGTAGTTGGAGCATCTGTAGTTGTTGTTTCAGCAGCTGTGGTTGTAGTTGGAGCAGCTGTGGTTGTTGTGGGAGCAGCTGTGGTTGTTGTTAGAGGAGCGGTAGTTTTAGTTGGAGCAGCTGTTGTTGATGCAGCTGTGGTTGAGGTTGCTGCAGCTGTGGTTGTGGGTGCAGGAGCTGTGGTTGTGATCATAGCAGCTGTTGTTTTTTCAGCAGCTGTTGTTGTTGGAGCAGAAGTGGTTGTGGTTTCAATGGCTGTGGTTGTCGTTGGAGAAGCTGTAGTTGTAGTTGGAGCAACCGCTGTTGTAGTTGGAGCAGCTGTGGTTGTGGTTGTAATGGCTGTGGTTGTCGTTGGAGTAGCTGTAGTTGTAGTTGGAGCACCTGTCGTTGTGGTTGCAGCAGATGTGGTTGTTGTTTCAGCAGCTGTTGCTGTTGGAGCAGAAGTGGTTGTGGTTACAGCAGCTGTGGTTGTGGTTGGAACAGCTGTGGTTGTGGATTCACCAGCTGTGGTTGTTGTTGGAGCAGTAGTGGTTGTGGTTGTAATGGCTGTGGTTGTTGTTGGAGTAGCTGTAGTTGGAGCACCGGTCATTGTAGTTGGAGCAGCTGTGGTTGTAGTGGGAGCAGCTGTGGTTGTTGTTACAGGAGCGGTAGTGGTAGTTGGAGCAGCTGTTGTTGTTGATGCAGCTGTGGTTGAGGTTGCTGCAGCTGTGGTTGTGGTTGCAGGAGCTGTGGTTGTGATCATAGCAGCTGTTGTTGTTTCAGCAGCTGTTGTTGGAGCAGAAGTGGTTGTGGTTTCAACGGCTGTGGTTGTCGTTGGAGAAGCTGTAGTTGTAGTTGGAGCAGCCGTTGTTGTAGTTGGAGCAGCTGTGGTTGTGGTTGTAATGGCTGTGGTTGTCGTTGGAGTAGCTGTAGTTGTAGTTGGAGCACCTGTCGTGGTTGGAGCAGATGTGGTTGTTGTTTCAGCAGCTGTTGTTGTTGGAGCAGAAGTGGTTGTGGTTACAGCGCCTGTGGTTGTGGTTGGAACAGCTGTGGTTGTGGTTTCACCAGCTATGGTTGTTGTTGGAGCAATAGTGGTTGTGGTTGTAATGGCTGAGGTTGTCGTTGGAGTAGCTGTACTTGTAGTTGGAGCACCGGTCGTTGTGGTTGGAGCAGATGTAGTTGTGGTTGCAGCGGCTGTTGTCGTTGGAGCAGCGGTCGTTGTAGTTGGAGCAGCGGTCGTTGTAGTTGGAGCAGCTGTGGTTGTGGTTGCACCAGCTGTGGTTGTAGTTGGAGCAGCTGTGGCTGTTGTTGGAGCAGCGGTAGTAGTCATTGGAGTAGCTGTTGTTGTGGTTAGAGCAGCTGTGGTTGTTGTGGGAGCAGCAGTGGTTGTAGTTGGAGCAGATGTGGTTGTTGGAGCAGCTGTGGTTGTTTGAGCAGCTGTGGTTGTTTGAGCAGCTGCGGTTGTTGTTGCAGCAGCTGTTGTTGGACCAGTAGTGGTTGTGGTTGTAATGGCTGTGGTCGTTGTTGGAGTAGCTGTAGATGTAGTTGGAGCAGATGTGGTTGTTATTGTAGCAGCTGTGGTTGTAGTGGGAACCGCAGTGGTTGTGGTTGCAGAAGCTGTGGTTTTGGTCACAGCAGCTGTGGTTGTTGTTTCAGCAGCTGTGGTTGTAGTTGGAGCAGCTGTGGTTGTTGTGGGAGCAGCTGTGGTTGTTGTGGGAACAGCTGTGGTTGTTGTTAGAGGAGCAGTAGTTGTAGTAGCTGTTGTTGTTGATGCAGCTGTGGTTGAGGTTGCTGCAGCTGTGGTTGTGGTTGCAGGAGCTGTGGTTGTGATCATAGCAGCTGTTGTTGTTTCAGCAGCTGTTGTTGTTGGAGCAGAAGTGGTTGTGGTTTCAAAGGCTGTGGTTGTCGTTGGAGAAGCTGTAGTTGTAGTTGGAGCAGCCATTGTTGTAGTTGGAGCAGCTGTGGTTGTGGTTGTAATGGCTGTGGTTGTCGTTGGAGTAGCTGTAGTTGTAGTTGGAACACCTGTCGTTGTGGTTGGAGCAGATGTGGTTGTTGTTTCAGCAGCTGTTGTTGTTGGAGCAGAAGTGGTTGTGGTTACAGCGCCTGTGGTTGTGGTTGGAACAGCTGTGGTTGTGGTTTCACCAGCTGTGGTTGTTGTTGGAGCAGTAGTGGTTGTGGTTGGAGCAGATGTAGTTGTGGTTGCAGCGGCTGTTGTCGTTGGAGCAGCGGTCGTTGTAGTTGGAGCAGCGGTCGTTGTAGTTGGAGCAGCTGTGGTTGTGGTTGCACCAGCTGTAGTTGTAGTTTCACCAGCTGTCGTTGTGGTTGGAGCAGTTGTAGTTGTTGTGGGAGCAGCTGTGGTTGTAGTTAGAGCAGATGTGGTTGTTGGAGCAGCTGTGGTTGTGCTTGCAGAAGCTGGGATTGTTGTTGGACCAGATGTGGTTGTTGTGGGAGCAGCTGTGGTTGTTGTTGGAGGAGCTGTGGTTGAAGTTGGAGCAGCTGTGGTTGTGGTTGCAGAAGCTGGGATTGTTGTTTGAGCAGCTGTGGTTGTAGTTTCAGCAGCTGTGGTTGTGGTCACAGCAGCTGTGGTTGTTGTTTCAGCAGCTGTTGTTGTTGGAGCAGAAGTGGTTTTGGTTGTAGAGGCTGTGGCTGTTGTTGTAGCAGCTGTCATTGAGCTTGCAGCAGCTGTGGTTGTGGTTGGAGCAGCTAAAGTTGTAGTTGGAGCAGCTGTCGTTGTCGTTGGAGCAGCTGTCGTTGGAACATCTGTAGTGGTTGTTGGAGCAGCTGTAGTAGTTGGAGCAGCAGTAGCTGTTCTTGTGGCTAAGCCTAAATTAAATTGAACAGCAATTGTCATTAAATTGTTCACATTACAACGACTCTTTTACAGCACTTTTTGGTATCCTAATTTGTTCACTTACCAGCAACAACGAACAGTACCCATAAAATCTTCATCATTCTCGTCTGGCTTTTTTTTCTGTTTAAAAAAATTATATGTTTGTTAGCTGTTATATGTCTTAAGGAGTTTTTTGCAAACACGTAACACACAGACAGAACAAGACATAATGGTCAACGGTTTAAAGCACCTACAACACTTCCTGAGAAGTTAAAATACTGCAAATAGTCATTAACTGATAAAATGTAAACGTTGGAGTCAAAAAGACAGATAGAACTCACTTTGGAAAACAATGTAAATAACTCGATTGCAATAATAAAGATTTAGTCCTTGTCACACTTTTTCAGTTTTTCTGTTAGTATCACACTTTGTAACTTTTTCCCCTAAACGTATCTTCTCATTTTCTGAATAAAAAGAGAATTGAACAACTATGTTAATCAACTGTGAACTATATTGAACAAATACTTGTTCAATATAGTTAGTTTCATCCATCGTGCAGCTATGGAAATTGGCATATGGCCATTTCCCAACAAATGCCATCATAGAGAATTTTACAATACAATATATACACACAAAAAATTACAATATCATTTCCCACAATAGATGAAAAGTGCTTTTTGAAAATAACAATGAAGATAACAACCATGTTAAATATAGTTTTTCTGTATTTAAAATTCTTATTTTTATTCATCTGCTTTAATATCCTAAATTGGAGAGATTATAATTTTATTATTAGAAGTTTACTACTTACAGGCTTTGTCCAATGGGTTCCCTTCACTCCAGTGACAGAAGTTGTGATGCTCTCTGTTCCTTTCTGTTTGCTGGTTAACTGGTAATGTGTACCAGTTGAAAGCAGAAGCTTTATATCTACCCAGAGCCGGTACTGTGACATCAGGTGCACGCAAAAATGGAAATTAGTCACTAATTACGTGAACAGTGCTTTATTTTAGGTGTGGCTACCTGTTTGGAACCTTTCTTTGTCTTCCATTTTTTGTTTGAGCTGCTTACGGTAAGCTGGTTGAGCAGCATTTGTTTTCCTGTTAGACATGACGTTAAATTATGAATTGTGTTGTTGCTATTCTAAAGGTCCTTTACACATATGCACATTTGAAATAAGGACTAGAATGACAGAATATAGAAAAATAATCTGTGTTTTTAAATATATTTTAAAAATTAGCAAAAAATGTTTGTTTGTCCATCCATCCATCCATCCATTTTCTTGTTCGCTTTATCCCTCATGGGGTCATGAGGGGTGCTGATGCCTATCTCCATAGTGTTATTTTTTAATTATTTGTTAAATTTTTCCTGTGTTTTTATGCTCGGAATACTGATGCTATACACGTCACTGTTATAGATTGTGAAATATGTGACGCAAAGCACCAAACTCTGACATCAGAACACGTCCACTCAGTGATGAGTCATGTCTGTCTATGTAAATTATGACTCTATCAGATGTTACTTTCAACTATTATTTTAAGCATTCAGAACAAGAACCTTCTAAAACTCTAAATTTCTCATTTATATTTATCCTAATAATTAATGCTATACAGATTACATAACTAATTTAACTTTGGTTAGTACAAGATTTGTTTGCTTCCAAGTTAATCCTTTGTATTTTAATAGTGTTTTTCTTTTATTCTTTTTGGTTAGCTCAGCCTTGCTTTGGTTTTATACAAATACCAATTGAGAAGCCAGTTATTCAGGCATATCTTTTGATTAGATGATTTTGTGCTATTTACATGGTGTTTGTGTTTGTGTCTTTAATAATTGGGCTTTGTTGTTGCAGGAAATGTGTCTATTTAAAAGAGATGAAGTCAGTATAGCTTACTGACCTTTGTGTTCTTGTTATACATGTATTAACAGGTATTGTACTTTTAAAATATTTTTTATTTTCTTTAAAGGACAATGTATATTATCCTCTTCTAAACCAATGACTTAAACTCAGATTTAATGTGACAGTGTTGATGTAACTTTCTTACAAATTAAAAAAAACATTCTACAATGTTATTAGTAGTTTTAAAATATTATGTTCTCTAACAGAAATTTTGTCTTGATGAATCTAATAATAAAACAGATGTATCCTAAAATATTATATAATTGGATGACAATGTTTTGTTTTTAAAGGACATCACTTGCAATGTTTCTTTATATGACTCAGTCAGAACAGGAAGGTTTTCTTAACTCACACCCTTGTTGTCACACCTGCAGTATGCAGGCTGTGTGTCCAAATTTTAATTAGACTTCCATCACTTGACCTGTGTTCACGTCAGAGATAATAAAACTATGCCAGGCATGTTGTTTTTTTGCGTTGCTTATTTATCTAATCTGCATATAGGTGCACCTTTAAACACATTCCTTTTGGATTCAAATACAAAGTTTTTTTCTTCAGCTAGTTAATTATTTTAATGTTTAGACTAGATACAATTTATAGTTTGACTTTACCTTGATTCCCCATTTTAAAAGATTTAAATTCCACGTGGAGCAAAGTGACAGAATAAAATCTCACATTTATATCGCAGACCCATTCATACTCAACAAGAATATTGAACATGTTATGTGAATCTACTTGGGAGCGGTGCTTTATCAGTGCTGTACTGCCCATCCTGAACCCAATCTCTCCAGTATACATCTTGTTGCCTATGTTGATATAAAAAGAACATTGCCTCAAACAAAAACCCGCAAACATGTATACTTCCGTGCATACAAGTGGATGTGGGTGTTTTGGATGAGAGAGGAAAACCGGAGGAAGATGGTCATGGATGTGATGTTGACCTGGCTCCAAAAAGGGCTCAAAGAGGACATGAACTTGAGATGGGTTGAGTGATAACAGCAGCACTCTAAATAGTCTTTCACAAGAAAACGGAGGTCGGACTCTGCAAGAAAGTACTAGTGCATCCAACGGGGAATTCAAAGATTCTTTATTGTCACAGCGTGTTACCGTTGTGATATTTCTTTTTGAGTACACATAAAAAAGTTAGCACACAGCTTCAGTCGATTTAGCTAGAAACCACTGATCAGGCCCAAAATCTGGGTGTAGTGATGGACTAAGACCTGAACCTCCAAAAGCATCTAAAGACATTTACAAGGTCGGCCTTCTATCAGCTG